>CAKKXW010000001.1:95546423-95584245 GCA_920937365.1 Sphaerophoria rueppellii
AGGTCTAAGAACGGTTGGACGCTGCGCTCTTGTTTTGACTATGATACGGTTACTAAGTTGAGCAAGATATGACTCCCTTCCCGATTCTTAAATAACCTTTTAATAACTAATGATTCATTAGAACTAGAACTATTTATTTTTCTTTCAATTTTCTTTCCATTCTTAAAAATAATTATTTATTTATTGTTTTAACTTTTCCACCATTACTATGGGTAGATACTAATTATTTTTATATTTTATTTTAGTGTCATAAGATTATTTATGCATTTCGACAGCATATTTCTTATCTATTATTGTCCAAATGAATAAATTGTTAATGAAATCTTTATAAATTGTATATGAAAATAAAGGTTGTGAACTAGGCTACTTAACGTTGTTAAAAGAAATAAATGTCGTCATTGAATTTCAAAAGATATTATCGAACAAAAGTTTGTCTAAAAACTGCTGTTTTTCAAGGCTTCGATTAAAAATATCTCAATACATATAAATCTTACAAATGTAATTATTATTTCACTTGAAAGATATGTTTGACAGCTTTAATTTAATACCACTGTGATTTTTCTAGCTTTCTTAAATCCAAAGATACAAGCATTTATGTCGAAAAAGTGCTGATTTTTAATGTTTGCACTATCCGAACTTCAATCTCAAATATCTCAGATCTCCCATGAGTTATCGACAAAATATTTTTGAAGATGTATCCGGCTTAGAACAACCTTTAATTTGGTACCAAACTCATTGTTGTACACTCCGGGCCGAAAATGAGCATACCCCTTTGTTTATCTATTTTCAAATGCAATTTCATTGAGAATGGAGCTTGCGGAATGACGCAAGTGTGCACTGCTCAATTCAATCAAAGTACTACAAGACGCAAATGGTACTTTTTTTTCGCTGTTATATCGCAGAATAGTGTCGAAGGCTTTTCGGGCCGGAGCATTGGTGTCCATCCGCTCTAAATGACCGAGCCATCTGAGTCTCTGGACCTTGACCCTTCTGGCTAGGTCCATGTCGTTGCACAACCCGTAAAGTTCGCTGTTATATCTTCGCCATTCCCCTTCAATGCACACGGGGCCAAATACGACCCGAAGAACTTTCCTCTCGAAACAGCCTAAGGCACTTTCATCCGCTTTTGTCAAGGTTCATGCTTCTGCACCATACAGAAGAACTGGGATGACGAGGGTGTTGTATAATTTTACCTTAGTTGCTCGAGAGAGGGCTTTTCCACTCAATTGCTTTCTTATCCCAAAGAAACAGCGATTAGCAAGAGTTATTCTTCGTCTGATCTCGGCGCTGCTGTTAAAAGCAGGGCCTAGGTAGACAACCTCGAAGTTGTATGCGTCTATTGTGACGTTCTGTCCGAGCCGTCGGGTGTCCTTCCTCGAAGGCAGCATATTCTTCGTTAAAATCGATGAAAAGGTGGTGGGTATCGATTTGGAGTTCATAGATCTTTTCCAGGATCTGCCGCAACGTGAAAATTTGGTCCATGGTTGACTTTCCTGGCCTGAAGCCTGAAGTGATATTGGGGTTTTCACTTCTTCTAGATCGGGTCCACGGAAATGTTGGCTATCATCGTGTCCGATGAAAGGCTCCTGTCTGACAACGGTGTTTTCTGGCAATGTTTCCACTGGTCTTCGATACTTGATGTTGGCGATAGAGGACTTCATATGAGAATACTTGACACTCGATCAGAGAAGGATTTGGCGATATCTTGCGATTGTAGCCGTCCGACTTCGAATTTTCTTGCAGCATATCCTTATTTTGGCCGTTGTCGGGATATTCGTAGCACTACCTTGGCTACGACGAGGTAGTGGTCCGTGTTGATGTTAGCTCCTCGGAAAGAAATCTGAAATGCTGGACAATTGCTTTCCGTCGATCGCAATGTGATCAATCTAGTTGACGGTTGATTGATCAGGAGATCAAAATGTACCTTTATGGATGTTGAGATATGGAAACCAGGTGCTTGCTACCACAACATTTCGCCCCGCAGCAAAATCGATCAGCCTGAATCCGTTATCGAAAGTGGTGTCATGCAGGCTGTGCTTTCCGACTGTTCCACCAAAGATGTCCTCTTTTCCCAGCTTTGCGTTAAAATCGCCGAGGACAATTTTAATGTCATAGCTAGGACATTGCTCATACGTTTTGTTAAGGAGCTAGTAGAACTCATCTTTTGTGTCGTCCTTTTTCTCTTCTGTGGGGGCATGCTCAAATATTAGGCTAATGTTGCCGAATTTAGCCTTGATTCGGATTGTCGTGATGCGTTCGCTTACACATTTGAATCTCAAGACTTTTTGCCTGAGTCTGCTTCCCACGACGAATCTACATCCAAAGAGTCTCTGTTGTTGCTCTCGGTATCAATCACCATAGTAAATGTCGCAGTTTCTTATTCTCCTTATCGAAAGTTACTTTCCCAAAATTAATTAATGGAATTAATCAGCCATTAAACTTAATGCAGAGTCAAGAATATGGGCATAAGTATGTTTTTAATTTTAGTTTAAATCAGATGAATCTATACACTTTGTCTTAATATGTTTTGTTTTGGAATATAAGAAGTCATAAGCTGGCAACATCAAGTATCGAAGACCAGTGGCAACCTTGACAGAAAGCAGTTAGAGATGCCGCTAATGTACTACAGGCCACCAAAACGAAACCTCTGGTTTGTAGCCGGCAGGCCCATGCAGCCAAGCAGGAGGCAGGAGGAGACGAACGCCAGCTTCTCAGGAGAAAAAAAGGAACATGAGAAGCGTCAGATCGAGGATGTTGAAAGTCATCTGTAAAATATGGTTGGAAGAATACATGCTCGATGAATGGAACCTCAGCATTATTTTCCCGATCCTGAAAAAAAAAAAGATCCTCTAAACTGCGCCAACTAAAGAGGAATCAGCCTACTTAACATCGCCTACAATATGCTCTCTGCCGTAATATGTGAACGTCTGTAGCCTTTCGTCAACAATCTGATAGGTCCTTATCAATGTGGTTTCAGACAAGGAAAGTCAACCATCGACCAAATGGTCACTTTGCGGCAGATCATTCCAAAATTCCTGAGGGACGAAGAAGTAGAGCAAGACCTTGACTCAGGTTGCTAACTCTGTGAAAGAGGACCTCAATCAACTTGGAGTGCAAAACTTTAGAAAGCTAGCTAGGGATCGAGCTGGCTGGCAGAGACTGTTAATTGAGGCCCAAGTCCACAACGGACTGTAGCGCCACCTTAAGTAAGTAAGTAAAACAGGATGCCCAAAGTCTTGGAGTACGAAACTGGATGGCATCGGCCAACAAACAGGATGAACATGTATGAACTTGTTGAGGGAGGTCTGACCGGATCCCTGTTGTGGCGCATATGAACGCAGAAATTTTACATGAGGGAGACTGACGATGATGATAGCCCTGCTAGCTGGCTTTTCCTCTTTGATGAGTCTTAACGCAGATTGATTTCTTTAAATGAGATATTTCTTAGTCATTGGCTTATTCCTTCAAGCCAGCAATTCTTTCTTAGATTTATTATTGGAAACAAATCCATCATTGACGCAATAAGCCAGATTTATAGGATAACAAGACCAATAATCGGATGATTAAAGTTCTGAAATTAAAAAAAAGATACCCACCACCTGAACAGGGCGCTCTTCCGAGCACTAAAGGGCCCTTCTGAAGAATCGAGTACCGTGATCGCATGTTTCTCGGTGAACAAGGTAAAGCTATAGAAAATCAAAAGCCAAGTTTGTTCAAATAAATTAATTGGAGTAATTTGGGGAAATGTGGTACACTTTGATAATGCGGTATAGGCAGGTTTCTAAATAACTAAGCATGCTTTTACACTTATTTTTGAATCAACAGGCTAAGCGATGTAAAAAAGAAAAGTAACCGTGTGAAAAAATTTGAAAATAGCTGAACAAAATATTGAAAATAAGAAATCGTATCCATTCGAGTTTTTTGGCTGGTCAAAGAAAAGTGCTTGTTTTTGTGTCAGTTTTGTGTTTTCTCACCGGTGTTTTATTTTATTCGAACACAATATTTAGTTATTTCAGTGGAATAATTGTGAGTTTTGCTTTAACTTATTTAATTTATTTTTTATAAAAACTTTTCTCCAAATATTCACTTTCGGCTAGTGTGGTAATACTTGTTATGGGTGAATACTTTCTACACTCATTAGAAAAAGATTGTTCCATTGTCGTTCTAAGTCTATTTTTTTTTAATTTTCATTTTTGAAAATGAGCGCTCTCCAGTGCAATTCGATACCAACCAAATACATTCTCAATGTAATTTCAAGATTTGGGAATGTAGCTTTGATATTTTGGTATTCAAGGATTTGGTAATAAAAAAGTTCCGGAGATTGGTTTTTAGCATAGTCTTTCTTGTATAAATCGATCATAGACACGAACTGAACTAATTCATTACCAAGACTAGGTTCATCTTCGTAAACTTTCACCAAACGCTCTGCCACAGCTCGTATCTTATCAATGCGATTAAGCAATCCAAACCTCGAACGTACAGCTTCATAACCCTGCAATCTTTCTGTAAGAGAAACGCGTAGCTGGTCGATCACTGGAATTAAGGCAGATACCTTGTATTTCTTGTAATCGAGCGGATTCAACCTCATGTTTCCCCTTTTGGTCTAGTCAAGGGACTTGGCGTATTCGTCAGTCTGAGATATTTTCTTGGCAGCGTCCTCGTATTTATCGAAATCATTTCTTTAAGCTTCCACGAATGATTTCAATGACTCTAATGCACGCATTGCCGATAGCCGATTCAAGAACCATTTTCAGATCTTGCAACATCTTTGTTTGTAGAGTTGAATCGCTCCAAGATATCGTTCCAAAAGACTGCCAATAAAGTGGTTTCGACACCACTCATCTTCTGTAGAAGGTGCGCTGCTTCATTTCTCGTGATGTCTTTTTGCTCTTTATCGGAAGATATGCTGGTAAGAGCTTCAACGATTTCCGAATAGCCGTCGACTATGGCTTTCATAGCTTCAGCCCGACAAAAAACGAGGGGAAAACTGTTACCGTCGTATGCACACGGGAATTGGCAGCTTAAATCCGTAGAATGTACCTACTTGTTTGCTGTTTCAGAAAAATCTGGGGCCGAATTACGGCATCCGTTATCGAGTGAGTGAATATCATCAGTGATCGAACGAACGAGTAAATATTTTGGGATGATGACATTCGTTAGGTCACGTATCGTTCGAGAATTCAAAACTGTAGTAGTTTTTATCGAGTCTCGATTATTTTAATGGAATTTTGAGAGGTTTGACAAATAAATAAATAAAACTTGAGGGAAAAAGTGAAGGCAGAAATATTATTTTTCTTTTTTTTTATGAAAAAACACAGTTTGACTGTTATGAAAAGACGAGATTGGTGAAGCTTTGGAGAGGTAAAATCTTGACCTTATTAAATTATTGGCTTACAATTTCATCATAAAATAACTCAAAGAAAAAATTTAGTTTTTTCTAAGCAAGTTGCTCCATCAGTGAGCTTTTTGTGTGTCAAATAAAATTAAGCCTTGTACTAGACGTAGAAACTCGATATCTCGTGAGAGCTAGTGCCAAACACACACAATTCAGTAACTTATTGTTCAATGACGGATGCGGTGATTCGGCCCCTGATTTTCCAAAATACTTATTTGCCTTTATGCAAGTGAATGTTTCAGGCGATTATTACAGAATGACAAATTATAGTTTATGATATTAAGAATATAGAGAAGAATAAAAACTAGGTAACTAAATTTAAAAAAGTGATGTATGAACAAGTAAAAAATTGAAATGTAGTAAAAGTAAGATAAATGGGTTATTGCTGTGC
Source organism: Sphaerophoria rueppellii (assembly GCA_920937365.1). Classification (NCBI taxonomy): domain Eukaryota; kingdom Metazoa; phylum Arthropoda; class Insecta; order Diptera; family Syrphidae; genus Sphaerophoria; species Sphaerophoria rueppellii. The sequence continues at coordinate 95,552,210 of CAKKXW010000001.1, forward strand.
AAATATTGCATACACAATTATTGAGCAAAAGCTATATTTGTTTGTAGTAGTCTCATTGTGGGGGCCCCTCTTTTGTGGAGGCCCCGGGCAGAAGCCCCGTTTGCCCGCCCCTAAATCCGGCCATGGTGGTACAGTATACCACATTACCCATTATAATGATATCAAGGTAAAAGAAGTAAGTATTCTGTTTCTGCTTTATAGATTCATTTGCAAAAATGCCCAAAAAAGGTGAAATTAGAAAATGGAATCCAAAAGCAATGGAGAAAGCCATTCATGCTGTGAGAAATGGAGAAATGGGAAATTTGAAGTCCCGCACACAACTCTTCAACGTCATGCTCGAAGCAGCAAAACGTTAAACGATATTTTTTCCATAAAGTTGGGCAGGAAGCCTGTTTTAAATGAAGCTATTGAGACAGCTCTTGTAAATTTTAGATATAGTATGTGGGGTCTAACAAGACGTGATATCAGATCCTTGGCTTTCCAAATTGTGAAAAAAAAATAAAATCATAAATAATTTTTTGTATCATAACCGAAAGTCCTGGAAACGATTGGCTAAAATTATTCTGTAAGAGACATAAAGATAAATTAAGCATTCGAACACCTCGCTACTGGCACATCATTTGATCGTGCAAGAGGGTTTTCACGGGACAATGTCAACGTATTTTTTTATCTTTTAGAACAACTTTACTCGAAACATAATTTCGCTGCTACTCGAATCTGGAATGTTGATGAGACAGGACTTTCTGTAGTTTAGTCTAAACAGCAAAAAATCCTGGGGAGAAAGGGAAAACGACAAATTGGAGTAATGACGTCAGTAGAGCGTGGATCTTTAATAACAGTGATTTCATGTATGAGTGCAGGAAGCTCGTTCGTCCCACCATATTTTGTGTTCCCACGTAAAAACCATCAACCAGCTCTTATGAAAGATGCACCTCCTGGTTCGGACTCGTCTTGCCACCTTTCAGGATGGGTCTAAGTTCCTATATTTACAAAGTGGATTAAACATTTTTTGAGTTTTGTTAAACCATCTAAAGATGAACCGGTTTTACTTGTTCTTGATGGCCATTATAGCCATACAAGAAACATCGAAATGTTGGATCCCTCCTCCCTCATACTACTCAGAAAATGCAGCCACTTGATAAAACATTCATGGGTCCACTGAAAGTTTATTACAACGATGAAATTAGACGTTTTTCACGAGAACATGCCCGCAAAGTGACCCAGTTTGACCTGGTGGGGCTTTTTTCAAAAGCATATCTTAAAGTTCAAAACGGTCAAATCGCTATTAACGGGTTCAAAGCCACAGGAATATATCCGTTCAACAAGGAAATTTTTTCCGATGCGGACTTCAAAGCTGGGGAAACAGAAGAAGAAATAAATAAAGATCGAGCAGAAGGTAAGGAAAATCAAAAACAAAAATGTGAAGATCTTGAAAAGTGACAAAAATTCTTTTAATACGCTTAGGTACAGAAAATCTTGCTTCAACACATGCAACGGAAAAATGCGTATCGCCTTTAGATGATTGCATTGCCAGCACTAGCACTGGCCTCTCGCCAAGTATTCCCCAATCACCCTTGCCAGTTATAACATTAAATGCAAACGAGCAATCCAATGCTTTTGTCACACCTTGGGAGATATCACCACCGACAAAAATTGAAACAAAAGCGACTAATAGGGGAAGAAAATCAAAGGCCACTGTATTGACTTCATCGCCTTACAAGTTTGAATTGGAAACAAGCCTTCAAAATATTCAACAAAAGCGATTGCCAAAATTTAAAGTAATGGCTTCAAAAACGGGCAAGCAAATAAAAGCTCCAAAGCTTGAACATCATGAATCATCAAGTGGTTCAGAAAAGAGCATTCGGTTTGAGGACTCGGATGAAGATGAGGAACAATTTAAAGATGCTCCACCTTCACATGACGCTATCCAAACCACAAATTTAAAATGGACATCGTGTTTGTAATGCGATATGATATGGGCTCACGAAAATTGCATTCCCCAAAAGAGTGCCATTTTTTTTTGTTCTTCATGTTCAGAAGTTTTTCCGTGAATAAAATTTATTGTTTTTTTTTTATAATTCACTTCTTTTAAAGCCAAGAAGGTTCTTATGTTAATTTTTTATTATTATTACATATAATTTGTTTTGCATTTCTCTTATTTTTAATAAAAAATATTATAAATATTAATTTTTTTTTCATTAAAAATGATTAAAAAAAAAATAAAATAGGTAATGTGGTATAGTATACCACATTTGACGAAAGTGTCAGTTTTGGAGTAAAATCAAAGTGTTTCTAATATGTTTGTAATTAAATTTCAGAACGTGACAAAAAGTACTATTATAGTGGGTAATATGATTATGTTTATATCTACAAAATTTGGAATCAATCGGTACAAGGAATTCGTCTTGAAGTAAAAAAAAACAAACATGTATACCACATTTGGCCAACTTCCTTTAATAAATTGCTAGGCAACATGTTTTTCTTCTTCTCCTTTTTAGTAATAAAAGGTCTTAGAACCTTGAACCTGTTTAGTCTTTAATTTCTCTCCATTGAAGCGTTCCCATTTTTGAACAAACAAACAAAAAACCTCTGCTTTTGTTAGAAACCGGCCGATGGATGGAGCAAAAATAAAATAAATCAATTGACGCTAATCAATTACACTCATTAATCCAAACACTCATCTCGTCGCCCACGGAATAAGCAAACAAAGATTCATCTTTATCTGCCAATCCATTATCTCGGTAAAAATAAAAAAAATCAATCTCAAAACCTTTAAAAAGCCAATAGATTCCAGTATAAGTGTAGCTAATTGTATTTGTACACAATTACCGATCGTAAGTCACTTACGATCATCATGATTTAACACTTTGAACATCAATCTTACGATTAATTCGAAATTCGAAAGGCTTGCACTTGGATTTGAGCCTTCTTCGCTGCGGCGGCGAGGGTTAAAGTGAAGCCCTATTAACGATAATCAATCATGTGTGATGAGTACAAAAAGAACCATCGATCGACGCGGATCGCATTCGATCGATCGTATAAACGTAATGAGAATCACAATCACAATCAAGTGTATGCGCGCACATCAATGGTCTTCCTAATTAAATAATAAATAATTTCATTGATCCTTATTCTCTTCTTTGGAGATCGGCCAGATCAGACAGCCCAGAGCCACTGCCAGTCAGCGGCGTATCTAATCGAAGACGATGGAATTCCCTCTCGAATGGCCACTTCATCCACAAGCATTCATAATGATCCAAACGCGTCCGTCGAGTGTAATTGACAAATCCCCGAGCTCGCACAAAAGGTGTCAGAATTGGTTTTCGGCTTTGAGGCATCCGACTGGCAACGATCGATGATGAGTTGGTTTTGATTTTGGTCGATCGGCGGTGGTGATCGAGCGTATAAGAGATTTTTGATTGAATAATGATTCGACATGATCTCACTTGTTGACCCGTTCGTCATTTTGAATTCCAATCGAGGCAGTACTCACAATTTGGAGGACTGAGAGGGTGCTTCAACCTCCAACAATGGGATCAACAATAAATCAATCAATTGGAGAACGATGATCGTGCTTATTACTTTCAACAGAGATGATTCAAGTGTTTTAATAGTCTGTCGGGCTGTGCTGCCAAAGGAAAAGTGTTTTTCAAACTTCTCTCTCGACACGAGAGATCCTTCCTGATTTTGTGACTTGAAATCTTGAACTAAATGCTTTGAATGGGAGTCAATACTCCCAGAAATGGATTGGTAAACAAATCGATTTTTTATGAACACATTTGGCACTAACAAAGAGAGGGAAGAATGAGCATCTTCAGTGGAATGTTTACCTTACCCCATGGAGATTTTTGGATAAGAGAAGTGGGTAGGAAATGTTTTGTGTTTATTGAAATTCCAAACATCAAGCGTGATTTGGTTGGAACCTTCTTATCTCTAGTCAGCTCGGAAACCATCTTCCTCCCTGCAATTTCACGCACTAAGATGATTGATGTCTTCTATCACTTACTGAGTTGCGGTGGTTTTCTACTGCAAGATCATTAGTGATTGAAATGGGAGGAAAAATGGTTTGAAAGGCAAACCAGATCTGTGTCACTGGTGCATACATTCCTTTAAAATCTTCGCTAATTCCTCTATCTTAGGACAAGAGTCATTCCTTTACTTTACTATAGTTGGCGCTGCAGCGCATTTTGCACGTTGGCCTCAAGTGTCAAGTAATAGATATTTTCAGCTCTATCGATCTTTAGCTTCTGTCTTCACATTCAAATGCCAAGTCAGCTTGCTTCGGCCTCAACTTGGTCAGTCCACCGGGTATGATGTATGCCACTGCATCTGGTTCTCTCAGTCTTGACGTTGTATACCTTGAGGACTGGAGCTTCGATGTTTACTCGCTCAACATGCCCTAGCCATCTTAATCGTTGAACACGCAGTTTTTTACCCCTGGCAAGTCACTGTACAATTCGTTGAGTTTTTGGTTGTATCGTCTCCGCCTGATGTTGGTTTTCCTGTCGACACAAACCGGTTTATAGATAGTTCGTAGAGTACAACCTTACTTCAACCGCCTATAAGAGGGTTCATGGCTCTGCGACATGCAATAAGACTGTGATAATTTGGTTTTGTACGATTCCTTCTTGATACTATACGATAGGGCCGTTTTCGTCAAGTGCTTGTCAAACAAAAACGGTTTTGGATATCAATGAAATTCTTTATTTCTGTGGAAGTACATTTGATGCCATTATGTATGGAACTCGATTTCTTTTGCATAGCCACCACGGGCACGCTTGCAGAGGTCCAGACGCTGAACCCAATTTTCGACGGTTTTCAAGCATAAATCGGCCGATACTTCTGCAATTTCACGTTCGATATTCGTACGAAGTTCATCAATCGTCGCTGGCTTGTTGGCATAAACCAAAGATTTGACGTAGCCCCACAGGAAACAGTCTAACGGCGTTAAATCGCATGAACGAGGCGGCCAATTCACAGGTCCATTTCTGGAGATAATGCGCTCATCGATTGTTTGGCCTGCTGTGTGACATGTGGCACCGTCCTGTTGAAACCACATATCATCCAAGTTCATATCATCCAATTCTTTCCAAAAATAATCGGTTAGCATTGAGCGGTAGCGATTCCCATTCACAGTAACGTGCCGGTCTTGATCATCACGGAAGAAGTACGGCCCAATGACACCACCAGCATGTAAACCGCGCACCAAACAGTGATTTTTTCGGGATGTAATGGTGCCTCGTGAAGCACATGTGGATTGCTGCCTGACCAATAACGCATATTTTGCTTATTGACGAAGCCATCCAGCCAGAAATGAGCCTCATCGCTGAAGATGATTTTTCGATGAAAATCCGGATCATTTTCAAGTTGTTGCTCAGCCCAATTCACGAACATACGACGCTTCTGGTGATTAAGCGGCTTCAATTTTTGCGTCAATTTGATCCCGTAAGGATGAAGGCCAAGATCTTTTCTCGAAATTCGCCACAACGACGTCACAGAGATGCCCAACGCTTGAGAACGACGTGTGAGAGACTGATTTGGGTCTTCCGCAATTGATGCGCTTGTCTCACTGGCACGTTAACATTTTGTACTGAGCCTGTGGATTCAAATTTTTCCACTAGACGCTCAATTGTTGATCTGGCAGGACGATTATGACGACCATTAATTGTACGTAGCGCTCTTAAAGTGTTGACCACTGACTCCGAATTTCGGTAATAATTTCGACTCGTTTTTGGATCGTATACATTTCCATGATGAAATGGCAAACTTTACTGAAGAGAAATGTTAAGAGAACGGGAAAAAATATGGCGTCATTTGCTGTCCCTATCGGTCTACTTTTGTAGCGTCCCTATTGAAAAACCCTTATTATTAGCAAGATTTATTCTACGTTTGATTTCAGCAGTGATGCCATTTTCAGAGCTGACAACAGTTATCACTCCAAAGTTTTACTATCGCTTGTCACTTTTTGACCAAGTCTCCGATGGAAATCGACTCTGTTCGATGGCAATAAATGCTTCCATCGTCACCGTCAATGACAAAATTTATTCGAAGTCCTTTGATGGTTTCGAAGGTTTCAGTTAAGTCTCTTCCAATTAAAACGCTGTAGCTTCGTAGGGAGCATTTTTCAACGTCATTGTGTTTGGCAAGTTGTTTGGTCGTATCAGTTTAGCAGGGATATCAATTTCGACATGTCACGGTATAGTTCGTTTCGATGTCTTACATTTTAAGGTCTTTTCCAGGATTTGGCGTAGAGTGAACATTTCATCGTTGGTAGATTTTTAAGGTCTGAACCCTCACTGTGAATGGCTTCAATCGTTCACATTTACTTGATAAAATCTTGTAGGTGATGTTTTAAAGGCTGATGCCTCTGCCGTTGGCGCATAGACAGCGATTACCTTTTTTATGAATCGAGTTTAAGTCCCACTCGTCAGGCATGCTTTTTTCTGACCAAATTTTGGTTAGAGCCATGATATCGTACATAATGGCAGTGAGAGCGACCTGGTATGAAGCATTTATTGTCTGAATTTTAAGTAAATATTAAGAGATCGACAGAGTTCTTACCACCTCGCAGAACTGGTAATGTTACGTTTTCTGCAAAATTACTATCTCGGATCTCTTCTCTTGTTCAACGTGCAACTATTTCCTCTTCTTCCAATCAGGGATTTGATTATCTACTAGCGGTTGATCAAGTTTTGAGATGTATTGTTCCTCTAGTGTAGACATTTTGGTTTTGCACTATTTGTTTTTAAGGATTAATGGTGAAAAAGTAATATTCCAACATCTCGTCTTAAGCCTGAGTTCGTACTTGTCAGCTTACATAAGCGTTGATAAAATTTAGAATGTCGGTACTAGATATTTTTCTAAGTGGATGTCTCTTTAGAGTTTAGACACTGCCTGTCATACGCATACTCGAAATCGATGGAATCTTGCTATGTAACGAAGTCATATGTTTTTCATCGAATTATATTTTCAAGGACAGAATTGCATTTTATTCATACAATTCACACTCACAGCCATATTATTAGTAGACTAATGAAAAGCTGCGTCTTCTAAGAATTCCTCATCCACTAATTAAAATATTATTTTCTTTTCTTTCTTCCAGGAAGTTGTTCGTGGAAGCTGAAAACAAGAAGACAACAACAAGAAGCTCGGGTCTATATCCTAATGACGTCGGACCAACCTGTGCCATCGGACTATGATAATGTGCTTGTTGTAGATGACTCCCTCATATACGTCTCGTCCATCTCACATATCTTAGCAATCCGGAAGGTTGAAGTCCACTCATGCATACTCCACGAGTATTACACCAAATTTATTACTTCCAAATCGGAGTTGTTACGTTTCGGATTGTTTTTCAAACTCGGCGGCAGCATGCAGGAAACCTTATACTGAACTTCTGAATTAGATCCACTATTAAAGCAAAAAAGAACACCAATTTCCTAGGAGATCACTTCCACGAGCTATTTCCTTTCAATTCGCACGCAAGAGCATAGTTATAGCCAAAGCCAACCTAGCTTTTCACAACATCAATCCCTTCTAGAAGAAGAAGACCTGACTAAGCAAGTTAACCCACCTGCAGATTTATACAAGCAGCTAAACAGGCCAGTGATCAGCTTCAGCTTTCCAGTATAATACACAATATCCAAGACATCGATGTAGAAACCTCTATTATTTGAAATTAAGCTGCTTAAGATTTACACTGGACTACATTTCGATAGGCATAGGCGCAAGTACTTCAGCAAAAAGCGACACTTCTAGGAAATTTCTTGCTGACGCAGATAGGAAGATTGTTGCAAATGTTTCAAATCACCTCAATCCGCAGATGAGAAGGATGAATAACGAGGAACGATATCCCGAACCAAGGTACCTATGCACCATTGATATACCGAGGGAAATGAAAATGGACAACACTGAAGCAGTTTCCTTTTATGTTGGCCTAGATGCAGCATACCAACGCATACCGAAATCCAACTTAAAATAATCCACAATAAACAACCTGAGTAAGTACATATATATGTTTTGTAAATTTATTCATTCTACATTTGAGTGCGCGTTATTGAAAAGAAAGATGGAAAATGAAGCTTCTGGTTTCAGAACCGGGACACAGGCTCTACAAAACAGTGAGAGAAACCTAGTCACCAAAGAACAGGGAATTGTAGATGTTTTCAAGCAGCACTTCCAACAGCTACTGAATGCGCAAAATGTCAAGCGAGCTAATGACGAAGGAGAGGCAAGATCAGTCAATGAAGACCCAGTCACAGCTTCCAGCGCAGAAGAGGTAGAAAAAGCCATCCAAAAGCTAAAAAATAACAAGTCCGCCGGGTCGGATAGAATACCTGCGGAACTCTTTAAATATGGAGGAGGTGTTGTGATGAACTGCATGCACCAGGTCATCAACAAAGTTTGGGGGAAGAATGCATGCCCACGCCCAAAAATGTCATTCTATGTCATGCAAAAACTACCGTGGCATATCCCTGCTTAATGCTGCATACAAAATCCTATCCAACGTACTGTGTGAGCGTCTTAAACCGTTCTGCAACACAATAATCGGCACGTACCAGTGTGGCTTTGGGCCAGGCAGAACAACTGAACAACGATAGACCAAATATTCACACTGAGGCAGATCTTGGAAGAGACCAACGAATTTCAAGTCGAAACCCACCATCTTTTCATCGACTTTAAAGCTGCGTATGATAGCATCCATAGCATCCACCGCCAAGAGCTTATGATGGCGATTTCTGAATTCGGGATCTCGAACAAACTAATCCAGCTGTGCCGCATGACGCTAAACAATGCAAAGTTGTAAATAAACCTGCAGATCGACCAGAGCTTATGCCTGCCGTGCGAACGTGCCACCAGGGGCTGTAAATAAACCTGCCGATCCACCAGAGCTATTGCCTGCTGTGCCACCAGAGCTTATTGCCTGCCGTGCCAACGTGCCACCAGGGGCCGAAAATAAACCTGCCGATCCACCAGAGCTATTGCCTGCTGTGCCACCAGAGCTTATCGCCTGCCGTGCCACCAGAGGCCGTAAATAAACCTGCCGATCTACCAGAGCTAGTGCCTGCTGTGCCACCAGAGCTAATTGCCTGCCGTGCCAACGTGCCACCAGGGGCCGTAAATAAACCTGCCGATCCACCAGAGCTATTGCCTGCTGTGCCACCAGAGCTAATTGCCTGCCGTGCCAACGTGCCACCAGGGGCCGTAAATAAACCTGCCGATCCACCAGAGCTATTGCCTGCTGTGCCACCAGAGCTTATTGCCTGCCGTGCCAACGTGCCACCAGGGGCCTTAAATAAACCTGCCGATCCACCAGAGCTATTGCCTGCCGTGCCAACGTGCCACCAGGGGCCGTAATCGTACCTGCTGATCCCCCGGAAATAAAACCGGTCGAGTAACACAATTACCTTGTCAGTTTGGTAATTGTGTTACTCGACGGGGACAGGAAAAGGAAATCCCGTAGTGACATCCCCATCGGCAGTCGGGACCGGAACCGGACATCAATCAAGTAGAGGCTTTAACTCCGAACTACGCCGGAAACCCGCAACCGAATCCGATCGCATACCGGAAGTGACGCATTAAATTTAATAAGAAGCAAGTCAAACCTATTGAATTTATTTTTGTAGTTATTAAGTGTTTCTAATAAAGAATTTGTCACTAGGTTCGAAAGACCTATCATTGAAGTTTCGTGTTTTCTTCAATAGACCTTGGCACCGACGAGCGAAACCTCGGCTGGGAAACCAGAAGCACATCACAAAGTGCAGTGTGCAATTGGATAACACCTCTTCCGAGCTCCTAGGCTATGCGGACGACATTGACATCATCGGTCGATCCAAGAGAGCTGTGCTTGAGGCCTTCACAGCGATTGAAGAACAGGCAAAACTCGTTGGTCTTCAAGTGAATGAGGACAAAATAAAGTACATGCTATTAGCAAACAAAGCATCCACATCTATTCGACGGTGGCGAATGGAGAAGAAACTTCAACCGAGAACTGTACGAGCTGTACCAAGATATGGATGTAGTCCAGAAGGCCAGACTACATTGGCTCGGCCACATCAAGCGAATGGACGACAACTCTCCAGCCAAGAAAGTCTTCTCATCCCGACAAGTCGATGTTCTCAAAAAAAAACCAGAGGCTCACCCAAGCTTCTATGACTTTATCAAGATTGAAAAGCCGCTAGTAAAAGTTATACTTGGATTAGTGTAATCATTCAACAACTATGAGCCAGTAGAGCCAGCCGATATTGAAAAGGATCCATGACGAATACTGTATGTCAAGTTTGTATAGGTACAGATAAAATGATATAAATTAAAAGTGCTTACAAAATAAACGTTAATGGAATCTAGCGATGTGTTGATGGGTACTCAGCCCTCTGATATCTCAATCTTCGTTTGCCACAAACCTTATTACAACTCTCGTTACAAAATTCCAACAAATTGCGCAATTACTATGCCCTGGCAAAATTCCAACTCGATTTACTCATTATCGACAAAGTAATTCCTGCACTTCGTCAAAACTCTAACCGACCGCTCTTGTTCATTGGATCCAAACGCATCGATCAAGAACACCTTCCGATCGATCCTCACTGCAACAGAAATCCTTTTCACTCATCTTAAAAAGGGCTTACAAACAGAGGAAACAATCCCACTTAGAGATTATTGCCAAGACCCTTTTTGATTCATTAAAATCAAAGCCTACACTAACAAGCTGCATGCTCTGATAATTTAACTGAATCCCTCTGTTTACGCGGTGCGTCGTCGATCGTCATCGTCGCACATTGAATGAGCTCTGTATACGCACAGCTTCTTGCGAAGATAGAGCCGTGGACACCAACCGACACTCAGCCTTTTCAGAGCGCGGAAAATCATGTACCAATTAATTTTCACAAAGCACAAACTAATCACCATGATTCATAAATGGCCACTTAAGGTGCCAGCTATCGAGCCAGCCGCAGCACTTCCAATTCCAGCTTGTGCGTTGTCCTCGGTTTCTTGATGTCGTGCGTCGTCCCTTGTTCGTTGCCAACTAAGACATAGCATCGATCGCATCGGCCGGCGTAATCCGTTTGTTCTGCTTTGTGTAACGTCTTTAATTTGGGCCAAAATGAATTGTTCAATTATGGCACAAACAAGAACTTAATAACAATGATTACTCTCGAGGTTGTCGATTGGATTCAGAATCAAAGAACATCGACGATGACGATCGACACGACATGAAGTCGCGGCGGCGAAGAGATGCTTGCAAAGACCCATGGAGCGCCTTAGATGATTGTTATTAAATTTGATCATCATCGATGCTCTGGGATGATCGCGTTGATGATGTCGGGATGATCGCTGGGCGTTCTTTGGCGTCAATTCGAGGTAATTGCGCCACAACCTATCGCCCGCCGCTGGTAACCGCTGCAAACTTCATCAATACATCGCGAATCGCGATCCAATCATCAAGTTTTGATCGTTGATCGTAAATATTTAGGTGTTTTTCAAATTACCGATCATTATTGACTGGAGTGGAACTGAGTGGACGAGCACGCTCGAGCTTCGAGCAAGGATCATGTCCCCACTAAATGGCATTCGATGCTAAATGGAATCACTTTGGAAATTGGATTGCGCGATGTGGTGAAAGGCTAACGAACGGCTACCCTGCTGCGTGGGAATCGACAATGATTTATATACGAAATTGCGCGAAGGCAGTTTTGACAAAAAGTGGTTTATGTTTAATGATCGCGTCAAAAATTAACTTTTTCGATTTCTTCTTTTGCGCAAGTAGTGTAATGATGTCGGACCAGATGGAGGGAGAGAGCGACAAGAGTCGTCCATCACCGTCAATTTTGTCGTCATAAAAGTCTTGCAAATTGCTCCAGTTTGTTTGGTGCGCAACTCACAACATGTGAGCGATCTTGCGGAAGCTGAAAAAGATCTCGGCCCATATCCTGTGCGGTGTTGGTGCGCTGCTGCTATGCTAGTCAGTGCGTTTGACGTTGATCGCACGTACAACAATTTGCACTAAAATTTGAGTGCGTGTTGTCAGTTTCGTAGAGTTGTGATCGTTAAATGAGATTGAGTGTCAGGCGGTTTAATTTTTCACAGAGCAAACATAAAATTTGTCGTTTTTATGTCAAGTGTCAAGTGTTTCAAGTTTTTAGTTACGCTGTTCGTTTGAGTAAAAGACAAGTAATGTGCAATCTTAATTAAGATGTTGAAGATCACAGACATTTAATGGGGGAGTGTTTGCTTTTTTCCTGTCATGTTGTTAAGAGTTTTAACAAATGATGAAAGGAGATGCTTAAATTTTAGTACTCAACAAGTGACAAGTGAAATCGTCTTAGTTTTGAAATTTATGTAGGCTGGAGTTGACTCGTTCTATACGTAGGAAAAGTTTAAGATCTATTACAAAAAATCTAAAGTACAAATAAATAGTAGGTAGACCCAAAAATAATGTCTTCAAAATGTCAATTACGAGACACATATTGAATCCATTTCTTTATCTTCATCCCAAAACTCTCACAAAGTTCGTTTTTTCACATTTTGTTTTTTTTTTAGAGAGATAAAGAGAAAAGGAGATCGTGGAGGAGAAAAATATTTCCACTGGATACATCCTAATTTTAAACACAAAATTTTTTTTGCGGGAGATTTGTGAATTTTGAGTTGTGTCAAAACTGTGAAACAATTTGACACTTCGGGGTTTAATTTTATAGAAGATCAGCGTGAAGTGCTGCATTCCCTTACAGTACCAGTGTCCAGTACCCCTTCGAAGCATGCGATCGATCATTTTTTAGCCGTTGATCTGCAGGTAGCAATTGAATCAGACGAAACGTCTGTATGAACACCGGTGTGCTGATAACAGCAGCCCATTAGGTTGGGAAGAGAAAGATCCGAGATCTTTTGGATTACCATGAAGGGGCCTTAGATGTAACCGATGGAAAGCTTTTGAACCCGAATCCATTACCATCGAATGCACCAGAAGCAGATGCTTAGAATTATAAACAAGAGTTTGATGCATATAGAAAAGCGAATAGTTATGCAAAGACAATGCTAACTAATTCGATGACTGATAACGTGTACCAAAAAGTTATGGATAGCGAAAAGGCAAAAGACATGTGGGAAGCATTAAAAAGTCTGTTCGAAGTCACATCAAAAGATCAACTTTTTAAGAAGTGCACTGGTCTTTTTTCTTTTGGTTGGACAGAAAACACATGGTGCCAAGCTAAAAGTCTCTGGAGTGAAATCAACCATGGGCTGAAAGTTAAAAATGGAAGTGCCCTACCAGATTTGTTGTTGGTTTGCAAGACGCTTCAGATTCTTCCCAACCGTTTTCAGACGTTTAGGTCAAGTTGGATGCTGTTGACAAAAGACAATGAAAAGACTTTTGACGAACTTACGATGCAGCTTTGTTTATTCGAGAGGAATACAGAAAAAGCTAATGAAGGTGATTGTGAAGAAGCTCTAATTGTAAAAATCAACAATCAACGAAGTCATAGTTGATCCAAATAAAAAAAATCATCAAATAATGAATAATGAATGATGTATGTAACTATTGCAAAAAAGAAAGGACACTGGGTCAAAAACTGTTACAAATGGATTGCAGATGAAAAACCGAAGAAGAAGTCTTGCAATAATTTTCAAACGAAATAAATTCTAACGTTACCCTTCCAACTATTGCGAACGAAGTCAATCAGTTTGAACCAAATGAAGAAGATTGTTGGATTCACAATGGAGCCACCAAACAGGGTACCATCCAAATTGTTTCAACTGTTGGAACTATGAAAAAGACGATGACTCTTAACGATGTTTGGTATGTTCCTAATATATTTAGAAATTTATTTTCAGTTTTGGCAGCACAAGACAGAACCCGAAAAGTGAGTTCACTTCAACATCATGTCCCTGCTGGTTGAAGGTAAACAACAATATGGTGTTGAAAGGTTCAGGACAAGTAGGGGGATCTCTGTATAAGGCCAACATAAAAGCTGTTGTCAAAAGTAAACAAGAAGATGCAAACATGGCAATGGTGTCGAAACCTCTACTTCAGTTGTATCATGAGAGGTTTGGTCACCAAGACAAGCGTCATGTGAAATCCCTATTCGAAAACCAATAAGAAATCAAGGTCCAATTAGATAACGAAGTTTGCGAGTCTTGCATATATGGGAAAGCTCACCGACTCCCATTTGGCACCAGGGAGAAATCTTCTGAACCTGGCCAGTTGATTTCAGCCGATGTTGGTGGTCTATTTGCAGAATCGTTTACCAAGAAACGCTTCTTTGTGATTTTCAAAGACTGTTACTTTTAATTTAGATATTGTTATTTTATTCGCCATCAGTCTGAAGTCGAATATACCAAAGATCATGAATCCAATAACTACACTTCAGACCAAGCCAAACAAAGAAATAAAATAATCGTTAAGTTATCTACCAAGCTAATCGAAAATCAAGAAAAAGAAGAAAAAGAAACTCAAAACAAGACTCAAGACATACAAAAAGACATAGATTTAGAACAATATCTTAACCAAGAAGAAGTCATCGAATATGAAAATCAAGAAGATGAAAATAAAAATTTGCAAGACCATTAAGAATTTCAAGATGCTGAAGACAATGAAGAAGAGCCGACGATACTACTAACGATATTTTCCGAAGAGAGTGAGTGTGAATTGTATGAATAAAGTGCAAATCAGAGATCCGTAAAACAATACAATGAAAATGAAAATGGCTTCGTTACCAGTTTTCTATTGCCAAGAGCTTGTGTTATGGTTCTTCAACCGGAAGCAGATGCCTAGCTCTTTAGTGGTGATGGTCTTCTTCTGCTCTTTTTTTTTGTTCAATACGCTAGGTACTGTGGCTATTTTGTTTGTGTTTGATGCTCCACATGCTGATTGCATTAAACATGTCATTGTTAACCTTTGTTTGTTTTCAAATCTAATTTGTGTGTCACAAAATCATCTTCTCTGCATTATAAATAACTTCCAATCAAGATCAAATTACTTAGAAACAAGTCCATAACTAATTCGCAATCAATTAAAAAATTCCCGACTCGAACATGAGCAAACTGACATTCAACAATTAAACAGATAGACATAGAACTCAAAACATTTTAATCAATTTAAATAAAATAAAAAAAAAAACTCCTGATATGCAAATGACGCTCAACGCCTAGTGTCATTGCGGTCGATGGCGCGGGCTATAAAACAATTTGAATTGTCAGCCAATTTGAGTAAACAACAAATAATTATTTTTATTAAATTGCCCCCTTATCGGTCTCGTGTAATTCAACAAGTACCGAGACGGTTGCTGCTGCTTCTGGCTACCTAATTAATTTCATTTATGTATTCACAATGACTCCGTTGACATTTGGAGTTCCAATTAAACAATCAGCGACGACGGCGGCGTCCAGATGAGCCTCTCTGTACCCCACTCCTCAGGGGAAAGTACCTGCACAAACGTTTTAATCTGAGACTCGAATACTGAGCTTTCAAGTTGTTTACGAGCAAAAGATACGAACAGCGCTTAATCACTGGGTCTTCTAGTTCCGTCGGTCGTCTAGTGAGCAGTTTGCTATAAAAATAGCCAGAAGGCGAGGCTTCATCAAAGAGATTGTGCATATGACTAAGCCTTGCAAGTTTTTGGTGTCATAGAAAATGAGTTAGAAGACAAATTTTATATTGCCATCAATATTTTGCATCTTAGAAAGGGAAACATTAACAAAAATAAATTAATGGACTTTTCAGGAATTCAACAAAATAAATCGTCTTCTTTTATAAATTTGTGACGAATGGCTCTGAAGCTAATAAATTCCAGCTTTTAATATAAGGCACACAAGTTGAATTTGTCTTTTGTCACAAGTAAGATTCATCAGAAACAAGGAGATTCCCTTGATAGGATCGAACAGCTGCAGTCAGAAACTACATTATTAGTAGAATTCGTCGAAATAAAGCAACAAAGCCGCTGCACACCATAAAATATAAGCTTAATATGAGTGTTAGATAGTTCCATAGTAGGGAGGAGCCCTAGGACTTAATGGTTGAAATCTTTCTTAGGGCCCTTTCAGCACGCAAAAATGCGAGAGTTGACCAATTTGTTGAATTATTTCTAGACGGCATACAGTGTGTTGTCCCATAGTAAGAAATCCAAAAATGAACTTTCAAATACTCAAGTTTTTTAAACAGCTTTGAGTTTAATAACAATCACGTCAAATTAAAACGGTTTTTTTGAGAAGAAATTCTTATCATTTCATGACATGCGAGCTTCCGAACACCACCAAAGGAGAAACGAAAAAAATGCAAGAAGACTTATCTTTGAACGGTATTATTTTGCTCAATTTCATGTTATTTTTTTGTTATTGAACCATTTAGTTATTGTAATTATTGTTATTTATTTAATTTGTTATAAAAAAATCCAATTTTTTTTTTAGAGAAATGGGTAAGCTGTTAACGTTTTTTCGGAGTACCTAAAATAATCAATGAAATCGATATTCAATTAAGGGTTGAAAAAAATCTCCTCAAAACACCTCGATAATTTTTTTATATTTTGTCGCTTTAACCTTGAACTTGATGTCGGCAAAATTTTATCTGCTTCTGTTTGCTTTCTTGCGAGATAACCTCTTTTTTATACAGCAGGTCAGGTACTAAAAAATAGGGCTTGTTTCGAGAAATGGCTTTTAGCGAGCTCAAAAGACAAAAGTACAACTGTTTTCGAATTTGATTTGGATTTTTATGAATTGCGTGATGCTCCAGATGTTATTAAGAGCAGTTTAAAAAGATCCGTCTATTTATTCACATTGAAAATTTTCAACTATTGGAGGTCAACAGGAAGAAATGCGGAAAAATTTAAAGAAAAATATGATGTTTATTTATCCAAGCCTTTTATGTTAAAAGAAGATGTTTCACGCTTTTTGGAAAGGAGAGCAATATAAGCTGAAAACCCTAAACGAGGTAGAACACGGAAACCGTTTGAGTCCCTCAATCTTTTGTCAAAAAAGCGAAGAGTAGCTGATTTACTTCATGATAGAGATCACAGTGAAATCGAATTTGCTGCATCTGTATGAAGTAGAAATTTTGAAGAAGTTAACCAAAAGACCTTGTCACCATTGGAGGCTTTAGCTTTGTTCATCGGTCTTGATCTGCCTTATCGTTCATATGAAAAACTTAAAAAGGTTATAAATAACATACACCCTCATACATTCCCAAGTTATTATTCAATGATGAAAACAAAAACATCAAAACATCAGTTCCGACGAAAGAAGTCTACTGCACAATCTTCAAGAGCTCTTACATAAAACTGCGTCATCTGTAATTCAATCAAGTAAAGAAGTAGATTTCAATCCTTCTACACCCTTAAAGCGCCAGATCAACAATTGAGCGTCTAGTGGAAAAATTTGAATCCACAGGCTCAGTACCTACAAAATGTTCCCGTGCCAGTGAGACAAAAAAGTGCCCGTAGTGTCGTCGCTAGCGCATCAATTGCGGAAGACCCAAATCAGTCTCTCACACGTCGTTCTCAAACGTTGGGCACCTCAGTGACGTCGTTGTGGCAAATTTTACGAAAAAATCTTGGCCTACATGCTTACAAAATCAAATTGACGCAAGAACTGAAGCCGCTTGATCACCAGAAGCGTCGTATGTTCGTGAAAATGATCTGGATTTTCATCGAAAAATCATCTTCAGCGATGAGGCTCATTTCCGGCTGGATGGCTTCGTCAATAAACAAAACATGCGTTATTGGTCAGGCAGCAATCCACATGTGCTTCACGAGGCACCATTACATCCCGAAAAAAATCGCTGTTTGGTGCGCGGTTTACATGCTGGTGGTGTCATTGGGCCGTACTTCTTCCGTGATGATCAAGACCGGCACGTTACTGTGAATGGGAATCGCTACCGCTCAATGCTAACCGATTATTTTTGGAATGAATTGGATGATATGTACTTGGACGATATGTGGTATCAACAGGACGGTGCCACATGTCACACGGCGGGCCAAACAATCGAATTATTGAGAACGAAGTTCGATGAGCGCATTATCTCCAGAAATGGACCTGTGAATTGGCCGCCTTGTTCACCGTTAGACTATTTCCTGTGGGGCTGCGTCAAATCTATGGCTTATGCCAACAAGCCAGCGACGATTGATGAACTTCGTAAGAATATCGAACGTGAAATTGCAGCAGTATCGGCCGAGTTTCATACATGATGGCATCAAATGTACTTCCACAGGAATAAAGAATTTCATTGATATCCAAATTGTTTTATTTAAGAAAATGTTTGTAGCGTCCCTATTGAAAAACCCTTTATTTTGCGATCTTATTCAAGTGATTTTTTGGTTTCCATGATGTGTGGTGGGTTTGTTTTTCTAGTAACGAGAATTTCCCAAGGGAAAATTTCCATAACTTGATCAATCAAAATGTCCATATCCGAAAGGGATATACCACCCAAATTGAGTTTGGGATTTAAGTCCCTACCAAGTGGGGCTGAATATCACTGGAACTTATGGCCCTGCGAGATATAAACATGTATGCAACAACATTTAATCAGTTTATTGACTTCAAAGCCACGGTCGACAGCATAAGGCCAGGTTAGAACTCTTCAAAACCATAAGAGAATTCAACATCCAAAAAATAAACTGAGAAAACTGCGTAGGTTGACCGTCGTCGTTTCAACTTTCAAGACGCATTAAGGTTAAGATTGTTAAGATTTTCAATAGCCTACGAAAAGGGCATGGACCGGCGTGCCTCCTAGTCAACTCGTTGAATGAAACAAGCCATGGCTATCGAAAATCTACAAGAAGTATTATCGTCAGATACTTTTACAACATTAGCTGTTGGAAGCTTACAAAGGCTGTGAAAAGCCTGGAGCAGCATATAAATTTAGGAAAAACAAACCAATTACATGGTAGCACTTTTGCACTTAAGGATCCGAAACTTGAGTTCTTTGGAATAGGCTCCTGAACTCTAAGTCGCGTCCGAGAGAAAAGTCTTACAGAGAGTAGTTGGCCCCGTTTATAAGGATTACGATTCCCAAAACGTCAATCGGATGTGATGAGAAAAATTAAGCTTATTTCACTTCGTTTTCCATCATTCGTCTTTCAAAAGCGATATCCAAGAATCTGCTCAGCCGATTGCAATGAAATTGGTACAAATATTCTGTCAACCACTTGTGATCCGATGTTGTTTTCATACTTTTAAGATAAATAGTTTCGAAAGACGAAAAAATGTGATAATTTTGAAATTATTGAAGATGTGTCTAAGTTATTTAAACTGCAAAAAAATAAAAAAAAGGATTTGGCTATTTCAATTCGATCGGAATATCTCACTACAAGTAACGATGTCATATCCCCCTTCTCCCCTTTGAAGGGATTATTTTTTGGCTTTTCTTACTCACCGATGCATCTTATTTCGGCTACTCTGTATAGGCTTTTATTTCAACGGACAATCGTAACAAGAACACTCTTGTGAACATAATCCTGTTTTCCCACATTCTAAAAAAGTCAACCATTCAAAAATGTTACCAGTTAAAAAAAAAACATCTAAGAAGCGACAGAAAAACACACTTGAAATAAAAAAAAATCGAAATTAAACAAGCATTATGTCCTCTCTTCCATAAATCACATGTAATTTTGAAAAATACTTCGCCAAGTTTGTAATCCCCTAATGACTGTTCTATGTCCTCATAATAGGGGTTCTCAATTCTTTTCTCATCTCCCAAATATTCATCCACTTAAATAAAATATTTTCAAAATTAAACGAAAATTAAAGAGTCCTTTCAAATTAACACAACGACATCAGCCCATTCAAAGGGACACACTCAATAAAAAAAAAAAAAAAACAGGATCACATTGAGCATTTTAATTTAATAGACTCTCTGGCATTCATATGGCTTTCTGAGAGTTCATCTGCGATGTCACCATTAAAGGACACCGTTCGCCGACACTCACAATGCCGATTTGAGTACCTAACCTATGTACTTAACAACAGAATCATCAAGGATAATAAATTAACTTCTCGATTTAATGGAAGAAAAATTAAACCGAATTCGATGCAGCGATGCATGAAAATAATCATAATAATGACAATAAATGGGAATTTAATGCTGGGAGGATGCTGCTTGCTTGATGACGCTTGTGCTCCTGTAGAATCCTTTTCCGCCATTCTGAAAAATAGACTTCGCTACCTACCATCACCAGCCAGCAGCGGCAGCAGTAGTTTATCGAATGACAATTAAACCCAAATGAGTGTCGCTGCAAAACGTGTATCACAGGAAAACGAATAAGGAGACGGACACACATTTCTAAAGAAAAATTATGTGATTGAGACTTAATGATCCGCAAAGGATCATTATTTATTTTTTTTTTCGTCTCCTCTTTCGGAACAACATGCTTTTAATATTTCGATATCGAATTTCATGCAGCACATCACCAAAACCATACAAAAAAATACAAATCACAAAAAACCAATGTCCTTAAACATGTAAAAGAGGTGTCAAAATTCATGTCCTTTATGTCCAGTTGGATATCGAGTTTGATGCTTCTGTTCGTGTATGATAAATAACATTCGTGTGAAAAAGGACACTCGAAAATGTCGAGGGTGGCAGCGAAGCGGCATCTCTGATCCTTGCTTCGGACATTAGGCTAGGCTGGACATATTTTTTTTTTCCTTTGTTCCTTTCATCTGATGTCAATCATCGAGTGTTCATTTTTTACGCACTTTCAATTCGATTCGATGATGACAAAAATGACAAAAAGAGAACAAGGTGCCTTTGTAATAGATATTCATTCATTCAGTTATTCATTGATTCGAAAAGGATCAGAAAAAGGACGAAGAACAAATTGCATTCGGCCTCAGAGTTTTTGATATCTTTTTTATTTGCCGTCCATGAATGAAAACGAAACGATCGACCGACACCAACACATTGGGATAAAAAGAGCAAACAACGCGTTTACATCAAAGTGCGTAAAACTGCGATTACTGACACTTCATTACATTTGACATAATTAAGATATATCGCTTGCGTTTTAGTTTTGGGACGTTTTGGGCTTTGTGGACATTATTTAGGGAAATTTATTGCGTGTAATGCGAATGAGAGTCCTTGTCGATTCGATAATGTGAATGGGTATTGTTGTTTTTTTTGCTTTTTTTGTACCTATGTATTTTCGTTTTGTGACTTCAATGTGCACTTGTAACAGTATGAAATGCGAATTTAATGAAGCGATGAGAAATCGACTTGGATTGATAGATTTTGTGGTTTTATTCGTCATTGAGAAAGGACATTGTGTTGAAATGTTGTGAGATAAATGGTTTTTTGGTTTGTTGACTTTGTGAAGTAGATTTACTTAATTGTGGGAAATATTTGGTCAGAGGAAATTTCACACAGATCAAGGTTTATTTTTGATTAATGAACTTTTTTCATAGAAAATATTTAAGTTGTTTGATTTGAGTTTCCAAGTCAAAGCCAACAGATTCTCCCCAGCATAAGAGATGAACTTAAATCCCAGCAAACATTTCCCTTCGAAAACGAATCATTAATAATTCTTCTAAGTGAAGAAAACATCCGAATATGAATTCATTTATGATTTGATTTGGATCAGAAACATTGGGTAACGTGACACGGATATAAAAAAAATATAAAAATATGTAAATGTAAATAAGACCCGTATATATTCAGTTAAGTGGACAATAAATGAACCTTTTCTTAATGACTTACCTTTTTTTTTAAATTTCAAATATTTTAATGTTTTTCGTTTGCTTCGTACACTGTTTAGGTTTACATTACACTGTTTGTTTTTTTTTTTTTTGTTAAATGAAACACTGCACAATTTTATAGTCAATGACGTCCGCACTTAACAAAATCTTAACTGAAGTGCAGAATTTTAAAATTCGTAAAAAATTGTTTCGATCTCTTGTCGCCGTGTAGGTCCTGTTATAATTGCCCCATCGCAAAAAGAAAAAAGAGAACATTCGCAAGTTCGTTTTCCTTTATTTTTACATACAAATCCTTGAGGATCTTCCAATATCCTTTTTGTGCCTGTGCACATTCATATTTAACTCGCATGCATGAATCAAAATCGAAAGTCAATATGCTCGTTTTGTTTTGCAAGTAAAATTTTGTAGTTTTTTTGTCCATCTTCAAAATGTACTCAGAAAAATGAACGTTTTTCGAATACATATTCTTCAGATTTACTGAAGGAAATCTGAACCTTCACCAAAATGTTTGCTGGGATGTCGCATGCATGTTGATGTTGTACATGTGCATCAATTATTGTGTATGCGTATTGTAGTTTTCGGTAGGCTGAACCTACGAAAACTACGACAGTTCAATGAAATATAAAAGAAAGTGGTTTTGGCACTATTCTTCTGTTCAATGTTCACACACTAACGCTTTGGCGATAACCAACTCGTTTAAAATAATAAAACTTAGCTTAACGCGTTGTCTTAAGTTACTCCAACTACAGATGGATATCCATCCATTCCTCAGATTGGAAGTATTTTCAGTTTTTACCAGTTTTTAGTTGGTTCATTCTAACCCGGGCATTAAAAAAAAAAAAAATCTCAACTTAATGATGATTCATGTATTTGAACAACGATAACAACTTAGAGGTGCTTCCACCAGTGCCAAGCCGATCATCAGACTCCTTTATTAGTGGCGCTGTCTAGTTGTTTAATGATGATTCATTTTGCTTTGATTTTCTTCTTGCCATTTTCCTAAGAAAAAAAGTTATTTTTCTCTTTCAACTCCTCCTTATCTCAAGGAAGGTTTCCTAAAATAAGTAGAAAATGGGCCAATAAGTGAGGTGACCACCTGCTTAACTGTTTCATATCCCTTAAATTTTTGAAAGTTTTTTCCGTTGACAGCCCGTAACTACCCTAGTGGAAGGGAGTTCCACATTCGCGTAGTACGGCTAAAGAACGATTCTCTATACTTAAGTGTATACGTCCGAAGTTGGGCTCGACGGAAAACTGATGGGCATTCCTTGAAGCGCGGGTATTACGGTTGAATTGTTTAAGGGGAGGAATGCAACTGGCTATTTCTCTAGAGCACTGACCGTAGAAGTAACGAAAAATCAGAGAGGCACGAAACGTTACGACGGTGGTTTAAAGGAGTGAATGAATCTGTGATGACTCTATCACCGATCATTTTAACGGCTCTTCTTTGGTATACCAAGTTACTGGAGCACCAGCATAAGCTTTGGACGGATATAAGTCTTGTACATAATATCCAGACGGGGAGAAAAATTTCTTGCACCGTCTTAAGAAACCCAAACATCTTGCGGCATATTTGGCGACATCGCGTATGTGCTCGGTCCACAAGAGGTGGTCAGTGATGCACATACCGAGAATCTCGAGATGTTCGGTCTCATTGATGCAAGTGCCACTCATGGACAGTAACAGGGGGGGATATCTCGCTTTAACGATACAAGACAGCATTGAGTTTTCGAAGCATAGAACTCTACACGGTTCTTAATTCCCCATTGGACAATGCTGTTTATGTCAGAGTTTAATGAGCTTATCATATTTTGCCGTTGCAGTTCCTCATCCGAAGAGGAGGGATCTGAATCTGGAAACGAATACGAGAAGCTACTATCGTCAGCGAAACAATTTATTGGATTAGAAGTAACAGACAAGAGATCATTAACAAAAATGATAAAGAAGGTCGGAGACAAAACGGAGCCCTGGGGTACACCAGCATTTAAATTGTGGGTTTCAGACTTGAATCCGTCCAATACAACTAGTATTGAACGGTTCGAAAGAAAGTTTCTAATCCAGCGAAGAAGGGATTCATCGATATACCGAAGGCAAGCATTTTCAATAAAAGAGCAAGATGCCAGACTTTATCAAATGCCATTGAAATATCAGGTCCAACAATATTACTTTCTCCAAAACGATGTAAAGATTTGTTCCACTGTTCGGTGAGATAAACCATCTGATCACCAGTGGACCTACTGCTGCGAAAGCCGTAATGCCAGCCATTAAGGAGCTTTCGGTCTTCGAGATATTTCTTGAGCTGATAGTTTATCAGCGTTTCCATGACCTTAGAAAGAAGGGACGTAAGTGCAATCGGACGATAATTGGAAAGAGAAGATGATTTGCCTTTTTTGGGATTGGCTGGACAAATGCTGTTTTCCAACTGCTCAGAACGAGCCCAGAAGAATAGGATAGATGGAAAAGCTTACGCAGGGGTTTTGCCAGCGTGGAAGATCACATCTTCAGAAAAAAAGCGGGGATACCATCCGGACCAGCGGATTTATGTATGTTGAGATCCTTTAATACTCTCGCCACAGCACGAGTGCGGAAGAAGATTTGTCCCATATAATCATAGACTCGCTCAAGAACTGTAGGAGTCATGACACTCTCTGGCAGCGAAGAGTTGGCGGCGAACTAGCAAAAAGGTTAGCTTTCACGAGAGAACTAACAACTGGAGTGTCATTGTCTACGAGCGTAGTGACCGAGGAAGAAGAAGAATTCTTCATATCTTTTTCAAATGACCAAAAATTGTTACTGCCTTTGGGATGGTGTCCGTAGCTTAGTGGTAAGGTGCGTTGACTGCTAAGCAGAACGTCGTGGGTTCGAATCCTACTCGGGCCAAAAGTTTTTTATTTCATCTTTCACGGACACTGCCTCTTGCGAAGAACTGACAAAACTTCCAAGAGTATCATCTGTCATGAAAAAGTGCTTCTCAACTCTGCCGTTCGGAATCGGCGTTAAATTGTAGGTCCCCTCAATTCTTCACACGCACCTAGAGAATTGTTGATGAGAGTAAGCCACTTAGGCCTTGGCTCTTCAAGAGCTGTCGCGCCACTCTATTTTTTTTTTTTTTTTTGGGATATTGCAGTACTTCTTGCCGTAATTTTTGGTCATGTAAATTTTTGGTCCGCCGAATATGGGCATTGCAGGCGTTCCTGGCTTGTTTAAATTTGTTCCGGTTTTCCTCAGTTATGTTGGCTCTGTAACACCGGAACTTTACTTATTTTTCCCTGATAACCTCTTTACAGCTTGAATCAAACGATGACTTTTCCTTGGGTTTGATGCTTTTAACCCTATTCGGGATAAAAGTTTTCGTTCCCAAAATAATCATATCTGCGCTGGAGTCTACGTAACTATCGAGGAAGCATTGTGAACAGTTAAAGATTCGGAAGAAGTTATTGAGGCCGTCCTAGCTGGCTTTCTCGTATTGCCATACGGTTTTCTTCGGAGCTCTTTCTTTAACTGGATTAGTTACAGATATTTTACTATGGTTACTTATGGTCTACTGAATATCCGTAAAGCTTTTGACAACATTCTCCGCTTTCCAATTATACTCTTTCCATTTCTGGTGTACCCCAAGGTAGTTATTTAAGCCCGCTCTTCTTTTATCCTTACAATTAGGTAACGAAATTTGCATGGTTATTACAAAATTTCAATGTCCCTTTACGCTGAAGATAGGACTCTTTTCGGTGGCACATGAATACATACCCATCTCAACCTGTTTTAGCAAAAAATTGTTATGAGCTGAACATTAGCAAATGCCAGATAATAACCTTTTCTCGTAAGCGCGTTTAAAACTGTTATGGTATTTAAGGCTTACAGCTGAGGTTTGCTCAGGGAAATCCAGGGTTAGTTAAATAAAATACCAAAATTCAACTTAAGGTCTATTTCTTTTATTCAATCGTCATTAGTTACTGTACAATTTGTATAGTGTTCGCTAATATTTAAATCGTCGGGGTACACCGGCTTCTGCTGGGCCGTCAATCATGTATTGTCTCCCTCTGACAATGATAAGGTATACTTCCTACCAACGGGTGCTCCAAATGAAATGGGATAATGTCCGTGACGTGGGTAGTCACGGTCAAAACAAACGGGTAATCACCGTATAAACGGGTTAATCGCCACTTGACGCGGGTTATCACGGTTAAAACAATCGCCACCGAAACGGGTAATCGCTGTATATCAGGTTGATCGCCACTTAACGTGTGTAATCACGGTTGAAACGGGTAATCGTTGTACAATCAGGTAAATCTTCACTAACGTGAAAACCAGTACAATCGCAGTCTAGACTGGTATTTCACTTTCATTATTCCTTCGATTGGCTAGCGACTAACTATACTCAGTAACTTACCTATGATCCTTACTCCTCGGCGGCCGACGTCAGACTGAGTTGTATAGTGAACTCCATTCATACAGTTTTATTATTATGCTTATACTTTGTTCTCGGTTCTTCAATGTGCTTTTCACTTCTTCCTTCGGCTCTGCTACTCAACCTTTTGATAAAAACCCAGTGTGAACTATACGCAGGGCGATTTGTATAGGTTAAGGCCTCGTTCGGCGTAGTAAAAAGTTATATGTGGTTTTGTCTGTGATTTGAGTTGGGTTGGTGAAATATGTCCCCGTATTTACCACTTTGCACTAGATTTTGGTAAGAGATGGTCTAAAGAATATTCTAGCCCTTACCTACGTGACCCGATCAATTTCCATAACGTTTGTCGGGCCTCAAACTGATTAAGCGTCTCAAGTTTGGTCGCCGTATATCAAGATAAAAACATTCAACGGCAGAAAGGCAATGATCTTATCCCCTTATCGTGACCGGCTCCAACTGCATTGAACTTTTTAGGAACGTAGATAAATTGCTGACATACTTTTCAGCTTTCATATACATCGACTTGTCTCTGGCTCAGTTGAATGCTCCTCTCTCTATGTAACTCAGGTTCTATCAACACAAATACCCGTAATATGAGATTGAAAAACCCTTGAGATGTGTTCATCATTATTTTCCCACTCGTCGTGAATTATAAAATTATGATGATAGTGTATCCCCACTCTCTCTTTGAAGTGATCCTCAAGTTGAGTGGTTATAATAGCCTCATTCCCTTTTTTACTCCGATGACAATCATTGTTACATTTCTTCAAGCCTTCAGGACTGGCAATCTGTTCATCAGTTTCTATAACATATTTAAATTCTTTTATGAGAGGATGAATCCTAAATTCTATTGTTCCTATAATAACATTGCTGTTGCTACGAATTCAAGGTATAGTCAATTAACCAAGCAAACGAATCTCGCACTCGAGGAATCTTAACACCTATAGCGCTTATACTAAAATTTACAATGTTTCATTCAAGCGTTTTGCTTGTCCGAAAGCCCAGACTAAGTGCAATCATCATCATCATCAGCCACCTAATGGAATGCACTCACGCATGCAAACCAATCGTCATGCGTAAAACAGGCGATGCGTTGTCGTCGTCGTAAAGTCCATTGATTACCCGCAAAGAGTATACCATTCTGTCATCAGCCTCCGTTCAGTCGGGTTCGATATTGTAGGTGCGGTTCAAGGTGTCCAGGTCCACAATACCAATGACTCACGAACTCCGCGTGTCGTCAGCCCAACTAAATGGTCAGAGAGAAGCGAATCTGTGCACAGGCAAATTATAAGCCAATAAATCACAATTCCGCGACTGCGCCTAAGACCAAACGCAGCATCATCCTTCGTCGAGACTGCGTCTTCTTGTCCTCAGTAAACTAATTTATTATTGAAAATACACATCCTTGGAGTGGTGTTAATTTGGTGTACATAATTGGGAATTTGTGTAAGTATGTGTTTGACACTCTTGCGGATGCTGCGCATGTTGTACACAAACCCAGCTTAATCCTATTTCACGGTGATTCTGGTGATCTGGATGTTTGTGCTTGGAACTTGGCCCTGCACCAAAAAGTCACAATTCATTACCGATTTTTCGACTTGAAGCATGATGCCGCCAATTATGCACTTCTCGCATTGAATTATCTGAACTTTTTGGAGGCCTTCTTCAGGGCGACTCTGTCAAAACGCTCATAACCATCTGTTTAATCCGCAATTCGAAGCAATAAATCCAAGAGTCACACGCAGTGACAAAGTCTGGCATGGATGGAGTGGTGATTGCGTTATGGTGGGGGTCGGTTGGTGTCAATGTAATTTATCTGTCTTTTTTATTATTAATTTGACATGCATTCATTGTGGCTAATTGCGCCAAACGAGGACTTTATGACAGCGTTGTGGAGTTATTGCTTTGCTTGGTTTGATTCGAACCTTATGAGCTTGGCCGAAAAGGGCAGACATAAGTCGAAGTTTTGAACTCAAATTAAGGTCATCTGCACATTTTTCATGGCACAAGTGTGCAATGAGAATGTGTAAGAACAAGTCCTTTTGACTTAAGAAAAAAACTACAATCTGATCTCTGACCTTAATGTCAAGGTCGACACTAACAACCACGAGGTAAGCATGTGATCAGTTGGAATGGAAACAGCAGTAAAAAAGACAACGCGATATGATCATTGTGCCCTAGAACACGATCGGTCTCTTTGCAACATTTTTAACATGAGACCTGCGTAAGTTGTCGATAAACAATTAGTCGAACATCCGGAAGAATAAAGCAATGGCAAAATAGATTACTTACTTACTCAAGGTGGCGCTACAGTCCATTGTGGACTTAGGCCTCAATCAACAGTCTCCGCCAGCTAGCTCTGACCTTAGCTAGTCGTCTCCAGTTTTGCACTCCAAGTTGATTGAGGTCCTCTTCCTCTTGAGTGCGCCACCTGAGTCGCGGTCTTCCTCCTACGTCCCTTGGGAAGTGTCGAAGGCTTTCCGGGCCATCTGAGTCTCTGGACCTTGACCCTTCTGACTAGGTCCATGTCGTTGTACAATCCGTAAAGTTCGCTGTTATATCTTCTACGCCATTCCCCTTCAATGCACACGGGGCCAAAGATGACCCGAAGAACTTTCCTCTCGAAACAGCCTAAAGCACTTTCATCCGATTTTGTCAGGGTCCATGCTTCTGCACCATACAGCAGGACTGGAATCATGAGTGTGTTGTACAGTTTTGGAAAATAAACGCTAATAGGTACAATAGATACAATCGGCTGGAGCAGATTTTCTAGCTGCTGAGCTGTTAAAAGCAGATAGGATTGCATGTAGCAGGCGACGATCTAGATGGGAGCGCATGCATCAAGTCATTTGTTAGATATGGTATGAAGAATGCATGCGCGATGAATGGAATCAGCATTGTTTGCCCGAGCCTGATGAAGGCAGATCCTTTCAATTGCGTCAACTACAGAGGAATCATCCTACTTTACATCTCTGCCGTAATATGTGAACGTCTGAAGCCTTTCGTCAACAATCTGATTGGTCCTTATCAATGTGGCTTCAGCCCCGGAAAGTCAAACATCGACCAAATTTTCACTTTGCGGCAGACGCTGGAAAAAAACTATGAACTCAAAATTGATATCCAAGACCTTTTCACCGGTTTCAAGGACGCGTATGACAAGCATCTACAGAAACGAACTGTATAAAGCTATGTCTAGTTTTGGTTACCCTGCCAAGCTCGTTCGTTTGTGCACTATGACGATGGAGAACTCACGCTGCGCCATCAAGGTTGGCAACGAGTTTACGGAATTTTTCGATGTCGAAAAAGAATTCAGACCAGGCGATGCACTGTCATGCGATTTCCTTAACATCGTTCTCGAGAAGGTAGTGCAAGACTCCACCGTCAACACCGGAGACACCATCTTCCAAAAATCCGTTCAACTTCTCGTGTACGCCGATGATAATGATCTAATGGGAAGAACAAAGCGTGATGTCAATGGCGCCTTTGTGAGAATTGAGACAGAAGCGGCAAAAATGGGTTTAGCGGTAAATGAGGGAAAAACGAAGTATATGCTGTCTTCGAGGAAGGACACCCAACACCGACGGCTCACACAGAACGTCGTAATAGACGCCTACAACGTCGAGGTAGTAGAGGAGCTCCACTATTAACACGGGCAATAACACCATCGCCAAGAACAGACTAAGAATTACTCTTGCTAATCGCTGATTCTTTGAGCTGATTCTGCTGTGCACAAAACATGGACCTTCACAAAATCGGATGAATGTGCCTTAGGCTGTTTCGAAAGGAAAGATCTTCGGGTTATCTTTGGCCCCGTGTGCATTGATTTGGAATGGCGAAAAAAAACACAACAGTGAACTTAACTGGTTGTACAACGACATGCCAGAAGGGTTAAATTCCAGAGACTCAGGTGGCTCGATTATTTAGAGCGGATGGACATAAATGCTCCGGCCTGGAAAGCTTTCGATTCCGGAGGGACGTAGAAGCAAAGGAAGACCACGACACAGGTTGCACACACAAGTGGAAGAGGACCTCAATCAACTTGGAGTGCAAAACTGTAGACAGCTAGCTAGGGACTGAGCTGCATGGCGGCGACTGCTAATTGAGGCCCAAGTCCACACCATACTGTAGTGCCTATTTAGCGTAAGTAAAGTAAAGGGTTTTTCAATAGGAACGCTACAAAAGTTTTCTTAAATAAAGCAAAAACGGTTTTAAAAATCAATGAAATTCTGTATTTCTGTGGAAGTACATTTAATGCCATTATGTATGGATTTTTTTTCTTTTGCGTGGCCACCACGGGCACGCTTGCAGAAGTCCAGACGCTGAACCCAATTTTCGACGGTTTTCAAGCATAAATCGGCCGATACTGCTGCAATTTCACGTTCGATATTCGTACGAAGTTCATCAATCGTCGCTGGCTTGTTGGCATAAACCAAAGATTTGACGTAGCCCCACAGGAAATAGTCTAACAGCGTTAAATCGCATGAACGAGGCGGCCAATTCACAGTTCTATTTCTGGAGATAATGCGCTCATCGAACTTCGTTCTCAATAATTCGATTGTTTGGCCCGCTGTGTGACATGTGGCACCGTCCTGTAGAAACCACATATCGTCCAAGTCCATATCGTCCAAGTCATTCCAAAAATAATCGGTTAGCATTTAGCGGTAGCGATTCCCATTCACAGTAACGTGCCGGTATTGATCATCACGGAAGACGTACGGCCCAATGACACCACCAGCATGTAAACCGCACCAAACAGTGATTTTTTCTGGATGTAATGGTTCCTCGTGAAGCACATGTGGATTGCTGCCTGACCAATAACGCATATTTTGCTTATTGACGAAGCCAGCCAGAAATGAGCCTCATCGCTGAAGATGATTTTTCGATGAAAATCCGGATCATTTTCAAGTTGTTGCTGAGCCCAATTCACGAACATACTACGCTTCTGGTGATCAAGCGGCTTCAGTTCTTGCGTCAATTTGATATTGTAAGGATGTAGGCCAAGATCTTTTCGCAAAATTCGCCACAACGACGTCACAGAGATGTCCAACGCTTGAGAACGCCGTGTGAGAGACTGATTTGGGTCTTCCGCAATTGATGCGCTAGCGGCAGCAATATTCTCGACACTACGGGCACTTCTTTGTCTCACTGGCACGAGAACATTTCGTACTGAGCCTGTGGATTCAAATTTTTCCACTAGACGCTCAATTGTTGATCTGGCAGGTCGATTATGACGACCATAAATTGTACGTAGCGCTCTTAAAGTGTTGACCACTGACTCCGACTTTCGACTCTTTGTTGGACCGTATACCTTGAGATGGCAAACCTTCCTGAAGAGAAATGTCAAGAGAGCGGGAAAAAATGTGGCGTCGTTTGCTGTCCCTATCGGTCTACTTTTGTAGCGTCCCTATTGAAAAACCCTTTACAAGCTGGTGCTCTAGCCCCTACCTAATAATATTGGAATTGAACGGGTTCGTCCCAAGCATGAAAGTTGAATACACCGTTAAAAAGATATTAGAATTCTCAAATTCAAAGTATCTACTCAACCGAAGAAGGAACCAAACAAACTGAAGGAAGGTTCGAATGGTGCTTGAAACAGAATGTTTGCTCGGTTTGCTCGAGAATTTTATGTTTTCTCTTATGTGATGCTTTTTCTTTCCAGCTGAGGTAGCTCAGCTCTGTCCAGGATCGATATAAGAAAAACACGAAAACTTATATTTTGAAGAAGTTATTTCGAATACAATATTTTTTTTATTATTTCAATATTTTTTTTTTTACCAATTAAATAACTTACTGCTACCTATAATATCTTAACAACTAAATTGGGATAGGTTCCCCGGCCTGTGAGGGCACAATTAGGATGGGATAGGTTCCCCGGCCTGTGAGGGCACAATTAGTATTCCAGCCCTTTGCTGGATTTCCACCTTTACTCCTTTCTCAGTAATGTTAGGTGGGA
>CAKKXW010000001.1:95590167-95600903 GCA_920937365.1 Sphaerophoria rueppellii
CTTAGATCTTATCTATGGTTATAAACATGGATAAGATATAAACGACAGTGTAATGGAACGTATTTCATAACTTTCGTTAACGTTAACTACTTTCACGAGTTGAAAAAAGAATTTTTTTTTTTTTTTTTGTGCCAACGAAAATTTACCATTTACATTTAGTTTACATCGATAAAGTAATAACTTTCTAGAAATCTTAAGATGTCTTTTGAAATTCAAATCGAATACAATTTTATTACTCAAAGGTATTCAAGGAAAGAGGGATTGCATTCGTTTGAAATTATGGTGAGTTTGTTTACATTCGTAGAAATGTGTTATGTGCGAGGACTTGCTTAAATAATTATGATAAGCGTTCTTATTTGATTTACATTTACCATTTAAAAGCAACCGTGTTTTTTTTTTTTTTTTTAAGAAAAAAGTTGAGCACTTTCATCAATTGCAATTGCTTTCAATACTTTATGCAAGGTAATGTGACAGCAAATATAGAATAGGTACAAATATTGGTATCTATTCTAGATTCATTCTTTACCTAGTCTTGCGGAGGAAAAAAATCCTAGACACATTTGTTCATTTTGAAAACTTTAGAAGCCTATAGATTGCAATGAAACAATTATTACAAATAATAAATATCATACTCCACCATCGACGACTGACGACAACCAGTAGCAGTGAGAGTGGGAGTAACAGGACAGCCGACAAACAACAGCTGCACACACAAAACCAAGTTGTTTCTTACAATCGGCCAACAGCCAAATACCCTGTGAGAGATACAAAATTTATGGAATCAGTTTGTTTGACAAGTATAATTCACATTCATGTTTTGTCAGGAAATTGACTAATAGAAATGAAATTTGAAGGCAAAAGCAGAGAACAATACCCCAGCTGTTTAGTTCCATACTTGTTGTACTGGGGATGGTCCTCTCGTAAATTTTGACAGACTGTGAAATTCGTTTACTGGGTCTTAAACAGAGGCGTCTGCTTTCAGACTGTAAATTTCAGTGGTGGTCTCCTTGCTCAGATTGTAATAACTAGTGGCGCCTGCTATTTCAGGTTGGACTTGTAATTAGTAGTGGATTCGGTTGTCATAGAATGAACCATATTTATAAGACCATAGCTAAAAGAAATTGTTATTTTACTTGGAATTTTAAAAAGAATTGTATAAACACTCAAAGAGCTAAAGTGGAAGATGATGAGTTCTAGCTCAGCCCTTGATAAAAAATAACCCGGCTTACGAGATATAAGTATAACATATCCATAGAACTTTGTATATCCGAAGCTCAGTAGTTGTAAAACAGCATTTGTCCAGCCAATCCCAAAGAAGGCCAACCTTATTCTTCCTCAAATTATCAAACGATTGGACTTATGTTCCTTTTTTCTTAAGTCATGGAAACGCTGACTAACTATCAGCTCAAGAAATATTTCGATACCGAAAGCTTCTTACTGACCGACAGTACGGCTTTCGCAGCAACAGGTACACTAGTGATCGGATGGCTTATCTCACCGAACAGTGGAACAAGTCCTTACATCGTTTTAGAGAAAGTAAGATTGTTGCACTTGATATTTCAAAGGCATTTGATAAAATCTGGCATCTTGCTCTTTTATCGAAAATGCGTGCTTTTGTTATCGACAAATCCCTTCTTCATTGGATTAGACATTTTCTTTTAAACTGTTCAATACAAGTTGTATTCGACAGATTCAAGTCTGAAACCCACAATATAAATGCTGGTGTGTCCCAGGGCTCCGTTTTGTCTCCGACACTCTTTCTCATTTTCATTAATGATCTCTTGTCTGTAACTTCTAATCCAATTCATTGTTTTGCTGAAGATAGTACCCTTAGCTTTTCATATTCGTTTCCCGACTCACATCCCTCCTCATCGGATGTATTGTACAATGGGGAATACAAAATCGCGTAGAGATTAATGCTGTCTTATATCGTTGAAGCGAGATATTCCTCCTCTGCTACTGTCTATGAGTGGCACTTGCATCAATGAGACCGAACATCTCGAGATTCTTGGTATGTGCATCACTGACCACCTTTTGCTGAATGAGCATTTATGCTATGTCTCCAAAAATGCCGCAAGATGTTTGGATTTCGGAAAAGGGTTCAATAGCGGACATACTCAGATCATTCATAAGGTTTTGGGTTATAGTGCCACCAACTCAATTTTCACAAATCATTTCAGATGGCTATTCTTATCAGGAGAAATGGATAGATAAAATATCATATACCACTGAATCGTCAAAGCTATCTATACTAATGGCTTCAAAATGGATGCTGGTGTAGTCAAATAAATAAATAGAGTGGCGCGACAGCTCTAGAAGAGTCAAGGCTTAGTGGTTAACTCTCATCAACAATTCTCTGGGTGCGTGTGAAAAATTGAGGGGACCTAAAATTCAACGCCGATTCCGAACGGCAAAGTTGAGAAGCACTTGTTGTTGTGAAAGATGAAATAAGAACTTTTATAGGCACGAGTAGGACTCGAACCCACGATGTTCTGCTTAGCAGCCAACGCACCTGACCACTAAGCCATGGACACTATGTGCTGGTGTGGTTGAAGGCTTTTATTCTGAATCTTTCACTTTGACTTCCTTCCTTTAGCTCCCAGATTAGGTACAGTAGTGTCTTCCAAGCGAAGATTCTGGCAGTGCCAACGGCTACTAAACAGGTTTTAATGATGGCGGCACCACGCGCTGATATCACCTTTTAAATTGATAGAGAAGCGGCAATAAAAGCGATTAGTGCAACTGAGGTAAAATTAAAGCTTGCTTCTTGCTGCAACGAAGAGCTACAGAGCCCATGAAGTTTTTGTTTTCATCATTGATCCGGTATTGGCCATTGGTCCGGTCCAGGTCTCCTTCATTTATTTATTCCATCTTTCATCGAAAGGCTTCGGGAGTCCCCGTCTAAGTGAATACTGTTGTAAGCTTTTTGGATTTAAGGAGCCTTAAAAGTAGGTTCTGTTGACTTTGAGCAACTGCCCACGTAATTCTTCATCCATATTGTTAATTCAAGGATCGCACTGTCGGAGCATAGGTATGTCTGCTGTTATACCTTAATACTCATATTTGTTCTTATGCACACGTTTTTTGAAGAATTTGTCACTATTTATGTCCTACATACTTGGTTTTTCCCTCTTTTATATGCACCTCCAGGTTTTTTGGCGTCTGCTCGATCTAGATTAATGACTACTGAAGACGATAGCCCCTAGTGTTCTAAAGTCACGGATTACTTTCTCCAATGATATGTTGTAATCCATTGAACATATTGTCAGGATACCTGGATTGCAATCCGGCTTGAAATTCTTGTACAGTTGCACACCCCGATCATAGATACTGTCGCAGGCGGCCTATAAACAGATGGTATGTTTAGATGGTAAATTCTAGACGTTTTTTTCATCGCTTGCTTTAGCTTGACTATAGAGTGAATAGCTTTTCTGACTTCCTTATTGCTTGGTGGCTGCAGTATGAGATTGTCGTCTTTAATAAAGCCACCACTCTCTTCAAATATAATAATTTAAACATTTGCTTGTGTATGTAGTCCTGAACGGAAACCCAAATTATGTATCATGTAAAGGGTTCGCCAAATTACCTTTTTTTTTTTTTTTGAAAATGCAAAAAAAAATTACTGAATATTTTCTCAAATTTGAATTGAAAGCACATTCTCTCGGTTAATAATGGAAAATAATTTCCATTGTTGTGACACAAAGATAGGAAATTAGAAATTAGAAAATAATTTTATTTAATTGGCTGCCTCGGCTGGCCATGCAGTAGCCTACAAGATCGGGCCAATTTTTAAGCACATTATCGATTGTATATGCGGCTGTATTTCACCAATGGCTTCACGAATATTGTCCTTTGAAGCTTCATTTATCTCTGGCTTGTCGGCGTAACACTTATCTTTTACGACACCGAACAAATTATAGCCCAACGGTGTCAAATCACAGCTCCGAGGTGGCCAAACGACATCAGCTCTGCGGCTGATAGTGTGATCTTCAAAAACGGGGCGCAAAACATCGAGTGTAGCTTCGGCTGTGCTCCACGTAGCACCGCGCCGTGCCATCGCCATTGACTGTTACGGCCACTTCCTGCTTATTTTCGAATTAAAATAGACCAATTATGCCTCTGGACCAAAATCCGCACCAAAAAGTGACTCGTTTCGGGTGTATCGCCTTTTCAATGTATGCGTGCTGGTTTTCTGTGCCCCAAATGCGACAATTGCTTATTTAAATACCCGCCAATATCAAAATGAGCTCCTTCATCTTCAAGGATGATTTTTTTGGCAAAATCGGTATCTTCTTTAAGTCGATTGCAGGCCCACTTAGCGAAATGAAAACGCATAGGATGGTCAAGTGGCTTCAACTCCTGAACCAATTGGACTTTGTAAGGCTTCAAACCAAAGTCTTTATTCAAAATTCGTCTCAATGATGTCTCCGAAATGTTCAATTGTTGAAAACGACGGTGAATTGATGTTGATGGTGCCTCACGCACACTTTCTGTCACAGCAGCAATATTCTCGGGTGTGCGCACTGTTTTTGGCTTTTAACGCTTTGGTTTATCGATGAATATGCGAGTTTCTTTCAGTTTTTTTACAAGATAACGAATATACGGAGCTGACGGTGTTTCTCTTCTTCCAAAATCCGTACGCAATTTTTGGCACACATTCTGCAACATTGCCATGATTTTCAAAGTAATGTCGCAATATTTCTCAGCGTTGTTCAAGCGTCCACAACCATATTCGTTCAGCGGAAGGACAAAACTAATTATCTGTCAAATCAGACACAACAATATTTTTCTACATTCTTCTTCACAAAAATAAGAATGTTATCAGTTTTTTTCGAAGAGAATTAAACGCAATTCAATAAGCAATTTATAATTACAAACTAGAATTTTGTTTACTTAAATTTGGAATGGTCACATGAAAACAACTACTTGCAAATAACTGTCACCGTAAATAAACAAATCTGCAAGGTCAATTGGCCAAAACACATTCCTTAACGTAAAAAAAAAAAAAAACAACATTTTTACAAGGTTCGGTAATCCAGTTGTGCCTTCAAAATATGGAAGCAATTCCATTTTATTGAAGTCTCTTGGCTACCAGAACAGAAGTTCAGTGGGATCATATATCTTTCAAATATTATCGGACCAATATTTTTCCGTAGTGTTCGTTGCTAAGTGATTAGGTTTGTTGGCTGCTAAGCAGAACGTGTCGTGGGTTCGAGTCCTACTCGTGCCCATAGTTTTTATTTCATATTTCACGGGCACTGCCTTTTGCGAAGAACTGACAAAACTTCCAAGGGTATCAATCTGTCATGAAAAAACTGCTTCTCAACTTTGCCGTTCGGAATCGGCATTAAAATGTGGGCCCCCTCAATTCTTCACACGCACCCAGAGAATTGTTGATGAGAGTAAGCCACTTAGGCCTTGGCTCTTCAAGAGCTGTGGCGACACTATTTTTATTTGATATTTTTCCAAGAATTTTTATTTGTAAGGCTAGACGTCAATAATAGCGATTTCATCGGTTTCCTTAATAGAAACCATTTTAAATTGCTGTGCATCTCAATTTTTCAGTTTATCAATTGCAAATTTTGCGTGAAAGTAAGAAGCTCGAAGCCTTCTACAAACCAAAACGGCGATAAGCGGCCTGCTTTCAGACAAACCGGGTATCCGCTTCGACTCAAAACTAGTTGTTTCTGCATTCCACGCTTAGTTCAAATCAAAACTTAGTTAAATAACCAACGGGCCCTCAATAAAACTGCATTTCCCAATCCCAGAAGCAAGAAAATCAAAACCACCATCGATAGGTTCAGTGTACAGACCAAAAGGAACTTGAGAAACGCGTTCCTCTACCAAATGACTCACTGTACTTTTTTCAAAACCCTGACTTGAATCTTAATAGCATAACAGTCATTGAGTAACTGAAAAATAATAAAACGAGCTTAAAAATCTAATAAAATTAATTCAAGTGCCATTAAATTTGTGTTTATTGTTTTTACTTCACGAAAATAAACCAAAAGCCCACCCTTCGCCTCGATTACTGCACCGGCAACGCGTCGGTCGGTCGTCGTAATGTGTGGGGTGTTCAAGAGGCCATAGATCATTTTTTACGCCTCGCTTATTCCAGAAATCAAGATGTTAATTTCTGTATGAAACTTCAACAGCAGTTAAACCAAAACAAGAACCCAAAAACCGTAACGCCAAGTTGCAAACAAAAAACAACCTTACAGGTGGGTGATCGCACCTTCTAGCAAAACCAACATAGAGCGATAGTCGCAGTGTGCAATAAAATGAACCCACTAACCGACACGACCGACGACGACTCGACGACGCGATCGACGTCAGCCCAGCATGAAGCCAGCAAACCGCCGACAAACAGCACATAAACGCTTGCGTAATAGGGACCCAACAAATTCATACAAAATGGCAAGCTTGAAAGAGAAAATAAACAACCTAACGCAGCAGGTTAAATTCGAGAGCAATGCGGATTTGCCTTTCAACTTGGTCTTGTTTAATTCCATCGCAATTAAGTTTCACGATTAGGAAAATACATAGCCATAGCAGCCATCTCAATCCCGCATGGGCATGCTGGGAACCTTAATTGAATCAGCTCAGGCACTCTGCCGCTGCCGCCGTTCCATTAATTGTGCCCATCAGCGAGTTGGCCAAATGCAAAACATCTAACTTCCACAATCTGTTCAGTGTGCATCTGTTCCAACTTCTGATTCGCAACAGCAGCACTTCACCTACGGGCTTTGACTTGTTTTTCGTTCGCTCTATACTCAGCCGGGTACCGTTGCAAGTTGATCGGCAACAGGGAATAGCAATATGTAACATAACCGTCAAACAGTTTTAAACACCGGATTTGATGGTCCTATTCGATACGATAAAACTGTATATGCGGTGGCTTATTGGCATAATTTCGCATGAGTATGTGCAGTCTCTCGGTCATTACGGGAACTATCGCATGCAATATGTTGAATGTGCGCAATTAGTTGTAATGTTTCGAAGAACAGGAGTGGATTTTGTGGTCTGGTAGAAAGGTATTCAAAAATTATGTTTATAGTTGTATTTTGCGCAGAATGTCGATGTGTCATTTCTTGTTGACGGAATTCGAATATTTACTTCACTAACCGTTAACCGAGGTGACTAGCTCCAAACTAGCATCACACTGTGTTCGAGGTTGACCAACTCTAAAAAGAGTTTTACCGTGCATAATGGAACAACGTGGGTTTTCTTCGCCTTCATAATGCAACACTAGGACTTGCTTGAAATAGGTTGTCCCCATATGGACGCAGCAACACGTGAATTGCAATCGATGCATGGACAGTAATTTTCGATATGACGGACACCTTTGCCTCTGTTACTTGAAAGGTCTTCCTTTTGAGACTCGGGCGTAATATTTTGACCGATCCTCAATTTTTCAAGGCTGTTGGTCTTCCCCACATATTAATATTGTGCCATATTACAAGCAGAATTTTTTAGTTCGGGACCTTAGCCCTCAAGTAAATTGATTTCTCTTCTTCTAAATCTGATCCAGCACTTCATATTAGTGACGGGCGCATTCGAATGATGATGATTCAGGCAGCTATTTGAGATCACTCGATTATGCATTGAAAAATCGTACGAATGATTTCTCAAATCCAATGCTTTCCAAATTTCAAAAGATGACGATGTTGAGTATTTGAATGGAAAGAAGTCGAATGACGTTGACGAGAATTCGAATGAAAATAACTCGAACGACGATATTCAGGTATTCGAATGAAAAGAACTCGAATGACGATAAGGAGAACTCGTACGACGTTGACGAGAACTCGAATGATGATGACGAGAACTCAAATGACGATGATGAAAACTCAAATGAAAAGAACTCGAATGACGATGACGAGAACTCAAACAACGTTGACAAGAACTCGAATGACGATGACGAGAAGTCGAATTAAAGAACACCAATGACCATGACGATAATTCGAATAAAAAAACTCGAAAGACGATGACGAGAACTCGAATGAATATTGCGGCAACTCGAAGGAAAAGAACTCAATGACGAGAACTTGAATAAAAGAACTATAATGATGATGACGATGAGACGATGACGAACATTCGAACGAACGATGACGAGAAATCGAATGAAAAGAAATCAAATGACGAGAAGAACTCAAATGACGACGACGAAAATTCGAACGAGAAGAAATCGAATGACGACTACAAGAACTCGAAAGACAATGACGAGAACTAAAATGACTATGACTAGAATTCGAATGGCGTTGACGAGAACTCGAATGACGTTGAGAAGAACTCAAAAGACGATGACGGGGACTCAAATGACGATGATGATAGCTCAAATGAAAAGAACTCGAATGACGATGACGAGAAGTCGAATAAAAGAACGCCAATGACGATGACGAACATTCGAATAAAAGAACTCGAAAGACGATGACGAGAACTCGAATGAAAAGAACTCGAATGAAGATTGCGTCAACTCGAAGGAAAAGAACTCGAATGACGATTGCGACAACTCGAATGATTAGAACTTAAATAAAAGAACTAAAATGATGATGACGATGAGACGATGACGAACAATCGAATAAAATAACTCAAGAGACGATGACGAGAAATCGAATGAAAATAACTCAAATGACGACGACGAAAATTCGAACGAAAAGAAATCGAATGAAGACTACAAGAACTCGAAAGACAATGACGAGAACTAAAATGACTATGACTAGAATTCGAATGGCGTTGACGAGAACTCGAATTGCGAAAATTCGAATGAAAAGAACTCGAAAGACAATGATGAGACCTCGATTGACGTTGACAAGAACTCAAAAGACGATGACTCGAATGACGATGATGAGAGCTCAAATGAAAGGAACTCGAATGACGACGACGAAAATTCGAACGAAAAGAAATCGAATGACCATTGCAAGAACTCGAAAGACAATGACCAGAACTAAAATGACTATGACTAGAATTCGAATGGCGTTGACGAGAACTCGAATTAGGAAAATTCGAATGAAAAGAACTCGAAAGACAATGATGAGAACTCAAATGACGTTGACAAGAACTCAAAAGACGATGACGAGGACTCGAATGACCATGATGAGAGCTCAAATGAAAGGAACTCGAATGACGACGACGAAAATTCGAACGAAAAGAAATCGAATGACCACTGCAAGAACTCGAAAGACAATGACGAGAACTAAAATGACTATGACTAGAATTCGAATGGCGTTGACGAGAACTCGAATTACGAAAATTCGAATGAAAAGAACTCGAAAGACAATGATGAGAACTCGAATGACGTTGACAAGAACTCAAAAGACGATGACGAAAACTCGAATGACGATGATGAGAGCTTAAATGAAAGGAACTCGAATGACGACGACGAAAATTCGAACGAAAAGAAATCGAATGACCACTGCAAGAACTCGAAAGACAATGACCAGAACTAGAATGACTATGACTAGAATTCGAATGGCGTTGACGAGAACTTGAATTAGGAAAATTCGAATGAAAAGAACTCGAAAGACAATTATGGGAACTCGAATGACGTTGACAAGAACTCAAAAGACGATGACGAGGACTCGAATGACGATGATGAGAGCTCAAATAAAAGGAACTCGAATGACGACGACGAAAATTCGAACGAAAAGAAATCGAATGACCACTGCAAGAACTCGAAAGATAATGACGAGAACTTAAATGACTATGACTAGAATTCGAATGGCGTTGACGAGAACTCGAATTACGAAAATTCGAATGAAAAGAACTCGAAAGACAATGATGAGAACTCGAATGACGTTGACAAGAACTCAA
This sequence comes from Sphaerophoria rueppellii, assembly GCA_920937365.1. NCBI lineage: Eukaryota > Metazoa > Arthropoda > Insecta > Diptera > Syrphidae > Sphaerophoria > Sphaerophoria rueppellii. Next base: position 95,599,978 of record CAKKXW010000001.1, read on the forward strand.
AAGACGATGACTCGAATGACGATGATGAGAGCTCAAATGAAAGGAACTCGAATGACGACGACGAGAACTCGAATGGAAGGAACTCGAATGACGATGACGAAAACTCGACCAACGTTGACAAGAACTCGAATGACGATGACGAGAACTTGAATACGAGAACTCGAATTAAAAGAACTCGAATTAAAAGAACTCGAATTAAAAGAACTCGAATGACGATTGCGACAACTCGAATGATGAGATCTTGAATGAAAGAACTAAAATGATGATGACGATGAGACGATGATGAACTATCGAATAAAATAACTCAAAAGACGATGACGAGAAATCGAATGAAAAAAACTCAAATGACGATGAGAAGAACTCGTTGACGTTGACACTTGACAAGAACTCGAAAGACGATGACGAGAACTTGAATATTGACGACGAAGAGAACTCAAATGGAAAGAACTTGAATAACGATGGTGAGAGCTCAAATGAAAGGAACTCGAATGACAACGTTGATGGGAAATCGAATGCAAGGAACCCGATGGACGATGATGGGAACTTGATTCACATACGATTTCGTAATTCAAAAGATCATTTGATTATTCAAACTTCTTAGAATTTCGAATTTCGTGAGGATATCCTTGAAGGACTAATTAATCGCAGAACATGTAAATCCTGGACCGGATACCGATTTCGGGGCAGATGAAATCCGGGCCGACCATGATGATGATTATGAAGCCAGACTAGAAAACTTAATGCTTTAGCATACACTTAGTTCAAGGGTAGTAGCAGGTAGCCCAAGGAACGTAAGCTAAAGGGTAGTTGCAACAGTAAGCTCAAGGAAAGTAAACTCGAGAGTGGTAGCAATAAGTTCAAGAAAGGTAAACTCAAGAGAAGCAGCAGTTATAAGTTCAAGAGCAGTAGCAGAAAGCTCAAGAACA
>CAKKXW010000001.1:95607991-95624330 GCA_920937365.1 Sphaerophoria rueppellii
AAATTGTTTTGTGGGAGTCAAACAGTTTTTTTTTTTGTTGGGGGGGGGGGGGGAATATAAGGATAAGGAATACATTTCTTGTGGGATTTCAGCTTCAAACACTGCACTGGTTGTCCATTTGTGTCTACAGTACCATCGGCCTATGGTTTTAATATTTCCAATGCATACCTGAAGTGTATGGATCTACCAAGCAAAGTGATGTCCTTGCTGAAGATTTTGTCTTGAACTTTTTTCCAAGCATGTGTTGGTCAAAGCAGATTTGAGATAAGTCTGAAACTCAAAATAGAAACAGTGGTGTACCTCAGGGCTCTGTTTTGTCTCCGAGCTTCTTGTTGTTTCAAAAAGTAATTGCTTGCAAATTCTAAACCAATAAACTATTTTATTTACTTTATCAGCCTTATTTACTCATACTCGTGTAAACATATCTTCTCTAAAATCTGACATAAAAGACTAGCATACCTCCAAGGATTGAGTATAATTCCCATTGGTGGGCTGCTCCTCTAGTGACATTGAAACACCGACAATTCATTAACGACCTTTGAGCACCGTCGTATCGTTTCTAGTCTAACTCTTTTCTATCGTCACGGTCAGTGCTCGTGTGAAATAGCCAGTTGCATTCCTCTCTTAAACACATATTGTCAGAAAAAAAACCTGTACTTTGTCTTGAAATAGTTCAAATAATTCTGAAACTTACTTACTTAACTTACTTACTTACTTAAGATGGCGCCTGCAGGCCGTTGTGGACTTGGGCCTCAATCAACAGTCTCCGCCAGCCAGCTCGGTCTCTAGCTAACTGTCTCCAGTCTCGCACTCCAAGTTGATTGAGGTCCTCCTCCACTTGTGTGCTCCACCTGAGTCACGGTGTTCCTCTCCCTTTACGTCCCTCGGCAGAAGTGTCGAAGGCTTTCCGCTCTAAATGACAGAGACATTAAAAATTGAACAGATTTTTGGAGGATAGTGCCTCTGGTGTTGACGGTGGAGTTTTGCACTATCTTCTCAAGAACGATGTTAAAGAAACCGCATGACAGTGCATCGCCTTGTCTGAATCCTTTTTAAACACCGAAGGATTCCGTAAGCTTGTTGCCAACCTTGGTAGGGCAGCGTGACCGTGAGTTCTCCATCGTCATTTTGCACAAGCGAACCAGCTTGGCAGGGATGCCAAAACTAGACATAGCTTTATACAGTTCGTCTCTGTAGATGCTGTCATACGCGGCCTTAAAATCGATGAAAAGGTGGTGGGTATCGATTTGGAGTTCATAGGTCATTTCCAGGATCTGCCGCAACGTGAAAATTTGGTCGATGGTTTACTTTCCTGGCCTGAAGCCACATTGATAAGGACCAATCAGATTGTTGACAAAAGGCTTCAGACGTTCACATATTACGGCAGAGAGAATCTTGCAGGCGATTCCTCTATAGTTTGCGCAGTTTAGAGGATCTCCCTTTTTTAGGATCGGGCAAACAATGCTGAGGTTCCATTCATCGGGCATGCATTCCCCTGACCATATTTTACAGATAATTAGGTGCATGCTCCTGTCTAGCTCGTCGTCTGCTGCTTTGAACAACTCAGCAGCTAGTCCATCTGCTCCAGCGGCTTTGTTGGATTTCAGTCGTGATATTGCGGTTTTCATTTCTTCTAGGTCGGATTCACGGAATTGTTGGCTATCATCGTGTCCGATGAAAAGCTCCTGTCTGACGGCGGTATTTTGTTCGTCGTCGCCGTTATATAATCTACAGAAGTGGTCTTTCCAAATCCCCAGCATTCACTGCGATTCTACTATGATGTTCCCTTGTTTATCTCTGCAGGCATCGGTTCTTGCTCGATGACCTTGAGCCAGCTGTTTAACCTTTCGGTAAAACCTCCGAACTGCATTCCTGCTGTTGGCTCTCTCATCATCCTCGACCTGACGCTTCTCATGCTCTCTCTTCTTCCTCCTGAGAAGCCGGCGTTCCTCTCTCCTCTTTTGCTCGTAGAGCTCACGAGCAGCTCTTCTCCTTCTATGCAGCGCCGCTTTGTATGCCTCCTGCTTGGCTGCATGGGCCTGCCTGCATTCTTCGTCAAACCAGGGGTTTCGTTTTGGTGGCTGTGTGAAACCTAGCACATTAGGTCTGGTCTTGGCGGCATAGGACTCCTTAAGGGGTTACTTGACACTCGATCAGAGAAGGATCTGGCGATCTCTTGCGAATATAGCCGTCCGACGTCAAATTTTCTTGCAGCATTTCCTTGTTGTCCGTTGTCGGGATATTTGTAGCACTACCTTGGCTACGACGAGGTAGTGGTCCGAGTCGATGTTAGCTCCTCGGAAAGTTCGAACATCTAAAATGCTGGACAAGTGCCTTCCGTCGATCAATCAATACGATCAATCTGGTTGACGGTTGATTGATCAGGAGATCTCCATGTGCCTTTATGGATGTTGAGATGTGGGAACCAGGTGTTTGCTACCACAACATTTCGCCCCGCAGCAAAATCGATCAGCCTGAATCCGTTATCGGAAGTGATGTCGTGCTGGCTGTGCTTTCCGACTGTTCCACCAAAGGTGTCCTCTTTTCCCAGCTTTGCGTTAAAATCGCCGAGGACAGTTTTAAAATCATAGCTAGGACATTGATCGTATGTGTTGTCAAGGAGCTCGTAGAACTCGTCTTTGGTGTCGTCCTTTTTCTCTTCTGTAGGGCATGCGCACATATTAGGCTTATGTTGCCGAATTTAGCCTTGATTCGGATTGTCTTGATGAGTTCGCTCACACATTTGATGCTCAAGACTTTTTGCCTGAGTCTGCTTCCCACTCCGCATCCAGGGAGTCGCTGTTGTTGTTCTCAGTAACAATCACCATAGTAGATGTCGCAGTTTCTCATCCTCCTTTTGCCCGGTCCATCCCATCGCATTTCCTGGATAACGGTAATGTCTGCTTTGTAGCAGTTGAGAGTCTCCGCTAACTGTTCGACAGCACACGGTCTTTAAGGGACCTAATATTCCACGTGCATATCCGAAATTCGTTGTCCTTTATACATTTGCTTGGCTCGTCATCAGTGTATCCGTCCGTTTCCGAGGCCTGTTGTTGCTTCGCAACTAGATTCTTTTCTACGTGGTCGGGAAGTCACCCCGACGCACAACCCCCAACCTGGAGTATCAGGCACATGATGTGACTCCAAGTGCAAAAGCCGGAAAAACTGCTCCTTTTACGGCCTGGGCTTCAAAAAAGTTGAAGTAGCCCTTAAAGGTGTTCACCAAGTAGTTCGGCCTAACTGGAACTGAAGACGCCACCGTTGATTCCAAAGAAGAAATTCGTTTGCTGTCGTCTCTCGATGGGAGTGCCTTAATGGGAACACTCCTTCGTTGTTGGGTAATTAGTAGAAACAGCCTACTCCGCTTTGACCTGTCGACCATGGGAGGCCCTTCTGCGAAATTAAGTTTCGCGATCGCATAGCTCTAAGCTTCACAGTAGTAGTCACCGTAAGCCGCTCCGCAACGTCAAGTCTTCAACCATAGAGGGGGTAATTCTGAAAACCGAAACTCAATATACAGCTAAAAACAGTAGCTACGCTAATAGTTATGGCCTTTGAAATAATATTCAAAGTACCTTATCAAATTTTTTCGCAACTAAAAGGCAAAAACTACTTTCCGTAACTGAATAATGAATGTTATATGATATTTAATGGAGTCCTAAGTTTTCAATTTGTAAAAAGTAACTTCTGATTTTTACCCTAATTAACAGTCCATTACGACCATCCTATATCCAGAAGAGAAGAATTTTAAATTTTAAAAGCTTAAAGGAGCGATAAATCTTTCATTAAGTTATGTAATACCTTTTCAGGTACAAATATTCCTTACAAGTTATGGGAAAAGAACGACTTTCATAACACAAGGTCTTCCCTCCTTTCAAACAATAAGAAAAACTTGCAAATCCATTACTTTTAGTACACCCATACCCATTGGTGGTTTTCTTAGTAGGACAATAAATGGTGATAAAAATCTAATTTTTTATTCATGACTGAATTAATTTTGGGATATTTCCCAGAATTATAAATATCACGATACTTAAACTTTCTAACAAAAAAAGAAGAGGAACAAATATTTGTACTTCATTGTTTTCACTTTTGTTTTGTTCAATTACAATTTTTTTTTTGTGTTTGAGGGAAAAGTGCTTGGGTCAGTCATCATTGATTTTTATCACTTTGATGGCTTTGGTGTTTTTCTTGCTTTTGTCAAAAATTATTGTTTCAAAATAAAAAAAAAAAAAAATGTTTTATTTTATTTCTTTTTGTTCGCTTGCTTTCTTTGCGTTTGCCAAATGGGGTCGACAATTGAGAGAAACAACGTTTGATAGACATCGCACGATTTGAAATTAGGTCTATGGGAATTGGGAATGGCTATGGCATTCATTCAAAACAGTATGTTTCAAGTGATATCATGGTATTGTTTGTGGTGACGGACGGTGGGTCATTGGTAAAGAATATTATTCTAACTTTTTGAGCAGAAGAAGAATGGAATAAAAATAACACTCCACGAAGAGAATGTAAATTAATTTTGTTTTTTTAGAATTCTTTTAAAGGAAAACATACAAATTTTTCCACAATGAAGGTACAAGGACCACCAGAACAAAGTTGAAAGTTTTTTTTTTACCAGACGCCAGAAACACAGTGAGTGCATTTGTGTATTAGGAAGAAGAGAAGGGGTTGAAAAAGAGGCGTCGCGTCGGTGTAATGATTGAGAAGAGAGTTCCACATTCGCGAAGTACGACTAAGGAACAATTCTCTATACTTGAGAGTACGTCCGCAATTGGGCTCGATTGACACTCCTAGAAGCGCGAGTATTACGGGCGAATTACTTGAGGGGAGGAATGTAACTAGAGCACTTACCGTATGGAAGTAACGATAGAATAGAGAGAGAGAGACATGAAACACGGTGAACTTATGATATTTCTATCACCGATTGTCCGTAGAATTCTTTTTTGAATACCATTCAAGAGGCTTAAGCTGGAGGACCAGCCCAGAGATGAGAGATTTACTCCATCTACAAGAGGTGGTCAGTGCTGCACATACCTAGAATCTCGAGATGTTCGGTCTAATTGATACAAGTAACACTCATGAACAGTGGAAAAGGGGATATACCTCGTTTCAACGATACAAGGCAGCATTGAGTTTTCGAAGCATTAAACTCTAAATGATTTTGTATTCCCTATAAGGGTTTTCCAATAAGAGGTGTTATTTTGAATAGCCCGCTATTTCAGTAACTGTCACTTTTGAAGCTGTCATTTTTTGACATTTGACAAGTAAGAACTACGCCATTAATAAAAATAGAACGATACACGCTTCAACAACGCATTGAAATTATTAAAATTCACTATAAAAATGGTGAAAATTTTGCAGAGACGGTTCGTAAAACTAAAACATTTTTGGGTCGTCGTGAAGCATCTTGTCGGACCGCAATACAAAAATTGGTGGACAAATTCGAGCTGTTGCAACAAGTTAGTGATGTGAAGAATAAAACCCGTGCACGTCAATCAAGAACAACTGAAAATATTGCTGTTGTAGCCCAAAGTGTTGAAGAAAACCCAGGTTTGTGCAGTCCTCGTCGTTCTTTGGAATTAGGCATTCCACAAACGTCGTTACACCGTATTTGGCATAAAGACTTGGGTCTTAAAGCTTATAAAGTTCAGTTAACACAAGAACTCAAGCCGGCTGATCATCAAGAACCTCGTGTCTTTGCTGATTGGGTCCTTGAAATGCATGAAAATGATCCGGAATTTCATCAAAAAATCATCTTGACTGATGAGGCCCATTTCCACCTCGAACGCTACGTCAACATGCAAAACTGTCACATCTGGGGCTCGGAAAATCCAAGAGTTATTGTTGAAAAGCCTCTCCATCCTCAACGCGTGACTGTTTGGTGCAGTTATGGTCCGGCGGGGTCATTGGACCTTACTTTTTCTAAAATGAGGCTAGAGCAACAGTTAAGGTCAATGGATTGCGCTATCGAGAGATGTTTAATGATTTTTTATGGCCGGAATTGGATGGTATTGATCTGGACAACGTTTACTTTCAACAAAATGGCGCTACGTGCCACACAAGCAATGAAACCATCGATCTTTTACGGGAAAAGATTCCGGACCATGTTATCTCTCGAACAGATGATCACAATTGGTCACCGAGATCTTGTGATTTAACACCTTGCGACTTCTTCCTTTGGGGCCACATGAAAGATAAGGTCTACGCCAACAGCCCAGCGTCGATTCAAGACCTCAAAGATGGAATTCGTGAGGGTATCGAGGACATAGGGCAGCCACTTTGCGATTTGGTTATGGAAAATTTCATAAAAAGGATATGATCCTGTAAGCGTGGTCGTGGCGGCCATTTGGCTGATGTTGTGTTCCATTATTAACTGCATAACTTCCTCTTTATAATGAAATAAACATCCGATCATTTATCTCAAAAAATGCAACTTGTATTGAAAAATACGAAAGAAAGTTTCTAGTCCAACGAAGAAGGGATTCGTCGATACTGAAAACAAGCATTTTCGATAAAAGAGCAAGATGCCAAACTCTATCAAATGCCTTTGAAGTGCAACAATCTTACTTTCTCCAAAACGATGTAAGGACTTGTTCCACTGTTCGGTAAGATAAGCCATCCGATCACCAGTGGACCTATTGCTGCGAAAGCCGTACTGTCGGTTAGTAAGAAGCTTTCGGTCTTCGAGATTTTTCTTGAGCTGATAGTTTAGAAGTGTCCGTAGCTTAGTGGTAAGGTGCGTTGGCTGCAAAGCAAAACGTTGTGGGTTCGAGTCCTACTCGTGCCCATAGTTTTTATTTCATATTTCACGGATACTACCTCTTGCGAAGAACTGACAAAATTTTCAAGAGTATCAATCTGTCATGAAAAGTTCTTCTCATTTTTGCCGTTCGGAATCGGCGTAAAATTGTCAATTCTTCACGCAACGAGAGAATTGTTGATGAGAGTGAGCCACTTAGGCCTTGGCTCTTCAAGAGCTATCGCGCTACTCTATTAATTTATTTTGATAGTTTGTCATTATCAGCGTTTCCATTACCTTTGAAAGGAGGGACGTAAGAGCAGCTGGACGATAATTGGAGGGAGAAGAAGATTTGCTTTTTTTGAGATTTGCTGGACAAATTCTGTTTTTCAACTGCTCGGAACGAGCCCAGAATAGGGTTTCCATCCGTCCGGGTTTTCCCGGACATGTACTCTTTTTTCACTCTGCGGGGGACGTCCGGGATAGTTTTTGTTAATTGTCCGGGTTTGTACTCTTTTTATCCATTGAGCAACCATATGCTTTTGTACTACTAAAATTTAAAGTTATTCAAAAAACGAACCGTACTAAATAAAGTGAGCGAACAGGTCTAATACTTAAGATACGAAATTAGTAATCGAACACAACTTTTGTGCTGATATTTATGTCAAAAAAAAAACTAATTTGTTTTTTTGTAATGTGGCTTTTCTTACAACCACGAAGAATTGCACAACACACACACAATCACAACAACAGAAAACTCAGCTGTAGTATATGTGTAAAATCCGTGTACAAGTATGTGTAAATCCGTCTCCAAAAAGAGATTCGAGAGAAATCAATCCTTCGGGAAATAAATTCAATTTCATTGTGAAAGAAATGAGTTTAAGGGAAAAAAAAATTGCCACTTTTACGTCACGGATCAATTCTTGGGTTGTAAGAAAAGCCACATTAGAATCAGAGATAAAAGGAGATCTGAAACTGACGTACGTTTTATTCTCCGGATACCGCAAATTATATTTTTATGTTACTTCGTGTATGAATAAATGGGAATCAGCTTGTTTGTTATGTTTTTAATTTGTGATTCCCCCATTACAGCAATTGATAAGCAGAAGTTAAATGTAGTTTTAATAAAAGTTCGAAACTTAAAGATTCATCATTAGGTCCGTTCTTTCACTTTTTCGGGAGTTTTGTAATAACTGTTAAATTTCGAGGAATGGAGATGAAATTTTGCAATTCTCCTAAAATATAAAACCTCACATCGTAGTTCTTATGGTTTGACAGAACTCATAAAATCCCCTACAAGAAATATTTGCGTGTAAAATCGGAGGAAATACTGTTCTCCTTCAAAAGTGACAGAACTTACAAAAAACTTTACTAAAAGTACAGAAAAGTATGAGAATTTGGAAAATTTATTGAGTTTTTGGGAGTTTTAGGAAGTAAAGTTTGCATTCCGTATACATTGCGCAGCTGTAAAATCGAGGGTCAATTCAAATTCACAGCTCAACGAAAGAACTCTTTAGTTTAAACTCTAAAGGAATTTCTTTAGGTACTTCTATAGGAATAGACCTAATTGTAAGGCGAACTTATTTTACGTCTTACCCCAATCACATATTTTATAACGAAGGAAAAAATCTTCGTTTCTTGCAGAGTAAATTTGTTTTTTTGTTGACCCGAGGTTCAAAATTTAACCTTGATTTGATAATACGTCCTTACAAATTTAAAAAAAAACGGTTCAGGAACTCAAATATTTAAGGCAATTTTTGTGTGTTTATTCTGTCCTCACTGTGTACTCTTTTTTCAGTCCTCATTTGTCCGGGAAAGTCCGGGATTTTGAATTTCAAGTACTAGTTTCATCAAAACATATCTGGCAACCCTAGCCCAGAAGAATAGGATAGATGGAAAACTGTACGCAAGGGTTTTGCTAGCGTGGCAGAACACCACTTCTAAATAATAGCGGGGATACTCTCGCCACAGCACGAGTGCAGAAGAAGATTTGTCCCATGTAATCAGTGACGCGCTCAAGAACTGGAAGAGTCATGACACTCTCTGGCATCGAAGAGTTGGAGGCGAACTGCCAAGCAAAAAGGTTAGCTTTAACGAGAGCAAACAACTGGATTGTCATTATCAACGTGCGAGGTACCAAGGGTGAAGAAGAATTCTTCATATTTTTTACAAATGACCAATATTTCTTATTGCGTTTGGGACATTGCAGTATGTTTTTCCTTATTTTTAGTCATGTAAAAATATCGTAAAATGGGTATTGCAGGCCTTCCTGGCTTGTTTAAACTTGTTCCGGTTTTCCTCAATTTGCTCTAAAGCACCGGGTTAGCTTATGAAAAAGCATGTATACCTACTTAAATCCGTCTTACTCGAGCAAGTTAATTTGACTCGGTCCTGCACATTTTCACACAGTGAAATTGCTCTTTCTTGCTACTCTATGCCTATCTTTATGCAGTTAGATTTTCATAAATTGATTTTGACATGAATTGAAGTTTTACCTTACTTGCTTCAATCAAAGCCAATTTCACTCATTCATCAAAGTTGTTCCAAACAAAAAAAAATAATACCAAGTCTACACATTTAGCCTTTCATAAAATCACATCATATCACACGTCTCTTCCTATTGTGTTCGGAATATTCACAAGGCAAGCCTAAGCTTTGGCATTGGCTTTGAAAAGTCAAATGTCAGAATGATAACAATCAACCAGTCATCAGGCAGGCCTTGAACTTACCCCAATAATCGTCTATGCCAAAAGTCGACATTTAAGTTAAGCCAATCATCCCCTATATATCGTGATATATTACTCAACTTGTTATTGAATGTTGTTGTTGTTGTTTTTTTTGTCGTTGTTTTGACAGACATCAGCTTTCAAGGTTCTCTGATGAACGAAAACGAACGCACATCCCAAACAACCTCCGACTATAGTCCTGTCAGTCAAAATCAATATATCAAAAATGTTTGGGCGAGTTGTGAAATTTTATTTTGATCCTAAGGGACTTGTAGCTGCCCATAATCTCGGTGTCCTATTGTTGTCGCCCGAATAATTGGGTTTGCATTTTTTTCATTGACGGCTCTTTTGAATCCTCATAAAACGAGTATTTGATGTTTGTATGTGTTTACTCTCACAATTAAGGCAATTCACTTTTTTCATCGATGAATGCAAATCAGAAGAGACGACGGTATCGCCTGCAACCCTGCAAGTCCCTAAAGTGGCTTATACAAAAATCAACACGGCTCCAAATGGAAATAGAAACAAACAAAACAGTGCTTCTATATTTAAATTCACGGCACACGCGAAAGTGAGTGCGAGTGATGGGGCGTTTGTTGCGAAAAGAGAACAAAACACAAATTATATATCTATCACCGAGAGATACATCTCTGCGAGATACGATGAATAATTTATTGCAAAAATTTATTTATTTTAGGCTCAAGCTTCGATCCAAATTTCCCCTCGGGAGCAAAATTGGTTTTTCTTTTATTTTTTATAGATTTCCATCGAAGGTGCTTCCCAAAAGGATTTATCGGATTGTAAATGTTTGCATTTGATCCTTTTCTGCATCACTGGCGTGCAAAGGCTTTCGGTAAAGGTGGGAAAGGATTGAACGTCTTCAACGTTGTTGGTCTTTATTACCCTTTCAGGATTTTATCTGATTTCAGGATAGCGAAATTCCATTACTAAGATCAAGTACCAGTTAAAACCTTGATGTAGTTAGCTGGTTGGGAGAGTTTATATGCAAATTTTTGTTTAGGGCCACCATCAGACTAGTCGCTGTGCCGTTGGCAATTATATGAAGTCAAAACACTCGTCGAGGGATAAAAACAAACATTGCGAAAACAATGAAGGCAGGAGGAAAGGAGGAGGGCACTTTAATTTCAACTTGAAGGGTTCGCTAGAAGTAATAACATTTATAATAACAGCGAAACAAGGGAACAACAAGTTGTAACATTTTACGAGGGGTTCTTTAAAAAAGTGGTTCACTCCCTCCCACAAGCCGAACCCAACTCATTTTTTGTTCCAGACAGTGTTGAAGGTGGTCTTTGGGAGCTTACCCTTTTTACGGATGCTGCCGTAAGCGAAATCAAAACAAAACAACCCGATGGGGAATTTGCTAAAACGTTGTTGGATGTTATGATTCCCTTGAGTGTAACAAAGACTGGCGGCAGTGATGGCAGTTTTGGTGTTACCACTTACCACCAGCATGATTGTCACTTTCAATTTCGATGGTCTGGCTTAGTCATCGGCGCGGCGGAGGCGCCAGTTTGGCTGTGTTTTTGTTGTTTTTTTTTTCTTCAATGAAGAGTTTAGATGGTCAAAACTTAAGTCAATTTGAGGAAATTGTTTCCCATTTAACATTTCAAAATCATGTTGAATTCCGACAGATTTATTATGTTTAAACTTTGCTTGATCAGTTTTCAAATTCAGTTTCCGACTTGGTTAAATCCTTGTTTGAGATTTTCCGTTTTCTTTAGTTAAACACTTTATGTGACTTCCGTCCGAAAAAAAATCTAAGTTTCATTCATAAGCTTACTCACTTCCTTAACTGGCTCACAATCTATGAAAGTTCTCAGCCTGAGATACTGCAGAATTCCATCGGGAATGGACCCAGGCATGCACTCTCCAGTCACCAATACCAAGCACTCTAGCATCCGCAGTCACTTGGTTCTTGTACCGTAGATTCTGTTTTCCTTGTCGTCTCGAACCTGGGCGCTAGGATGATAAGACTTTCTTGGTTGGAGCGCTCTCATCAGTTCGCTAGATGTGTCCGAGCCAATATAGTCGTTTTTTTTGGCTTTCTGGACTAAAGGGTTTTTCAATAGGGACGCTAAAAAAGTTTTCTTTAATAAAACAAAAACGGTTTTGGATACCAATGAAATTGTTTATTCCTGTGGAAGTACATTTGATGCCATTATGTATGGAACTCTTTTGCATGGCCACCACGGGCACGCTTGCAGAAGTCCAGACGCTGAACCCAATTTTCGACGGTTTTCAAGTATAAATCGGCCGATACTGCTGCAATTTCACGTTCGATATTCGTACGAAGTTCATCAATCGTCGCTGGCTTGTTGTTGGCATAAACCATAGATTTGACGTAGCCGGCAGGAAATAGTCTAACGGCGTTACATGAACGAGGCGGCCAATTCACAGGTCTATTTCTGGAGATAATGCGCTCATCGAACTTCGTTCTCAATAATTCGATTGTTTGGCCCGCTGTGTGACATGTGGCACCGTCCTGTTGAAACCACATATCGTCCAAGTCCATATCATCCAATTCATTCCAAAAATAATCGGTAAGAATTGAGCGGTAGCGATTCCCATTCACAGTAACGTGCCGGTCTTGATCATCACGGAAGAAGTACGGGCCAATGACACCACCAGCATGTAAACCGCACCAAACAGTGATTTTTTCGGGATGTAATGGTGCCTCGTGAAGCACATGTGGATTGCTGCCTGACCAATAACACATATTCTGCTTATCGACGAAACCATCCAGCCAGAAATGAGCCTCACCGCTGAAGATGATTTTTCGATGAAAATCCGGATCATTTTCAAGTTGTTGCTCAGCCCAATTCACGAACATACGACGCTTCTCGTGATCAAGCGGCTTCAGTTCTTGCGTCAATTTGATCTTGTAAGGATGTAGGCCAAGATCTTTTCGCGAAATTCGCCACAACGACGTCACAGAGATGCCCAACGCTTGAGAACGACGTGTGAGAGACTGATTTGGGTCTTCCACAATTGATGCGCTAGCGGCAGCAATATTCTCGACATTACGGGCATTTCTTTGTCTCACTGGCACGGGAACATGTTGTATTGAGCCTGTGGATTAAAATTTTTCCATTAGACGCTCAATTGTTGATCTGACTCCGAATTTCGGTAGTACCTAAATTTTAATAATTTCGACTCGTTGTTGGATCGTATTCCTTTCCATGATGAAATGGCAAACCTTACTAAAGAGAAATGTCAAGAGAGCGATGGCGTCGTTTGCTGTCCCTATTGGTCTACTTTTGTAGCGTCCCTATTGAAAAACCCTTTATATCCACATCTTGGTACAGCTCGTGCAGTTCGCGGTTGAACCTTCTTCTCCATTCGCTATCGTCGAATACGGGAAAAATCGAAGAGTTTTTCTTTCGAAAGTAACTAGTATCAATTTCCATTTTGTACCGATGTAGCAGTGGTTCGCTAAGGTAATTCTTTTTCGGATCTCCATTAAGGTTTCGTTTGTGGGATTATTGTTTATTTCAAGGTAGGTGAACTCCTTCAAATTGCTGCTACTAATAGTGACGCTTTGTCCTAGGCGGTGGACAGATGTTGCTTTGTTTGTTGATAGCATGTACTTTGTTTTGTTCTCATTCACTTTAAGATCAAGGAGTATCGCCTGTCTTCAATCGCTGTGAAGGCCTCAAGCACAGCTGTTTTGGATCGATTGATGATGTCTTTGTCGTTCGCATAGCCTAAGAGCTGGGTGGATTTGTTGAAGAAAGTGTTTTCCGTATGCTCACACCTGCCTTGCGCACTATCAGCTTCAGGGCAATGTTGAAGAAGTCACATGTCAGCGCATATCCTTGTCTAAACCTTGCGCATATTTGAAACAACTCGGACGAGCTGTTACCCATTTGCACACTGCACTGCGTATTGTTTAGCATCATGCGGCACAGCTGGATTAGTCTGTTCGGGACCTCAAATTCAGGCATCGCCATAATTAGCTCTTGGCGGTGGATGCTATCATCAGCAGCTTTGAAGTCGATGAAAAGATGGTGGGTTTCGACTTGAAATTCGTTGATCTTGTCCAGGATTTGCCTTAATGCGAATATTTGCTTTATCGTTGTTCTGCCTGGCTTAAAGCCACATTGGTACGTGTCGAAGCCGATTATTGTGTTCCAGAACGGTTTAAGACGCTCACACAGTACCATGGATAGGATTTTGTATGCGACATTAAGCAGGGATATGCCTCCGTAGCTTTTGCATGACATAGAATCGCATTTTTCGTAGATGGGGCATGTGGAGCGCATATCGGCCAATCAGTGGGCATCCATTCTTCCTCCCACATTTAAACACGTCCTCCATATTTAAAGAGTTCAGCAGGTATGCCAATCGACACGACGGACTTGTTATTTCTTAGCTTTTGGATGGCTCTTTCTACCTATTCTATGCTGGGGGCTGGGTCTGGGTCTTCATTGATTGGACCCGCTTCGCTTTCGTTATTAGCTCACTCGACATTATGCGCATTCAGCAGCTACTCGTGCTGTGTGAATTCTTCTGCAATTGCAGGTGCTTCGGTGAATAGGTTTCCTTCAATGTTTTGAAGAGCTTGTATCCCGGTTCTGAAACCAGAAGCTAATTCCTTCAACTTTTTAAAGGCACGAGTGGTGTTTCTGGCCCGAGACTCTTCTAGATCTTTGAGCTGAGAAACTGCAGATGCTCTTTTCTTCCTTCGCAGGGTCTTTTTCTCATTTCTCCTTTTTTTCGTTACTCTTCTCCTGCTGCTTTTGTTTACCGTTGCAGCATCTGTAGACGTGCATTTTCCGTCTCTCTTTTCCAAAACCCGCATTCATCATCATACCATGGGTTCTTTTCGGTGGTGGCTGGTGACCTATGTGGTCGCAGCTACATTTTTATTTATTCCGGGATATTCGTTCCGCAGGGTGTTGACGTCTGTGGTATTTGGTAGGACGGATGCGGAGAGTCGATCACTCAGGCGGTCATTGTAGTCGCTGGCATTATCGGAAGTGCTAAGGCAACCGATGTTTAACTTCTTTCTGTGGGCCGCACGTGTTTTCTCTTCGTTTAATAGTCGAGCTCTAAACATAGCCACTACCAGAAAGTGGTCAGAGTCAACATTTGCTCCTCGGAAAGTGCGCACGTTCAATATGTTCTATGCGTGCCTTGCGCCGCATGGTCGATTTGGTTGATATGCCGACCATCCGGATATCGCCAGGTCGCTGTGTAGATCTATATCGTCTTGGAAACCTTGTGCTACTTATCACCGTATTACGAGCTGCAGCAAAGTCGATTAGTCGGAAGCCGTTATCTGTTATAACGTCGTTGAGGCTGTGCTTTCCAACTAATCCACCAAAGATGTCTTCCTTCCCGGATTTTGCAATGAAGTCTCCCAGTACGATTTTGACGACGTACTCTGGACATGCTCCGTAGGCTCTATCCAGGAAGGTCGTAAGAATCCTCCTTGCTAGACTCCTAAGCATCATCGGTAGCCTTGATGCGTACTACAGTTCAAGTTTTGAGTTGCACCTGGTTTGTAGAATGTTCTTGCATTCCAGGTACAAGCTCTTAACGCATAGTCCGTTGTCGTTCCAGGTCTGGTTACCATAAGAGGGTGGTCATTATCCAAAGCTCTGCCTATCTTTCTCATAACTTCATGTTTTTTTTTTTACTGTGTGGGGTTGTTAGCCCCTCGCACTTACCTCCAGATTTGTAGGGCCATTGTTTAAGTGCTTCTGTTTCTCCGTTTTCCACTCGCGCTTACAAGTTTCTCAAGTTATGTCTAGTGATATAACCAGTACCCGGTGGTGTAGGAAAATATACAACACGTGCTCCCAGATCCCACAACACCCAACGTCAACATTCATAAGCATCTGGTGATAAATTGCTTCAGAATTCTAGAACAATGGTTCAACAATCTCAAAATAACATATTAAAAAGCAAAAGTAAAAAAAAAAATAAGAAAAAAAAAAACACAAATATTGAAGTAAAATGTTTACAATGTTCTTGTTTGTTGAATAAAACAAACGTCAATAGGAAATCAAGGGCAAAAGATATTAAACTATTGACAGCAAGTGAAATTGGGAAGAAATATCGAATTCTTTTGACGATTGAAAATTAAAGGCAAACATCGTTTGTCAGGAACTTGACACTCACTAGATATGACATTCCCACGCTATTTATCTCTGAGTGTCATTATCCTTAGAGCAATTTTCCTTGTCTCAATACCTCCAAGAATTCACTCATCCATCTACGTCTGACCTCGAGACATCCGATGACAGTCAATTATGAAATATTTGTAATAATCCTCACCGGCAAAGGAATAAAAAGCATCTTTCAAAACAACTAAAGAAACTAATTGGCTTTGGCCGACTCTGAACCCGATAATGACAATTTTCCGCTTTAGAGCACTTGAATTCCAACCACTTGAAGACCACCCATTCGAATAGAACGTTTGACTCTAAGAGTGATTGGCTAGTTTGGTGGGATTCTAAATACAAGGAAATCATTACAACAACTGTCAGATCGCATAAGTGTCTCGTTTAGCTTCAGATTCGTTTCCTTTGTCGGTGGTGTGGCCAACACACAAAGAGTCTATCCTTCAATAACTGTAGCAAACATTCAGAAAATGGCAGCTCACCAGATACGGGACAGATGAAAGATACTCAACTCTCAACGATTCTTAATTACCTCCATTAGAGATGGTGCGGTCGAGACTTTCTCAGACTAGCCGAATCGCGTTGATGCATTATATCACCGGGGCTAGTCGGCCATAATTTTACAATTAGTCGGCTTAAGCCTTAAGGTCTGGTATCAAAAGATTGAACTGGACAGAAGATGAGATGCAATGTGTGTTCGCCGTCTGGGTATGTCATGTCCT
>CAKKXW010000001.1:95658483-95672305 GCA_920937365.1 Sphaerophoria rueppellii
TGTGCCATTAAATTATTTATGCCAAATCAAATTACATGGTCGAAAAAGTCATTCGTGCTTCATTCACAAGACAAAGAACGTTCTCATCTCGTTTAACTTTTTATTAAGATGTTAAACTCCATTTAAACGAAAAATTACATTTGCACAAAAAAACAAAACAAACCAGCAAACTCACAGAAACACTACCAAATAACCCTTGCAGCTTCCTTCACACATAAGAGGTGCATAAAGCGACCACCAGAGCGCTACTTCTTGTCCTTACGATGCACTTTATAAGCCAGCCAGTCAGCCATTTAGTGTCAGACATTGCACTCTGGGGAGTCAACTCTATAAAAAAGACATTTTACGATACAAAAAACAAACGAGTACCAAAAACGAATGAAAACGGTGCGATGTTCGTCCATTGTTGCTGTTTTGTATCAACAAACAGCCAATTTCATCTTTTAACCTTCTTTATCCTTCCCCCCACCTCTCATCAAAAACTTGTTGAATAAAGACTGTCGAATGGCTCAAAGTTGGCAGACAACACCCCAAATTACGTCTTTGGATCGAGTAAAGTGTACTGAAAAAAATCAGGACGAGCTTGTGGAGAATACAGATTTTGTTATGTTTGCAAAATGCAAAGTTTTTTGTTTGGGTGTATGCTTGCTTGGCAATTATTTGCTCGAAGAAAATTCGTATAGAAAGTAAAAATGAACGAAAAAAAATTATTTTATTTACTGCAAAGCATTTGAAAATTTATTTGCTGTCGTCAGGACTATAACCGTGAAGAAGACAGAAAGGACGTTCACATATTTTCTTCTTGTCTTCTGAAATTATTCCTTAAAATGTGGTTCCTTCTTTATTAGCTTGAAATGGCGACCGGGTGCAATATTTGAAATTAAACGACCGTTCGGGTGGTGGGGCTTTAATTTTAAGAAATGAGAATTTATGGTATTTTTCTTCTTGTTTGACGCAATTGAGTTACGAATGGTGGTACCCTTATGAAGGAATGGAATTTCATAACGCCCGAATTTGTTTATTTTGTGGTACAGTAAGACAGTAAAGGGTTTTCCAATAAGAGGTGTTATTTTGAATAACCCGCTATTTTGGTAGCTGTCACTTTTCAAGCTGTCATTTTCCGACATTTGACAAGAAGAAACTACGCCATTAATAAAAATGGAACGATACATGCTTCAAAACGTACTGAAATTATTAAAATTCACCATAAAAATACTAAACATTTGGCAGAGACGGTTCGTAAAACTAAAACATTTTTGGGTCGTCGTGAAGCACCTTGTCGGACCGCAATACAGAAATTGGTGGACAAATTCGAGCTGTTGGGACAAGTTAGTGATGTGAAGAATAAAACCCGTGCACGTCGCTCAAGAACAACAGGGAATGTTGCTGTTGTAGCCCAAAGTGTTGAAGAAAAACCAGGTTTGTCAATTCCTCGTCGTTCTTTGGAAATAGGCATTCCACAAACGTCATTACACCGTATTTGGCATAAAGGCTTGGGTCTTAAAGCTTATAAGGTTCAGTTAACACAAGAACTCAAGCCGGCTGATCATCAACAACAACTTCAACAACGTCGTGTATTTGCTGATGACCCAATCAAATGCATGAAAATGATCCGGAATTTCATCGAAAAATCATCTTAACTGATGAGGCCCATTTCCACCTCACAGGCAACGTCAACAAGCAAAACTGTCGCATAACAAAAGTTATTGTTGAAAATCCTCTCCATCCTCAACGCGTGACTGTTTGGTGCGGTTTATGGTCCGGCGAGGTCATTGGACCTTACTTTTTCGAAAATGAGGCTAGAGCAACAGTTACGGTCAATGGATTGCGCTATCGAGAGATGATTAATGATTTTTTATGGCCGGAATTGGATGGTATTGATCAGGACAACGTTTACTTTCAACAAGACGGCGCTACTTGCCACACAAGCAATGAAACCATCGATCTTTTACGGAAAAAGTTTCCGGACCGTGTTATCTCTCGAACAGGTGATCACAATTGGTCACCGAGATCTTGTGATTTAACACCTTGCCACTTCTTCCTTTGAAGCCACATGAAAGATAAGGTCTACGCCAAGAGCCCAGCGTGGATTCAAGACCTCAAAGATGGAATTCGTGAGGCTATCGAGGACATAGGGCAGCCACTTTGCGATTTGGTTATGGAAAATTTCATGAAAAGAATATGGTCCTGTAAGCGTGGTTGTGGCGGCCATTTGGCTGATGTTATGTTCCATTATTACCGGCATACTTTCCTCTTTATAATGAAATAAACATCCGATAATTTATCTCAAAAAATGCCATTTTTCTTTGAATATCAAAAAAAAAAACACCTCTTATTTTAAAACCCTTTATTAAGTAGTTCAAAAAGGCTATCAACGAGCTACAAAGACGCAACTGCCGATGGCATACCAGCGATACCAGCGACATGTTAAAAAATGTAGGAACATCACTACACCAAATATATTCCATGGAGAAGGTGTGAGGAATATCCCATAGCTAAGAAAGGATTACTTACTAAAGATGGCGCTATAATCCAGGTCGGACCAGGGCCACATCGAACAAGCGTCTCAGCCAAGTCGTTCTTTCCGGGTTGGATTCAAAGACTCTACGGACCGGAGCATTATTTTCCATTCGCTCTACATGACCCAACCATCTAAGTTGTTGAACCTTAAATTTTCTGGATAGTTCAGTGTCGCTGAACGGCTCGTACAGTTCTTGATTGAATCTTCGTCTCCATTCTCTATATATAAAGGCAGACCAAAACTTACTCGAAGAACTTTCTTCTCGAATCAGCCCAAAGAGTTTTCATCCGATGTTGTCAATGTCCATATGTCTGCATACATAATGACCGGGATATATGTAAGTAGTCTTAGGAAGCAGCGATTGGCAAGGGTGATTCTTCGTTGCCTGAGTATACAGCGGATCCTTGGTAGAAACAGTCGTCAACTAACTCGAAGTTAAATCTGTCTATGCTAAAATTGGCTCCGAGACGTCGATGTTGGTTGTCCTTTCTTGTTGACACCATTAACTTGGTCTTGCTCTTGTTAACCGCTAGACCCACCTTCCTGGCCTCCGTCTCAAGACTCACGGACGCTCCACTGACATCACGCTGTGTTCTTCCAATTATGTCAATGTTGTCTGCGTATCCTACTAGCTATAGACCTTCTTTTGAAAGATTGCGCTTCTTGTGTTGATGTTGAAGTCTTGCACAATCTTTTCAAGAATGATGTTGAAGTAATTGCACGCCATCGTATCGCCTTGTCTTAACACTTTTTTGACATCAAATGCATCCGTGAGGCTTTTTCCGACCATGATGGAACAGCGTGAGTTTTCCATCATCATTTTACACATACGTACGAATTTTTGTGGAATCATAAGACTAGACATTGCTCTGTATAGTTGGTTCCTATAGAAGCGGCCTTGAAATCGATGAAAAAGGTATGCGTCTGCTGAAGGATCTGCCTTGGAGTGAATATTTGATCGATGGTGGATAAGGACCTATCAGGTTGTTGATAAAAGGCTTCAAACGTTCACACAGCACGGCAGACAAGATCTTGTAGGCGATGTTAAGGAGACTTATACCTCAGTAGTTGGTGCAATTCAGGGGATCTTCTTACAAAATCATCTCCAGCTGCCTTGTACAGTTCGGTGGCAAGGCCATCTGCTCCAGAGGCTTTGTTCGACTAAGGTTTAGATATCGCTTTCTTCACTTCGTCAATGTCTGGTGGGTGGAATTGGTGGTTCTGTTTCACCTCAACTTCTTGAAAAAGTGATTTTTGAATATCCTCAGCACTGACTGCGGTTTCACTATGATATTCATATGATGGTCTTAACAGGCTTCGGTTTCCGGTGTAAGACCTTAGGTGGATTGGTTTGCCTTTTAGTAAAACATTCGAACCAGGTTCCTCTTGTTACATTCCTCTATTTCTTTATGGTTCTCAAGCTCCATTTTCTTCTCTCTGAGAAGTTTGTGCACCTCTCTTGTTTTCTGCCCGCAGAGGTCGAGAGTGGCTCAAGTCTTCCTTTGCAATGCCACTCCGTATACCTCGTTTAGCGGTGGTGGCCGTGGAAACCCTAGCATTTCAGTGGCGACATCTTTGATAACTGCTTGCCAGTGATACCACTGGTTCTCTATATTTTGTGCTGGCAGCAAAGGAGACACGATCGAAAAAAGGATCTTGCAATATCTTGCGACTGTAGCCGTTTGACGATTTGTTGGTCTTGATTGGGATATCCGCATTCGTACCTTGGCTACAACACGGTAGTGTTCCGAGTCATTGTTGGCAACTCGGAATGTACGCACATCTTGCTTGCTAAAGTCTCTAGAAAGCATCCCAAAAACATTTAAAAAGCCATTCGTCATGAGCCGACGGAGGTAATGTCAAAAAATGGCTAAGAAAAAACGACTACATATTAGAAAATTCTTCTTTGGAGTAGAGTAAGACTGCCATTCAGATTGGATACGCCAAAGGTGAAGAACCTCTCAATCAATTTGTTGACCAAAATTGGAGATAGACAAAAAAGTGCCCTAGATCCTTACATCGTCTTCTGTTTGACATGCACTTTAACTCTTGCTCATAAAATTCCTTCAATCAAATCAAGGTTGAAGAACTTTTCTCATTTGTAACTCCTCTCAATCAAGTTTCACACACACTTTATCATACTCCCACCTTACATCTACTGAAAGGTCCCACTTGACTTAAAAATAAACATCTATTTCAAGCTTCCTTTGTCTTTCAAACAAAACTTGATTGAGATTCTAACAAAATTAACATCGTCAACAACAATAGCCCACCCAGTTGAACAAATTAAGCCAAAAGGCTTACGGTTTGTATAATAAACTCAATTTCCTCGACTTGCCCAAAGCCATCTTAACAATCGCACACTGACCAACATCGCCTCCATATTGAGCACATATAGCATAAGTGGTTGTTGTAGTCAAATTTTGGCTTTCGGTCAAACAACAACGCCAAGCGCAGTATTTGAAGATAATTTGATTAAATTGCACACAATGTGGAATAATTGAAATGATAAAGGACCTTTGTGTCTGATCTTAATAGCGAATTGGATGCGGGAAGCATCGGCACTGCTTGGGTTGCCAGTGCCTTAATTTCATGGACCACCACGAAGCCTCTGTGGTAAGCCACAACTGAATTAAATGAAAAACTAACACAGGCAAGCATCAGAGTGGTGAATTTAATTTAGCATCGGGTAAATGCATTTTGAACAAGGTTCATGCATTCAAGCTGCCATCACCATAGCTTTTAGCTGTCAACAAATCATTTAATCCCAGATATCAATATTCCTGATGATGAATATGCGATTTAATTATGCGGGATCTAAAAATGAGTCTCAGTGTTGTTCATTATGTAGATATAATGTTTTGAAATTAATTGCTTTTCAGAGGCTTTGGAAATTTATTAGGCTGTGAAGCAAAAGTCCATAACTATTTAAGGGATGTCAATGAAATTATTATTGAAAATGGTTTGCCATATTGTCGATGGACATGCAGCACATTTTAATTTACTTTTATAGATTGGCCTGTGTAGGGAAAAAGGGTTTTTGGTGATCGGTCCCTCGCTAGCTGCCTCCAATTGCGCACATTAAATTGGTTGAAGTTGTTGTCTAATTGAGCGAAGATATAAGGTCTTCCTCTTCCACGTTGTCCATTGGGGTTGGGTACGAAAACTCGACGGGCTGGTGCGTCGGTGTTCATAAGCTCCACATAGCCCAGCCATCTTAACCGCTAAATATTTAGCTTTCTGACCAGGTCGATGTCGCTGTTAAGCCCGTGTCTCCTTCTCCACTTTCTGCCGATGCACTATGGACCGAACATAACTCGAAGAATCTTTCACTCAAAGCAACCCAGAAGGTTCTTATTCACTCTTGTCAATGTCCATGCCTCCACCCTATACAGCAGGACTGTGATGATAAAGGGTTTCTTTGAGAGAGGGCTTTACCGCTCAGGTGCTTTCTTAGCCCGAAGTAACAGCAATTGGCAAGAGTGATCCTTAGCTTTAACTCTGCACTGATGTTATTGTGCGAGGTTATAGTGGAACCGAGGATATACAAAGTCTCTGACTACTTCAAAATTGTAACTGCCCTTTGTAATGTTGACCTTTCTCGACATCAAAAGCTACGATGATGTTCTGTTCGACTTTGCGAACGAGTTTGGCAGGGATTCGGAGACGCGACATGGCTCTATATAGCTCGTTTCTATTGACGCTATCATAAGCGACTCTAAAATCGATAAAAAGATTGTGTGTATCGATTTGTCATTCGTTGCATTTCTCTAAAATCTGTCGGAGTGTGAAAATTTGGTCGATGGACGCCTAAAACCACACTGATCAGGCCGTGTCAAATGGTTCTAGGCGATCACACAATATAGACGACAAAATTTTATGAGTGACCTTGAGGAGACTTACGCCTCTGTAGATATAGCACAATTCAGAGCGCCTCCTTTCTGACCATATATTACAGATGAGTTGGTGTATGCTCCTGACCAGATCATATCCAGGTGCTTTAAATATTCCGGCTGGAAGGCCATCTGCGACCATCGCCTTATGTGATTTGACTCTTGAAATCACTGTTTTTACATCTTGTAGATCGGGTGGATGGATATTTTGGCCATCGTCGTCCAAGATTGGTCTGCTCTACAGTAGAATTGTGAGCATCTTTGCCGTTTAGCAGTTTGGGAAAATGGTCTTTCCACAGTACTTTTCGCGTATCTCCTACTACATTCCCGTTTTCATCACGACAGGTTTGTATTTTAGGCTGATAATTTTTTGTAGATTGTTTCACCCTATTATTGAATTTGTCTGATGTTATGTTACCCCTTCCGAAACATCCCTCGATGTCGATAGACTATAGACCGCTTCTTTTTCATATAGTCTCTTCTACCGTCTTAAAAATCAGTGTTCCTATCTCCTTCTTTGGATGTAGATCTCACGTGTTCAGCTGTTCTGGTCCTTGCCTGTAGCATGGGACTTATAGGCCTCGTCCTAAGCTGCATGCGCTAGCATAGATTCGGTTTTCGGTTTTCTCGCCTAGTGCAACCCAGATCCAGCATGTCAGTTGCGGAACTTCTGATGGCCCCTTGACAGAACTTTCATTGGTCTTCTATATTCGGGCCTGGTGGTGGGCTTTCCGAGAGATTACGAGAGACGCGGTCAGCATAAGTTCTGCCGCTGTTGATTTTTGACGTCAAAATTTCCAACAATCCACGGTATTTGTTGCAGTACCATTGATATCCATATCCGTAGCTTTGCAACAATATGGTAGTGATCCGAATCGATGTTAGGATTTTGGATAAATGCGTTTCGTCAATCGAGACGCGATCGATCTGGTTTACCGTTTGATGATCTGTCAAGTCCCCTGTGTATGTTCATTGTGGTGCGGAAATCTGGTGCTTGAGATGATGATTTTTCGTCCTGCTGCAAAGTCAATACACCGTTGCCGGAGGTGTTTTCGTGCTGACTGTGGCTTCTGGCTTCCGACCGTTGAACCAAAGATGCCTTCTTTTCAAATCTTGCCGTTAAAATCACTAATAATAATCTTGACGTCGGTCGTACTTGTGGCACTTATCATACATCTGATCAAGAAGACTGTAAAACTCTTCTTTGGCTTGGTCATCCTTTTCCTCTGCCGGGACGTGAGCACAGATTAGCGTGTTGTTTTCAAATTTCGCTTGGATGCGAATTGTGAGAAGGCGCTAGCTTATATCCTTAAAGCTGTTTCTGATCCTTCAAACACGTTCCGTTGTAGATATCGCAGTTGCGCAGCTTGAGGATGCCTTCTCTATCCCATCGACTTCCTGCGTGGCTATGTGATGTCTGCTTTATACCTTTCCAAGGTATTCACGTGCAGATCTGAAAATCATTGTCCAATTTTCATTTGCCTAGGTCGTCAACATTAAGATCATCCATAACCGAAGCTTATCGATAACCCAGCAGCAGGAACTACTCCAAGAACAAAAGGTAGGCAAAAACAGCTCCTTACAGACCTGTGCTCCTTATATGTCTGAGTAGCTCCTACAAGGTATTCACCAAGTAGTTTGGCCTAACAGGAACTGGCGACGCTACCTTTAATTCTAACAAGGTAAGAACTCTACCGTCATGTTTAGGAATGACTTGGGGGAACACTCCTTCGTTGGGGGCGAGGGGTGGTTAAGCGAAGGAATAATTTCTCTGTCAGTTCAGTAGATGGCGCCGCAATCGACAATGAACCGGTACTCAAGTACCAACAATCAAAAAATTCACAAAGGGGAAAAACCTAAATATTCTGGAAACGAATTTTTTGTTAAGGAGAAATTTTAACCCTTAGATTAACTCTTATTCTATGGGTTAGTAAAACTGCGGAATAAATGAGGAAAAGACGTTTTTTTATTAATACGGCTCTTAGCATTTCCAAGCCACAGCAATGAGCTTTATTCTCATCCGCCCGTAAGGATAGAAAATTAGAGGAAGAGAAATTCACTACTCAACTAACTGACCCGGCAGACTTCGTTCTGTAACCTACTACCCTCAACACGGTACCCCAGTACCCCCTACACAACCCACTAGCAATGAGCCTTCAACGAATTTGCATATTTTTGTATATATAGATAAGAAAACAAAGTTTTCTGGGTTAGCTAGTAGTCGTTCCAACTCCAAAGCCTCCGCGGGCTCCTGCACAACAACTTTGTCAAGTAGCATGCATAAATTACGTTCTGTAAAGAAAATGGGGTTTCCACATTTTTGGCTATATCTCATGAAAGGCTTGGTCGATTTTGTACATTTAAAACCGTACCTGAACATTCCTCAAAATGCATGTATGATACTTTTTATTCTACTTGCTGACCCGGTATACGTTGCTTTGCCATATAAATGATTTCTAGGAACGGCTGAATCCATTTGGCTCACAAACGGTGGGTGGTAGGTTAAAACCGGAAGACAGATATATAAATCTTTTCATTCTACTAGCTGACCAAGAAAACATTATCTTGTCACAATAAGTAATTTCTAAGAACAGCTGTATATCATTAAATTCCTCTTGAACAGCTGGGATGATTAAAATTATTAATTTATTGTTTGCGCTCAAGTATTGCTCTGGATAGTTTATAACCACAAGTGAGCTATACTAGCTGACCCGGTAAAGGTTGCTTCGCCATATAAGTAATTTCTAAGGACAGCTGAATTGATCTGGCTCGAAGCTGTTAGGATGCTTTTTATCCTACTAGCTGACCCGGTAAACATTGTTTTGCTTTATAAATAATTTCTACGAGCTATTAAAGCGGCAAGAAAATATCGATTTTGAGAGTATACATTTTACTGTCATTGCGCGGCAAAGAGATATTGTTTATATTTGTCGATACTGTTACCAAACCATTTTTAGAAGAAAATGAAAGCCTTTTTTAAGGGACTTAACCCAGAAGTTGAGTGCAACTTATACAAAAGTGAGTGTATGATAAATGAAACTAAAATTCATTGAATCAATTAAACATTTATCAAGTCAAATATAGAATATGAAATTTAAGAACTCACAAAACCAATTATAAAAAAAAAAAAAAATAAAAAGAAAGTAAGCATACGTCATGATCATCATAATCATCAATTGGATTCAAATAAATCACATTGCTTTTTGACAAAATGTGTGTTACATTATTATTCTGGAGTTGATCTGAAGGAAGGCAAGATTAGGTTTGCTGGGTCGACTAGTATTTATATCAATTTCTCAAGACCTTTTCTTTCTTAAGGCTATAGCGCCACTCTATTTTATAAAGTGTTTTATAGGGACGCTACAAAAGTAGACCTGTCCCCATGGGCAAACGACGCCATATTTTTTCCCGTTCTCTTGACATTTCTCTGTAGTAAGATTTGCCATTTCATCATGGAGAGGTATACGATCCAACAACGAGTCGAAATTATTAAAATTTACTACCGAAATTCGGAGTCAGTGGTCAACACTTTAAGAGCGCTACGTACAATTTATGGTTGTCATAATCGTCCTGCCAGATCAACAATTGAGCGTCTAGTGGAAAAATTTGAATCTACAGGCTCAGTACAAAATGTTCCCGTGCCAGTGAGACAAAGAAGTGCCCGTAGTGTCGAGAATATTGCTGCCGCTAGCGCATCAATTACGGAAGACCCAAATCAGTCTCTCACACGTCGTTCTCAAGCGTTGGGCATCTCTGTGACGTAGTTGTGGCGAATTTCGCGAAAAGATCTTGGCCTACATCCTTACAAGATCAAATTGACGCAAGAACTGAAGCCGCTTGGTCACCAGAAGCGTCGTATGTCCGTGAATTGGGCTGAGCAACAACTTGAAAATGATTCGGATTTTCATCGAAAAATCATCTTCAGATGATGGCTTCGTCAATAAGCAAAATATGCGTTATTGGTCAGGCAGCAATCCACATGTGCTTCACGAGGCACCATTACATCCCGAAAAAATCACTGTTTGGTGCGGTTTACATGCTGGTGGTGTCATTGGGCCGTACTTCTTCCGTGATGATCAAGACCGACACGTTACTGTGAATGGGAATCGCTACCGCTCAATGCTAACCGATTATTTTTGGAATGAATTGGATGATATGGACTTGGACGATATGTGGTTTCAACAGGACGGTGCCACATGTCACACAGCGGGCCAAAGAATCGAATTATTGAGAACGAAGTTCGATGAGCGCATTATCTCCAGAAATGGACCGGTGAATTGGCTGCCTCGTTCATGCGATTTAACGCCGTTAGACTATTTCCTGTGGGGCTATGTCAAATCTATGGTTTATGCCGACAACAAGCCAGTTACGATTGATGAACTTCGTACGAATATCGAACGTGAAATTGCAGCAGTATCGGCCGATTTATGCTTGAAAACCGTCGAAAATAGGGTTCAGCGGACTTCTGCAAGCATGCCCGTGGTGACCATGCAAAAGAAATCGAATTCCATACATAATGTCATCAAAAGTATCTACTTCCACAGAAATAAAGAATTTCATTAATTTCCGAACCCATTTTTGTTTTATTTAAGAAAACTTTTGTAGCGTCTCTATTGAAAAACCCTTTATTTGCATAATTACCAGTGCTTGTTTGAAACTCTTTAGTCAATCAAAGATGCTCTCCATGGAAGAACACTGATTCAAGTTGGATGATATTGGTTGTAGTTTAAGACCAAATCACTCGATTGACCATCAGAAGATCAATTGAAGAAGATTTTCAGCAATCTTTTTGCGGATAATTATGGACAGGTATGGACAGGGCGGTTAATGAAGTAAGTTGTGCGGGTGGTGTTACCAACGAAGTGTCTAGAGTCCTCTTGTTTTTATTACATCCTTGATTGGTGGACCAGTTGGAATGCACTGAGAAAAAAGCTGTCCAAAAAACCATAAATCATTTGAGCTTAGTTTAAAATTTGTTTCGACTCTTATTTAGCTGTTCAATAAGGTGGTTTTTTCCTTTTTCATTTAAGACGCCATATTTTTCTTAAAGCTCCTTCATTCTCCTTAAATTTCATTAAACATCCCCTTCTTGAACACTCACACTAAACATCGCCCCTTTTTAAATCCTTTATATTTCCCACGAACCATTTTCTTTTCCACCTTCAACATCCTACACCTTAAGTGTTTTTTGCCTCGTGTCTTGAGAACGAAGAAACGATACAAACGCACGTATTATTAATCACTGCTAGTGGTTTATGTCCCTCTGCAGCAGACACAGCTTTGGCTCCTGTTTGTGCTTGTTGCGTTTGAACTCCCTCTTCCACAGCACCTCCTTTAAATTGAAATTAATTTCCATTACTTAATTGCTTTACGCTAAACAAATAAAACCTTCGAACATCTGTGTTGCATGAATAAATCAAGAGAGGGACCTTACCTTGAATTCGAATTCTCCTATTGCTGATGAGTCCCCGTGGGTGGTTTAGTCCAACAAATTTTGCTTATGACTCAATTTCAACTCTGAGCGCGAAAAAAAAGCTGTTACCCTGTCCTTGTTGTCTGTGGCAAGGCTATGAAATTTAAATGTTTTCAGTGCAAAAAAAAATTGTCATTAAAAAAACGTCCCAACACATTAACGCCCCCACTAAAAATGACACCGTCGACGATGCAAACTCATGCCTCATCCTGACAGGACCAAAATCAACATTGTTGCTGAATAAATTATATTGCAGCCACAAGCCACCGCTAAATTGAAAAACACCAGGTCCTGATGGTAGCTGTTTCGCTGACCGAATAATGAGGATCCGCCTCCCAACCCATTCTGTGGTGTGCTAATTGTTTTGCAACATTGTTAAGGCGAGCACACAAGTAGCTTATGCATAAACCAATTATTATTATTATGGTGAGGCAGCGGTGGAGTGGGTCTGTCTGTGCTGCTTTGAAGTTTTATGGCGAAAAACTTGAAATTAATGTTCTCCTAAATTGCGGACCATTATTATTTTCAACTTGAATGTGAATAGAAAAAGGAATTTAACTGAGTGACCATCAACTTTGTATGCGAGGGAATTTAATTAATTTTTTGAAAAGAAAAGTAGAAAAAGGAACAACTTTTTTTCCAGGATCTCAGAGGGTACATTGAGAACTGAACCATGACCATAATTCTTCTCAAGTGGCAACATAACCTGCATAATCATTTTTTTTTTCTTGACAAATCCGTCATTAATAAATTTCAAGCCCTGACCGATTGTGCATATTAAATAGAAACCCCAAAAGCACAGCGCAGTATCCTTGTCGCACTGTTTTGCTTTATTATTTTTACTTTCATTTAAAAATGCACAACACGTTTCCATGATACATGCCAATAAAGTCTGAAATACCGAACGAAAACGTCAACAACACAAAGTTATTCAACCTTTGTTTAAGGTCCGAAGACCGAATGACGACCCAAGACGATGTCATCATTGTTGTTTCAAAGCAAAATACAGCCAGAGAGAGAGAGAGAAAAAACCAATAAAATTAAGTTGTTGACTTTTGTAAATTTGAATAGAAAATAAAAAACGACTGACTTCTCTCATGAAAATAATGTAACGATAGCAGAAGGAGGAATCGTCTAGAATTCGAAGTAATGTTTTTCAGTTTGATTTTTGGGCTCTTTTTCGCTGTCTTTGAGCATAAATTCACGTCTTAATGATCCGTGAATGATGGAAGTAGAAAAAACAACATGAATAAATAAAGAACAACGTTATGACTATTGAATTTATTTGAGTACGATTGTGAATGATAGGATTTTTGTGAGAACCAGGAAATTATGTTTTGAATGATGGATTGTTTCTTAACAATAAAAACACAGAAGATGGTATTTGTTTATAAAGGTTTTCGTCGTAAAGGTGAGCCTAGAAAACTCATCAGTCTTCCTACTTGCTCTGATTCGCTATATCTATATTCTTTGTTATATGTTTTACGATTTTATCCCCAGCCAACTTTCATCAAACTCTCAAGTTAACAAAAAAATTTAACGTAGCTTAAAATCCAAAACAGCAAGGGACCTAAGTGACTTCCTTGAGGAGCACCATGAGTTAACTGCTCTGCATGAGAAAAAATGTTGTCAGTTAAAACTCTTTGTATTCTACTTTAAGATAAGTCGTGAATCATTTTAGTATTGAAGATTAAAAGGTGTTTCTTATTTAGAAAAATGTGCACGACTGGGTCGTACGAACTTGCTCCTGCATGCTAAAACTAAATATTTATGATTACTTAAATTGCAAAAAGTAGTGTTAAAATAAGAGATATACTATAAGCAATTCTGATTACACTCTTACTTACAGCTTACACGTAACTCACAAAAAAAAAAAACTCAATATATAAAAATAATTAGAATTCATTAAGAAAATTAAAATTTGAAAATGAACCT
>CAKKXW010000001.1:95683606-95695665 GCA_920937365.1 Sphaerophoria rueppellii
ATGAAGAATCCTGTATTCCTACGTTCCGTCGATAATAAACAAAAATCTGATCTGTTTTTTATGTTCCTTTTCGTTTTCCTAGGGTGAAAGGTCTCCCACTCATCGTTCACAATGTGTCGACAATGTGCAGAAAATATGAAGTAAATAAACAAAAGCTAAGATGAAGATGCGCAAAACAAGAAAGGCCTCTGGCCTCAACATTTCTCAACTTACAAACATGTGAAACAGCACCAGGATTCAGTTGACTTCAGAAATGGAGCAATACAGAACCAATAGGCCGATTCCTGAGTTAAGCCCGGCAATCTCCACAGGTAGATGACAACTTCTTTACCCACTTTAGGTGGCGCTACAGTCCATGGTTGTCTTCTTTCAGCGCCATCTAAATTGTTGTGTTCCTCTACTTCTTCGTGACTCGGCAGGAATATATCGAAATGACCAAGCGATCTAATTCCTTGGATCTTGACCCTTCTAGCTAGGTCCATGTCGTTGTACAAGGCGTAATGTTCGCTGTTGAATGTTCTTCTTCGTTCACCATCAATCAAAGACATACCGATAAACTTTCCTCTCGAAACAGTCTAAGGCACTTTCATCCGATTTTGTCAGGGTTCATGCTTCTGCACCATGCAGAACGACTGAAATAATGAGGGTATTGTATAGTTTTACCTCTATCACTCAATTGCTTTCTTAGCCCAAGGAAACAGTGACTAGCAAGTGTTATACTCCGTCTAATCACATCGAAATTTATGCGTCTATTGTTACAGTTCGTCCGTAGACGTAGACGGCGTATAATTCGTTGTGCCCTTATATACCGCTAAACCCATCTCTGCCGAATCTGTCTCAATTATCACAAAGCCGCCATTGACATCACCCTGTTCTTCCCACTTTGTCAATATCGTTGGCGTACTTGAGAAGTGTAACAGACTTTTGGTGTTGACGGTGGAGTTTCGCCTAATCTTCTTAAGAACGATATTAAAGAAATCACATGACAGTACATCGCCTTGTCTGAATCTCTCTTTGACACCGAATAAGCTTGTAAGCTTGTAAGCTTGTTGCCGACCTTGGTGAAGCACCATGTTTTCTCGTGAATTCTGCACAAGCGATCAAGCTTGTAAGGGAAGCCAAAACTAGGCAAAGCCTTATACAGTTCATCTCTGTAGATTCGGATGACAACTATGAAGCGGAAATGCACGTCTGACATTTATGATCCCGTCAACGTTGAGATCATAAGATCAGTGAAAACTCACCCGACCTGAAACCGTCAAAAATTCAAAGTTCTCGTGAACTCTGGGCAAAACAAATCTTATCCCCGATCGAGCATAGTACAGTCTACTTTTGAATAGAAAATAAGAAAGAGCCTGGTTTTTTCTCGTCAAGCTCATGACACTTGATTTTTGTACTAAAACTTCAAAGTTATGGATTCTATCCCGGTCTCATTGCAGATTGCCAATCTAGCGGAATACACTAAAATTCAAGAATCAGCACTTAGATTACTGTTGTCAATATTACTGGGTAAATATCAGTGTGGAAAATTCGTTGAAATATTGAAACTCTCCCTGTCTCCCTGACCTTCCAGGATATCCCATCGCCATTGCATATCAACTATTCGTTCAAAAGCTTCAGCCAGTATACCAGCACGCTTTCTTTGCAATATGCGGACTATGCGTGTGCTATTTCAATTACGGCACCGATTGCGTTCACGGCATAGTGGCAGTATTGGTGACATATCTGCTTGTTCGTCTGCTCAATAATGCCCCAAACAAGCTGACAATTCTCAGCTTTCTATTTCACATGAGCTACCTTCTAATTGGATATTACTTCACCCAGACCGAGAATTATGACATCAATTGGACAATGCCCCATTGCGTTCTTGTGCTGCGGCTAATTGGATTTGGATTTGATGTAGCCGATGGCCAGAAACCACCCGAAAAGCTATCGAATGAGCAGAAACAAGTTGCCTTGCCCATTGTCCCTACACTTATTGAACTGATGGCATTTGCATTGTTCCCAGCTTCAGTTTTGGTCGGTCCGCAATTTCCATTCAAGCGATATCAGCGATTCATTGATGGTGAATTCCAATGCCACTCTGGTGCCGTAAAAGCTGGTCTGCAACGTTGTGCAGTTGGGTTCTTTTTTTTGGCTGTGCTACACTACGGAGGGTCAATGCTGCCTGATAGTTATTTCTTAACTGACGAATTCCGAAACAAATCAATAACAACCAAGCTGTTCCAAGTGGGTCTCTGGGGCAAAATGGCGCTCTACAAATATGTTGCATGTTGGTTGCTAGTCGAAGGAGCATTAATGTGTACAGGTTGGTAGAGTGAAGTGAGTTTTTGAAAAGTGGTCAAATTTGTTGGTACTTAGGATTCACCTACAATGGAAAAACGGCTGACGGAGAAGCCGATTGGTATGGCTGTTCGAATGTCAAGCTTATTCTGCTCGAGACAGGAACTAAAATGGGTCATTATGTGCAATCGTTCAATGTGAACACAAACAATTGGGTGGCTCGTTATGTCTACAAGAGACTCAAATTCCTCGGTAATAAAACGATAAGCTATATAGTGGCTTTAACTTTCCTAGCCCTTTGGCATGGTTTTCACAGTGGATACTATTTAACGTTTGCAATGGAATACGCAATTGTTACACTCGAAAAACAAGTAAACTCTTCGAATATCTGGAAAGTCTGTGAATTGTATTTTATCTTTTCTCCTTGCAGTGGAATGCTATTTACGTTGACAGCGTGGTCCCCAAATACGGTGATGTCCTCAACTCAGGCGCAGTTGTCAGAACTGTAAAGTTCGCCTTGTTGAAGATGTATAGTGTTCTATTATTGGCTTGGTCCACGATCCCATTTATTTTCTTCAGCTATGATCGTTATGTGCGTGTATATTCGGCGGTTAATTATTTCGGGTTTGTGGTGTTGGCCGTGTCATTTTTATTGCTATGTTTAGTAAAAATAGGAACATTTCTGAGTGGCTCAGAAAAAAAAGAAGATTGAGCAAGGACTCTAGAATATAGTCTTCAGTGGAAGCTGAAAACTTGATAAATAAAACGACTTAGATTATACTTGCTAGAACATTTATGTAAATGTCAAAGAATAAAATTTAAACTGATAAAATTTCTTTTAAAAACCTGTGAATATTTTTGGTTGTTGAGATTCATTATTTTTGCATGTCTAAAAGTGCTTTGGGAAGGTGGAAAGGGGTTGGAAAAAAGGTGCCTGTGTACGTGGGTCTTAAATTCCTGAACATTGCAAACAGAGTGTGGAAGGGATATCCACATTCGTGTAGCACGGCTAAAGAACGATTCTGTATACTTGAGAGTACGTTCTAAGTTGGACCTCGAGGGTAAACGGATGGGCACTCCTAGGAGCGCGAGTATTACGGGAGAAATTGTTTAAGGGAGGAATACAACCGGCTAAATCACAAGAGCACATACCGTAAATATAACGAAAGAAGAGTGAGAGACACGAAACGTTACAACGGTGGTCTAAAGAGGTGAGCGAGTTGGTTATGTCTCTATCGCCAATACTTCTAATGGCTCTTTTTTGTAAACCGATCATGAGACTAAAATATGCAGTTGGAGCCCCAGCCCAAAGATGAAAAGTGTACTCAAACCTCGGACGGATATAAGTCTTATAGATAATATAGCCAGATCAGACGCTGAGAAAAATGTCTTGCCTTTTGTGGGAACATCGCATATGTGCTCGTTCCACTAGAGCGGATCAGTGATACGCATACCGAGAATCTCAATCTCGTTATGTTCGGTCTCATTGATGCAAGTGCCACTCATGGACAGTGACAAGGGATTTATGTCTCGCTTCAACGATACAAGATAGCATTGAGTTTTCGAAGCATTAAACTCTATTTACTTAATTAAGGTGGCGCTACAGTCCGTTGTGGACTTGCGCCACAATCAACAGTTTCCACCAGCAAGCTCGGTCCTTAGCTAGTCGTCTCCAGTTTTGCACTCCAAGTTGATTGAGGTCCTCTTGCACTTGAGTGCGCCACCTGAGTCGCGGTCTTCCTCTCCCTCTACATCCCTCGGGAATAGTGTCCAAGGCTTTCCGGGCCGGAGCATTAGTGTCCATCCGTTCTAAATGACCGAGCCATCTGAGTCTCTGTACTTCGACCCTTCTGGCTCGGTCCATGTCGTTGTACACCCCGTAGAGTTCGCTGTTCTATCTTCTTCGCCATTCCCCTTCAATGCACACGGGGCCAAAGATGACCCGAAATACTTTCCTCTCGAAACAGCCTAAGGCACATTCATCCGATTTTGTTCCAAGTTCCATGCTTCCGCACCGTACAGCAGGACTGGGATGATGAGTGTGTTGTACAGTTTTACCTTAGTTGCTCGAGAGAGGCCTTTTCCACTCAATTGCTTTCTTAGCCCAAAGAAACAGCGATTAGCAAGAGTTATTCTTCGTCTGATCTCGGCGCTGGTGTTATTGCCCGTGTTTATAGCGTAGCCTAGGTAGACAAACTCCTCTACTACCTCGAAGTTATATGCGTCTATTGTAACATTCTGCCCGATCCGTCGGTATTGGGTGTCCTTCCTCGAAGACAGCATATACTTCGTTTTTCCCTCATTTACCGCTTAACCCATTCTCACGAAGACGCCATTGACATCACGCTGTGTTCTTCCCTTTATATCAATATAATCGGCGAACGCGAGAAGTTGAACAGATTTTTGGAAGATATCTATCTTCTCAAGAACGATGTTAAAGAAGTCGCATGACAGTGCATCGCCTTGTCTTAATCCTTTTTTGACGTCGAAAGATTCCGTAAGCTCGTTGCCAACCTTGATGGAGCAGCGTGAGTTCTCCATCGTCATTTTGCACGAGGGAACGAGCTTGGCAGGGATGCATAAACTAGACATAGCCTTATATACAGTTCGTCTCTGTAGATGCTGTCATACGTGGCCTTAAAATCGATGAAAAGGTGTTGGGTATCGATTTGGAGTTCATAGGTCTTTTCCAGGATCTGCCGCAACATGAAAATTTGGTCGATGGTTGACTTTCCTGGCCTGAAGCCACATTGATAGGGACCAATCAGATTGTTGACGAAAGGCTTCAGACGTTCACATGTTACGGTAGAGAGGATCTTGTAGGCGATGTTTAGTAGACTTATTCCTCTATAGTTGGCGCAGTTTAAACTCAACACTATTTCTTTTTCCCCATTGAACAATACTGTTCAAGCCAGAGTTTAATGAGCTTATCGGATTTTGATGTTGCAGTTCCACATCCGAAGAGGAGGAATGTGAGTCCGGAAACGAATATGAAAAACTATTGCCAGCGAAACAATGAATTGGATAAGAAGTTACAAACAAGAGATCATTTATGAAAATGAGAAAAAGGGTCGGAGACAAAACGGAAC
The DNA here is from genome assembly GCA_920937365.1 of Sphaerophoria rueppellii. Taxonomy (NCBI): domain Eukaryota; kingdom Metazoa; phylum Arthropoda; class Insecta; order Diptera; family Syrphidae; genus Sphaerophoria; species Sphaerophoria rueppellii. The sequence goes on from CAKKXW010000001.1 coordinate 95,688,979, forward strand.
CCTTAGGCATACCAGACTTGAACCTGTCCAATACAACTTGTATTGAACATTTCGAAAGAAAGTTTCTAATTCAACGAAGAAGGGATCCATCGATACCGAAGGCATACATTTTCGATAGAAGAGCAAGATGCCAGACTTTATCAAATGCCTTTGAAATATCAAGTGCAACAATCTTACTTTCTCCAAAACGATGTAAAGATTTGTTCCACTGTTCGGTGAGATAAACCATCAAATCACCAGTGGACCTGTTGCTGCGAAAGCCGTACTGCCGGTCATTAAGAAGCTTCCGGTCTTCGAGATATTTCTTGAGCTGATAGTTTATCAGCGTTTCCATGACCTTAGAAAGAAGGGACGTAAGTGCAATCGGACGATAGTTGGAGGGAGAAGAATATTCGCCTTTTTTGGAATTGGCTGGACAAATGCTATCAATCCAACGAACGAGCCCAGAAGAATAGGATAAATAGAAAAGCCAACAATTCTGTGAGCCGTGGGACGAAGTGAGAACGGAAATATCACGCTTAAGCAGACGATCTAGCTGCGTAGCTATTTAAAGCAGTAGGCAACGATCAGCCTAGTTAACAAAGCTTATAAGGTTTATAACATCATCTCTGACATCCATCCTCGAAAAAACCTATGAACTCCAAATCGACAGCCCCCACCTTTCTTTCGATATCTGGCCCGCATGTGACAGCATCTACAGAGACGAACTGTATAGCGCTATGTCTAGTTTTAGCATCCCTTTCAAGCTCGTTCGTTTTTGCAAAATGACAATGAAGAACTGACGCAGCTCCATGGAGGTTTCTAACGAACTTACGGAAACAAAAAAGATTCAGATAAGGCAATACAGTGTCAAGCGACATATCGTGCTTGATAAGATAAGAGCGAAACTCCACCGTCAACACCAAAAAGCCTGTTTAACTTGTCAAGTACACCAACGATATTGACAAAGTGGGAAAAACACAGCGTGACTTCAATGGCGCCTTTGTGAGAATTGAGACAGGACACAGGAGTGACAAAAAGAGGTTTAGCGATAAATGAGGCACGGCTCGGAAAGTCTCCGATAATATTCCCGAGAGACGGAGAAGTAGAATAAGATCGCAACTCAGGTGGCGCACTTAAAGTGGAAGAGACCTTCAACCAACCTGGAGTGCAAAACTGGAAACAGTTAGCTAGGAACCGAGCTGGCTGGCGGAGAATAATAAATAAATGAAGTGTGACATGTTGCTCATGACATGTTTAATTGAATGAATTAAAAAGTCAGAAATCGAGGGTCTATAGCGATCAGTATTGACTGCTCCATATACATTTTTGTTTATTGACGAGTCTATTCAACCAAAAGTGAGTTTGATGTCAAAAGTGGAGTTCTACAGGGCTGCAATTTTATTTCTTTTGGTAATAAGCGATTTTCTACGAGTGGCCTTAACGGGAAACAGAAAAATTCGATGGCCTCTGACGTACGTCTCACCTAAAGCATCTTGAGATGGAACATGGATCTTCACCAAATAACAATACACGTGGAGAGAGAAGCAGAACTCGTAGGGAAGAAAATCAACTTCGGCAAAACTTAGTTGACCAGCCTCGGAATCAGTCATCTTCTCTCATAAATATTTCTCAGCAAACGGAAGAGAAAGTAGAGACAAACCGTCAACTGAAGATGGCAACGTACAGAACATCAGCAGCAGAAAAGCTGGACGACCGATAAGCTTAGGTAGAAGGACAATCGAGAACTCAGTCCAACTAAGCAAGAGTTGGAGGAGTTGGCACTTTTATCTGGGAACTGAACTCGAACACGATGGCGAACCGGCGCCCGTTTTGGATGCCCTTTGCCCACTTGGGGTTCCCCATGGACATGTAAATCCTGAGGACCTTTGTAAGTGAGTAAGTAACTTTATACCTCCAAAAATAAAACATGCAGTCCAACGTTTTCCACTCACCGTAAATCATCATATGGCAACATTGCACTAAAGAAATCCCTAGAAGCAGGTATTTACATCCAATTCTCATGAAAACGTGGAAACCCGTAACCAAGGAGCATGTTCTTACACTACCACTGCACCTAGCCTCATGATATACATAAAACCGACTCGATTTAAACTACCAAAATTATTTATGTCCCCAACACTATCGCATGCTTCAAGATTTATAGCAATTTGCTTCAGATCTAGCACCTCACTTGCGCCATACACGCCGCTGCCGTCAGCCGGTCGTACCCACAATTAGCGCCAAACAAAAGTCACAATCGCTCAATGGCAATTTTGCCGTCTTTCGTCGTCGTCGTCGTCGTATGTTCGAAGGCATTTAAATAAAATCCGATTTTATTTAAAACCCGACCACAACAACTAACAACCGACCAAACGAAATTAAAGTCAATGACGCTTTTTCGGGTGTTGTTAAGACTTCAAAGTACAAAGCCAATATCCGATCACGTTCCTTGTTCAACCAGAGACAAAAAAGTTCCACTTCTATGCTATCGAGTATCGTCAATCTTCGGGCTTAACCCAAAACAACAACATCGATTCCAATTACCGTTTTGACTCTGCGAAGTGAGTATCCGGTACAAGAAGACTTAACAACTAACAAAATACATATTTGTCCCCTGGGCTGGGGGTCCATTACCATGGTTCACCACTTCACCATATCCATTCATGAAAATGTGTCTTTCGTGTGCAAATACAATTTCAAAGGTGTTATTCCGTCTCCGATGGACGAAATGGCCAAACCAAATTCATAACATGGTTTTGGCTTCTAAGTGTAATTCACCACTACCATCAGCAACGCCACCGCTACAACCAATAACACCGTATTCGGTTTCTGCTGAGGGCAGCTAATTAAATTAGAAAATTAGACAAGGATCGGAGAAAAGTTTGCATATTCGAGTTTCGGTAAAGTCTTAGTGAGATGACTAGAAACACGAACTACTCTCTCATGCAGTTGCGAGGATGTTTGAAATGGTCTTTTGGATGAATATTATTATTCCAAATTCCAGATCGTAAAGCGCCTTTGGAACAATAAACGTCAAATGGAAATTGGAGCACCTAGCTAGGTGGTGCTGGTGCATAGCAAACTGCATGTCAAACAAGACAATCGCAATATTGGCAAACAATGTTGTGCCCGGAGAGCACTCTTAACAGCACGACCGACAGGTTGCATGGGAGATATTTTTCGTCTTGTTGGTTTTGTTTTCTCTAACATGTCTCACATGTCATAGCTAAATTGCCTTTGCAAAAGGCCGTCGTAAATTTGGCACGAACTCTGAGCCCCAGAAGCCAGAAGGTATGTTATTGTATCCATGTGGATGTAAGGTGTCTCTGTATTAAAAAGTGAACAAAGAGAGAGAAACAAAAGTAGTAAAATGAAAACGGAACCCATTTCAGAAATTTTGACAGCCAAGTTGAAAAATTCAGACGAAATTTATGGCGAACAGTGGCACGTTTTTGAGTGTGAGAAAGGTTGAATTCTCTAGAATTTGAAACCTGCCAAATTGGATAAGACAAGTGGGGTGGATATTTTGAAGAAAGTTCAAAGTTGGGAACTTTACTTTTGTCATAGCGAAATGAACTAAGTATTCTTGTTTCAAAGAATAATATGAAGCAATTAAGAAAACTGTAGATATGACCGCGGGTAGAAGCGAATTGTCGGCGGATTTTAGAAAAATGGAAAAGAGTGCATCGGTCGGTGATTGGAGTCTTGTCTGTTTATAGGAAATATATGCCATGTACGGTGACTTTTCTCTACCAAAGCGGGCACAAGTCGCTTTTTGATGAACCATGTCCCGTGACACTAAGCTTTTCAAAAATCATGTGACCCGTGTGGAAATGCATACAATTTTGGGCCTGAGAGAGCTGTCGGCGCTCTGGACAACCAGCTCAACAATGAGACAACTTTAGAGCAATTTTTGATGCTGTTTATGCCCAATTTGAAGGAGTATCTGAGATGATTCGTCACAGTCGTCAAAACATGGATCCACTGGTACCACCAGAAACCACGGAATAGCAAAATCAGAGGACTTCAGTCGAAGAATGTGCTCCGAAGAAGCGAAGACTACCGGCCGGAAAGGTAATGGCCACCGTTTTCTGGAATTTACAAAGTGTGAAGGTGGACTACATCCATAATCCACCATCCATAAACTTATCGGACCATCCTCAACCTCATACTAGCGAACCCAATAGGCATTGATTTATGAAAAGTTCTTAAAATTAGAATTGCAACACTCTTCCAAAACAACATAACCGGTATATGAAATTTAATGTTTATATTTTTTCCAAATGCAGTAAAAAAAAATTCTCATAATAATCCATCTTACTAGCGGATCCCATAAGCATTGTCTGGCAAAAATTTCTTATTGGAACACTGAGAAATATTTTTCGGTATTCAATTAGAATATGACACGGATTTACATTTAAGAATAATAACGGACCCGAGTGACATTGTTCTAGTGGAAAAACCTAGAAATGTTGCGATAGTGCGTTGCCAACTAAGAAGGATATGTAGCTACTTTGATAAAATCATAACATCGAACGGTAACAAAAACAACTTAAAAATCAAATCTAAAGAAAAAAAATGAGGAAACTAGCTGACCCGACAACCGTTGTCATGGCTGTCTGGATGTTATTGCTTCAGCAAGACCTTAAGGATCCATAATGATCCCATGAAATTACTCATGGGAGTAGAACGAGAGAGACATCTTATATCAGTCGTTGCCAGTTCACTGTAGAGAGTCGGGGAAGTAAAGGGTGTCCCATTAGTAATGATGCATTTTCTGATAGGGATATCTTGGCAACTGTCATGGCTACCAATGACATTTAGGTGTCAAAATATTCAGCGTTGTTTGAAGTTTCACCATGCAAAGTTTTACGCTTCCCGAAAGTTAAGAAATAATTAAAAAGTATTACCGAAATTCCGGTTCGGTTGTAAGTACGCAACGTGAATTTACTCGTGAACTTGGCGTACATCATGGCTACAGTAAACAGGCGATTCAACGCACCGTCGAACGTGAGTACACTCTTTTGGACCTTAAGAAACCAACAAGAATGCGAACTGGTCGAAATGAAGAAAATATTGCCGCCGTAGCAGCTAGTGTTGAAGAAGATCCCAATGAGTCCGTTCGACGACGTTCAGCTCAATTGGGCTTGTCCAGGATGTCCACACATTGAATTTTGCGTTCAGACTTGGGCCTACATCCGTATAAGATTCACACAAGTGTCACACAAGTGATACAAGTGACGCAAGGCTCGAAGTTGTGCGAGAGAAATTTGGCGACTGGATTATCACACGAAGAGCATTTGTCGATTGGCCGCCGCGATCGTGTGATTTGACCCCACTGGACTTTTTCTTTTGGGGATACATCAAGTCATTGGTCTATGCTAACAAGCCAGCCACTTTGGATGCACACAAGATACGGGTCGCCATCAACTCAGTAATATCGCAAATGTTGGATCGAGACAACATAAATTGGACTGAACGATTGCGTCAATGCAAACGAAGCCGAGGCGGACATTTGAATGATGTTCTATTTCATACATAACTTCATGAATGTAGCTTCAAAATAAAGCAAAAACCAATTTAATATCTTACTCCGTTTGTGTTTTATTTAGTTTTCTTTTGTATCGTTCCTCCCCGTCCATTTAACTTCTACAGAAGTCATTTCAATACACACCCAGCCTAACGGAATGTTTTCCTATTAGTCAGTGTCCTGCTATGACCTTTAATGTGAAGCGCCCGCAGAATAGAAAATTCGGAAAACTCTGAAAAAGCTTGAAGTATTACAAGACTAAAAAGAAATTTGTTCCTAGAATTTTGCAATAGTTCCATTGTTGGTTTTCAAACACGACCATGTACGGCAGGCATGTTCGTCGTTTAGGTTAGAGTTGAAACCAAGAAATAATTCCAAAAACAAAACCATCTTATAGAAAAAAGCAAAAAGAAATTGACCAATTAATTAAAATTCAATATTATAAGAACTGTTAAAATGACATAAGTCTTTGCTTACAGCCAGGTAGGGGCAATTGCCCCCCCCCCCTTGTGGGTGACTATGGTGTAGTATCATCATCATCATCATCATCATCATCATCACCATCATCGTCAGCATGGCGAATGAGTTTTCCACAACCACAACCAGGATCCGGTTCTTCCTTACTTACTTACTTACTTAAGGTGGCGCTACAGTCCGTTGTGGACTCGGGCCTCAATCAACAGTCTCCGCCAGCTAGCTCGGTTCTTAGCTAGGCGTCTCCAGTTTTGCACTCCAAGTTGATTGAGGTCCTCTTCCACTTGAGTGCGCCACCTGATTCTCGGTCTTCCTCCCCTCCTACGTCCCTCGGAAAAAGTGTCGAAGGCTTTCCGGGCCGGAGCATTGGTGTCCATCCGCTCTAAATGACCGAGCCATCTGAGTCTCTGGACATTGACCCTCCTGGCTAGGTCCATGTCGTTGTACAACCCGTAAAGTTCGCTGTTATATTTTCTTCGCCATTCCCCTTCAATGCACAAGGGGCCAAAGATGGCCCGAAGAACTTTCCTCTCGAAACAGCCTAAGGCAATTTCGTCCGATTTTGTCAAGGTCCATGCTTCTGCACCATACATGGGGACTGGGATGATGAGTGTGTTGTACAGTTTTACCTTAGTTGCTCGAGAGAGAGGGCTTTTCCACTCAATTGCTTTCTTAGCCCATAGAAACAGCGATTAGCAAGA
>CAKKXW010000001.1:95705417-95716093 GCA_920937365.1 Sphaerophoria rueppellii
AAGGTATTTTCGGAGAACGCGTTTTGGTTTGATATTTAGGATGAGTTGAGGTTTAATTTTATTAAAATAACGATTGTCGGTTTTGATCTGTTTGTTTTGGTAATTTTTGAAATAATGAAGGAAAATCAGGTGAGATATTTCAGGTAAGATATTGCTGTGTCTGTAGTAATTAAGTTCAGAGTATAATTATGTTTGTGGGTTTTGTTTGTTTAAGGGATTTCCAACTATGACTGGTGTATGGCTGTAAGGATCATTGATTAAACTATGAAAAAGGAATTAAATCATTTTGTGGACTTTATAGTCGAATGAGGTGATTTGAGGTTTATTAGGCGAAGGGATGGTTAGACGTTTTAATGATGTCTGTGTCGTTATAGAATGGACTTTATAGAGTGGACTAAAAGGAAGTAATAAAGTTTTTAATGGTTTTGTTTGTCTAGTTTTGGCTGTTAGCAATAAAATTATTTTAATTTGGAGTTGAGTAGGATTTATAGTTTGGTTTTGCGCAAGAGGCTTTTATGGAAACTTAATGTGGGTTGAGAGTCCTTAAAGACAAAATAGCCAGTCTTTGACTTTGTCTTTGATTGCAAGCGAGTATTAAATAGTCATAGAAACCATCTGTTTATAGATTTTAAGGCCACCCAAGATAGTAGGTATAGCCAGAGTAGATCTGTACAAAGCCATGAGAAATTTTGGCATCCCAAATAAACTGGTGAGACCATGTAGGCTGGTTATGACGAACGTTTCAAGCTAAATTAAGGTAAATTGACAATTTGACCACTAGTGCCCACTGCATGAAGAAAATGAGGAATCATTGCCTCTTCCTCCTCGTCTATGACCGGCCTAAGGGTCCTGTAGTACTAAGCCTCAAGGCGTTTCTGCCGATAAGACAGTAAAAGATAAAAAAAAAACTTGTAGGCTTAGGAATTTCATTCAGAGATTTAAAGTCTGTGGCTCGGCCCCGATTTGCACGCCAAGTTGGTTGAGGTCCTCCAACACCTGTGTGCTCCATCTAAGTCGCGGTCTACCTCTTCTGTTAACGACGTCTTCCCCGGTTGGATTGGAAGACCCTAAAGACCAGAGAACTGTTTTCCATTTCCTCTACATGATCCAACCTTCTAAGTCGTTGAACTTTAACTTTTCTGGCTGGGTCTCAATTCTCCATTTATGCAGACGTTACCAAAAATTCAGTCGAAGAATTTTTTTCTCTCCAAGCAGCCCAAAGCGTTTTCATCTGATGTTGTCATGGTCCATGTTTCTGCGCTATACATTAGGACCAGGATGACACTTTAGTTGCTCCAGAGAGGAAACAATAATTGCTTCTAAGTCCAATGAAGCAGCAATTGGCAGGAGTTATTCTTAGTTTGATTTCAGCGCTGGTATTGTTGTCTGAGTTTATAGCGGATCCTAGGTAATTGAAGTCCTAAACTATCTTGAAGTTAATACTGTCTATACTGACATTGGTTCCAAGACGTCGATGCTCAGTGTCCTAACTTTTGCTTGTTAACAGCATTGACTTAGTCTTGCTTTCGTTAACCGCTAGACCCATCTTTTTGGCCTCCGTCTCAAGGCTCCACTGATATGAAACTGGGGTCTTTCAATAATGTCAGTGACGTCTGCGTAGCTGGATGGGCATTTGAAAGATTGTGCCTCTGGTGTCGCCGTTGAACACTGCACAATCTTTGCAAGAATGATGTTGAAGAAATCGCATGACAGCGCATCGCATTGTCTGAATCCTTTTTTGACATCAAATGCGTCCGTTAGGTTTTTTCCGACAATGATGGAACAGCGTGAGTTTTCCATTTTCATCTTAAACAGACGGACGAGTTTTTTTGGGATCGATAGTGGACTTTCCGGGTCTAAAGCAACAATGGTAAGGGGCTGTTCACACAGCACGGCAGACAAGATCTTGTAGGCAATGTTTAGAAGACTTATATTTCCGTAGTTGGTGAAGTTCAGGGGATCTCCTTTCTTGAGGATTGGGCATGTGATGAGGATATTTCATTCGTCGGGAATGCTTTTCTCGGACCAAATCTTGCAAATGAGCCGTTGCGTACCAAACCATCTCCAGGTGCTTAGTACACTTAGCTAGCGCCCGTCTGCTCCAGCAGCTATTTTCGACTTATAAGTTTAGATATCGATGTCAAGACTTTGTCAATGTTAAGTGAATCGAACGGTTTAACAGCTTGGAAAAGTTGTCTTTGCATAGCGTTAGCACTGATTGGGGTTCCACTGTGATGTTCCCATGATGGTTCGGGCTATAAAACCTCTGATGGATCCTTTCGTCCTTTGGTAAAGTGGTGTAAAATCAGGTTTTTGTTATCGCACAGCAAGCTATGTTATAACACTTACTTACTTATGGTGGCACTACAGTCCAGGGCCTCATCCAACAAACTTCTCCAGCCAGCTCGGTCCCTGGCTAACTGTCTCCAGTTTCGCACGCCAAGTTGGTTCAGGTCCTCTTCCACTTGTGTGCTCCACCGGAGTCACGGTCTTCCTCTTCTGCGACGTCCTTCCGGGTTGGATTCGAAGACTTTACGAGCCGGAGCATTATTTTCCATTCGCTCAACATGACCCAACCATCTAAGTCGTTGGACCTTTACTTTTCTGGCTAGGTCAGGTTCGCTATACAGCTCGTACAATTCTTGGTTGAATCTTCGTTTCCATTCTCCATTAACGCAGACAGGACCAAAAATCACTCGAAGACTTTTTCTCTCACAGCAGTCAAAGTCCATGTCTCTCGTTCCCGTTGTGACATCCCTCTATCTCCTCGATCGCGCGCTTCTCATGCTCCCTTTTTTTCTTTCTGAGAAGTTTATGCTCCTCTCTTCTTTTCTGCTTGTAGAGCTCACGAGCTGCTCGTGTCCCTCTATGTAGTGCCGCTTTGTATGCCTCTTGTTTAGCTGCATGTGCTCGCCGGCACTCATCGTCAAACCAGAAGGGTTTCGTTGTGGTGGCCGTGTAAACACTAGCACTTCAGAGGCGACATCTCTGATGGCTGCTTGGCAGTGTTGCCACTGGTTCTCTATATTTTGTGCTGGCAGCAAAGGACTTTTGAGGAGATTTTCGGAGACACGATCGGAAAAGGATCAAGCAATCTCTTGCGATTGTAGCCGTTTGACGTCGAATTTTTTCCTAGCAGTTTCGCGTGGTGACCTTGATCGGGATATCCGCATTCGTACCTTGGCTACAACAAGGTAGTGGTCCGAGTCGATGTTGGCATCTCGGAATGTGCGGACATCTTGCATGCTAGAAAAGTGTCGTGCGTCGATCGCAATGTGATCAATCTGGTTGACGGTTGATTGGTCAGGAGATATCCATGTTCTCTTGTGGATATCGAGGTGTGGGAATCGCGTACTTGCTACCATTACGTCTCGCCCCGCAACGAAGTCGATTACCCTAAATCCGTTATCGGAGGTGGTGCCATGTAGGCTATGTCGTCCGATTATTCCACCAAAGATTTCTCCTCTACCTAGATTAGCATTAAAATCTCCAAGGACGATTTTAATGTCATAGCTAGGGCATTGCTCATAGGTCTTGTCGAGGAGCTCGTAGAAACTGTCTTTGGTGTCTTCATCCTTTTCCTCAGTGGGGGCGTGAGCGCAGATGAGGCTGATGTTGGTGAATTTAGCCTTGATACGGATTGTAGTGATGCGCTCATTCACTGAGTTGAAACTCAAGACCTTCCTCCTGAGTCGAGTCCCAACTACAAATCCACATCCAAATAGACGCTGATTTTGTTCCCGGTAGCAGTCGCCGTAGTAAATATCGCAGCTTTTCATATTACGTAAGCCCGGACCGTCCCATCGCATTTCTTGGATGGCAGTTATATCTACTTTATAGTAGCCAAGGGCTTCCGCTAGTTCTTCGGCTGCACGTGGCCTGTTAAGGGACCTAACATTCCACGTGCAAAACTGAAATTCGTTGTCCTTAAATCGTTTGCGTTGGTCGTCATCATTAATTCCGTCCGTAACCGAGGCTTGTTGGTGTTTCGAAACTATAGTTTCTTTATGTGGCCGGGCAGTCACCCCGACGCACGACCTCCAACTGGAGGGTCAGGTCTTTAGTTTAACTCTGAGACGAAGAGGCGGCCAAACCGCTCCTTATAGGCCTGGGCTGCGAATATGTCTTAGTAGCCCTATGAGGTGTTCTATAAGGTGTTATGTTATAACAAGCCCACCAAAAAAGGGGGCATATGGGGGCAAGCTAGTACTTCGTTTGAGAGGCAATAAACTCCTACTTAATAATTGTATAGTTTAAACTGGGTGTGACTTCTATCTCGCAAAGTGTTAATTTCTATATTTTATTTTGGTTTTGCGATTCTTGTATTTAGTATTACTGTTGGTTTTGATTGGTGATGACTATGGTTCGTGCGGTGTTTGGTTAAATGTTATTGGTTGGTGTTTAGTGTCGAGTATGAAAACGATTATTGGGGTGGTGGTTGTGAGTGGTACGTTTCGTTACAACTTTTCTGCTCGTAGAGCTCTCGAGCAGCAGTATTGAAATAACCATCCATCCTTCATTGCTGGGAACCTACATATTTGTTTATGACATCACTTCACCTGGACGACTTGATAATGAGAGACCTTGTTCTGTTAAAGTAATCGTTTCAAGCTCTTTTAGCGTAATATGACGTTTGAATACTTCGATATGGACAGTTTATACGAATCCATTCTTCTTACTGTAAAAGAAAGAAGTTACGAACGTTAAGTGTGCTTCTTTTCTTTATAAACAGAATGCATCTTTTCAGACATATACATACTTTTATCCTCCGTTCCAGTCCAATATGAAAAGTATGAAACGTAAATCCAACCACCCACTTAATCGATTTCAAACAATAGCCTTGTTGGCTTAAAAATAGCAAAAAACGGAAGGAGAGAGAGAGAGAGAGAGAGAGGTTTCAAAAAAGGAAACAAATTTTTAATCAAAATAAAGCTCTAGATGGAATACCTTGATTATTTCAACCGACAGCTTTATGAAGGTGAACATACGAGTACATTCCAATCCTCATCCATCATTTCAGATATAACAAAGCGTGCAAGCAGAGTTATAAAATTGCAAACTCATACGTTGAACAGATAGACAGATATATGTGGGACCTAGATTGCGATAGAGACATCAAATTGTCCTCTCTAGAACAATGGGCCAGAATGGTGTGGCAACAACAAGTACTATCTATCCCCTTTATGCCCGTTCTACTCGAATCTCGAGCAAGTGTAGCGTGACAATTGAATGTGGATTGTTCTTTTGCTGCCGATAAAAATGGATTATTGTGCAGCGATGCTGTTTCGACAGTTGCTTTTCCATTCAATTGGGTCGATTGTGATTTTTTGTGCTTTGTTTCTGCACTTGCAATCCTATGGATTGCATGTTTTTGTGTGTTTCGGTGGCGGCAGCCTTCCGAAAAGGATCGTTTTCGAAGAGTGTGCAGGCATTTATCAAGTTGTTACCTTTTTTCTGCTGCATCTTCTTCCAGCTCACTTCAAATTCCAACAACACCGCCGCCGCGCTGGTTCTCTGTCGGCCGTGTACCTCTGTAACTTTATCTATGTGAATAAATTTCAATCGATTCAAATTGAACAATTGAATCACTTTTGAACCGATAAAAATTGTCGGCGGCGGCCGAGCTAGTTTGTGTATGTGCCCTCGGCCATGGTGGAGCAAAATAATTATTGAAGCTGCCTTTGGCCAGAAGCAACAGCAGTGGTGGCGGTAGATCGGCGGCGGCGACTCGGCAAGAGTCCCTTTTGAGACAAGTTGGTGGTCTCTCGGTTCTTTTTTTTTTTTCTAGTTCTGAAGAGGATATCCCTACCTCTATTTTGTTTTAACCACAAACCAAAAAACAAACCAAAAAAGTAAAAAAAGGAGATTGTTACCATCTCAAGCGATTTGCTCCGGAATTCATTGGACTACCATTTATGGATGTTGTTCTGTGCTGTTTGCTAGTTGATTGGAACATGACCGGGATTCATGTAATGGAAAATATTGCAGTTGGGGGATTGAATGGAGCAGCGGCGTCAGCGAAAGTCATTCAATTGTGAGAGAGGGCTGATGGCCAGTGGAAACGTTACATTGATTGAAAATTGTGGCGGTGGTATGATGGAACAATGAATGGAAAGACGATTTGATCACTTTGTTCTTGAATTCGATTAAGTTCTGAACTTTGATGATGATTTGTTTTTTTTTTTTTTGCTTCGTTTTTGTAAAGCCAGTGTGATGGAAAGGCCACTGGTTGGTAGGTAGCTTTGAATTCATTTGAATTGACATTGAAACCAAGAATAGGAGGAGACAGAAAAAAGATTTTCTTGTGTTTAAGCTTAAGAGTGTATCGGTGTTGCTCAGAGATGAAAGAATAGGCCCTGGAGTAGAGCTTATTAGGGTTTCAAAACGCCCCTAGCTGGCTGTGTCCAGTTTTGCACTCCAACTTGATTGAGGTCCTCTTCTACTTGGTTGCGCACTACTCCTTTGTCCCTCAGAAATGGTGTCGAACGCTTTCTGGGCCGGGGAATTAGTGTCCATTCACTGTATATGACCGAGCCATCTGATTCGCTATATCTTGTCCCTACTCGCTAGGTCCGTGACGTTATACAACCCTTCATGGGCTCGCTGTTGAATATTCTTGTCCATTCTCAATCTGTACTCGTAGATAAGCTGAAAAACTTTCCTCTTGAAACAGCTTAGGGCACATTCATCCGATTTTGTCAAGGTCTATGCTTCTGCATCATACAGCAGGACTGGGATGATGAGGGTGTTGTACGATTTTATCTTAGTAGCTCGAGAGAGGCCTTTTCCACTCAATTGCTTTCTTAGCCCAAAGAAACTGCGATTAGCAAGAGTTATTCTTCGTCTGATCTCGTCGGAGCTGGTGTTATTGTCCGTGTTAATAACGGAGCCTAGGTAGACAAACTCCTCTACGACCTCAAAGTTCTATGCGTCTATTGTGACGTTCTGTCCTAGCCGTTGGTGTTGCGAAGAGATAATTTACCTCGTTTTGCCCTCATTTACAGCAAATCTCATTTTGGCCGATAGTGTCTGAATTACCACGAGACGGCACCATTGACGTCACGCTGTATTCTTCGCATTATATCAATATTATCGGCGTGCGCGAGAAGTTGAACAGATTTTTGGAAGATAGTGCCTCTGGTGTTGACGTTGGAGTTCTGCACAATCTTCTCAAGAACGATGTTAAAGAAATCACACGACAGTGCATCGCCCTGTCTGAATCCTTTTCTGACGTCAAAAGATTCAGTTAGCTCGTTTCCAACCTTGAAGGAGTAGCGTGAGTTCTCCATCGTCATTTTGCACAAACGAACGAGCTTGACAGTGATGACACATAGTTTTATACAGTTCGTCTTTGTAGATGCTGTCATATGCGGTCTTAAAATGGATGGAAAGTTGGTGGGTATCAATTTGGAGTTCATAGGTTTTTCCCAGGATCATCCGCAACGTGAAAATTTGGTCGATGGTTGACTTTATTGGTCACATTGATAAGGACCAATCAGATTGTTGGCGAAAGGTTTCAACCGTTCACATTCACATATTAGTTTAGAGGATCTCCCTTTTTCAGTATCGGGTAAACAATGCTGAGGTTTCATTCATCGGGCATGCATTCTTCCGACAATATCTTACAGATGATTTGGTTAATGCTCCTTTCTACACCGTCGCCTGCTGTTTTGAACGATTCGGTAGCTAGACCATTTGCTCCAGATTTCAGCCGTGATATTGCGGTTTTCACTTCTTCTAGGCTGGGTTCACGGAATTGTTGGCTATCAGCGTGTCTGATGCAAGGCTCCTGTCTGACGGCGGTATTTTGTTCATCGTCACCGTTCTACAGTCTACAGAAGCGGCATTTCCAAATCCCTAGCATCGACTTTGATTCTACTATGATGTTCTCTTGTTTTACCTTTTTTGCCAGCTCTTTAACCTTCCGATAAAACCTCCGAGCTTCATTTATGCTGTTGGCTCTCTCAACATCCTCGATCTGACGCTTCTCATGCTCTCTCTTTTTTTTTTTCTCCTGAGAAGCCGGCGTTCCTCTCTCCTCTTTTGCTCTTAGAGCTTACGAGCTGCTCTTCTGCTTCTATGTAGCACCTCTTTGTATGCCTCTTGCTTGGCTGCATGCGCCTGCCTGCATTCTTCGTCAAACAAGGAGTTCTGCTTCGGTAACATAGCACATTAGAAGCTTCAGCTCTTACTGTTTCTTGCAATGCTGCCACTGGTCCTCGATACTTTATGTTGACGATAAGAGGTAACTTGAGGATCTGGTGAGCTCTTGCACTAACTTGGCTATGACGAGGTAGTGGTCCAAGTCGATGTGTCCTCCTCGAACATTTAAAGCGCTGGACAAGTGCTTCCGTCGATCGCAATATGATCATTCTGGTTGACGGTTGATTGATAGAGAGATCTCCCTGTTATTTTATAGATGTTGAGATGTGGGACCCACCTGCTTGTTACTACAACATTTCGCCCCGCAGCAAAATCGATCAGCCTTAATCCGTTATCGAAAGAACTGTCGTGCAAGTTTCAACTGTTCCAGCGGGGTCTACCAAGCTTAGTTTTTGGTTTGTATTTCCTTCCAGGGAAGCATTTGTTATAGCTAATGATTATATCGACTCTGGAATCGTTCTGGAATAGTCCTGGATAAGTGAGGTATGCACCTTCAGCTTACAGATTCCATCAGAATCAGGAGATATCAATATAATCTGTGTAAGCCAATAATAGGGAGGACTTGGTGACCAGTAGTCCCTTTTATAGGAATTCCAAAGATTTCTGGGTCCAACAGTAGGTTGAAGGGCCAGTCCATCCTCTTGTCAGAATACATTTACATCATATTGTTTTCAAACATTGAATGCTGGAAATGTTTTCAGAAGTTCAACCAACAAATGCGATCCCTAAAATACATTGGATCAGCAGCAGCAGCCACTAGAGCCTTCGTAAGTCTCCCCAAACATTCTTCCCATCGAAAGAAGCTCGTAAACAATCGGCAAAGTCCACAACCACAACCATAAACACAATAACAACAAACCTCTTAACCTAGCCAGCTGAGAAGATTGATCCCCGAATTCCAAAACATATTTCTTCTGAAAACAAAAAAATAAAATATTTTACAGTGTGAAAAATAGCCAGCAACCATGCGAGAAGAATTCTTAAAATTTTTTTCATTCGCCTTTGAAACGAGATTATAACTCCGCCGACAAATCGCTTGCAGATTGCCCTCTAACCCGATTTATTAAACTTCAGAGATTCCACCATTTGATTGCGATCAACAAAAATGTGCAAATTGTCGGCATCGACAAACAAAACACATTCAAGAGAATGTTCGGCTAGAAAAATTGAACTGCAATCTGGATGGCCACTAAAAATGTGTCTAAGCAGATATTGTTCTTGTAAAAATTCTTTAAAAATGAAGCAAACATTTTGAAATATTGATCAGGAGCGATAAAGTCTGGTTCAATATAAGCTTCCCGCCCTTTTTAAACGAGTATCCGACACTCCGAATCAAAACAATTCACATTTTTATTACTTTTTTAACGCTCCTCGTTTTCTTTCCAGCATCCATGTTTTTCATTTGACGGTCCTTTACCCCCGCAGAATTGCTTGTTAGAATTCACCAGACCAGAGTGGTATGACAATGCTTTCGGCTTGGAGCCTAGACATGCTTGCCATAATGGTTGCACATGGTTACACAGGAGCTGGATTGGTTTTCCTATTCCTGACGAGTTCTCTGTTTTGTTTTGTATTCAGATTGTAATTTTCCATTTGTTTACATAGTTATAGTGCAGGAACAGCACTGGAGTGCCTTTTTTTGGCATAGTAGAAGCGCTACGTTTGTATTGATTTAGATTGAATTTCTCACAAGTCTCGAGTAAGACATTTTAATTTGCTTCTGTTTAATTGAACAACTTAAGTGCAATGAAAAATTTGTAACGGAATCATACTTACCTACCTACTTATGGTGGCGCTACAGTCCAGGTCGGACCAGAGCCTCACCCAACAAACTTCTCCAGCCAGCTAGGTTGCTGGCTAGCTGTCTCCAGTTTCACACGCCAAGTTGGTTCAGGTCCTCTACCACCTGTGTGCTCCACCTGAGTCGCGGTCTTCCTCCTCTGCGACGTTCTTCCGGGTTGGATTCGAAGACTCTACGAGCCGGAGCATTATTTTCCATTCGCTCAACATGAACCAACCATCTAAAACGTTGGACCTTTACTTTTCTGGATAGGTCAGGTTCACTGTACAGCTCTTCGTTTCCATTCTCCATTAACGCAGACAGGACCAAAAATCACTCGAAGAATTTTTCTCTCGAAGCAACCCAAAGCGTTTTCATCAGATGTTGTCATGGTCAACGTCTCTGCACCATACATGAGGACCGGGATGATGAGGGTGTTGTAGAGTGTCACTTTAGTTGCTCGGGAGAGGACTTTACTACTGAATTGCCTACTAAGTCCAAAAAAGCAGCGATTGGCAAGAGTGATTCTTCGTTTGATTTCAGCGCTGGTGTTGTTGTCTGCGTTGATAGTGGATCCCAGGTAGACAAAGTCCTTAACATCCTCGAAGTAAAATCTGTCTATGTTGACGTTTGCTCCAAGACGTCGATGTTGGTAGTCCTTTCTTGTCGACAGCATTAACTTGGTCTTGTCCTCGTTAACCGCTAGACCCATCTTCCTGGCCTCCGTCTCAAG
>CAKKXW010000001.1:95753246-95763430 GCA_920937365.1 Sphaerophoria rueppellii
TTCATAAGCGTGGATAATTATCGCCGCTAACTAAGCGGATATAGAAATTTATTGTTGTTGCATTTGCATGCAAATATTTTCTTAAGCGTATATACGCGTGCAAAAAAACACGCCTAATATAACGTATTTATTTTTTATATTACATGCATTTTTTTGTATGTTTAAGTTTTTTTTTTTTTAATGTTGAGCTCAACGGAATCTTATTTTCGAAATCTGAGCCCATGAAACCCACCTCTACTCAAACCTGAGCATTGTATCTAACTCAGTGCTAATGTATTGGTGCAGTCTCTTATTTAAAAAGGATTGGAAAACTAACACATTCTCACTGGGTTAGTACAAAACGAACAAATTGCAGCTTGTAGGCAAAAAGAGTCGCGACTCTAGGTATTATATATTCTCTATGTCCAATGTAATGTAAGATTTTCGGATTTAAACAGCCTTGATAGGCTTTATAATATTCTGTTTGATGATTGATGTGAGTGGCTGCTACCCAAGTATTGTACTTAAGTACTTGTTCGAGTTACGTACTATTTGCTATTCAGAACACCAGAGTGTTTTCTCAGTAACTTGATGTTAAACCATAAAAACAAATAAACTGTATTACCAACTTCCCATTTTTTTTATTGGTCAAATACTGAAGGGTGCCTTAGACATGACAATTACAAAAAAACGCAGTTTAATTTAAAAATAAACTTTATTTATTTGCTTACATTAAATATAATAACTAAACTAAATATTTATTTACAAATAAGTTTTACATTTTATTATAATTAAAATTAACAAATTTATTTTCATTTTTTTTTTTTTGCCAAGATATGTTTAAAATGTATACTAATCTCAAACAAGTGCGTAAACAAAATACTTTATTTTCGTTAAACTAAAAGTTATTGCTTTTTTTCTTTTGTTATGCTATGAAATTTGTAATAGAATATGCTTAAGTTAAAAATATGTCAAATAATCAAGTTGCATATTTACTTTTTTGCACGAGAGACGGAGAGATACCTAATCAACACATGTGCCTAATTGATCGAACTGAAGTGTACAATGATTTCAATTTGTGCTTAAGGTTGTTGAGTGTTTTTGAAAAAGACTTTTTGCTTAGAAAACAATATTTAAACTTAGATTTGAGAATATTTTGTTTGTTATTTTACATCCAGGCAATATTATTTGCATTGTTTTGCGCTGTTTAACAGTTTTAATATTTTTATTTTGCAAATTACAGAAATATTTACATATCGAAACTTTAGCATAATAATTATGCCTTTTTCTGTTGATATTTAAATTTGCTATAAGTAATGAATTGGTTATTCTATAAAATTCAAAAAAAGGTGAATACCTACAAATTTTTGGTTTTGTTTTCTTTTTTTTTTTTAATTCGAATATTCGTAACTACAGGGTGTAGACTGTAGATATTTTCATATTATGTTTGTTAAGGGAATTTATCACATATTATTCTAATAGCGCTGAATGCGCTAGTAACAGAAATTCAAAAATATGTCGAATAGTTCTTTAGTAAGAACCTGTGCTTTACAAAAGTATAATCGCACCATGGTTTTGTTTAAAACCGAGGATTGCAGCAATCCCCTTTTTTTTAAAGAGCATCATTAGATAAGAAAATTGAGAGAAAAAAAAATTCCCGTTACTTTCTTTTCTAACGTTGAGAAAAGAGTACAAGTTTTTTCTTAGTTGCAAAAGTCTAAGCGCATAAAGGCTGAATCACAAAGGCGCTTCAGCTTCAGCTTCGCCTGACGTTTACGAGTTCAGCTATAGGAATTCAATGCTTGCTATCACAATGACGCTTCGACCTTACACAGCGTCTCCACTGAGCATACAGCTGCCCAACATCACAACCGCAAACCAATCCACAAACATAACATTTTTTTTTCGTTGGGCAAATTATGTCATGTCGTCTCATTTTGCAAAACGTGACGAATGACAAACACCAAACAAACTCATCACTCCATTAACATCTACATTCAAATGAAAACCTTACACTAACACGAAAAGTCAAAACTCATGCCCATGATTTGAACCACACTTATGTCATGTTCAAAAAACAAGATTCTTCGACAAGATGTCTGTGTGGACATGGATTTTTCTGCCTCCATTGGATTTTTTCAAGACATGTTCATGAACAGAGCATCGTTCATGTTCAGTGAAGCCGGCCTGTTACGTTTCATACGTAACGTGACTCCAAACGGAAGCTCTAGTTCAAATATGCTGAACTTTTGCTTTGTCTGACAGCTCAACAACTGTTTAAGAAAAAAATACACACACTTAATTCATTTGTTTTTGGAGCAGCGTTACCACTTGAAAAAAAAAGGAAACGAAGTAGATTTGGGAACAAAGCGAAGAAGATTGAGAAAAAGCGAAGTAGATTTTAAAATATGAAGTGTATACATATTACATTGGCCTTATATACATTGTCGAACAGAGAAACAGTTATTATTTTCACCTGGAATTGTGTCCGAATTGTGTTAAATGTTCGATTTAGGTAATTTTGACACTACATGGTGGATAAAATGTGTTAAATATTAACTTGCAGGCTAAAATATGACACTATTGGTTAAATTCAACCAACATTTTAACGCAAGTCCTACGCGGTCTGAAGTATTAAACAGTTCAATATAAGGACGTAACTTATTCTTTGCGTATTTGTATGGGTTAATATTTCGTGTTTGTAAACTGTGTCCACTTACTGTCCGCATATATAGCGATAGACACTCTATTGCGATGTCACTAATATATTTTCCTGATTAAAATAGGAGAAATATGCTGAAGGCGTGTGATTTTCCACTGTAAACTGTAGGCATAAGATTATGTCTTAATGAGTTAATCGAAGCGGATTTTAGAAATATGAAGTAAAATCGAATTACATTTTTTTCTGAGTGAAGTAGATTTTAAGAAATTCTTGATGGTGCGAAGCAGGTAGTAGATTTTCAAAGTTTAAAAAAAAGATCTTAAAGAGTAATGTGTCAAAGCTGTTTTGGAGGGATGATAATGTGATGGAGGTAGAACTGTCATTCAAAGCAAACGCATAGCGGGTGCATCGTAACGCAGACGAAGACGAGCCGAAGCTGAAGCGTTTTTGTGATTTAGCGTTAATCACTCTTCAGCTTCATTAAGCTTTTGGTTTCAAACTTGCTAACAACAATGCCACGTGACACATATTTGAGCGAGTTATAAAAAGGTAAAATTCAAGCTTTTCGGTTGAATTATCTTAGCCTTAGACCCATTGGACGCGAAATCGGAAGATCGGAATTTGTTGTTCGAATTTTTTTTAAAAGACCCCAAGGTTATGGACAAAAGAAGAGACCAGGGCGTCCGTCGTTACTTACTTGTCGTGATAAAATACAAATAATTAAAAATGCGTCAAATTCTGTGAACTCCTTGAGGGAAATTCGGAACGAATTGAATTTAAACGTATCGGTTTTGACTGTTTCTCGCGTTTTAAAAAAAATAGCAAGGTGATTGTCCGGGCCAAAATGCAATCAGCCACAAACCTGACATCAGCCCACAAAATAAAAAGATTCAACTTTGCTTGTCAAAACTTAGACCGGAACTGAAAAACAGTAAATCATTGACGAAGAAGTACAGGAAGCAGTGTTAGCTACATGTACAGTGTACGTGAGTGAAGCAACAAAAATGTCTGATGATGTCCATTTTTAGGGTATGTGCTGTCAATTTTTAGGGTATGTGCTGTCAAACTCTGACTGTGTTGTCAGTCGAGTTCAGGGGTGTATTATTTCTGTTCGTAATGGTAAGGCGCTGCAATTCGTGGAGTGCCCGTAGTGTGCACGGTTGTTTTGAATAGTTCTTCCATCGTGTTTCGAAACGTTTTTATTTGTCGGTTGTATTACCATAGGCGTAATAAACGTGATGAATTACGGATAAAAAATGAAGAAAACGTACTGGAAAATAAAAAAATTAAACATTCAAAACCGTGCAGTGTGAAAACACCATGCATCCTAAAAAAAGAATTGAGATTGAAAAAAAGTTGAAGCATAATCAATGAAATCTAGATTCAATCAATTTTCACTTGGCGCCCCTGAGATTAACCATTCAACTGCAGACCAGCCCTGTTGTAATGCGTTTGTGTGTGTGAAACTCAAACTAATTAGAAAAATGCTTCAATTCCTTTCCATAAGACCCCTTCCTGTACTTCTTATTCAATGGTTGTTGCACATATGTCAGCCACGTCAAAATAGCTGAGTGAAAAATCGATCTCAATGAGATGTAGTAAGGTGGAACTGACCTAATGTTTTAGTCACCTTATTTCAAATACCGCAGTCTAACGTATTTTTGTTAAGGTTATTTTCAGTGACGAAAAAAAGTTCAATCTCGATGGTTCTGATGACTTCAATGGCTATTGGCACGATCCTAGAAAGGAGAAAAAATGTTTCTCCAAAATTAACTTCAGAGGTGGCAGCTGTATGGTTTGGGGTGCTTTGGCTTTCTGTGACCGCGGTAAAGTTGCATTAGCCTTCACTTCTACCCGAATGGATAGCGGAGCTTACACGCAAGTTCTACAAGACATTTTACTGTCCTTTCTAAGGCGATTTCGAAGGTTTCAGCATGTCTTTCAACAAGATAATGCTGCAGTCCTCGGTTTTATACAAAACCATTTTTACATGGTGCGACTAAACTTTTGCAAAGAACTGTATGTCATGAGTCATGACACTCTTGCAACTGATCCTAAATCTGTTGATGTCAAGACTTTAAAGTTCACATCTTCACCATGAATTATTCAATAATTGATCTAGTCTCTACACGCGAGCCTTCCAGGCTGCCATACTCCAGTGAGTCGTCAATAGCTATCTCTACTTATGTCTGCAAGATGGATACTGGTGTAGGTGCAGGCTCCTATTCTGAATGTCAAGTTAACCAACTCGCTTAAGCTTCTAGACTATAGTAGTGTCTTCCTGGCAGTGACAACAGCTGCTAAACAGATTTTAATGATGGCGATACCACGGACTGATATCACCTTTTACATCCATAGCCAAGCCGTAATACAAGCGATTACTGCAACTGACGTTAAATCAAAGCTGCCGCGAAGAGCCAAAGATTTTTGGCACGCATTATAACCAAAGACTCTTCTGGCTCCTGGCCACAGCCAGCGGTATACCAGGCAAACAAGAGAGCCAATGAACTAACAAGAAAAGGATCAACGCTTGACGTAAGCCAAGTTCAGCTGGTCAACACTCCACCCTCGTATTTAAAGCAGGAAATCCCAAATAGGCGATACCACGGGCTGATACCAACTTTAACATTGATAGCCAAGCGGCAATAAAAGCAATTACTGCAACTGACGTTTAATTAAAGCTTCCGCGGAGAGCCAAAGGTACTTGACACGCAGCATCACTCCGGTCCACAGCCAGCGGTATACCAGGCAATGAGAGAGCTGATAAACTCGCAAGAATAGGATCAACGTTTGACGTATGCCAAGCTCAGCTACTCAGAATCCCACCTTGTTATTTCAAAAAGGAGATTTCAAATGGGATGACTATTAAAGCAGATACGCACTGCAGTGTGCAAACGAGTAACAGATCATCTGAGTTGTTTCAAACATACGCAGGGTTTAGACAAGGAGACACGCTGTTATGACGTCTCCAACATAGTCATGGAGCAGATAGTGCGTAAGAGAGATGTGAGCACGGACAACACTATCTTCAACAAATCCACCCAGCTCGTAAGCTTTGTGGACGATATGGTCATCTTTGGTCGCTCCCAAAGAGCTGTGCTTGATGCCTTCAAAGCGATTCAATAGCAAGCGAAACTCGTTGGTTTTATGAGGACATGCTATCAAGAAACAAAAGAACATCTGTCCACCGCCTAGGACAAAACGTAACTGTTGGAGCAGCAAATTCCAGGTAGTTAAGGAGTTAACGTCACAATGCGCGCATTCAACTTCAAGGTAGCAGGTGTTTGTCTACCTAGGCTCCGCTATTAACACGGGCAATAACACTAGCGCCAAGATCAGACGAAGAATAACTCTTGCTAATCGCTGTTTCTTTGGACTAAGAAAGTGGAAAAGTCCTCTCTCGAGCAACCAACGTAAAAATGTTTAACTCCCTCATATCATCGGGTCATCTTTGGTCCCGTGTGCATTGAAGGGGAATGGCGAAAAAGATACAACAGCGAACTTTATAGGTTGTACAACGACATGGATCTAGCCAGAAGGGTCAAGGTCCAGAGACTCAGATGGCTCGGTCATTTAGAGCGGATGGACACCAATGCTCCGGCCCGGAAAGTCTTCGACACTATTCCCGAGGAACGTAGAAGGAGAGGAAGACCGCAACTCAGGTGGCGCACACAAGTGGAAGAGGACCTCAATCAACTGGAATGCAAAACTGGAGACAGCTTTCTAGGGACCGAGCTGACTGGCGGAGACTGTTGATTGAGGCTGAAGACTACAACGGACTGTAGCGCCACCTTAAGTAAGTAAGTAAGGAGTTCATCTTTCACAACCATCAATCCCACAAACGACACCCCGGTGGAGATCCGACGAATAATTAAACTAGCGATATGCTGCTACTTCAGTTTAGCCAAATAAGTGGGTTCAACCCAGTCTCCCCGCTCGAAGGTTAAAGCGCCTACTATACAAGACTTTGATTTAACCAGTCCTACTCTACAGCGCCGAGTGTTGGGCGATATGCAAAAAAGGGGAAATTATACTTGGTATGCGACAAGGGCGAATGAAGCAGAAGGTTCAACTGCAAACTGCATGAGCTGTACCAAGATGTGGTTGTAGTACAAAAACCCAAGAAAAGACGTCTACATTGGAATGGACAACAACGCTTTAGGCAAGAAAGACTTCATTTAGTAGCCCCCAGTTCCAGACGACCAGGAAGACCGGACCTGCCAGAGCGCTTGGTTTCTACGACTGGGACAGGCATGCGAGGGACCGATCCCGATGGAATGAGAGTAACTATTAACCAAAATTCAATCGCAAAGCTTGGTCGACAAGCAAGGGATGCATTTAGTCGTGAATTGGAGTGCCGGGAACTCTACATGTAGTTGAACTACTACACGGCCAAAAGAGTGGTTATGATGAATCAGTTAATGATCTGTTAACTATTTTTCATGTGATCGCTAGGCGGAACAAAGTTCTATTTTCAGTACTTTAAAAGCGCTTAAAAAATTGTAATTTAGATGGACTTGCTTGAGCAACAACAATCGTCGCTTTTGTGGCGTGCTGAAACTCTAACCCGACATCTTTCGGACAACTCTCCAGGGAACAGGAGGACAAAGGATAAAGAAGACATAAAAATATGTCAAGCATATTATTCTAAAAAAATCTAAAAATAAAGCAGAGTGTTCTTCTATACACAAGGTTAAAGGTCATAGATTTAAAAAAATGTACATCAAGGAATAACAAACAAACAAAAAGCTACTATACAAGAAAATCTCGTATGGAAACAAGCTCCCACAAACATAAAACATTTGAATAAATAAAATCTAAGTATTTGGATTTGTGTAGTTCCTATCTTCGCCGCCGACGTCGCCGATGCAACAACGCATCGACATCACTCTTGGGATCCGGAGCTAGCGAACTCCAGTCGGTGTCTCTACACAAAGGCAACGAGAGGTCTTTCTCTGGCACATTGCCAACAACGCACGTCTCCCGAATAAGGAAAAATTTACTAACCAGATCGTCGACCCAATTGAGCAGACTACTGCCAGTACGTTTGGCATTGACTTGAGCGAGTTCTTTTAGAACTTGAACATCCTCCGTTGGTGGCAAATATTGCTGCCAATCTGTGGGATATGATATGTCTTGGGGACTGCCCGAATGTAGTTGAAACGCTCGCTCTGCGCGAATGAGCTTGGCATGTTCGAAGGTAAACGGTGATATGAGGAATTTTGTTTGAGCAAAGATCGACGTACGACCAATCAATTTGACTGTCCAAATGCCCGGACACAGGGGATGCTTTAGATTGGCTTTGGAGAAGTTTATGGCATCGGATTGGGTGTCTTCGACATGGATTTCATTGAAATCTTGTAACGTTCCTATGGGATCGATCCACAGGACGGTCATATTGTACGAATGACTGTCGGTGTGCGTTGATCCGATTAAAGTAAAACTTAATACTAAATCGGTTGAGGGTCCCAGGAATTTGGGAAAGTTCCTCGAGACCTGTTCCTTTTGATCGAAATCTGAGCTAACTTCGAAGTTGCGCAGACGTTTGGCGAATTTTGAAGTACGCGCTACTTTTGGAAATTGCGTCGGTCGGATGCGCGTTTCCAATGCAATTGTTATGTTCGATGGTGATCGACGAGCACTGTAGCGCAACAGGAATCCCTTGTACTCGTCGTTGCTTTTGAAATTCGTGATTTCGTGCAGGGAAAATTTGCCGTAGTGCATCTTCCGGCCGTTTATTCTCAGTAGACTATTGGCTATGGTCAGATAGAGATCATCGGCGGTCGTATGCTTGTCGGAATGATGATACAAACTCTGCCAGTACGAATTCAAGTTGACATACTCGCTGGTGTAGGGTCCGAAGAGCCATTCCTCAAGTTGCAGAATGATTGCCTGATTGATGATCGGCTCAAATTTTCGAGCAAAGAAGAGCATCTTCTGTTCGGTGCCCTGCAGCCGGGCCCAGTCGTCGGGTTTGAAGTCATTCGGACTGCAGCCACACCAGTCGACGACGTGTTTGTATTGGCATTTGCATCCGAGTTTTCGCTTCCAATTGGTCACGTGCAAATTGTTGTCTATGTAGGTTTGGCAAAATTGGGAATTCCGCAGGACAGTGTGGAAAAAGGACTCGGCTGGGAGAAGAGTATGGCGGAAGATTGTTAGCAGACCTTCGAGAAGTTCGTTGTTTTCGTTGTTGGTTACATATTGCACAAATGGTTTGGACAGGGCGATCCAGTCGCTGCCTCCGTCGATTTGAATGCCCTCGGGTAGGATGCGATCACCTATTCGCCACATGTGGGTGTCGCATTCGACGAATGTTTTGTCCAGCCCTTGCTTTTGAATGAATCGTTGTGTTTCGCGACCATGACTCTTGACGAAATTTCTACCTTTGTTGGCTGTCAGGAAGTTGGCGAGTTTCTCAACTGGCTTGACGGGAAAATCACTTTCACTGAGATTGATTACGAAGTCCCATTGCCAGTCGGATGCGAGCAGGTCACTCATGCAGTGCATTAGCATTGTTAGCAAAGACGCTCCACCCCATATTGTTGAGAAACGATTTCGCGCCAGACGAATGTTGTGGAATTTGGCTTCAAGTTTCAATAGTTCGCGATAGAGATAGTCCTGACGCTGTAATGAGAAGAGAAAAAGAAAATGTTAGCTAAAATCATATGAGGTATCGTAAGGTTATTGAAAGGTATGAGCTTAAAAAAGTTGAAGATATCATAGGTACTATGAAGAGACACGGTCCAGAGATTTAATACGGGCCTGACTATCTGAGAAAATCCGGATATCATGAGAAGGCTTCTCTTATTACCGATGTTCTGCCTGGAAGACGCTGCAATGATTCAGATAAAGCCGTTCAAGGTACACACCTCCACCGACCCCATCATTAAAGAACGGGTGAGGAAGGCGTGTGTCGCCTTCTACGCCTGCAACAAAACCTTCGGCAAAGAGTGGGGCCTCCAGTCAAAAATGATAAAATGCACATACACAGCGGTTGTAAGACCGATACTTGTTTATGGTTCAATTGCTTGGTGGCCTGCTCTCAGCAAAGCTTACATGGTAAACAAAATTACAAAGGTGCAGAGAAATGCTTGCGTAGGGATATCAGGGGCAATCAGGTCCTGTCCAACGAATGCACTTAACGTCGTTCTGGACCTTTTTCCGATTGATTTCTTTATTAAATATCAGGTGTCCTGCAGTATCTTGAGACTCAAAGAAATAGGCTGCTGGAAAACTAGATCCTACGGGCACTGCAACCAAACAAGCCTGATACCATCAGACATCCTATCCACAACCACCCGTCCTGTGGACTATAAATTATTTCTTTAGTTAGCCTTTTTCCAGGTCTTGCTGCAATTCACGTAAGCAACCTGTCCTGGACTAACGGGGACTATAGGGATGCGTTCGTAAAGAGACGTGGAAACATTAAAACAAATGGTACATTCGAAACGACTCTCGTCCGGTGGTTCGTTAACTTGGTATTTGTTCATAGCCAGAATGTTGGCGACACATACACGTAAAATAGTAAAAACTGACCTCC
>CAKKXW010000001.1:95784134-95797255 GCA_920937365.1 Sphaerophoria rueppellii
GCAGTAAAAAGTAATGCATTATTTTGACTTCAAGTCTTTTAACTGCTCTAAATGATATTTATACAAAAGACTTCAAAATTAACTGCGAATTTACCTTAAAAGTTAAGTACTGACATGAAGTCATAATACTTAAAAAAATAAGTCTTTTTAATCTTTTTACTGCAATACAAAAATGATTTCATTCTTTTACAGCTCTGATCGTTGTTCTGCGTGGCATAAAGCCACACTGGTATGTGTCGATTATTGTGTGACAGAAATGCTCAAGACGCTCACACAGTACGTTGGATAGGATTTTGTATGCAACATTAAGAAGGGATATGCCGGGGTAGTTTTTGTATGACATAGGATCGCTTTTTTTTGTAGATGGGGCATATGGAGCTTATCGACCAGTCAGTTCGCATGCATTAATCCTCCCACACTTTGTTGATGACCTGGTGCATGCGGTTCATCAAAACACCTCCTCCTCCATCCGATCCGGCAGACTTGTTATTTTTTAGGTTTTGGATGGGTTTTTCTACCTCTTCTGTGCTAAGGGCAGTGACTGGGCCTTCATTGACTGGTCTCTCGCTTCTCCTTTGCCATAGGCTCATGCCACATTATGCGCATTCAGCAGCTGCTGGAAGCAATGCTAGAATACATCTTCAATTCCTTTGCTTCGGTGACTAGGTTTCCTTCACTATTTCAAAGAGATTGAGACCCGGTTCAGAACCTAGAAGCTAATTGCTTCGACTTTTTAAAGAAACGTCGGGTGTTGTTTTTGGCCCGTGACTCTTCTAGATCTTTGAGCTGAGAAACTGCGTATGCTCCTTTCTTCTTTCACATGGTTTTTTTCTCATTTCTCCTTTTTTTTGTTCGGTACTTTTCTCTTGCTGCTCTTGTTTTCCGTTTTCTTTTCAATAACCCGCATTCATCCTCATATCATGGGTTCTTTTTCGGCGGTGGCTGGTAACTATGGGGTCTCGGCTACATTTTTATTTATTCCGCGATATTCGTTCTACAGGGTGTTGACGTCTGTGGTATTTGAGAGGACGGCGGAGAGTCGCTCACTCATGTGCTCACTGTAGTCTCTAGTATTATCCGGAGTGCTAAGGCAACCGATGTTGAACTTCTTTCTTTTGCCCGGAAGTGTTTGTTTTGTCGTTTGATAGTCGAGCTCTAAACTTAGCCACTACCAGAAAGTGGTCAGCGTCAACATATTCTCCTCGGAAAGTGCTCACGTTCAAGATGTTGGATGCGTGCCTGGCGCCGATTTCGTTGATGTTTCGACCATCCGGAGATCGCCAGGTTGCTGTGTAGATCTATCGTCTTGGAAACATTATCACCGTATTACGATCTGCAGTAAAGTCGATTAGTCGGAAGCCGGTATCTGTTGTAACTTCGTGTAGGCTGTGCTTTCCAACTAATCCGACAAAGATGTCGTCCTTCCCGATTTTTGCATTGAAGTCTCCAAGTACGATTTTGACGTCGTACTCTAAACATGCCCCGTAGGCTCTAACCAGGAAGCTCGTAAAAGTCCTCCTTGCTAGACTCCTCAGCATCATCGGTAGGGGCGTGTTCACATATTAAACTTATGTTTTGCAATGTTACCTCGATGCGAATTACACAGCCAGGCGATCTCTAATTGACTTGAAATCCATGACTTTCGATCATAGCCGATTTCCCACGACAAATCCGCATCCAAATACGTGCATTCTTCGATGACAGCTATAATAAATATCTCATTTTTTTCTTTTCATTGTCCCTGATCCTATCCATCGAATTTCCTGGATCGCAGTAATATCTGCTTTATACTGCTAGGGGACAGAAAAAGGGAGACATAGATGGGAAATTGTCTCATGTTGCCGCACAGGTTGCCTCAGCTATATTGGCGATTATTGTAGAAAAAGACGGACACTGGGATTCGGACCCGCAACGTTTGGCCACGAGTCAACGTTAGCGTAAAGAAATGTTCATGCTTCGAAGATTAATTCAAACTAAATATGGAGAATCAGTAAGAGGGAATGGTAAGGAGTTGCAGTACATGTAATTATAAAGCCCCCTCATTGCCGACCCACCATTGAAAAATCACTTTAAAACGACAGCAAGGAGCATAAACAAAAAAACACACCAATCCGATGTGGAGCACAAACTGCAACAGGTATTCGCCTCCATCAACTTTATGCAGCGTTTACGGATGATGTAAGCACGAACAAAGTTGAAGCAACTAATAAGAAAAGCCTCCACTCGTCGAACATGTAATCCAACAAAAAAACAAATTGACACTACAAAATACAGGGGGTGCAAGAATGAAGCTTGTTGGTAATTGTATTTTATTAGAATAATGAAGTCCGCGTGTGGGGCACAATCGCACAAAAACCCTCCAAAAAGTTTAGTAATAGCTGAAGCTGAGGCTATAAAGCATACTCATACTTAAGTTATTTAATCGCTCCGAAGCCATCAGCCTCACCGCATGCCTCCACTTGACATAATTCCATTACTAACCCAAATCAAAGTGGACATGATGAGCTGGTGGCCAAGCATAGACCAGGCAGCGTTTGAGCATAGTCAGCATATATTATATCGGCAACAATGCTCGTCTGCTGACTCTAACATACTTGTTTGCATCGCTCCACCACCACCACACCGATTGAATTTTGTATAAATATAGCGCACTTCGTTGGGTTACCAAAGTGAGTAATTGATGGAGAGACGGATGCAGCTACACTTTTCGAGAGGTTTTCATGGTGTGGTGCCGGTACGTGCGTGCGCGTTGAATTACCTCATATCAATGTAAATATTTACTGCGGCACTATTTGTTTTAATTCAGTGGAAAATGGAATGATGTTTGCCGTGCAGTGCCAGTGGGATGAAGATGAGCATCGACGATGATGACTAAGTGCCTTGCCTAATGCATTTCTTGTTGGATAATATAGGTACTTACCGAATCCACATGAATGTAGAACACATGATTTGGTGAGTAGAGCGCTTTGATTAGGCGATGTACTTGACGCAGAGCCCGACCATTGAGCGTAAGTAGAAAAGCGATTCGGACACGTTCGGTTTCCGGTTTAGGAATTGTTTCAGCTATTTTTGGTGTAAATTCTGAAACAAAAATTGAGCAAAAAAATAAATTTATGTTACAATTGTATGTGTAAGGCAAAAGGTCTTGAGAATAAATTGCAAAAAAAAGCAGATAAAAATGCTATCAAGGCAGAAATGTACAAAGCTATTAACTAGCTGATAAACTCTCATTGAAAAAAGTGCTCCCATCCAAAGTCTTTGAGCTCCTTCAAGCTCGCTGTAGCCCTGGTCCGACCCGCACTCCAACGAATTTTATAATAAACTCCTAAAATGTAAGAGTATGGCGGCAACTGATGGGCATGCAAACAAAATCTAAACAAATGGGTATAGCGGTCAATGAGTTAGGTAGTTAGGTACTGAGTTGTGACGGGCTGATCATTACCTCGCCATCTCGTCTGCCTTCTCATTACACTCAAAGCCCTTATGACCTGGTATCCAGCCTTGAGAGCTCCCTTACCTTCACAACTATTTGTTAGCTTGTTTACTGATTTGCTGAGAGCTGGCAACCAAACAATGGATCCGTAAACAAGTATCAGTCGCACAACCGTCGTCATGTATGTCCACTTGATCAGTTTTGACTGGAGGCCACACTTTTTACCAAAGGTTTTATTGTAGGCATAGAAGGCAATGCACGATTTTCTCAATGTTAAGCTTCCAGTTGAATTTGGTACCTACCCAGATATTTAGCACTGGAGGTTGACAAGTAAAGTGAATGGTGGTATTTTGGTTTTGGTGGTGAAAATTATCAACACGGTTTTGTTGTTAACACGCGGTTCGCGGTTCAGGTGCTAACGTTCTTCTAAACCATACTAGTGATTTCACTGATCACGCTTAGAAAAAGGGAGATCCTCTAAACTGCGCCAACTACACAGGAATAAGACTACTAAACATCGCCTACAAGATCCTCTCTGCCGTAATATGTGAACGTCTGAAGCCTTTCGTCAACAATCTGATTGGTCCTTATCAATGTGGCTTCAGGCCAGGAAAGTCAACCATCGACCAAATTTTCACATTGCGGCAAATCCTGAAAAAGACCTATGAACTCCAAATCGATATCCACCACCTTTTCATCAATTTTAAGGCCGCGTATGACAGCATCTACAGAGACGAACTGTACAAAGCTATGTCTAGTTTTGGCGTCCCTGCCAAGCTCGTTCGCTTGTGCAAACTTACGCTGCTCCATTAAGGCAACGAGCATACGGAATCTTTCGACGTCAAAAAAGGATTCAGACAAGGCGATGCACTATCATGCGATTTCTTTAACATCGTTCTTGAGAAGATAGTGCAGAACTCCAACGTCAACACCAGAGGCACTGTCTTCCAAGAATCTGTTCAATTGATATAATGGGAAGAACACAGCGTGATGTCAATGGCGCCTTTGTGAGAATTGAGACAGAAGCGGCAAAATGGGTTTAGCGGTAAATGAGGAAAAAACGA
Organism: Sphaerophoria rueppellii; assembly: GCA_920937365.1. Taxonomy (NCBI): domain Eukaryota; kingdom Metazoa; phylum Arthropoda; class Insecta; order Diptera; family Syrphidae; genus Sphaerophoria; species Sphaerophoria rueppellii. The sequence goes on from CAKKXW010000001.1 coordinate 95,788,632, forward strand.
AGTGTATGCTGCCTTCGAGGAAGGACGCCCAACACCGACGGCTCGGGCAGAACGTCACAATAGACGCATATAACTAGGTCCCGCTATAAACCTGGGCAATAACACCAGCTCCAAGATCAGACGAAGAATAACTCTTGCCAATCGCTGTTTCTTCGGGCTAAGAAAGTAATTGAGTGGAAAAGCCCTCTCTCGAGCAACTAAGGTAAAACTGTACAACACACTCATCATCCCAGTCCTGCTGTATGGTGCGGAAGCATGGACCTTGACAAAATCGGATGAAATTGCCTTAGGCTGTTTCGAGAGGAAAGTTCTTCGGGTCATCTTTGGCCCCGTGTGCATTGAAGGGGAATGGCGAAGAAGATACAACAGTCAAGGTCCAGAGACTCAGATGGCTCGGTCATTTAGTGCGGATGGACACCAATTCTCCAGCCCGGAAAGCTTTCGACACTATTCCCGAGGGACGTAGGAGGAGAGGAAGACCGCGACTCAGGTGGCGCACTCAAGTGGAAGAGGACCTCAATCAACTTGAAGTGCAAAACTGGAGACGACTAGCTAAGGACCGAGCCAGCTGGCGGAGACTGTTGATTGAGGCCCAAGTCCACAACGGACTGTAGCGGCACCTTAAGTAATTAAGTAAGACTATCTGAGAAAATCCGGATATCAGATATCACGTTTTCTCTGAGCCAGGACAGGATCTCCTTAATCAACAAAAGTTCTGCCTGAAACACGATACAATGATTTGGAAGGCTGAATGAGAGACTAAGTTTTAGTCGTTCGGAGTACACGCCTCCACCAACCCCAACAATAATTTTCGATCCATCTGAATAGAAGTGGATTGCGTCTTCCAGAAATGTTTTATTTTCCCGAAGGATCTGGAAAGTGTAGAAGTAAGAAAATTTCTGTCGAACTGAAGGTGGGGTATTGTGTAGTCTTGGAATTGATTCTAAATAATAAAGAATAACAGAGTGGCCAATGTTATTGTTAGTCCACTGTGAAGAGGCATTCAGGCGAATAGCAGAACTTAGGCATGCTGAACGTTGGACTTTACTAAGCTTATCGCAGTTCATTTTTGCGTCCAATGCAGTCCACCATACTGTCACACTGTAAAGAAGAATCGGTCTGATTACCGATGTGTATAGCCAGTGAGTGATTCTGGGTTGCAGACCCCATTTTCTACCAATGGCTTTCTTGCAAGTGAAAAGAGCTATCGTAAATTTTCTTAGTTTTTCGTGTATGTTGCTCTTTCAATTCAGTTTTCTGTCTAATATAAGACCCAGATCTTTAGTTTCCTCTGAAAACTTTAATTGGATACCGTTTATAGAAGGGGTCGATGTGCGGAATTTTAAATTTCCTAGTGAATAGGACTATATCGGTTTTATGTAGGTTAACGCTTAAACCACACCGATTCGCCCAAAGTGATAGCTTACTTAAAGCGTTTTGTAAGAGTTCTTTTAAGGTATTAAGATGCTTCCCTTAAACAGCTATAGCAACGTCATCAGCATAGGCTATCACTAGCTGCGTTTTATTATTACGATGATCTGATCCGGATCACATCAAGAAAATAAAACAGCTTCTAACATCAATTTGCTTTTTACTTCAAGTTTGGCAGCTGTTTGTAATTTTTTCATTCTGACAACTAGATCGGAGTTGCCCTACGATAATTTTGTTGAACGATTATTATGTTGTTTTTTTAGGCGAAAAGTTTTTGCTATGTAATTGAAAAATATTTCATTACCGGATAGGGCGGATATATGAATATGTGAAAGTGGCAGCACAGTTTTTATTGAAAATATACGCCAAGATTTCAACTTGTGTGCGGAAGAAGAACTAATTTTTGGATCACAAAAATTGATCCAAGTGAAAATCAGGATTTCAATTTGTTGTTGTTATACATATAAATCAATGATCTGATCTGGATCATTGTGATAATAAAACGCAGCTACTATCACTCTAAAACCCTCCCTATCCAGACAGATAAGAATTTCGATAACTACCAGATTCCAGAGTAGAGGGGAGAGAATACCGCCTTGAGGCATCTCTGCTGACAGTTCTTCTAGCGGAACAGCCACCTAGTTCTGAGTTAATTATTCTGCTAGTTAACATTGTATGAATTAGCTCACCAAGAGAACTATCAACATTCAGAAATGACAGTGCAGATGTGATAGCAGATGTGTCTACGTTGTTAAAAGCGCCTTCTATGATGGAGGGAGTATTCGATAGTGCGTACTAACCGCCTTTTTAACCGATTTTCCCTTACAGTAGGCATGTTGAGATATAGACATGAGTCTTGTGTCAATGTTTGCTCTAAGGTGTTTATCTACCAGCCTTTCTAATGCCTTAAGAACGAACGATGATAGACTTATGGGTCTGAGATCTTTAGGCTTTTTTCAGACAGCTGGGCATCACTGGATTAGTTGAAGGAATTTTTCCTAGTCTAGAGGCTTCAGAAGTTTCTTCTATTTTATCACAAAAGGATCCTCAGGACGATCGTTTGAATCTTCTTCTGTTTTTATTTAGGGAAATTTTGTATGAATCTCAATCAGAAACAAGTCTTGTATATTTAGCTCTGTTTAAGAGTTTTTCTTTCCTGAGCGAATCGAGACCCAGGGTCCATCAATGTGATTTCTTTTTGTCGTCTTATATATACAGGTGGACCGGCAATCTCTAATGATCTGTTCATAGCTAAGGTTAAGTCCTTGACTTTGTTGTCAAGTTCACTAGCGTTAAGAGAGGGACTTAGGAGTCCGTGAACTATAGACGCCATTGTTGACTCCATCTAGGGAATTCTTCCGTTTTTCGCAATATCCTGAGTATTTTATAGCTTAATCAAATATCCAACAAGGACCTTGATAAGAGAATATATCAGGAATAGATTAACTGTGCTAACGATTGCAAGACTTGAACAAGCTTCGCCAAGAGCTAGGTTCGGTTAGATTGGAGTGGCTGTCCAGATGTTACTGACTCACTTAGACCTCAAGGGTCGATTGTGATATCACTAAATAAGTTACTCATGGGAGAGTAATGAACTTAAAAAACCATTTAGTACTTTTAATGAAGTTAGAAAGACATTTTGTGTCGATCGTTGCCAATTCACTGGTATTATCGAAGAAGGGATTACCGAGATAGTTATGCCTTCTATTGGGGAGCGCTGGACATGTACACAGAAGGTGTTGGACTGTTCCCTCTTCCTCGTCTATGCAGCTTCTACACAAGTCGTTTGCGTAGACCCCTAGCCTCAAAGCATGTCTACCTATGAGGCAGTATCCTGTTATGACTCCAATTGTAGAGCTTATATTTTGTTTGCTCAGGGAAATCAAGCCTTTTAACCGTTTCAGATCTATGTTTCGCCATATTTGTTTGACTGCTAGGCAGGTGGTACCCTGTGACCTTATAGAGTTCGTTGATTCTAGAGCATATTGTTTGAGAAGAAGTGGTTTTCCTTTGTTATGTCGTTGTCTAACGGTAGGCAAAAGTGTTCCGTTTTGGCGAGCTTTGCAATTTTCCGGGATGTCTCTGTGGCCCAGCACCTAAATGAGGTGAATGTTAAACTGTTCCGTCATCACATTCAGAGATGATTGAAGTCGTGGATTATTTGAGAGTTTGTGGAGGCAGACGCGAGAGATTTGAGAGCGGCTTGGCTGTCCAAGAAGATACGTATATCCTTGCAAGATATAATGTTTTCTTTGAGCCAGGATAGTGCCCCTTTAATAGCCCTTACTGCCTGGAACACACTACTGTGATTGGGAAGTCTATATGATAGACTGAGATTCAGCTGTTTCGAATAGATACCACTTCCAACGCCGTAATCGGTCTTTGAACCGTCTGTATAGAAGTGTACCGTATTGTCTTCCAGGGGTTTCTCTTCTTCCCAAAAAGATCTTGAAGGGATTGAAAGTTGGAAGCTATTATCGAATACCATTTTTGGGGTGGTATAGTCTAAGCGATCTGGGATAGATCAGAAGTTGTCTCAGATAGTAGTATGTCCAGTGTTGGTACTTATCCATTGAGAGATGGCTCTTAGCCTCACGCATGAGTTAGCGGCCACCATTTTGGAGAAGATGTCAAGAGGGGTAAGGCTTCCAAAGCTACTGTTGGTGTTGAGCGAAGTGCTCCTGTGATGCACATACCTGCTGACCGCTGGACTTTATTAAGTTTATTTAGATTTACCATCTTGTCCAGTGCGGTCCACCATACGACAACTCCATAAATGACAATATTTGCCTTCCAATTTAGTTTCTTGTCTGAAAATGAGGCCTAAATATTTGGCTTGGTCGGAAAAGCTTAAGGATATTCCTTCAATCGTGGGTGGGTTAATCTGAGGAACCTTGTACCTTTTTGTAAAGAGTATTAGTTCTGTTTTATGTGGATTGACGTCCAAGCCACACTGTTTAGCCCAATTTGTCAGCCTGTTTAAGGCATTTTGTAGGAGGTCCGAGAAGTTTCCCAGATACAGATATTGCAACGTAGTCAGCATAGGCAATCACCTTGAAACATTCTGCTTACATTGAAGTAAGCAGGACGTTTATGTTCCATAAAAGAGGTGAAAGGACCTTGCCTTGGGGAGTACCTCGATTCACCATTCTGGTGGTAGTAAAACTTCTCATTCTGGAAGTTATTGTCCTACTTTTGAGTATGAGACTTATAAGATCTATGAGTGATTTCTCTAATTTCAGCTTGTCCATTGCTGTTGTGATCGCCTGGTAAACTGACGTTGTTGAAAGCTCCTTCAATATCTAGGAAAGCTACTAGGTTATATTCTTTGTATTTGAGGGAATATTCAATGCTACGTACCAGCGAATGAAATGCTATTCTACTGATTATCCCTTAGAGTACGCACGTTGAGCTGTGGAAATGAGACATCGTTTCAAGTTATGTCCAATGTTTTAAGAAGGAAGGATAAGCTGATTGGTCGTAGATCTTTAGGGTTAACGTGAGACAACTTTTGCCATTCTTCAGGCTTTTGGAATATATCTCAGCCTTACACAGCTAGTCAGAGATCTCCAATGGTGGAATGATCTTTAGAGCATTTTTGTAATTCGGCCGGAATGATTCCGAGGAAGACCTCTTGCTCTTCCTTAATTCTTTCTTATATTGCTTTAGAGCTTGTTTGTACAAGTCCCAGTCAGAGGGAGATCTAGTGTACTTAGATCTATTGAAGAGTTTGCGACAACTCTTCCTGAATGGTTCTAGTTTCTTGTGCCACCAGTGAGGTTTCTTTTTACCCTTTAAAATGGTTACAGGACATGAAGTCCTCATTAATTCGTTGAAGGCTTCGGTGAGATGATTCACAGAAAGGTCTAGTTTATTTTTGGTGGAGGAGATTTTGAGGAGATTGTGGTCAAGCAGTTGTGCTAATACCTCCCTATATCGTTCCCAGTTTGTATTACGGTGATTGCGAAAACCCGTAGATATATTTGCCACATCATTGATATCAAACCGAATATATCTGTGCTCAGAGAAGAAGTTCTCTTTTGAGACATGCCACTTTGAAATCAGATTATGGATCGAGTCAGAGGTAAGAGTAATAGCAAGTACCTCTTTCCTTTCGCCAAGAGCTAAATTTGATTCTTTAACGAACATATCAAATGCTTCGCTATAACTCAACCCTCACCAGTCTTCCTAATTGAAACCAAAAAACACTCTAAAGTGTCTCTTCGACAAGGATAATTACTCACACTAATGAAAAGTTTATCATGTTCGTCAATATCGTTGACAGATTTCCATTACCCAAAGTCCCTTTTGTGAAATTATCAAACAAAGAGAAAAAAAAAACAATAAAACAAAACAGTAACAAGGTCTATTGACTAGCTTTTGGTATAATTATTTTTCAATTAACGGAACTGTCTGTCATTCAAAATTAATGACCAATGTCACTTTCTACACGCTCGAGTTATGTAGCTAGCCTCAATACAAATACAATCATACTCACTTGCAATTCCAGTCTCGAAAACATTCATACTGAAATATCCACCGCAAACCTCCCTCGCATCGCCCGGACATTTCATATTACAACTCGAGTCGGGCAATTTGGCAGCTGATGGTGGCAAATCAGCTCCGCAAAAGCACTCAGTTCCATACTGAACACCACCATAAGGGAAACCCGATTGAAGGCACATCTGGATGCATTTCTTTGGTGAATTGTTCCTTTTGAAATTTGTAAAGTAGCCCGACAAAAGACGGTACTCCTTTTCGTCCCGATAACAGCCTAACGGCTTATTTGCCGTGTAATTGCTATTCAGACAATAGTTTGGCAGACGACGCGCATAAAACTCCATCGATTGAATGGCACACGCAATGTTTGCTATTTGTTTGCGGCATTCTTTCGTTTTAGCTCGATGAAGAGCGGATATTGCTTCCTTAGATGTTATATCACATGATGGCTGAAAGCCAATTTGATCAACATTCAGATTGCCAGAGTGTCCACCTGAATTGACAACCTCTCGCTTTGGAGGTGCTCCATTGTTGCTAAGATCCTCGTCGTCGGAAACCGAATTGTGATTCTGTTGGCTTTTCGACGATTTACTATCGCTCGAGGTTGACAAGAAGAGATTGCTGCTGACACCAAAACCCAACTCTGGAATGCTGAGAGATTTGTAGGCTAGAAAAACCTGCAGGCCGATTATGAACAGACCGATGAGGAAGTAGAACTTGTAGCGGCGCGTCCATCGTATTGCTAGATTTTCGGACATTATAACGAATTAGATTGTAATGCACAGACGACGACGGCTGCGACGGAAGTCTTGGCGGGGGATTTACAACGAATTTGCATGTCAAAGGGGGTTCGATATGTAAATTGTGAAGCAAAAAGAATCAAACACAACACACAGGGTACACAAGAACAATACACAAATTAAACTATATTTTATGACACTCAACCTTGAGTATAGTGTGTGGGCAGAAGTTGTTGCTATTGAGCATGGGATGGGGTCGCGGTGTGGGTTTAAGAGAAGAAAGAAAAACTCAGAAGTGAATTCGGTTTTCGCGTTTGCAACAACTTCTAGCAATCGATCATTTTTTTTTTTGGCGCCAGTCTTTGATGGAGATATTATATTTTGGACATTCGATTTCAATGAAAGGGGATTTCGAATGAGCACACAAATTATTTTCACAAATAAATAGAAAAATATAGAATAATCGCACTTTTCACTTTGCTCGATAACTTTAATGGAATTTACCAATCAAATAACTTGCAACTGCACGACAAAAAGGTTGAGAAAAAACTGATTCGAAAAACACAAATTTTCTGTCAAATGAATGTCATTTTTTGACATTAGTTTAGTTTTCCTCTTTAGCGGCAGAGGGCGAAATATGCAGTGTGGCCAGTTCACAATAGAATTATTTATTTCGAAAACGGATTATTCATTATATAAAGAATGGTTTATTGAGTGAAGTAGATTTGCAATAAATCTTGATTCTAACTCTAGCTATCAAATCTTGTTTTCAGAGTTAACTCTTAAAGTTCTTTTCAAGTATGTCAAATTAGTTGCAAATTGATCTAAGGTTGCTGACAGTTCGTTTCAGCTGACAGTTCAGCTTCAGCTCCTATTCGGAGCGCTGATCCACGGGTTTTCGCTTGAGGAGGACGATAAGAAGAACCTCCAATGCTCCAATCTATTTTGTATCACATTGCATCTTCGGTATAAAATCATGTCTTCCGATGAAAGCTTGCACTTTCAAAATATCAGTGGCTAGGACAGTGCTACACAAAGATCACAAATTACTGTTGGAAATGATAGCTTTTGCGCCAAAACCGCATACAATTTTATGATGAAACTGTTAGAATGTTGTTAAAATAAAGATATTTTATGCCATCATTCGATGTAAACCTTGAAAACGATGAAGACCCTTGAACACCCTAGTCTTGTCTTGTCTAGTTAACTCTGAAGTATGCAACAAGATCTTTCCTTTCTAACGAAAGTAGCAAAGATCAAAACCAAGGGCTTTCTGCTGATCATCAACTTTTTCATCTTCTGTTAAGGAGGAGTTGCTACACTTTTTTTATCTGTCCATAAAAAACTTTTCACAGCGTAACGTTCAACGGGTATGTTACTCCTCCGACTCCCAATCCATGTAGGATCTAGGCCTGAGACACAGCAGTTTCCCATCGGGATCGGTCCCTCGCATGCATTTTCCTGTCGTCGAAACCAAGCGCTCTGGCATCCGCAGTAACTTGGTCCGAATGTACTGTCTTCTTGATCGTCTTGAAGCTAGCACTAGAGTAGCAGTGCAGCGGTTCGCTTGGGTAATTCTTCTTCGGATCTCCACTAAGGTTTTGTTTGCGGGATTGATGTTTGTTCCAAGGTAGGTGAACTTCTTACTTACTTACTTACTTACTTAAGGTGGCGCTACAGTCCGTTGTGGACTTGGGCCTCAATCAACAGGCTCCGCCAGCTAGCTCGATCCTTGGCTAGTCGTCTCCAGTTTTGCACTCCGATGTTTTGGAATCACCTCTAGGCTTCTTCTTAATGGGTTCGCTTGGCGACGTGACGATGAGATCACGATCGAAGTTCTGCTAGTTCTTCTGTCATGTAAGCCTGGTTCAATGACGCCTACGGTCTCGCGAACCAAAGCTGCTGTCCTTTTACGTACGCTCCCTGGCTAGGGCTACCCTTTGACGACACAGA
>CAKKXW010000001.1:95839816-95882694 GCA_920937365.1 Sphaerophoria rueppellii
ATGGCCTTCTTGACGTCAGCTATTGTGAAGGACCAGGTGAAGTCTCGACGGAGATTGAAGGACGGGGCTAGAATGTGCGTGCCGTATGTCTCGATTGGTGTTGAGTTGGCAGCGTACAGGGTCATCGTGGCTGGTTCGCGGCTGAGGCGGAAAGTCTTGCTTGGTAGGAGTGAAATGGCAGCGCCGGAATCGACAAGGAAGTTTTGCTTGGTTTTTCCATCATAGAGATGTAGGCGAGCCTCGTTGGAGTGATTATGGTCGCTATCGAACACGGCCCCTACTGCCGATAGCGGTGGTCGTTTCCCTGACGACTGCTGTTGTACGAGCATGGAGGTAGGCATCGTCGTGTCTCACTTCCGTACCGTTGGTGATTGCGACACATTCCGCCTTGCGCAGGGCTTCGAGTACGAGATTGTGGCCTTGAAGTATGGGTTGGAACGTTGCTTCGTGAGTGCGACCTCGGAGTATGGGCTGGAGCATTGGTCAGTGAAACCTTCGATAGCAAATCTGTGACCGTGCGTTCTAGGTGTTCGATTCTGTCTAGAAGTTGTGACACCAACGGGAGAGAGACGTCAGGTTGTGGTGACGATGAGACGGCCATGATTGTGCTGTGTTGACCAATCTCCGCAATGATGCGATCCGCCATCTTTGCCAGTTGCTCCAAACCCATATCGTCCGATATGGCCAGGAACACTTTCACGTCAGCGGGAAGCTTTTCCACCCAGAGGCCATGCAGGGCTTCGTCCGGAAGGGAACCGGCGGATAGGGTTCGCATCTCCCTTAACAACTGTGATGGCTTCAAGTTGCCCAACGGAATTCCTTTAAGCACCTGTCGTAAGTTATCTCTCTTAGAGTACCCAAGTCTCTCAAGAATTTGTAATTTCAAAAATATATACTTATCTTTGTTTGGCGGTGAGTCCAAGATGTCCGTTATGGACTCTGTGGTGGGCCCATCAAGAGCGCGTAGGACGGCATAGTACCTTTTTTCATCATCGTCGAGGCCAATGGCGGCAAATTCCGTTTCAACCCGACGAAACCATAAGTCCAACTTGTGGCCGTCGAATGGAGGCAGTCTAGGGCTGCGTGCCTCCCTTAGCAATGCTTCCAGACGTTCTGCCATTGCTGTCTCTGACTTGAGTTGGTCGTCGAGTTCTTCTTTTGCTTGTGAACGTGTTTGCACCATTTGCGCACTGGGCGTGAAATATTTCTCGTTGTCCTCGTTTTCGGAACAATCGGACATTGAACGAAGTAGCAAAGCGTTTGAGATTGCTGGGGAGCGTGAATGCGATCACGTCGGGGTCACCAATTTGTGGTCTCAATGGAACTATTAGACGCACAGAGAATAAACCAAAACACCGCTGGCCACGATTGAACTGAGTTCATCAAATAAACACTGTGTAGAATTTACTTTATATAAAATACAAGAATTTATTTAGTCTTCTTTAGTTAACAATTTTTGTGATAGGAAAAAATAGCGCAAATAGAAAGCAAAGGCAGAGTGAACTGGATCGTTTGAATTCCGGCAACCAAGTGATGAAAATATTCTCTGTGTTTCTGCAGAAAAACGTTTTCGAACAGATTGGCTTGGCTATGAAGTTAGATGTGCTTTTAGTCTTTTTATGATGCAATCTAGTCTGCTTGCAGATGTGCCTTGGAACTGTTCGTTCACTTCGGTTGACAGTTGCTGTGGTTCATAATTGAAGTGACTGCCACAGAAACATAATCTAAATAGAAATCAATTTATTGCAAAATTTGTAATACTTTTTTGCCCTTGAAACAAAAAGAAAACAATATTTGTTCAGCTTGAATTGGCGCTTGGTACGTCAAGAGTTTGATGCCTTCAAGCCTCGACTCTCATTTGAATCTCAAAAATGGTTAAGTGAAGTGCAACTTAGAAATCAAAACAAATCAAATAAAACATCAATCACGAAGCACAATACAACAACCTATCGAAAAAAAGATAAAGAAAAGTAGCAGGGAAAAGTGTCGTGACTCCGTAGCAGCGAAAAATATCATTCTTGTGATAGTTTTTAATCTTTCTCATAGTTCTCGAAAGTATAAGAAAAATGGCAGAGAACACAAGCGTTATTTTAATTTCGTCTTCGTCGTCGCTAACAGACACGCCAGCCGTTTCGATGGACGACTTCTATCCAGCTCTAGTGCAGTGCTTTGGAATAATTATTTGCGGGTAAGTTAGTCAAAGTAGATCAAGTTCAAAAACGTCATCTTAATTGAAACAAAAACCTACGTTTTTGGTATTTTTCTGTTCTTCGTTTTGCCAAATTCTCTGCTGACGCAATTAAGAACCCAACAACTAGATAGTACTCATCCCTCATACTGTCGTATGACATAGAATCTGCTTTTAAAGGGGATGATCTTTCGTGTCGTTTTGTTTGGTTGCGAATGAATGAACCAACTTTCGTGTCGTGTCGTCAACGGCATGTGGGTGGAAATAATCCGTACAATTATTTCGTTTTGTCCCGAAGGCCGTAGGCGATATTTAGTCGTTTTGTCATGGATGGGGGCTTGGTGTGCAAGAATGTGAAATGAGAAAGGTTAAAGAGCTATTTTGAGGGAATCTCATGAAGTTTTTCGAGTGCGGAATGTTGGAGGTAGAGGAGATAAGATAAATGTATGACGGGTAATGGAATTTATGAGCGATGAAGAAGGTTCTAGTTGGAACATCGGTTTTATGTAAATAACTGAATCTGCGTCTCTTATCACATCGAATTTCTGATGGAAACTTACTGCTAAGGGAGTTATCACTTATTGGGGGTTCTTCCTTATTGTTTTTTTTGCTATTTTGAAATAAAACTGTTTAAAGGCTCGTCAATTCTGTATGTTAGGTTTTCGTCAATTTACGGTACTGTTTGCAACTCAATATTTCATACACATTTCATGACAATAAAGTAGGTACACAATTCTTCGTGGCTTCTCCATTGGGGACCGACAACAGCCAAAGAAATGCACTCAGCTAGTCACTGAGCCTACTCGAATATCGGGCATAACTGGCGAAGCTGAAAATACTCTTGACTTGTTCCTTACGTCTGCCCTTGATACATACACTATCAGCGTATTAACGCCTCTAGGCAGATCAGACCATGAATGTATATCTGCAAATTTCTCGTGTCAAACTAATCCAGTTAGAGAAAGAGCTCCGAAGAGAACCGTACGGCAATACGAGAAAGCCAACTGGGACGGTCTCAATAGCTTCTTCCGGATATTTAACTGGTCACTATGCTTCCTCGATAGTGACGTGGACTCCAGCACAGATATGATTACTAATATGATTATTTTGGGAATTAAATCTTTTATCCCGAATTTCCGTTATCAGGGAAAAAGAAGTAAGGTTCCGGTGTTTTAGAGCCAACCCAATTGAGGAAAACCGGAACAAGTTTAAACAAGCCAGGAAGGCCTGCAATGCCCATATTCGGCGGACCAAATTTTTACATGAAAAAGGATTAAGGCATAAAATACTGCAATGTCGAAAAGGCAGTTAAAGTTTTTGGTCATTTGTTAAAAATAGGAAAAATTCTTCTTCTTCCCGGTCCCAACGCTCGTTGACAATGACACTCCAGTTGTAAGATCTCTCGCGAAACCTAATTTTTTTTGCTAGGCAGTTCGCCTCCAACTCTTCGCTACCAGAGAGTGTTATGAATCTTCCAGCTCTTGAGCGCGTCAATGATTCCATGGCACAAATCTTCTTACGCACTCGTGCTGTGATCTCAATCTATATCTCAATTTACATAAATCCGCAGGTCAGGATAGTATCCCTGCTGTTATTCTGAAGAGGTTTTCTTCCACGTTGGCAAAACCCTTGTTTAAGCTTTTCCATCTTTCCTATTCTTCTGAGCTCGTTCCGAATAGTTGCAAACAGCATTTGTCCGAAACTTCTTTTCCCTCCAATTATCGTCTGATTGCACTTAGGTCATGGAAACGCTGATAAACTATCAGCTCAAGAAATATCTCCAAGACCGAAAGCTTCTTAATGACCGGCAGTACGGCTTTCGCAGCAACAGGTCCACTGGTGATCTGATGGTTTATCTTACCGAACAGTGGAACAAATCTTTACATCGTTTTGGAGAAACTAAGATTGTTGCACTTGATCTTTCAAACACATTTGATAAAGTCTGGCATCTTGCTCTTTAAGGCTAGGCGCATATTGATCCGCGTTCGACACTAGTGACGCTACACAGCACAGCGCTTGTTTTTGTAAACAATATAAATAAACAGGACAGCGCATATTGATAGAACGACACGACATGACTTGACTTGGCACAGTCATCGAAACACAGTTTACCTTGCGAGACTCCCAAGAGTTTGATTTTTTATGTCAAAAATAGAATAATAAATGGGGGTTGGGTTGGGTTTGAAAATCAAAAACAGTTTCCTTTTTTTTGGGCATTACATGCATCTGAGTAGGTAGATTCCTTAATAATCTCATGGATTTCCTTAAACTGTTCTCGAGTCATTGTATAGAAGTTGTTGAATGTCTCATCTGGAAACTCCGTTATCATTTTGAACTGTTCGTGGCTTTTTCTTTTTGAAAGATGTTTTGCATTCTGGGATTTGAATTTTTTGGTATTCAAGGAAATCAGCAAAAGTTTTTCCTCCTCGAATTCCTTCCTCAGACCCAAAAAATAGTTAACTTTTGACAAATTCTTTGCGATGTTCTTGCCCTGCTTTACAATTTGTGATTTAATTAATATGGATATGTATTTTGACGCGAGACACGCGAATCAATTTGCGGAGAACGGCATGACATGTTTCTATAATCATATCGTGCGACGGTTGTCAGGCCACGTCACACACCTTAGACGCGTCCCAATATGCGCCTAGCCTAATCGAAAATGTGTGCTTTCGGTATCGATGTATCCCTTTTTCGTTGGATTAGAAATATTCTTTCGAACCGTTCAATACAACTTGGTATGTCAAAAAATCCGAGACTCGTTCGAAAATCGCAAATTTGATAGCCAGTAGCTTGCCATTGTTAGTATTCTATTCTATTTTCTTACATAGTATGATTTGAAAGTAGAATCGCAAATGAGTTTCGAATAGAATCAAAAGTAGAATCGAGTTACATAGTAAGGCCCTTGGTGTGCAACAGGGCTCTGTTTTGTCCCCGACCCTTTTTCTAATTTTTTTAAATGATCTCTGCAACTGGTCCGCAACTTCTTATCCAATATATTGTTTTGCTATTTCATATTCGACCTAGACTGCAACGGCAAAATATGATTAGCCCATTAAACCCCGACTTAAAGAGCGTTGTACAATGGGGAAATAAAAACCGATCAGAGCTTAATGCTTCGATAACCCAATGCTGTCTTGTATTGCTGAAGCGTCCATAAGTGGCACTTGCATTAATGAGACCGAACAGCGCAACATTCTCCCGAGATACTTAAGTTTCTTAGATGGTAAACATAAAAGAGCTCTAAGAATGATTGGTGATAGAGACATCACTGACTTATGCACTTCTTGACATCGCCTTGGGTCGTAACGTTTCGTGTCTCTCTCTCTCTCTGTTCTATCGTTTCTTTCAGTTTTACGGTAAGTACTCTAGTGTCCACTTCTAAAAATACCCATCAATTTACCCTCGAGCCCAACTTCCGACGTACTCTCAAGTATAGAAAAACGTTCTTTGGCCGTACTACCCGAATGTGGAACTCTCTTCCACGCTCTGTCTTTCCCATTCATTGAATTCAAATACAATGTACACCGACACCTCCTATCTAACCCCTTTCCTCCTTCCTAAAGTATTCACTTCGTCTCTAGCATAAACCCTTGAGTGAGTGTTAATTATAAACAAACATTTGGGGCTGTATGTTCTCGACAGCTCCACGAATTACGTTCTTAATAGAGAAGCATTGCAAACCATATATTGCAAGCGGTTCAAAATACAAAAAGTCTGAAGTTGGTAAATCACAAGCTCTCGGTGCCAAATTCGGAGTACATCTATTACTGCGTTGGCCAGGAAACTTTATTTTAAAAATTGAACATTGAGAATAGGTGGGGAGCTGCGCGATACTTTCGGCAGCTTTAAAGCAAGCAAACCAAGGTATTTCTACATCTAACATAAGGAAGCGTGTAATAAAAGAAATAGAAATAGAATCCGTCACCACATTGCAACGACCAAGCGAATCTTATTCGTCTTGGCTTTATCTTTTATTCCTCATTCAAAATTTTAGTGGGCGCGATGACATGAATTTCTTGTATGGGGGCTCCTGGGCTATAACAGGTTCCCAATTGATTATTTCATATCCACGCACCAGTCGAAGTTTCTATTAAATTAAGTGCAACAAAGTCATAATACTGATCTCTTATCTGAGACAATTTAATTAGATAAACATCATTTGACTCAATTTTCAAAATTAATTTGCATATCAAAATAAGTGTCGTTCAAGATTTCGGTTGCGATAGAAGCTTGAAATAAACGTTCACTGTGTATGAATTTTATTAATTGATAAGGAACTCACCCTCACAACACATTTGTCAAATTGCAGAAATTATCTCTGGTAGCTGAACCCGGACAAATGAAATGAAAAGTAATCAGTAATCTTTTGTATCGCCAACCAAAGTCACATGCGTTGATTGCAACAATGAATAATTTAAATATCATAATTTCCATTAAATTAATATCGTATCGTTGTGTGGACTATGGACGGGTCTTCATCACATGGTGAATCATTCATTGAAATCTTGGGTGTCGGTTGACGTTAAATATTTTGTTTTCTCTTTGGTCACACTAAGGCTAAACACACACCGAAGCGGACAAAACGTCCTTTTGTCTTTTGACAAAAAATTGTGTCGTATTCTACCCCACACCGAGGCCGACAAAGAAAAAATATCTTGTCTATATCCGCTCCTATACAATAACTGACACGTTTTTTTGTCGGTTTCTGTTTGTTTGTCTTGTTCACTCTGGTGTGTGTTACTTCATTCGACGGTGTATAGTTTTAGGTGCCGACATTTTTTCCCCGATTTTTTGTCTTCTTCGGTGTGTTTTGCTCCTTTACCACTCCATATATTTACTGCAACCGATGAGCGGACAATACTTTTTGTCGTGTCGTGTCTTTTCGGTGTGTGTTGCCTCATAAGAGCAATGGACACAAAGACACCATTTTTGTCTTAAGACATTAAGAGGTTTTGTCCGCTTCAGTGTGTGTTTAGTCTTAGAGATCGACCAAAAAACATCACGTGAAGATAGTTTGTGCGTTTTTTTTCTTATAAAATTTGTTGTGGACTGTTGAGTAAACACAATTTGCACAATAACATTTGGGAACACAAAAAAAAACGTGCTTTCAATGATATTTTGCACGGAAAATGTAAATATTTAATAAAATTTGTAGATAATTTAATTTGTGTTTTCAACGACAATTATTTCACATCAAATTTGAAGAGGAACCAACATGTGACAAATTATTTAATTGCTTCAAACTAACGAGTTTCTACTTTCTGTATTGCTTCAAACTAACGAGTTTCAACTTTCTGTATTTACGTATGCAGGTTTATCTTGCTTTTTTTGTTTTTTTTTTTTTTTTCATTGAATTCACAATTCACCCTTTGCAATTGAATTTCAACCAATTGCAAATTGGTTTGCACTTCCACTTTGAGTGAAACGGAACTACAGCAACAGGGTGCATTCACAGTAAAAAAAAAAAGTATTAAGAAAAGGAAATAAAATTAATTGAAACAACAAAATGTTTAAATTGGTTTTTCGGTGCCAAACAAGATAATTACCTTTGTATACCATTTACTTGTGTTTTGTTTTTGTTTTTAGAGGTAAAGAACTTCAAGCTGGCAACACTGTTTTAACTGGCGGCCATTTTGTCAGCTGTCACTTTTGGTCTGTTTTTTGACTCCCTGAACAGTGATCAGTGAAAACTCCTAAATTCGCACACTTTTCTGTTCTTTTACTCAAGATGTTTGTAAGTTCTGTCACTTTTGAAGGAGGAAAATATTTTCCCTTTTCCCAACTTTGAACGCAAACATTTCTTGCGGGTGTTTTTGTGTGTTCTGTCAAACCATTAGATTTACATTGAATTTTGTTGACGTTTGATATAATTTTGTCTATTTGTGAGATTTTTGTTGGCAAGTGCTCTTTTACTTTTTGGGAGAATCACAAAATTTCATCCCATGTCCTCGATATTTCACAGTTTTAACAAAAACTCAAGAAAAAGTAAGAGAACGGACTTTTTATTTTTAGTTTGGTTCGGTATTTCCTTTGTATATATATTTGGGTGGGAGTCTCAAGATGGCAAACGTTGGTGGGGGCATCTTGAGACCTTTCGGAGAAGCTGTTTTTATTTTTTACATAAGTTTGTATTGTAGTTGCCTGCTAGGTTTGACAGATCATCTGCACCACGTCTACTCTAAATTTAACTGATAATACGCATCCATTCCATAGAGACGTCCTGCAATGCGTACAGAAGAAATCATTGCTGGTTTAGAGCGTAGGTTAATGGAAGACCCGAATGCACAAGAATTAGATATGTGTTCATCTACTTTGCCGAAGATCTTGGTAAACGTGCTTATAAAACCTTACTCGTGGAACATTTAAATCCACACCTAACAAGGTGGTTAAAGCGCCCATATATAGATTGCCGTTGATCCTAATTTTCATAAGTCAACTTTGTTTAGTGACGAAGTCCACTTTTAGTGGTTAAAGGCGGTTAAAGCGCCCAAATATAGATTGCCGTTGATCCCAATTTTCATAAGCGAACTTTGTTTAGTGACGAAGGAAAAGGAAACGTCAATAAACAAAACTACCGTGTTTGAGTTGAAAATATGTTGGGAGACATTTACATGACATGTGTCTACTTCACGACTGCCAAATATGAACTGTCAAGACTAATGTTAACAAAATAGCGGCAGAACAAAGTAGTTTTCCCTCCCGGAGGACACCCTGTATAAAAACTGACTGTTTGGTGTGTTTTTAGCCACAACCTTACAGTCAATGGTGAGTCATGTTTACTGACTTTTTCGTTTATCAATTGAACAACCGTGATGCACAGGGGCTGCACCTGTGGCTTCAACGAGGCGGTGAAATTCGAAATATCGCTCAAGTCACACAACTGCAACTCACAGGACAATCAGCCTTGTAACTGTACCCGATCGAAAAAAAACTTCTCTCCGATTTGTAAAATTTCTACGATTTTTCTACAATCGTGTACTTTCGGACAGGTCAATCGTAGACATCTTCGAAAAAATTTTAAATCTGCGACGTTTCACGATTTAATGCGATGCATCGCGATTTGTTACTCTTACTGTTTTCGTCCGATTTCATCCGCAAATAAAAAATGTCGGGAACTTGCCTTTTGAATTGTTTAATTTTATTAATTAAAAAAAAAGGAAATGGATTCAAACAACAACAAACACAAAACGTAAAAGAAGTGCGTTGATACGCGTCACTAATTTATGTACAAATCGGGTACGGTGAAGGAAATAAAACTTCAGATCAGACTTTCTCCGATGGGGTACGGTAATGAGGCTGAATAACTTCCAGCATGAGGAGTTGTACGACCACCAGCTCGGTGATTCGAGGTAAACGCCAAGGTTGGTTGGGACCTTTCGCCGCTTTTATGGAACATTGTAGTAAACGACTTCCTAACATCAATGGAAGCAGAGGGTTTCAAGGTGATTGCCTATGCTGAAGATTTGTAAAAAGGCTAAGGCCTCAAAATGGGACTTCTCCCAAAAAATAACCTACTAGCTAATCATATACACATCGGTAATCAGACCGATACTCACATATGGAGTTGTAGTACGGTGGACCGCAATGGACAAGATGGTAAATTTGAGTAAACTCATTAAAGTCCAACGTTCAGCAGGTATGTGCATCACGGGAGCATTTGGTTCAACACCAACAGCAGCTTTAGAAGTACTTCTTAACTTAACACCTCTCACCATTTTCTCAAAAATGTGGCAGCCAAGTCATGCGTGAGCCTTAGAGCCACCTCTCAATGGATCAGTAACTATACTGTTCATACTATACTATCTTTGCCATTTCAGTTATTTCCAAGATAGCTTAATACTTAATACAAAAATGGTATTCGATAATTACTTCCATGTTCAATCCATATTCAGGATTCTTCTGGGAAGAAGGAGAACCTCTGGAAGAAAACACGATACACTTCTACACGGACGGTTCAAAGACCGACTACGGTGTTGGAAGTGGTATCTACTCGAAACAACTGAATCTCAGTCTATCATATAGACTTTCCGTTATATTTTGCAAGGATAAACGTATCTTCTCGGACAGCCAAGCCGCTCTCAAATCTCTCGCGTCTGTCTCTTCAAACTCTCAAATAGTCCACGACCGTCGATCATCTCTAAATGAGATGACAGCAAAGTTTAACATTCACCTCATTTGGGTACTGGGCTACAGAAATATTCCAGGAAATTGCACAGCTCATGAGCTTGCCAAAACCGAAACACTTCTGTCCACTGTTAGACAATGACAAAACATAGGAACACCACTTGCTTCATGCAAACATCTTCTCAAACAATATGCTCTAGAATCAAGAAATGCTAGATGGTCACAGGGTACAACCTATCAAGCCACCAAACAAATATGCCCAAGCATAGACCTGAAGCGGTCAAAATGCTTGATTTCCTTGGACAGGCAAAGTATAGGCTCCACAATTAGAGTCATAACAGAACATTGTCTCATAGGTAGACATGCTATGAGGCTGGTGGTCTACACTAATGATTTCTGTAGAAGCTGCTTCTACGAGGAGAAAGAGGAAGCAGTCCAACACATGTCCGACACTCTCCAATAGAAGGATTAACTATCTCGTTAAAATTACAAAATGGTTTGTTTAAGTTCATTACTCCCCTATGAGTAACTTCTTTAGTGGTATCAAAATGGACCCTTGAGGTCTTAGTGAGTCAACAACATCCCAACCTAACCACACAGGTCACATTTGATTCATTGATGGAAACGTTTGGTAACCGTATAGTTTTACGTTACGGAGCCGTGTATTGGCCTCCAAGATCGTGCGATTTAACGTCTGTTAACGACTATTTTCTGCAGGGAAACGTATCGCTATACTCTACGCCTTACTTACTAACTTTCTTATGGTGGCGCTACAGTCCAGGTCGGACCAGGGTCTCACCCTAAAAACTTCTCCAGCCAGCTCGGTCACTGTTTAGCTGTCTCCAGTTTCGCATGCCAAGTTGGTTCAGGTCCTCTACCACCTGTGTGCTCCACCGGAGTCGCGGTCTTCCTGTTCTGCGACGCCCTTCCGGATTGGATTCGAAGACTCTACGATCCGGAGCATTATTTTCCATTCGCTCAACATGACCCAACCATCTAAGTCGTTGTCGTTGGACCTTAACTTTTCTGATGGCTAGGTCAGTGTCGCTGTACAGCTCGTACAGTTCTTGGTTGAATCTTCGTCTCCATTCTCCATTAATGCAGACAGGACCAAAAATCACACGAACAAATTTTCTCGCAAAGCAGCCCAAAGCGTTTTCATCAGAAGTTGTCATAGTCCATGTATCTGCACCATACATGAGGACCGGGATGATGAGGGTTTTGTAGAGTGTCACTTTAGTTGCTCGGGAGAGGACTTTACTACTCAATTGCCTTCTAAGTCCAAAGAAGCAGCTATTGACAAGAGTGATTCTTCGTTTGATTTCAGCGCTGGTGTTGTTGTCTGAGTTGATAGCGGATCCCAGGTAGACAAAGTCCTTACCTACCTCGAAGTTAAATCTGTCTATGTTAACGTTTGCTCCAAGACATCGATGTTGGTTGTGCTTACTTGTGGACAGCATTAACTTGGTCTTGCCCTCGTTAACCGCTAGACCCATCTTCCTGGCCTCCGTCTCAAGGCTTACAAACGCTCCACTGACATCACGCTGTGTTCTTCCAATTATGTCAATGTCGTCTACGTATCCTAGTAGCTGGACAGACTTTTGAAAGATTGTGCCTCTGGTGTTGACGTTGGAGCTTTGCACAATCTTTTCAAGAATGATGTTGAAGAAATCGCATGACAACGCATCGCCTTGTCTCAAACCTTTTTTGACATCAAAAGCGTCCGTTAGGTTTTTTCCGACCATGATGGGACAGCGTGAGTTTTCCGTTGTCATTTTACACAGACGGACGAGTTTTTCTGGGATGCCAAAACTAGACATTGCTCTATACAGTTGGTCTCTATAGACGCTGTCATACGCTGCCTTGAAATAGATGAAAAGTTGGAAGGTATCGATTTGAAGTTCCTGGGCCTTCTCCAAGATCTGCGGTAGGGTGAATATTTTTGATCGATGGTGGACTATCCGGGTCTGAAGCCACACTGATAAGGACCTACCTGGTTGTTGACGAAGGTTTTCAAACGTTCACACAGCACGGCAGACAAGATCTTATAGGCGATGTTAAGGAGACTTACACCTCTGTTGTTGGTGCAGTTCAGAGAATCTCCTTTTTTGAGGATCGGACATACGATATTCTACTCCTATGAGCCTTAAATTTGATACCAAAGTCGTTCGTGACGGAAGTCCCCTATAAAATATGTAATCATTTGTCATTTAATGATTTCGGGTAGAACAGAGATAAATTTACATAAGATTGGGTTAACTTCTGGACTTTTGCGTTGGTGTTCTTTTATTTTCTGACTATTACGTTGGCTTTCTTTTATTTCAGGAATTTGACTCATAATTCTGTGTGAATTCCGAACCATCACCCAGTTGAATGAAAAAGATCACCTACTTAGAGAAATTTTCAAACCAACCACTAGATAAACGTCCAATAACCTTACTAGTCTCCCACGCTAGCAATAACCATTTCTATCTATGTTTTGTTTTTTTCATCGTTACTTGCACTTTCAATCCATAACCATTTCGATGCAGTTCTCTGCTTAACTTTAAATTATTCTAACGAAAAAGTGCAAGACTGTCAACGTGCAAGCAATGCATCAAACAATCACTGTCAAAACAAATTATTATTTATATCGCATGCTTCTTTACAGCGATTATAATCTCTAACAATGATGTCCCACGTGACACCTCTACGACAGCCATAAAGTCACAACATTTAATAGACTTTCCTTAACATATTCATCACTCGTTCGTTGCATTAAAACAAATCGATCGAATGGAAAACCTTTTAATTGCACTCAAATTAAAAGTGGAAAAAAAGAAAAACAAAAATAAATCAATTTCAAAATATGATGAAATGTTATCTATGCTGTTATGCGATTTACCGAGTGTTTAATTGTTAAAATTTAGAACTCCAGATTTTGGTCGAGGAAAGATAATACGAGGGTAGTCTGAGAAGAATCTACCTACTGGGTCGCTCCGCCCGCCGCCGCCTTAGCTCACACTTATCCCAGCACTGCTACAACTTCTTTATAACTCGTCTAAAAATACGTTTCCTCAAGGTTTGCAAAGTAGCCTCCATAGCGGCGATGTCCTCTTAATTCGGCTGTAATTTTCCCCCCGCGATTGGCTTTTTCAACTTTTGAAAACAAAAGAAGTAGCACAACACATCTATAGAACTCAGCGGATAGGGTAGCAGATCGTAGCTGATTCCAGCGATTTGGCCGAGGAGATGGCGGAAGTAGGTAGGTTTCTATGGCGTCCATCGCCCAATAATTCGGCATAGTACAGTCTTGTTTTGGCGTTCTCAAACTAGTCAATGTGAATGACACCCTGTGATCGACCTATGGTACAGTCTTAGCTTTCTGCGGAGCACGTCTGCCGCCTGAAGTCCGGCATTTATTGGTATCTGGATGTGTATAAGCATAGATCCATGTTTCGTCGACTATCACAAAAATATGCCGAAACTACTAACGATTTCGTCTTAACACTGCTCTAATGGAGTCTCAGGGTTACCCTTTTTGTCCGGAGTGAGCAAATGCACCTATAGCGCCAACTTACGCTACCGTTTGGAAATTCCTATTGTCTCGCATTGGCAGACCTTGGATTGGTCTCGTCGTGATCTCGTTCACCTTCAATCCGAGGACTGCCACTGCGAGATTTTCAAATTTTGTTACGTTATCCTCCGTGGTGCACTGGCCATAGCTTAGTGGTTATGTGCCTTGACTGCTAAGCAGAACGTTTGTGGGTTCGAATCCTACTCGTGCCCATAAAAGTTTTTATTTCACCTTTCACGGGTACTGCCTCTTGCGAAGAACTGACAAAACTTCCAAGAGTATCAATCTGTCATGAAAAAAAAGTGCTTCTCAACTTTTTCGTTCGGAATCGGCGTTAAGTTGTAGGTCCCCTCACTTCCTTACACGCACTAGATGAGAGTAGGGTACTTAGGCCTTCGATCTTCAAGAGCTGTCGAGCCACTCTATTTTTTTTTTTCTTGAATCCGCCATAAGCTTTTTTTGAGAGCACATCGTTCTAGCTCCATTAAACCACTTTTTTACGGTTGCCACCGAAGGAAAAAAAATCGCCATACACACCATTCAAACGGTCCTTGATTTTACTCTTCGATTTCCATTCCATAAACAAAAAACGAATCACTGACCGATTTTTATCTAAAATCAGTCAATCTCACGTTTCCATACGCGGTCAAAACAAAATTACAATTCGGCCGCAATTTCGATAGCAGCTGTGTAGTCTACACAATAGTCAATTGCTCTCGCAATATTGGCGCCCTCCGTCCGTCAGAGAGTGAGAACCACATTCTTAGCAATATCGTCCACTTACCCTGAAGTATGCAATAAAAGGACTAAATCTTTTTTCTTACTTACTTACTTACTTAAGGTGGCGCTACAGTCCGTTGTGGACTTGGGCCTCAATTAACAGTCTCCGCCAGTCAGCTCGGTCCCTAGTAAGCTGTCTCCAGTTTTGCACTCCAAGTTGATTGAGGTCCTCTTCCACTTGAGTGCGCCACCTGAGTCGCGGTCTTCCTCTCCTCCTACGTCCCTCGGGAATAGTGTCGAAGGCTTTCCGGGCCGGAGCATTTGTGTCTATCCGCTCTTAATGACTGAGCCAACTGAGCCTTTGGACCTTGACACTTTTGGCTAGGTCCATGTCGTTGTACAACCCGTAAAGTTCGCTGTTATATCTTCTTGGCTATTCCCCTTCAATGCACACGGGGCCAAGGATGACCCGAAAAACTTTCCTCTCGAAACAGCCTAAGGCACTTTCATCCCATTTTGTCAAGGTCCATGCTTCTGCACCATACAGCTGGAATGCGATGCTGAGTGTACAGTTGTACAGTTTTACCTTAGTTGCTCGAGAAAGGGCTTTTCCACTCAATTGCTTTCTTAGCCCAAAGAAACAGCGATTAGCAAGAGTTATTCTTCGTTTGTCTCGGCGCTGGCTGGTGTTATTGCCCGTGTTAATAGCGGAGCCTAGGTAGATAAACTCCTTTACTACCTCGAAGTTGTATTTGTCTATTGTGACGTTCTGTCCGAGCCGTCGGTGTTGGGTGTCCTTTCCGAAGATAGCATATATTTACTTCGTTTTTCTCTGATTTACCGCTAAACCCATTTTTGCCGCTTCTGTCTCAATTCTCACAAAGGCGCCATTGACATCACGCTATGTTCTTTCCATTATATCAATATCATCGGCGTACGCGAGAAGTTGAACAGATTTTTGGAAGATAGTGCCTCTGCTGTTGACGTTGGAGTTCTGCACTATCTTCTCAAGAACGATGTTAAAGAAATCGCATGACAGTGCATCGCCTTGTCTGAATCCTTTTTTGACATCGAAAGATTCCGTAAGCTCGTTGCCAACCTTGATGGAGCAGCGTGAGTTCTCCATCGTCATTTTGCACAGGCGAACGAGCTTGGCAGGGATGCCAAAACTAGACATAGCTTTATACAGTTTGTCTCTGTAGATGCAGTTATACGCGGTGAAAAGGTGGTGGGTATCGATTTGGAGTTCATAGGTCTTTTCCAGGATCTGCCGCAACCTGAAAATTTGGTCGATGGTTGACTTTCCTGGCCTGAAGCCACATTGATAAGGACCAATCAGATTGTTGACGAAAGGCTTCAGACGTTCACATATTACGGCAGAGAGGATCTTGTAGGCGATGTTAAGTAGACTGATTCCTCTGTAGTTGGTGCAGTTAAGAGGATCTCCCTTTTTCAGGATCGGGCAAACAATGCTGAGGTTCCATTCATTGGGCATGCATTCCTCTGACCATCAACCCTATCGTCGTATCCGATCGTAACAAAATTCTTCCGATTTGTACGAAATATACGAATTTGGTATCGTCAGAAGGGTTCCGATTGTTAAATCGTACATACCTCAGAAAAAAATTCAAATTTGCCTTGAAATGTCGAACTCAGAGTAACGCATCACAATTCCATGCGGCGATGCATACCGATTATTTTGTTTTATGCGTATCCAATTGTTCCGACAGCTAAATTGGGTCGGAACATTTGCGGAACGGCATGCGTTATTACACGTCAATATTTCGTTTACGAAACGGATACCATGAACAAAATAAATGTTACGATCGGAACTTTTCTACGATCGTAAGTTTTTCCGAACGGATACGACGATAGGGCTGCATATCTTACAGATGATTTGGTGCATCTGTAAGATATCTCTTTTCTAATTTTAGGAATTCTTTTTTTACTTTTTTAAGACCAATTTTTCTTAAATATATGTACTTTTCTCGAAAACGGTTCCTTCGGATTTGTTTGCAAAATGCTTGTATACCATTTTTTTTTTCGAAATATAATTGACGCTGTGGCTGTGGTGCATTTCATTTTCTAAGGGAAAATCAAAGTTATGTACATTCCTCATTGTTTATTAATGTTGCATTTATTACAAAAAAAAAAAAATTATAAAAAAAAGAAAAACACAAACAATTCAAAGGTCAAATTAAATATTTATCGAAAAGTTTCCTCACATAGTTTAAATTAATTAAAAATTAATAATTTGCTTAATAAAACAATAAAAATTAAATAAAACAAACTACACAGAGAGTAATTACAGTTTCATTCCTATTCTTTACACACACTCGAATTATATAAGATAAAAGTAAGACGGTAGACGACTGGCGCAGGTTGGCATGACTGCGACTACATATTGATTTGCATTAGGGCTTCTGTGCCTAACTGCAACAATACCTATAATTGCAAATATATCGAATTTGCAAGATCTAACTTCACAATTTTACGTGTTCATAATAATTTGTGGCATGAAATATTCTTACTTGCATTTAATAGATCGCATTACCCGTTATTCATGGGGTCCTATATAACTAAAACGGTCTGGAGAGCGACGACGACACGACGCGAAGCTGACGGGTATAATAACTTAAGTACAGTGCTTGAAGAAGTGGAGATGTCCGTCATCATCATTTTTCAATTATAAAACATTCTCGGATAATTTTCCAATTTAATTACATGAATGTGTTTTGTTGTGTGTTTGGTTTGAGTTGGATAGCGTTTGGAGCAATTTAACATCTCATATATCTTCTAGGCAACATTGTAGGCTCCGGGGACGGATTTTTTTTAGTTTAGGTTTTCAATATCAATACCCATATTTTGATAGTATCAGTATCTGGGCTGGTGCTCCAGCTACATAATTAAGCCTCATGGACGGTATACAAAAAAAGGACCCTTAGAATGATTGGTTGTAGAGATATAACCAACTCATTCACCTCGTTAGATCACCCACCGTCGTCGTAACGTTTCTTGTCTCTCACTGTTCTATCGTTACTTTAACGGTATGTGATCTTGTGAAATAGCCAGCTGCCCTTTAATAATCCGCCCGTAATACTCGCGCTTCTAGGAATGCCCATCAGTTTACCCTCGAGCACAACTTCGGATGTACTCTCAAGTATAGAGAATCATTCTTTGGCCGTACTACTCGAATGTGGAACTCCCTTCCATACTCAGTCTTTCCAAATCATTGCAATATTCAGGAATGACCAATGTACACCGTCACCAAATCATCTGTAAGATATGGACAGAGGAATGCATGCCTGATTAATGGAACCTCAGCATTGTTTGCCCCAAAATGGGAGATCCTCTAAACTGCACCAACTACAGAGGAATCAGTCTACTTTACATCGCCTACCAAATACTCTGAGCCGTAATATGTGAACGTCTGAAGCCTTTCGTCAACAATCTGATTGGTCCTTATCAATGTGGCTTCAGGCCAGGAGAGTCAACTATCGACCAAATTTTCACGTTGCTGCAGATCCTGGAAAAAACCATTGAACTCCAAATCGATACCCACCACCTTTTCATCGATTTTAAGGCCGCGTATGAAAGCATCTACAGAGACGAACTGTACAAAGCTATGTCTAGTTTTGGCATCCATGCCAAGTTCGACGCTTGTGCAAAATGACGATGGAGAACTCACGCTGCTCATCAAGGTTGGCAACGAGCTTACGGAATCTTTCGATTTCAAAAAAGGATTCAGACAAGGCGATGCAATGTCATGCGATTTCTTGAGTGCAAATCTCCACCGTCAACACCAGAGGCTCTATCTTCAAAAAGTCTGTTCCACTTCTTGAGAACGCCGATGGCATTAAAATAATGAGGAGAACACGAGATGTCAATAGCGCCTTTGTGAGAATTGAAACATGAGCGTCAAAAATGGGTTTAGCGGTAAATGAGGGAAAAACGCAGTACATGCTGTCTTCGAGGAAGGACACCCAACATCGACGGCTCGGACAGAATGTGACAATAGACGCATACAACTTTGAGGTAGTAGAGGAGTAGAAGCATGGACCTTGACAGAATCGGATGAATGTGCCTTAGGAGGCTGTTTCGAGAGGAAAGTTCTTCGAGTCATCTTTGGTCCCATGTGCATTGAAGAGCAATGGCGAAGAAGATACAACAGCGAACTTTACGGGTTGTACAACGACAAAGACCTAGCCAGAAGGATCAAGGTCAAGAGCCTCAGATGGCTCGGTCATTTAGAGCGGATGGACACCAATGCTCCGGCCTGAAAAGCCTTCCACACTATTCCCGCGAGACGAAGAAGGAGAAGAAGACCGCGACTCAGGTGGGCACACAAGTGGAAGAGGACCTCAATCAACTTGGAGTGGAAAACTGAAGACAGCTAGCTAGGGACCGAGCTGGCTAGCGAAGACTGTTAGTTGAGGCCCAAGTCCACAACGGATTGTAGCGCCACCTTAAGTAAGTAAGTAAATTCTTGTGTCCTTCCTTGTTGACGGTGTTAAATTGGATTTGCCCTCATTAACCGTTAAATCCATGTTCTAAGCCTCCGTCTCAAGGCTCGCAAAAGCTTCACTGACATCATGCTGTGGCCTTCCAGAGAAGTATGTAAATAGCCTCTAGCTAGTCGACAACAGAGCACCAGGAACAGGAAATAAAAGACTACAGTGTCTGCTGGATGAGCAGTTACAAATCTAACCTATACCTATAAAGAACAATTAAAAACGTGATTTATTATACCGTTCTTCTGAAACCCATGATTCAATGTTCAATGATTAATGCAAGAATTTTTGTCTGACGGTTGGTAACTCCCATCGGCATGAACATTACATCAATTTCAAGTTAAATTAAGATTTAAGATAAACAAAAATCGAAAGTTTAATGTTGAGTGAAAATGTATGATTGCAAACCAGAATAATTTGCAGGGAAATCCACATGACTTTGCACTCTTACTTTACTTGAAATTTGGTTTAGATTTTTTGCTTGCTTAGTTCTGGGCCCTTTTATATATGTAGAACAATTTTTAAGGGATGGCCCCGCACAACATTTTGTAGGTCTTGCAATTTCGTCGATAAGGGTTCTTTCTAGTCATGGAAAAACACTTCTGAAAGCCCGTTGCAAGACTCATCTAATTATGTATCAATCGGCCTGTTAAGAAACTGTTTTAAAACTTCAAAACCCAATGAATCAGCTTTGACTCATAAAATCGGTGTCTGTACCATGAATATACGTTTGAATTGTAATGTCAAATAAAACACAAACTTTGTAACGAAGTGTTACATGCTCTAATACAAAAATTTCAAATCTGTGATAAATACCAAACAAATGGGTCTGTTTTTGCAATTCGCCATCATACAATTCACGCTCGCATTAAAACGAATATATTCAGGCGAAACTAATTCCAGCCTGTATTAACATACATTTCGATTTGGGCTGGAGTCTATACCGGACAAGGGACAAGTCGTATGACTCATTTCCCCATTCAGTGTTTACTTTCATCATCAATACCATTCACTGCTTCATAGAATACATGACATAAGCAAATTCACGTTCAGTTTAAGTAGCACAATTCATATGAGCGTCAGTACTTTCGTAGTAAAATCACCGCTACCACTACTTTTCGTCACTATTTTTGTTGTCATTTCAACTTTTGATTTCGAATCGAGTGTTTTTGGTCATATCCGCCGCCGATCGCTATTTCTTTATTAAAGCTTCACCCCCCACCCCCCCGCTACCAGTTTTGAAGGATATTTGTCCTGAGTTCCGATCGTGCAGTAACCGCCTTTACTTTTTAAAATTTCTCCCCACCAGTAGTAAAGGGTTTTAATATTGAAGGAATTTATCCTGAGTGCCACCAGCGGCCTTAAATACACCTGCTGATCCACCAGACCTTTTCTCTGCTGTGAAGTGCCACCAGGGGCCTTAAATAAACCTGCCGATCCAACATAACTATTGCCTGTCTTGCCGAGCCTTAGACGTACCTGCTTATACCCAGGAAATACACCGGTAGAGTAAAGAATTACCGATAAAGACAGCAAACAACCGGACTAACGGAAACAGGAACTGAAGCCCAGTAGCGGAAGTATTACCAACGATAAAGGCAGCATGTAACAAGACATCGGACATTTGACAGCTCGGTTTCCCATCTCCCTTTTAAACTTATATGTAGTCCGGATGGTATCCTCGCTATTATTCTGAAGAGGTGTTCTTCCACCTTGGCAAAACCCTTGTTTAAGCTTTTCCATCTTTCATATTCTTCGGTCGGAACGACCGAGTAGTTGGAAACAGTGTCAACAGTGTTAGTGCAGTCAATTCCAAAAAAGGCGAATTTTCTTCTCCCTCCAATTATCGTCCGATTGCACTTACGACCCTTTATACTTGCGACATATAAAATATATGGCAAGTATTGAATTTGTAAAAAAAAAATTTGAGATGAGGATGAGATATGACACTACGATGATAGAGAAGTCGAAAGAAGTGGGTCCGGCGATTCCGTCTGTCTGTCTGTCGGAAAGTTTACAGGCATCTACAGCCTTAACAACTGGTCCGATTGACTTCAAATTTGAAAATTAGAGGTTTGAGCAAAAAGTCATATCCCAATTTTTTTATTTTTGTTTTAAGATCAAAATTTAGGGTAGCCACCATACGATTTTTTTTGGGCAAAAACCAAAACTTTTTTTTTTCCAAAACGGCTCCTACGATTTTTTTTTTAAACTTCCTCGAGTTTAATTTATTTAAACATTCATGTATTTTATGTAAAAAAAAATTGTATTGCTCCAAAACGGTACCTCCCATAGAACCGTTTTTTTGTTATTAGATTTTCTGGAAAACTGAAAGTCCGATCAGCGTAATTTTTTTTTCGAAAGTACGTATATAGTGTTCAAATAATATTTTCTTTTCTAAAAAATTCAATTTTTTTTTTGGATTTTTAAAAAAATATTTAAAATTTTTTTTTTTTTTCAAAATTCTGTATCTCAAAAACGGATCAATTTTAAAAATCCAAATTGGAGTATAAAATATGTATTTATATGGTCTTAAAAACTGCAAACCCAAATTAATTTTAAGACGTTCTTGAATTTTATATATAAAAAATTAATTTAAAAAAAAAACTGCTCCGACGTTTTTCAAAAAAAAAAAATTCAATAAATCAAGAATAAAGTTTGAATTTGTTTGGCATTTAAAGTTTTGGAATGAAATGTATTTACGAGGTACATTTTCAAATTTTAATTTTCTTAATGAATTCTAATTATTTTTATATATTGAGTTTTTTTTTTGTGAGTTTAGTGTAAGCTGTAAGTAAGAGTGTAATCAGATTTGCTTAAAGTATATTTCTTATTTTAACACTACTTTTTGCAATTTAAGTAATCATAAATATTTAGTTTTAGCATGCAGGAGCAAGTTCGTACGACCCAGTCGTGCACATTTTTTTTCTAAGGTCATGGAAACGCTGATAAACTATCAGCTCAAGAAATATCTCCAAGACCGAAAGCTTCTTAATGACCGGCAGTACGGCTTTTGCAGCAACATGTCCACTGATGATTTGATGGTTTATCTCACCGATTAGTGGAACAAATCTTTACATCGTTTTGGAGAAAGTAAAATTGTTGAAGTCGATCTTTCAAAGGCATTTGATAAAGTCTGGCATCTTGCTCTTTTATCGAAAATGTATGCATTCGGTATCGATGAATACCTACTTCGTTCGATTGGAAACTTCCTCTCGAACCGTTGAATACAAGTTGTATTGTACGGATTCAAGTCTAAAACCCACAATATAAAAGCTGGTGTGCCCCAGGGATGCGTTTTGTCTCCGACCCTCTTTCTCATTTTCATTAATGATTTCTTGTCTGTTACTTCTAATCCAATAAATTGTTTCCCAGACTCAGACTCGTTAAAGGGAGATATACCATTTTGCCACATATGCGAAGTCGCCAAAAATGCCTCAAAATGTTTGGGTTGCAAGAAATTCTTCTCCCCTTCTGATTTGGCTACCATCTATAAGACATATATCCGTCCAAAGCTTGAGTACAACTCTCATCTCTGGGCTGGTGCTCCAGCTACATACTTAAGCATCTTGAATGGTTTTAAAAAAGAGCCTTACGAATGATTGGTGTTAGAGACATAATCCATTCGTAAGACCACCGTCGGTCGTAACGTTTCATGTCTCTTTCTTTTCTACCGTTACTTTTACGGTAGGTGCTGTAGAGAAAAAGCCAATTGCATTCCTCCCCTCAAGCAATTCGCCTGTAATACTCAAACTTCTAGGAATGCCCATCAGTTTACCCTCGAGCCCAACTTCGGACGTACTCTCGAGTATATAGAATCATTTTTAAGCCGTACTACGCGAATGTGGAACTCTCTTCCACACTCTGTCTTTCCCAATCGTTGCAATGTTCAAGAATTCAAGACCAATGTACAGTGTACACCGACACCTCCTTTCTAACCCCAACCTTTCTTCCTTATGCACTCACTCTGTCTCTGGCATAATAAGGGTATAAAAAATCCCTTGAGTGGGTGCAAATTATAAAAAAAAATGGTCCGTGTTAAATACACCTGTTTGACGAATTCGACAACCCAAGCTGCTGAAAACGAAGACGTATAGTGATTCGTCAAAGTCGTCGCCAATTTTTTCCGCTTCAGTTGCTATTTAATCTCACCACTACGAGTATAAATGCTGGATGGTCTAACCGGTCGAGTATCATCCTCTATTGTAAACAATTCCCACACAACGGAACGCTGATTTTTAAAATACTGATGTTCACTTTGGAGACCCTGGCTCTGTTGTGGTGTAACTCTTTTCATGATGAAGATGAATACCCCATGATGAAATGGAGTTCAAGATCTTATGTTCTTCACCAAATATATTTTCGTGTTTGACATGAAGACTCAACCTCAACCGCTCTTCCAAAGAGAAGTAAAAAAATAAAAGAAATAAATAACCTATATTGCTTAGGAACTATAGCAACAAAAAAATAAAAAAAAAAGGAACGAAATTAACAAAACAAAATGTGATTCAGAGGGACAATACTTTTTTTTCTACAATCACATCCAGTTTAATTTGCGGACAATTAAATTAATAAACTTGTTATTGCTGAATTAAACTAAATTAAGAGTAATGCCATTTTGCTCAAAGTCCAACAACAAACAAAACAAACAGATGCACGATTCATGTGGTTTATCGAATTAAAAAAAAAAAAGAAAAACAACAGCGATATAAAAAAAAGAGTAAAACACCTCATTTGGTCACCTGAGTAGTTTTAATGTCATAAGAGATAATATCACTTTCATTTTATTTTATTTTTTTCATTTATTCTTAATCCACTCGAACAATTTCGCCGGTTGGTTGTGGTCAGTTAAACTGACAGCGACACGGGCGCCACGGTGCGGTGCAGTGACATCGTCGTCGGTGGTCAATGCCTGCCAGGCGTGGGAAATTAATTGGTATTCATTAAAACATAGCAGATATGTAATATGTGGATAACTTGAGTGTGATTTTCCATCACACTGCGTCAAATCAATGCAATGCACGTCGCGTCGTCAATTATCGTGTAAATATGTTTGTGTCATCGCAGTGTTTAAGCACCATTATCGCTTTAAAGACCCGGAAAATGATTAACAATGGCAGATGATTCGTTTCGTTTTCATTGTGTTTAATGAAACGTCACAACCGACTGTGTAATGAATACAAATTAGGTATTTGTGATATTTTGGAATGATCACGATCGACATGAAATGAATAAATTGAGGAAAATGGTATTTTTGAGCTTTAATACTAATTGAGACTTTTTTTATTGACTTTTTTGTAAGATAAACTGAAAAAAGTGACAGGTGCTTTCTACATTTTTCTTTCGAAAAAAAATCAACTGCGCGATTTTCAAAAATGTTTATAGAACCAGAAAAGCTTATAGAATTTCCATTCTTCAAAAATGTTTCTATGAGCTTCAAAGAAAATTTCCAATAAATCATCAAAATATAGCATTCTCTTGGCTTTTGAAATTTGCATTTTTGACATATTTCCATTAGTTCCCAAAATCGTTGTTGAAGTTCTCAATGAGTCTTGTTTTCTTTTTTGTGGCGCCGCTGACTATCTAACAAGAAGAATTGTCTGTTTGAGATTCAAGACATTATTTTGTATCACAACAGATGATGTTCTTTATTTTAACTCGTCAGCTATCGTTCTGGAAATGTGTTTGCTAATTGTAGAAGCAAACTGATAACGAACTTATAAAAGAATTTCTCAGTTGCAACAAGTTTTCTTGCGGTTGGAAGACATAAACGAATTGAATTGCATCTTTATTTGCAAACCATCAGGAAATACAAAATTAGCTGAATAAATAAATTGATTGTTTTCAAACTGTCTGAACTGAATTGTTTGTCATAATATCATGACATAATTTCCATCGATCCACAAAATTTGCAAATATTTTCCCTTTATAGAAGGGCGAATCTGTAACATTTGTTGTTTTTTGTACACTATGAGAACTCAAATAGATTTATGAAACATTTAGAGATCCAGATTTGACACGAAACCGAAAGACCGGAAACTGACTTATGTTTACTTACTTACTTAAGGTGGCACTTCAGTCCGTTGTGGACTTGGGCCTCGCTAGCCCTTCGCTAGCCAGCTCGGTCCCTAGCTAGCTGTCTTCAGTTTTCCACTCCAAGTTGATTGAGGTTCTCTTCCACTTGTGTGCGCCACCTGAGTCGCGGTCTTCTTCTCCTTCTTCGTCTCGCGGGAATAGTGTCGAAGGCTTTTCGGGCCGGAGCATTGATGTCCATCCGATCAAAATGACCGAGCTATCTGAGTCTCTTGACCATGATCCTTCTGGCTAGGTCTTTGTCGTTGAACAACCTGTAAAGTTCGCTGTTATATCTTCTTCGCCATTGCTCTTCAATGCACATGGGGCCAAAGATGACTCGAAGAACTTTCCTCTCGAAATAGCCTGAGACACATTCATCCGATTCTGTCAAGGTCCATGCTTCTCCACCATCATCAGTGTTGTACAATTTTACCTTAGTTTCCACTCAATTGCTTTCTTAGCCCAAGCAGAGCCTTGGTAGACAAGCTCCTCTACTACCTCAAAGTTGTATGCGTCTATTGTGACGTTCTGTCCGAGCCGTCGGTGTTGGGTGTCCTTCCTCGAAGACAGAATATACTTCGTTTTTCCCTCATTTACCGCTTAACCCATTTTTGCCGCTTCTGTTTCAATTCTCACAAAGGCGCCATTGACATCACGCTGTGTTCTTCCCATTATATCAATATCATCGGCGTACGGGAGAAGTTGAACAGAATTTTGGATGATAGAGCCTTTGGTGTTGACGGTGGAGTTCTGCACTATCTTCTCAAGAAGGAAATCACATGACAGTGTATCGCCTTGTCTGAATCCTTTCTTAACGTCGAAAGATTCCGTACGCTCGTTTCCAACCTTGATGGAGCAGCGTGAGTTTTCCATCGTCATTTTGCACAAGCGAACGAGCTTGGCAGAGACGCCAAAACTAGACATAGCTTTATACAGTTCGTCTCTGTAGATGCTGTCATACGCGGCCTTAAAATCGATGAAAAGGTGGTGGGTATCGACTTGGAGTTCATAGGTCTTTTCCAGGATCTGCCTCAACGTGAAAATGTGGTCGATGGTTGACTTTCCTGGCCTGAAGCCACATTGATAAGGACCAATCAGATTGTTGACGAAAGGCTTCAGACGTTCACATATTACGGCAGAGAAGATCTTGTAGGCGATCTCCCTTTTTCACGATCGGGGAAACAATGCTGAGGTTCCATTCATCGGGCATGCATTCCTCTGACCATATCTTACAGATGATTTGGTGCATGCTCCTATCTAGCTCGTCGCCTGCTGCTTTGAACAACTTAGCAGCTAGTCCATCTGCTCCAGCGGCTTTGTTGGATTTCAGCCGTGATATTGTGGTTTTCATGGGAAGATATTATCTATTGGAAAATCATGAGGCTTCGTCACAAGAACGTAATGCCTAGGTTCTTTGGAGTTCTGGCAAATAAAAGTGTTAGTAGGAAGCTTGTGGATATGTATTATCTGGTAGAATCAATGTGTATAGACAACTGTTCCTCATGAAGCCTTCGAATTCAAGTCCGAAAAGCTTCGAAGACTTCGCAGTGTAGAGGATGACTCAGGTGACAGAGGTTTTGAGCCAAACATATCCAGCTTGTCAACCTTTCTTCTCAAATTTCGGCTTGACTAACATTTATTTCACAACTTATTTACTTGCTGTTCGTTCAACCATAAATACTTTTGCTTAATTAAAAACGTTTTTACTAGCACTCATATGTGAATTTTAATTTGGTTAAAAAATATGTTTATATGACGTTAAAGGGGATTCACCACGCTTCGATGTCACTTCAATGAGACGTGGTCGGAATGCAAAAGACTTAACCATGCATTCATGTGTTTTTTATTATTTTTTGCAACAATGAATGTCAAGAATCTTGACAACTGAGTCGTAGTAAAGGAATAATTTTAATTTATTACTTTCGATTTGTGTATGAATAAATTAACTGCAAGGAATTTAAATTACTCAGTTTATATTCATTTTTTTCCTTAAGTACTTAATTATTTCAATTATTTTTGAATGAAGTTGATGATTTACAAAGTCAACATTGATTTTCTTATCTTCTACCTACTTAAAAAATCTTGTATTTTACATGTTTTAATTTTCAAATTGTTGTTGTAATTATGCAATAACTTTCTAATTTATTGATATATTTTTAATGAACGCAATTTATGGCGAACTTAAAGATGGAAATTTATCGTTAAATGGTCCGACGTTAGTCACTTGGAATCGGTATAAACAATAAACATTACAAGGGTTGTTTGATCTGTTTTCAAATATTAAAAATTGTTCAATAGAAATTCATACCAGCTAATAAATATTTAAACAGCCAGCAAGTTTTAATTTAAAAGCAATCATTTGGTAAATGTGTAGTTTTATTATTATTTCATATAAATAAATATTTTATTAACCTCCTGGCAACGCCTTTGTACTACGAATGTCAATAAACATCAAATAAATTTCAAAAGCATTTGAAATAGAACATTTTCCATCATTCTTTTTTTGACGTTTCTTCTTCTACCTACAATGGAACGGGTTATTGTGTATGTGTCAATCTTCGGACGATTCTGTTTTCAAAACAGAAGAGTTCTGCTCTTCTCAGAAGCATTCCGTCCGTCTAAGTCAGTCCAATGGAATGGTTTCAGAAGACTTCTGGACTCCTGGATGACCAATGGAAAACGACAATAGAGTACCGGCGGGAAACGTCAAACGAGATGACGTCTTGTCGTCGTGGACAAAGATTATATAAGTAACAAGATGGGAAACAAGGCTGTCAAAGTGACAGTTGCCTACAAGCTAACATTTACGGATTGCAAAGATATGTGCGTGTTTTCACAAATACATTCTTTCAATCCGTCTATTCACCAAAGGGGAACAATTTTGGCAGTTAAATTTGAAAAAAAGGTGAGTTAATGGATATGTTCACAAACAAATCATTTGGTAAGCAAATATCAACGAAATAAAACGGGGTAGAAATTGTTCATGAAACTTTATTATTTGGTTCTTTCAAATTTTGACGGTGATGGAAATTGTGTACATCCTTATCAATTTAAAATAAATAGTAATTTAATTATAGTAAGAAAACACGTTAAATCAGATCAATACATATTTGTATTTTCTCGAAATCTAAAGAAACTCAATTTTTTTGTTTTCGTTCAAACTAATAATTAAATGTTTTATAATTTTTATCTCATGGGCACTTATGACACGTTCTAAAACATATAGGGGCATATTCATAGACATATGAAAATGCCGACACATTTTTTGGCTCATTTTGTAAGTTTTAACTGTAAATAGAAAATAAATAAAATCTCATGATTCATGAACAATGATCAAATTGATAATGAAACTTACCTAAGTCTCCTCAATAGCAAAATATTATAATCTGCTAATGAACAAGATAAGTGTAATACTAGCTTAAAATGACGTTTCAAACATGATTCAAACGTTATTTTATATGCTAATTCCACTAATGCTTATCAAAAGATTTAGCGAAGTAGGTTGAGAATAGATCTTTTATAGGATTTAGGTTCTATATTCGTAGGTCAAAACTAAGAATTATAGAACGTGTAGTATAATGTATAATACTACTTTTTCTATTCTCAATTTCAGAAAGGTCGTGATTTATTCTAAGCTAATTCTCGTGATAAGCGTCAATGGAATCAGCATATTGTAACATTTAATACTCTTAATATTGTTCATTGTCGTACTATATTTTTGAGCCAACATAAGCATACCTTAATGTAAGGCACAAAAAAATATATATTCGGTCTAAAGTTCATAGAGAATATATAATTCCTAGAGTCGCGACCTTTTCCTCCCTTGCCGAAAACACCCTCAAAATTTTTCTGAGGTGAACTCTCACAATCCTCTCTTTTTTTCGTGTCCGTGAATCTGTGTAAGAAGTGACAAAAGAGTGAGTACTCAGTCGTGAGTAAAATTATTTTCCTGTTTCCCAAAGCAGTGTTACCACATGGCCTCTATAGAGTCAAAATGGACTCGTTTTTTTACTTGCGACATATAGAATATAATATGGCAAGTATTGAATTCGTAAAAAAAAAATTGAGATTATGATGAGATATGACATTACGATGATGGAGAAGTCGAAAAAAGTGGGTCCGGCGATTCCATCTGTCTGTCTGTCTGGAAGTTTACAGGCATCTACAGCCTTAACTACTGGTTCCATTGACTTCAAATTTGAAAATAAGAGGTTTGAGCAAAAACTCATATCCCAGTTTTTTTTATTTTTGTTTTAAGATCAAAATTCAGGGTAGCCCCCATACGATTTTTTTGGCCAAAAACGAAAACTTTTTATTTTCTCCAAAACGGCTCCTACGATTTTTTTTAAACTTCCTCGAGTTTTATTTTTTTTAAACATTCATGTATTTTACATAAAAATTTTTTTTTTTGTATTGCTCCAAAACGGTACCTCCCGTAGAACCGTTCTTTTGTTATTAGATTTTCTCGTAAAATAAAAGTCCGATCAGCGTAAGTTTTTTTTTGAAAGTACGTATATATTGTTCAAATAATATTTTGTATTCAAAACAATTTTTTATTTAATTTTTTTTTTTCAAAATTCTGTATCTCAAAAACGGATCAATTTTAAAATCCCAAATTAAAGCATAATGTGTATATTTATATGGTCTTAAAAACTGCATACCCAAATTAATTTTAAGACATTTTTGAAAAATTTTATATATCAAAAATTAATTTAATAATACAACTCCGACGGTTTTCAAAGAAAAAATTCAATAAATCAAGAATAAGGTTTGACTTTGAATTTGTTTGGCATTTAAATTTTTGGATTTAAATGTATTTACTAGGTACATTTTTTTGTGAGTTAAGTGTAAGCTGGGCCCAAAGTTTTTATTTCATCTTTCACGGACACTGCCTCTTGCGAAGAATTGACAAAACTTTTAAGAGTATCTTCTGTCATGAAAAAGTGCTTCTCAACTTTGCCGTTCGGAATCGGCGTAAATTTGTAGGTCCCCTCAATTCTTCACACGCACCTAGAGAATTGTTGATGAGAGTAAGTCACTTAGGCCTTGGTTCTTCAAGAGCTGTCGCGCCACTCTATTTATTTTTAAGTGTAAGCTTTAAATAAGAGTGTAATCAGAATTGCTTAAAGTATATCTCTTATTTTAACACTACTTTTTGCAATTTTTGGAACATAAAAGTAATCATAAATATTTAGTTTTAGCATGCAGGAGCAAGTTCGTACGACCCAGTCGTGCACATTTTCTTCCTTGACTCCGGGACTCGTTTTTATCACTTTTGACTCGTTTTTTTGCAGACACAAATAGGTACAATTACTAAGAATTTTATATTTTGAAAAAAATAATCACATGATTAAATCGTCTATTCGACTATTTCTTGTCCTAATTGCTTGTATTTCGAACATTAAAACCATACAATTAATTTTTCACATGTTAAAAATAAAAAAAGATTTCTGAAAGAATTTATTTTTTTTTTAGCGTGGACTCGTTTTTTTTTTGTAAATGACTCGTTTTTCACGCTTCTGGGACTCGAAAATATTTTTCCCTGCGGTAACACTGGCCCAAAGTGACAGACTTTCACCACAGCAAATACGAGACTAAAGGCCGTTTGTGTATGCGTCTGTATGCGTACTATTTCGATTTTTGTGTGTGTTTTTTTTTAAAGATTTATTAAGATTTTTGATACAAATATATATTGGTAAATTATAGTGCAATTATATCTAACTCGAGTTGCAACTCGGTTTGCCTAACTCGAGTTGAACGAATCAACTCGGTTTGCCAACTCGGTTTGAAAATTCGGCAAAATCCCTGCCATCTGCTTTTGAAAGTTGAATGTCAATGGCTCAATAGAGAGATAAGGTACGAATCTAGGTCGCTAGAGGAATATTTCGTTCAAAATGTTACCGGATTGCCCAGAAAATCGCTCTAGAAAACATAAAAAAAAAACCAGAACACCAAGTTCTTAATCCGTCAAAATCTCTGCCATCCGCTGATGAAAGTAGAATGTCAATGGCTCAATAGAAAGATAAGGTACGATTCAAGGTCGCTATATATTCGTTCTGAATAATACCGGATATGCCCGAAAACCTATAAGAAAACACATAAGAAATGGAATAATTAGGTTTTTATCAATGCCATCCGTGATAATGAAATTCTACCACTTGGTAATTTATTTGCCTTGTATACAATATGTAAACTCAAAATTAAAAAACACATACAAAATTAGAAGCAAGTAAACTAGTCTTTTTTATCAATTGCCGAGTTGGCGAATCGGGTTGCTGAACCTAATTTATTGGCAAACCGAATTTTCAAACCGAGTTGACTAGAGTTAGCAAACCGAGTTGACCCATCACTAGTTAAAAGTGCAAAGAAACAATATAACGTATTTATTTTTCATATTACATGCATTTTTTTGTATGTTTAAGTTTTTTTTTTTTTTTTTGAAAATTTTGAGCTCAACGGAATCTTATTTTCGAAATCTGAGCCCATGAAACCCACCTCTCCTCAAGCCTGAGCATTGTATCTAACTCAGTTTCTCATTTAAAAAGCATTGGAAAACTAACACATTCTCACTGGGCTAGTACAAAACGACGAAATTGCTGCTTGTAGGCAAAAAGAGAGCGAACACCCGAAGTCGCGACTCTAGGTATTATATATTCTCTATGCTAAAGTTTCGGAACATATCCAAAATCATAATTCAAGTCTTTTCGAGAAAAGAAAAACATGTTGACAATAGGTCCGTTCTTTTACTTTTTGGGCAGTTTGTGTAAAAACTGTCAAATTTTGAGGAGTGGGGATAAATTTCTCAGAAAAAAAAAAACAAATGTGCACAAAAGTAAAAGAACGCGTTGAACACAAAACTCTCCCACTTTTTAAACGTCACTTTTTTTGTGAGCAAGTGCACAAAACATGAACACGATGAAAAGTCAAAAATAATATAAAAAAAAAAATTAACACAACTTACACAACTGCCACAAGAAACGTTTGTGTCTAAAATCGGCAGATAGGGGAAATATTTTTCTCCTTCAAAAGTGACAGATTTTACAATAAGTGGCAGTTTTAGGGAGTAAACGAACGGACCTAATTTCACGTTAAATTTGAAAATTCGAAAACAAACAAAAGAGAGGTGTAAAAATAGAAAAAACTCACCTCATCTCTTTGTTTTTATAACTCACATGTATTCATGTAGACGGAAAGAAAAAGGAAATGAAGAAATATGAAAATTGTGGGATCTAGGAAGTGAAACGTGAGTCAGTTTCCCATCTTGTTGCATATTTAATATTTGGTCGTGGAAGGCGAATAACTTCACTTAGGGCGAAATTCATTAAACAAGAAATACAAAATAGGTATACCTTTTCCTGTTAAATTAATGAAAATTTATCATTAGTTAAAAGTTTACTATTTTATCTTCTTTGTTCGTTGTTTGTGTTAAAATGTACAAAAAAATGCCTCTTTGGTTTTTGTTGTCCAACTTCTTTCTATTTGCATCCAATCCCTTACGTACACTAAAATCTTCATTTCCTGAATAAAAAAACTTTTTTTTGGATTAATTAATTATCGAGTTATTAAGAATTACAAAAAAAAAAAAAATTCAAGTTGAATGCTAATCCACGGCCGATAAAATGACAGTTGAGATTGGTCGAAATTTATGCGCTGTCAAAAAGGAAAGAGCCCTATTGAAATGGAATGTGTCTCGTCTTAAGTCGATATAAGAGACGGTTCATACGCAAAATAAATAAAATCAATCTGAATTTGATTTGAACAAAATTTCAAGATTACTAGCTCAAAAAGCACTTCGTGTTTGCCACTTCATGATTCACGATATAAATATAGCAAAAATGAAAAGCACTTGAATCTCCAAAACGTTCCTATCTCTCGACCTAAATACATTTTTTTTCAATATCAATTCAGACAGCAAAAATTAAAATTGTCTGACATAATATTGATAACAAGACAATACGCGTAACAAGTTTGTGTTGCTTATTTCCTGTAGGTTGTTACCCTTATTTAACCTTATCATTCTAAGCAATCTAATCTGCATAAGTTAATGTTTTTTACCCACAAGAATAAATAATTATGTTATGACTACGTAGTTGCTATCGGCTTAAAACAATTTGTAGTAATGGAAACTTCGCAACAATAATGATGAGAAAAATAATCGAAAGAGGCAAGACAGTGTTTGAGATTGCAATCTTTTTGTGATTGTTGATGTTGAAAATACATGAACTTATTTAAATTTTGCTCGCTTCTGCTCTATTTTTATTTGGTACTAGCTGTACCCTGGGCGCGTTGCTTCGCCACCAACGAAAATAAATTTGAAGTAAGTTCTCGTTCTCTGTTGTTGACTCATTTAGAAACTAAGCGTCTATTGTGATAACAAAGTTACTCATTGGAGTGTTATGAACTTAAAATAATCATTTTGTACATTTAATGAAATTTGAGAAACACCTTATATCGATCGTTGCCAGTTTACTGGGCGGATACCACGCCCAGTAAATTCAGAGAAATGCTTGCGTAGGGATATCAGGGGCAATCAGGTCCTGTCCAACGGATGCACTTAACGTCATCCTGGACCTTCTCCCGATTGACCTCTTTATTAAATATCAGGTGTCCTGCAATATCTTGAGACTCA
Source organism: Sphaerophoria rueppellii (assembly GCA_920937365.1). Taxonomy (NCBI): domain Eukaryota; kingdom Metazoa; phylum Arthropoda; class Insecta; order Diptera; family Syrphidae; genus Sphaerophoria; species Sphaerophoria rueppellii. The sequence continues at coordinate 95,873,623 of CAKKXW010000001.1, forward strand.
AAGAAATAGGCTGCTGGAAAACTAGATCCTACGGGCACTACAACCATACAAGCCTGATGCCATCAGACATCCCTTCCACAACCACCGATTACTGCATCCCTACCCTAAACACCTCAAAGAAGTTAAGAGTCTAGCTCCCGTAAAGAATCGACTCGGAGGAAGGCGATGTAACGAAAGACTTCGACACAACTATCTTCACGGATGGTTCGAAAATAGAAGTTGGTGCACGTGTCTTCTGCGAATCTCTTAAGATTTCAAAATCCTATAGACTTCCCGATTTTGCCAGTGTTATCCATCCAGCCAGAATTATTAGCGATATGGGATGCTTGTATAGCCCTTAAAGATATCCGACAAAACCAGCTTTATCATCCATCAAAACAAGGAGGCCCTCAAGGAACTCGATTTGAGCGTCACTCTAATCTGAATACCGGGCCATAGGGGCTTTGAGGGAAATGAGAAGGCAGATGAGCTAGCTAGGCAAGGATCAGCCCTTCACAACTCACTCGCAGTGAGAGTATATGCTCCTCTTGGTGTTGTGAAGGGCTATATCCTGACCAAATACACATCAGAAGCAAATAATAGATGGAATAGTTTAACGAGTTGCGTTATATCTAGGAAAATCAGGCCCGCCTATAACAAACCCAAATCGATCAATTTAATTTCCAAACCAAGGCATGATATAGCCAGGATTGTTGCTACCAGCACAGGGCATTGACCTATAGGGGAGCATGCGGCAAAATTGGGTATACCACATAACTCTCTGCCGTATAGCTGTGAGAACCACACACACACTTTCTTTGCCATTGTCCGTCCTTGGCTAGGAAACTCTACTTAGGTAAAGATTTCTTCAACGGTATTGAGGAACTCTCAGAATTCAAGATCAGAGATTTGATCTCAACTCATACATAAAAAAAAACAAAGGGTTTTAGCGCCCTCCTCCCCCCTCATCTCTCAGTACAAAATGTTCCCGTGCCAGTGAGACAAAGAAGTGCCCGCAGTGTCGAGAATATTGCTGCCGATAGCGCATCAATTGCGGAAGACCCAATACAGTCTCTCATACGTAGTTCTCAAGCGTTGGGCATCTCTTTGACGTCGTTGTGGCGAATTTCGAGAAAAGATCTTGGCCTACATCCTTACAAGATCAAATTGACGCAAGAACTGAAGCCGCTTGATCACCAGAAGCGTCGTTTGTTCGTGAATTGGGCTGAGCAACAACTTGAAAATGATCCGGATTTTCATCGAAAAATCATCTTAAGCGATGGGCTCATTTCTGACTGGATGGCTTCGTCAATAAGCAAAATATGCCTTATTGGTCAGGCAGCAATCCACATGTGTTTCACGACACCCCCATTACATCCCGAAAAAATCACTGTTTGATGCGGTTTACATGCTGGTGGTGTCATTGGGCCGTACTTCTTCCGTGATGATTAAGACCAGCACGTTACTGTGAATGGGAATCTCTACCGCTCAATGCTAACCGATTATTTTTGGAATGAATTGGATGATATGGACTTAGACGATATGTGGTTTCAACAGGACGGTGCCACATGTCACACAGCGGGCCAAACAATCGAATTATTGATAACGAAGTTCGATGAGCGCATTGTCTCCAGAAATGGACCTGTGAATTGGCCGCCTCGTTCATGCGATTTAACGCCGTTAGACTATTGCCTGTGGGCTACGTCAAATCTATGGTTTATGCCAACAAGCCAGCGACGATTGATGAACTTCGTACGAATATCGAACATACAATTGCAGCAGTATCGGCCGATTTATGCTTGAAAACCGTCGAAAATGGGGTTCAGCGTCTGGACTTCTGCAAGCGTGCCCGTGGTAGCTATGCAAACAAAATCGAGTTCCATACATAATGGCATCCACAATGTTCTTCCACAGGAATAAAGAATTTCATTGATATTGGATTTAGTTTTATTTAAAAAAAACTTTTGTAGCGTCCCTATTGAAAAACCCTTTATCTACATCCCATGTTTAGGTATAATCAATTCACTGCCCGATCAACTCAACAAATGAAAAACATTGCCAGAGGCCCCACTGTTTTTAATCCGCTCTTGAAAAAAGACGATCCATGTATGATGTTTAAATTAAAAGCGAATAAACCAATTAAAACTTAATCATTGACTTCATATGAATTAAAAACACAAATAAAATTAATGCGAGTGTGGTGTTCTGTTTCGTGACATAAAACAATCTAAAATTTTCCCACCTATTACGGATTTTCCAGTGAATTAACATCGATAGCGATTTAAATTTTAAATTTCAATTCAAAGTGTTATAAAACACCACCGTTGTTATTATTCTGTCATATCTTACCTTTTTTTGGGAACTGCAAATTATTTGTCATGCAAGTGAGAAGTTGACGACGACAAGTCGTTGGGCAATCGATTAAGTTGTTTTACGAATGTACGAACCCTTCGAAGATGGTCTGATAAGTACTTCGCCTACAAATGAAAAACAACAAAATACTTGACGCAGCAAAGCTCTAATCTCGTCAACTTGTCTGAAATTTATGTTGTCTTGAGGTCTACAAAGAAAGCCTCCGTGGCGTCGTTACCTCCTCGTTCGACCAAAATGTCTGCCCGGCCTAATGTGCAGAACACTGGTGGATGGGTTAGCAGTTCGTAGCGCAATTCGACCAATTTGGCAAAGGCGATGGCGGTGGTGTGAGCCGGTTGGTGCGTTATTATGGTACTAGATTAAAGTGTCTACTGTTTCGAATGGTCCCTGGTGTCTGGTGTTTTCCAGTGGAGTGACAAAAAGACGCAAATACTCCTTTGGTTTTGCCTTAATCAACGTCAGACTTACGTACTTACTTACTTATGGTGTCACTACAGCCCAGGCCGGACCAGGGCCTCATCCAACAAACGTCTGCAGCTAGCTCGGTCCCTAGCTAGCTGACTCTAGTTTCGCAAACCAATTTGGTTCAGGTCCTCTACCACCTGCGTGCTCCACCTGAGTCGCGGTCTTCCTCTTCTGCGACGTCCTTCAGGTTTCATCAGATGTTGTCATGGTCCATGTCTCTGCACCATGCATGAGGACCGGGATGCGATGAGGGTTTTGAAGAGTGTCAGTTTAGTTGCTCGGGAGAGGACTTTACTACTCTGCCTTCTAAGTCCAAAGAAGCAAGAGTGATTCTTCTTCATTTGATTTCATCGTTGGTGTTGTTGTCTGAGTTTATAGCGGATCTGAGGTAGACGATGTCCGTAACTACCTCCAAGTTAAATCTATATATGCTGACGTTTGCTCCAAGACGTTGATTTTGTTTGCCCTTTCTTGTGGACAGCATTAACTTGGTCTTGCCCTGGTTTACCGCTAGACCCATCTTCCTGGCCTCCATCTCAAAACTCACAAACGCTTCACTGACATCACACGTGTTCTTCCAATTATGTCAATGTCGGTCGTCTGCGTAGCCTACTAGCTGGACGGACTTTTGAAAGATTGTGCCTTTGGTATTGACGTTAGAGTTTTGCACAATCTTTTCAAGTATGATGTTGAAGAAATCGCATGACAACCCATCGCCTTGTCTTGTTGGAACAGCGTGAGTTTTCCATTGTGATCTTACACAGACGGACGAGTTTTCCTGGGATGCCAAAACTAGACATTGCCTTATATAATTGGTCTCTAAGGACGCTGTCATACGTGATGAAAAGGTGGTAGGTATCGATTTGAAGTTCTTGGGTCTTCTCCAAGATCCGCCGTAGGGTGAATATTTGATCTATGTTGGACTTTCCGGGCCTGAAGCCACACTGATAAGGACCTATCAGGTTGTTGACGAAGGGCTTCAAACGTTCACACAGCACGGCAGACAAGATCTTATAGGTGATGTTAAGGCGACTTATACCCCTGTAATTAGTGCAGCTCAGGGGACCTCCTTTCTTGAGGATCGGACATACGATGCTGAAGCTTCATTCGTCGGGCATGCTTTCTTCCAACCAAATTTTGCAGATGAGCTGGTGCATGCTCCTCATGCAAAAATGCAAAATCATCTCCAGCAGCTTTGAACAGTTCGGCGGCTAGCCCGTCTGCTCTAGCGGGCTTTGTTCGGATTTAGCTTAGATATCGCTATCTTCACTACTTCAATGTCGGGTGGGTGGAATTGGTGGTCTGCTTCAGCCAAATTGAATGGTTCTGTATAGCTGGCGGAATTTTGCTCGTCATCGCCATTATACAGCTTAGAAAAGTGGCCGTGTAATCTCTAGCACTCCAGAGGCGGTATCTCAGATGGCTGCTTGACAGTGTTGCCACTGGTTCTCTACATTTTGTGCTGGCAGCAAAGGACTTTTGAGTAGATTTTCGGAGACACGATCGAAAAAGGATTTAGCAATCTCTTGCGATCGTAGCTGTTTGACGTTGAATTTCCAACGTCAGACATGGCCTTTAAATGGTCTCACAGTAGCGCTTATTGTCAAGAAGACATGAGTTATCACGCCCTCTGGTTCACATAGTAAGAAGTACCAAAATTGATATTTTGCACACCAGCCATATTAGAGCTGCGATTTCACCTCCTGGAAACTTTCTTTGGAATCAATCATACAGACAAGCAGTTAGCCCGAAACCATAAATAAATAAATAATGCGAGCCTCAATATCCCTCTATTTCCTCGATCTCGATTGCTCCCTTTTCCTGCTCTATCCTTTTCTTTTTCTGCACGAGAAGACGCGAGCAGCTCTATGTTGTTTTTCATTGGACGTCCAAGAGCATTCGGAAGAGTCCAGAAGTCTTTTGAAACCATTCCATTGGACTGACTTTGAAAAACGGAATGCTTTTGAGAAGAGAAAAACTTTTCCGTTTCGAAAACAGAATCGTGCGATAAATCACCTCCGTTTTTATTGTAGGTAGAAGCAGAAACGTCAAACACACGACGTGCTTGACATCGGTCTGTATGACTTTACGTCTATTACTTTGAGTCTGTTTGGCATGGTGGTGGAGTGTTCGTTTTTGATGATAACTCCAGAAACTCCTCTGACAGCATAACCTCCTCCTATAGCATAACCTAGATCAAAACACACACCTACAAACTTGTAATTAAACGAAACAATTAAAAACACTATTCGAATTTAATGGTGTCTATTAAAGAACGGGTACCTAGCTCTTAAAAAGCTTTTAAGCAAACGATTGATTTGTCATACAAAAAAATGGGTCGATAAGCTGTCATTATCGATATGGTAAAATTAACTGACGGTTTATGAATAATAATTAACTAACCACTGTTAGATACTTTTGTTTTGCCTCAACTAAAAGCTTTTTTTTTTATATTTTGCAAGTCTTTCCAACTGCCTTCCATACTGAATATAAGTGCACTTGCCTTGTGTCCCTTTGACATTTGCAACCCTTTAACCTTCAAACCCCAGATCAAACCAACGAAATCGATTTGCATTCTTGCAATCGACAATTGCATCAAGGCCATTCGTTACATAGCTGTAAAGACAACGAAAACCGTTTCCTTCCGTTGAAACAATTCAAAATTTATGGCACTAAAATGCGACGTTTGTTGTCGTTGTCGTGCGTAACATGGCGTCAGTAGTATGTATCGTGGGTCGGTCGTGTGCCTTAGAGCCACCAATGCGAAATTGTGCAACGTCTATAATTAGATAAACTTAAACGCCAAACAAAGCAAAAACAAAAGCTGCCGCCCGCCATGTTCTAATAGGTTGTTCTGTTAAAATTTAATCTATAATTAATCGAGACTAATTATATTGTTTCAAATTGGATATTTTCCTATTTGTCAATCAATACGCGGCGACTTTTTTGTGTCTGGATATAAATGGGCTCATTACCTTTTCTTTAGAAGAGAAAAAAATAACAGTAAAATGGTGTTGTAGACATTTAACTTGAAGCGTATTTTAACACTTGGTTAATTGTTTGAAGAATAAATTACTATTATTTGAGAAGCATTGAAATTTTAGGTTATGAACGATTCGAGGAATTGGAAATTCATAATTGGGCGGTTTTTTTTGGTTATCAAAATTTTCCTATGTTGATCGAGATTTGTGAAAGGTGCAAATTATTCGGGTTTGATATCGGCGAACAGTTAGTCGTTCTTGTTGTCAAACAAGTAAAAACATCGTCGATTTAGGTGTAGGGATTTAAATGTTGCAAAAGTAAACAAGAAACTGAAGGGACGGGTATCGATCTGAAAGTAAGACGGCGCGCGTAGAATGATAATGTCTGAATTGAAACATCCTGAAGAGCACCGACTCCCAAGCTAACGACAACCTGTGTGGAGGTGTAACAAAAATGCTTTTCATTTTGCTTGAAAAACAGGTACCCAAGTTTTTCGGTAAAAGAGAGGAGCACTGGGGACCTCACATAATGAAATGACCGAATGCTAATAGATTACTCAGCATCCACAACGAAGCTATCCAAAAGCTGAAAAATACACCGGTTTATAATTGATCTCCTTTGGATCTCTTTGAGTGTGAAGGAGACGGTTTGATATGAGCTGTAAAGTGGTTATCAGGGCTAAGAAGGTAAGTTTCCGTTGTTACAAAGCCAACCCTACTGGAGGAAAATCAGAATGAGTTTCAACAAGCCAGGAAGGCCTGCGGACCAAAAATTAAGACAAAACATACTGCAATATCCCAAAGGCAGTAAGAATTTTTGGTCATTTGTAAAAAAATATGAAGAATTCTTCTTCTTCCTCGGTCCCTACGATTGTTGACAATGACACTCCAGTATCCAGTTGTAAACTCTCTCGCGAAAGCGAACCTTTTTGCTAGATAGTTCACCTCCAAGTCATCACTGCCAGAGAGTGTCATGACTCCTCCAATTTTTGAACGCGTCAATGATTCCATTGGACAAATCTTCTCTCGCATTCGTGCTGTGGCGAGAGTCCTAAAAGATCTCAATATGCATAAATTCGCTGGTCCGAATGGTGTCCCGCTAATATTCTGGTGTTCTTCCACGCTGGCGAAACCCTTGCGTAAGCTTTTCCATCTATCCTATTCCTTTGGGCTCGTTCCGAGCAGTTGGAAAACAGTATTTGTCCAGCCAATCCCAAAACCGTCCGATTACATTTACCCTTCTGTCTAAGGTCATGGAAACGCTGATAACTTATCAGCTCAAGAAATATCTCGAAGACAGAAAGCTTCTTAATGACCGGCAGTATGGCTTTCGCAGCAACAGGTCAACTGGTGATCTGATGAATTATCTCACCGAACAGTGGAACAAATCTTTACATCGTTTTGGAGAAAGAAAAATTGTTGCACTTGATATTTCAAAGGCATTTGATAAAGTCTGGCATCTTGCTCTTTTAACGAAAATGCGTGCCTTCGGTATCGATGAATCCCTTCTTCGTTGGATTAGAAACTTTCTTTCGAACTGTTCAATACAAGTTGTATTGGATGGTTTCAAGTTTGAAACCCACAAAATAAATGCTGGTGTGCCCCAGGGCTCCGTTTTGTCTCCGACCCTCTTTATCATTTTTATTAATGATCTCCTGTCTGTTAAATCCAATAAATTGTTTCGCTGACGATAGTACCCTTAGCTTCTCATATTCGTTTCCAGATTCACATCTCTCCTCTTCGGATGTGGAACTGCAACGGCAAAATATGATAAGCTCATTAAACTCTGACTTCAACAGCTTTGTACAATGGGAAATTAAAAACCGTGTAGAGTTTAATGCTTCGACAACTCAATGCTGTCTTGTATCGTTGAAGCGAGATATACCCCCTTGCCCCTATTCATGAGTGGCATCAAAGAGACCGAATATCTCGAGATTCTTGGTATGTGCATCACCGACCACCTCTTGTGTTATGAGAATATATGCGATGTCGCCAAAAATGCCGTAAGCTTAAGTTATAGACCGTCATTTCCGTCCTTAGACCATTAAATGTATTTTGGAAAGTAACGTTATTATCTTTGGAAATCTACAAGTATAACACTCCTGCTAATTCTTTGACATTGAGATTGAAGCTCAGTAGACTGCCAGAACTCTCAAAGCTCTAAGCTCAGTGCATTCGGGGTTCTAGTTTAATGGTTCAATTTTGCATTTTGTTTTCATAATTTGCCCCACTCAAGGGATTTTTATGCCATCATTCGGATAGAACGCCCCAAAGATCAAATTATTCGTCGAAGTCATAGCTCTCGCAATGTGACCCCGAACAAGTTTTATCACGAAATTGTCAATTCTGTTGATCCGAGCCTCGTTAGAATAGTAATGCACAAAAGAAGATTCCGTTGTTCGAAACAAACCGAGACACCGCCGAAGACACTGCCTCTCGAACACCCGATCTTTTCCATTTGAGATGGTGCAACGTTGAACCACACTGGGCAGCCATAAACGATCATCGGCCATGAGGGCCATGTAGCAAATTACCTTCACTCTGGGATCAAGCCAACTGCTGTGAAACAGCCGTTTCGTCGGAGCGAAGGCTCCTCTGGCCCTGGCATTTATATGTCTGTCGAAACATAAATTTTGATCCAGCCAGATGCCGAGGTACTTCACCTCACTTTTGCTCGCTAATTGTTGTCCGTGCGGCCCAACGATGGCCATCTTGCGCCAATTCTTGCGCGTATCCCTCGGGGCTCTAGCCAACGGACTCCGGAACAGAATTGTCTCGCATTTCTGGACATTTATTTTCAGTTTCCAGTCATTGCAGTATCGCTGAATCTTTTCGAAGTCACCTTGTAGGAGAATTCTTATGCCTTCGACCTTTGGAGCAGTTCTGTACGCAATTAGATCGTCGGCATATGCAATTGCCTGGGAAAGACTACCTATCAGATCGCTGGTGTAAATACTGAAGAGAATCGGCGAATTAACCGCTTCCTGTTGCAGACCATTTCTTATATCAAATATTGTGGTAGAAGTTACATTGCCACTTTTGACAACAGACTTTCTACCGGTAAGCATATTATAAAGCATATACAATGGTTTACTTATGCCAAGTCTGGTCAGCTTAAGATAAGGACCCTCTAACCATACGGTGTCGAAAGCCTTTTCCAAATCAACCAGAACAGCACCCGTGCATTGTTTCTTGGACTTATTCCATTGGATATCAGAAACGAGCTTAGACGCGGCATGAATGGTGTCATGTCCCGCCTTGAACCCGAAGACGA
>CAKKXW010000001.1:95882932-95904201 GCA_920937365.1 Sphaerophoria rueppellii
TTGCCGTTTGCGGTATTAGCGGCTCGTTTGCCTTCGTTCAGGAGACAATCATTGCTTCCATCTTGAGGTCGAGTAGAAGCTAAGTTATTTCTTGTTCTTCAGTCGTCCACAGCTACCATATATATACCATCGACACCTGCTGACTTCTTGTTCTTTATTGAATCGAAGATGAGCTGGAGTTCTACCTTCGTTACTAACAGAGGACTTGCTTCCGTTTGCTCGGCGATTATGGCGTTTGCCGTTATGACGGTGGTCTAATGAGGTGGGTCAGTGATCTCTCTATCGCCAATCATTCTAACAACTCTTTTTTGTATTCCATACATGGCTTCAATTTAAAGAAATTACTTTTAAGAAATCTGAAAATTGATATGCTTCTGAGATTTTATCAAACGCGCGCCGATAACGTTCGAAACCCGTTTGAAATGACGATCAAATAAGTTTCTAATTTAAGGGTTTTTTTCTGGTTTCCGTTCGACTGAAAAGTAACAATTTTACTGGCAGGAATCAAATTAAAATGTCTACGATTTTGTGTTGGCAGTCTTAATTAAGTTTTTATGTAAGTGGCAGCACGATAGAACTGTTTTCCGTTGCTTTATTTTAAATTGTTAACTAAACTAGATACTATTAAAATTATTTGAAAGACGACAATCTTCTTGGTCGATACTACTTTATTAATGACGTGCAAGTTTACATATTGTCAAAGCAGACGTAAATGTGTTTTTTGTTCTCATTTGTTTAATCAAACGCAAAACGTTAAAAACTAATCAACATGTTTTTCCAAAAAGATTGTGCGCATTTTGTTTGGTTTTCGAATAATTGAAGCAAGTGGTTTTTATTAAGGTAAATATTAAGTTTCAAATAATAGAGACAAATAAAATGCAAACAAAGAATCTGCGACAACGCGTGTTGTTTAAAGTTGATGTACCCTTCATAAAGAGCGATGCGCGAGTCGATTTTAAAATTGAATAAAAGAAGTTGTTTTTTTGAGATATCAATAAGGTTCTATCTTTATTTGACAGCCTTGACACTGAAATTATGTGTGAAATACAAAATCGTTCAAATGAGCTCCGGTGTGTGGCGCGCATTCGAAAGGTCCAGTTTTCGATGACTTTGGCGTATAACTTAGGCTGAATTTGAGAGCGATGGTGTGCGGCTTAATCGCATAGATCTGCGACTTAGGAAATCCTCATCTTAAAAAAAGTTTAAGGCGGTCAAATCACACGTTCTTTATAGCCAGTTCAACGCGCTTGGGCGCAAGATAACCATGCCATGAAACCACATGCCTTATGTGTCCATATCGCCCAATTAAGGCCACAAGAAGTTGGTGATAACCGACCTATATGGATCGCCCTTGACGATATTGGCCTAGCCAACATAAACTTTCGAAGAAGTAAAGACCGATGACGCCACCATATTAAATCCACACCAAACATTAACTTTGGACTGGCACCTTATTTGCATTGCCACCTCGTGAATCTCGCGTGGATTGCATATCGTTTATCGCTCAAGATGATTTTTCGAGCATTTACACGTGTTGCTCGCCTTAAATGATTTTGTTTTTTTTTTTCGGTTTTAACCAGCTCACAATCCATGAAAGATATCAGCCTGAAAAACTGCAAACCTCCATCGGGAACGGTGCCTCACATGCACTCTTCAGTCGACGAAACCAAGCGGTCTGGCATCCGCAGTCACTTGGTCATTGTACCGTAGTTTAGGTTCGATCTTCCTTGTCGATTCGAACCTGGGGGCTGGGATGAGAAGACTTTCTTGGCTGGAGCGTTGTCGTCCATTGGCTCGATATGGCCGAGCCTTTTTTTGGTCTTTCTGGATTACATCCACATCTTGTTACAACTTGTACAGTTCGCGGTTGAACCTCCTTCTCCATTCGCCATCGTCGCATACAGAACCAAAACTCCGTCGAAGAATTTTGGTTTCGAAAGTGCCCCAGTATCAATTCCCCATTTTTATCTTTATCTTCCAACACTCGGCGCCGCCGTAGAGTAGGACTGGTAAAATCAAAGTTTTGTATAGCATCAGACACTTTGTCTTTCGAGTGAGGAGTTTTGAACCCAGTTGTTTTGCCAAACCGAAGTAGCAGCGGTTAGCTTAATTCTTAGGGTAATTCTTCTTCGAATCTCCACTAAGGTATCGTTTGTGGGATTAAAGTTTGTTCCAAGGTAGTTGAACTCCTTAACTACCTCGAAATTGTTAATACCAACAGTGACGTTTTGTCCTAGGCGGTGGACATTGTTGCTTTGTTGTTTGATAACATGTACTTTGTTTTGTCCTCATTCACTTCAAGACCAACGAGTTTCGCCTGTTCTTCAATCGCTGAGGGCTTCAAGCACAGCTCTCTTGGATCGATCGCTGATATCTATGTCGTCCGCATAGCCTAGGAGCTGGGTGGATTTGTGGAAAATATTGTTTTCCGTGCTCACACGCCTTGTGTATACTATCTGCTCCAGGACTATGTTGAAGAAATCACATGACAGCGCATCTCCTTGTCTAAACCCTGCGAATGTTTGGAATAACTCGGATGAGCTGTTACCCATTTGCACACTGCACTACGTATTGTTTAGCGTCATGCCGCACAGCTCGATCAGTTTGTTTGGGATACTGAATTCTAACATCGCCATCATAAGCTCTTGGCGGTGGACGCTATCATAAGCAGCTTCGAAGTCGATGAAAAGATGGTGAGTTTCGACATGAACTTCATTGGTCTTTTCCAAGATCGGCCTCAATGTGAATATTTGGTCTATCGTTGTTCTGCCTGGCCTAAAGCCACACTGGTATGTGTCGATTATAGTGCGACAGAAAGGCTTAAGACGCTCACACAGTAAGTTGCATAGGAATTTGTATGCAACATTAAACAGGGATATGCCACGGTAGTTTTTGAATGACATAGGATCGCCTTTTTTGTAGATGGGGCATATTGAGCTTATCGACTAGTCAGTGGGCGTGCACACTCCAACACTTTGTTGATGACCTGGTGCGTTCGGTTCATCTAAACATGTTTAAAGAGTTCCGCAGGTATGTATACCATCCGACCAGGCGAACTTGCTATATTTTAGATTTTGGATGGCTCTTTCTACCTTTTCTGTGCTTGGGGTTGGGACTGGGTCTTCGTTGACTGGTCTTGTTGCTCTTTCGTCATAAGCTCGCTCGATATTTTGCACATTCAACAGCTGTTGGAAGTACTGCTCTAAAACATCTACATTTCCCTGTGCTTTGGTGTCCAACACTGTAGTCTCTGGCAATATGCGGAGTGCTAAGGCAACCGATGTTGAACTTCTTTCTTCGGGCCGCACGTGTTTTTTTGGCGTTTGATGGTAGAGCTCTAAACTTAAAACACTACCAGAAAGTGGTCAGAGTTGACATTTGCTCCTCGGAAAGTGCGCACGTTCAAGATGTTGAATGCGTGCCTTGCGGTGAATAGCACATGGTCGATTTGGTTGGTGGTTCGACCATCCGGAGATCGCCTGTGTAGATCTATCGTCTTGGAAACCTCGTGCTACTTATCACCGTATTACGAGCTGCAGCAAAGTCGATTAGTTAAAAGCCGTTATCAGTTGTACCTTCGTGGAGGCTGTGCTTTCCAACTAATCCGCCAAAGATGTCTTCCTTCCCGATTTTTGCATTGAAGTCTTCGAGTACGATTTTGACTCTGGACAGGCTCCGTAGGCTCTATCCAGGAGGTCGTAAAAATCCTCCTTGCTTGACTCCTCGGCATCATCGGTAGGGGCGTGTGCAAATATTATACAGATGTTTTGTAGTGTGGCCTTGATGCGGATTACAGCCAGGCGATCACTAAGTGACTTAAAATCCATGAATTTCGATCTAAGCCGACTCCCCACGACGAATCCGGATCCAAATATGTGCATCCTTTGATGACAGCTGTAATGAATGTCACAGTTTTTCCTTTTCATTATCCCTGATCCTATCCCTCGTATTTCCTGGATCGCAGTAATATCTGCCTTATACTGAGTGAGGACAGATACAAGTTCTTGAGTTGCACCTATAGTGTAGAGTGGAATTACATTCTAAGTACAAACTCCCAATGCGTAAGTCCGTTGTCCATAACGCCTATAAAACTTAAAGTTTGACATAATATTAAAGTGCGAAGTACGGTATTTCGTGTCGTAAATGGACATTTGTTGACATAAGTACTATTCTTCTTTTTCCAGATACGTCGCTGGCCGTTTGAAAATCATATCAAATTCTGAAACCAAAGGTCTGGGCACATTCGTCGGCACATTCGCTCTACCATCGCTGATCTTTCTCTCACTCGTCGAACTAGACTGGAGAACAGTCAACTGGACATTTCTGCTATCGATTCTCATCTCAAAATCGATAGTGTTCTTTGCTGTGATTGGAGTATCGTTACTGATTGCTAGACCTCTAAACTATGGCCGTGCAGGATTGCTAGCGATATTTTGCACTCAAAGTAACGATTTTGCAATTGGTTTCCCCATTGGTAAGAATCTTTTGAAACAAATTTCAATCAAATCAGAGGGTTTAATGTTTACACTGTTTACAGTTAATGCACTGTACAAGAAAGTTCATCCAGAATATGCGGCCTATTTATACCTGATGGCGCCCATATCATTGGCCATTCTCAATCCCGTTGGCTACATTCTAATGGAAATCTCACAGAAAATCGAACAGAAGAACAAGATGGGAGATGGCAGTTTGCCAGTTTGTCCGGCTGCCCAGCAAACTCCGTCGGAAAATTATTTGCTTGGTGAGAAGGCAATGGTCGTTCTCAAGACATTCAAATCGATATTTTTCAATCCGATGATATTGATGACAATATTGGGTGTTATGGGTGGAGTTGCCTTCCCCGAGGGATTGCCTGAAGTTGTTTCGGGTGTTCTTCGAGTGTTTGGGAATTCTTTTTCAGCGACTGCCTTGTTTTTGCTCGGCTTGAAGATTGTCGGACAAGGAACCACACTCAGAGGATCGGGATTTTTGATTCCAGGGATTTTGATTATTGTCAAAATGTAAGTATGAGTTTTTGTGATGGGTTTGATATGGTTGAAAAAATTTCGTTTCACTTGTATCTTCTATAGTCTTGTGTTACCACTTGTTACACGTCAAACGGTCAATATTTTACAAGCTGGGGAGAACTTCAACGAGACAACTGAACTGAGTACGTTTGGATTTCTTTATGGAACTTTTCCCGCAGCACCTGGAGCCTTTGTCATAGCAACACAATATAACATCGAGGTGGAGTTGGTTAGTAGTTTACCAACTACAAGATGAAGATGAAGAAGATAATAGTTTGTATCCCCTAGATCGCCAAAAGCATGGTAGCATGCACCTTTATCAGTGCCCCTCTGATGTTCATCTCAGCCAAAATGATCTCTTTGACGAACCTGAATCCAGCTGACTATCTCCACGAATTGGACGAATTCTCTTTCGATATCAGTGTTACCGGTGTCATAGCTTGCATTTGGATAATTATTCTTTTAACCATGACGAAGAAAGCCAGAAGAATGCCTCACCGAATCACCGTTTGCTTGGTTCTTTCTCAGGTAAGGCACACATTTAATTGTCTGCCAAAAGTGAAAAGCATTAATTTGACTTTAATTTGTTAGCTATTCTGCTGTGTCGGTGTAATACTTTGGTCGAAATTGGATCACGCCAATAAATGGGTGTTGTATATGCAATTTTTCATGTTCAACATTGGAGCCTACAGCAGCAGACTATGGACAGCTATTTTGGCAATCAGTTTGCTCTTCTTACAATGCCGCAGCTTGTGTTTTGTTCTAAAGATGTGGCCATACATGGTCAGACTGATTGAATTGGAATACTTTGACGTTCATTAAATGCAATTTCCTCTTCTTATTCGCAGATTATGGTTGCATGGGGTATTCCGGGCATAATATCTGGACTTTTGATTGCATTCGACGAGAACATCTTTTCGGGTGGGAAGCATAATCCGAGCTTTCAATATGGCAATGCCCAAGCAGCAATTTCTGTGTTCCTGCTTGTCATGTGTTTCATTGGTGAGTGCGCGAACGAAACATAAAAAAACTGAACAAATCTTCATCCACTAAATGATGACAAGACAGAATTCTGAAAAGTTATATCGAATCTCATTAGATTCCATTGGAATCGTGGCCTTGAGTTCTGACTAATGCAGTAAATGCAAAGTTATATGCATTTTTAGAAACCTGCACTTGTCTATGAATTCGGCCACAAAAAGATTCCAACGGACAATGAGTTTTTCAGTGACGACCAAGTTTTCAACCTGATCAAAAACTCACCCAAAACAAAACATCAGCAATCATTTTCGATCCACAAATAAAAATGTATGTCTATTTACCTTCCACAGTTACTGTGGGTTGTCTGGTGATGCACCAACGATACAAACGGCGGTTCGAAAAATACCTAACCCTAGCCCGAGAGCTTTCCAACCCCGACTCAGGTAAGCACTGGTTTAAAATCTTCCAAATAAACCCTCATCTTAATGTTCTTTTTTTAGAAGCATCCCACATCATTGGAGCATCGATTTCAACAGCTGATCTCCTCGCCAATGCGGCTGATCAAAGAAATTCAAGTACACGTCGGCGAAACGCTTCCATATCATCATCCGAAGACGAAGAAATTGCTAAAGCCGATACAAGTTGTCGAAACGAAGGCAATTCCAACGAAAACTGCTGTTCGTCAGCAGCAAATCCAACGACCGTTGTTGATATCGAAGATCTGCTGAATCGCGCTCAAAGTAGCAAAGCTGATTTGCGGGAGCATCATAGTCAGCAATTTAACGATGATGGGTAAATATTGAGTAGAAAGCTCCGAGTCTTATAAAGCAAAAACGTCTAATCTTCAATTTAAAGTAATTTTGGCGGCATTCGAGCAAGTATGTGCAGTCCATCGTTCAGCTGCGGCGGACCGTCTCGTCAGAATTGCCAGGCCATCATTCAGCAATACGAAGAACAAGCCAGAAGAGGCTTGGAACCGTTGGAATTCCCCAAAGAAGGAGACGAACATCAAGCTCTCAAGCACACTGTGTTACTCATCATCCTGCTTTGTTCAATGTTTGTGGTAGGTTCATCGTTCTGTTTGACAAAAAACTATCGCTTACAATTTTTTTTTTAATACTCATTAGAGTCTTTCTGTTTCCATATGGACTCTGGTTATGGAAGGAATGTCGGGAATCTACTTGGAACTTAGTTTTCTCGATGCATTCCTCAATTTCGGACAGAGTTTGATTGTTCTGGCTGTCTTCATCACTGATACCAGTGAGTTGTTGATTCCTATTGGAAAATATTGGAGAAAGATGTGGTAAGAATGAAATTCATTCAAATAAAATATCCGTTCATATTGTTCTTATTATCTAAGGTACGGCGCTAATATGCTGACTCTACCCCATTGGGCCTCAGTCAGCCCCGATACCAAACACATTTGTGAGCAGTTCCGGAACCATCATTTGGAAAATTGTAAAAAGGACATAGCCACAGATAAGAGGTCAATTATTGTCAATTCATATATTCATAATTCAATTTGGATTTAAAATTTCCTCTCAATAGATGGCGCATCAAAGTTTACCACAAGGTTTTCTATGGCACTGACTTTGTCAACTGGCTCATAGAAGTCGGCCTGGCTAAGGACCGTTTAGAAGGAATTCACTATGCCAAACATTTAGTTGATGGACGTGTCATGCGGCACATTAATAATGTTTATCACTTCGAGGATCGAAATCTTCTCTACACATTCTGTAATCGAATGTAAAAAGAAAAAGGAAAAGAAAAAAAGCGCGAAGAAATTAACTTTTAATTTTATTTTGAACCAATGTGGTGCTGTGATTTTGTGATGGACATACAATGGAACTGGCGCTAAATCTATTTCCGAAGATCAATTTATTCTGTGTCAAACAGCCATTACAGTGTGAATTGATCTGTGGTGGGAGTCAGCTTGCATTCATTGGATGTCCTTATGACCCTTGTGTGTGTATTTTGATTGCCTGTTCTTTGTTTTTAATATTTGTAAGAAATTAAGAAGAAGATTGTTTGTTTTAAAGGCAAAAACCAAAGAATTAGTAGTTCTGCTTTAATGACAGCAGCTAGACGGATTTTTGTTAGCTCTATTGAGCAAGAACGCGTCTATATTTTACTACCTATCAAATTTGCGTATCGATTTTAGTTTAATTTTAAGTTTAATTTCAGTTCTCCTATTTTGAAATAATAGCAACTGTTTTAAATATTGTAGATAACAGAAATGGTGCAACACTTTTTTAGGGACAAATGTAGAAAATATATACATACCTTCAGCGAATATTGTTTTTTACGTATACATATATATTTATATAGTAAATTACCTAAATACATATATAATATTATAATCTAAGCTTATTACAATGATTCTTGTAAAACAATAATTTTACCGCTGATAAAAACATTTTCAAATAAAAATACAAATACTTTGGTCACATTAGCGAATTAAAAAAAAAAAAGAAGAGTTTATTCCATTGGCCGCCAATGTCAAGAAAATAAATATTTACGTCGTTATGTCCTCAGTCAGACCGTAGTGTCCGTAGCTTAGTGGTTAGGTGCGTTGGCTGCTTAGCAGAACGTCGTGGGTTCGAGTCCTACTCGTGCCCATAGTTTTTATTTCATCTTTCACAGGCACTGCCTCTTGCGAAGGACTGACAAAACTTCCAAGAGTATCAATCTGTCATGAAAAAGTGCTTCTCAAATCTGCCGTTCGGAATCGGCGATAAATTGTAGGTACCCTCAATTCTTCATACGCACTCAGAGAATTGTTGATGAGAGCAAGCCACTTAGGCCTTGGCTCTTCAAGATCTGTCGCGCCACTTTATTTATTCGATGTCCTGAGACCTACTCGCAGATTTCAATGCAAAAATCGGGAATTAAGACATCTTTGGTGGATTAGTTGGAAAGCACAGCCTCCACGAAGTTACAACAAATAACGGCTTCCGACTAATCGACTTTGCTGCAGCTCGTAATACGGTGATAAGTAGCACTTGGTTTCCAAGACGATAGATCTACACAGGCGATCTCCGGATGGTCGAAACATCAACCAAATCAACCATGTGCTAATCGGCGAAAGGCACGCATCCAACATCTTGAACGTGCGTACTTTCCGAGGAGCAAATTCCGACTTTTACCACTTTCTGGTAGCGACTAAGTTTAGAGCTCTACTATCAAACGAAGAGAAAACACGTGCGGCCGACAGAAAGAAGTTAAAGATGCATCGGTTGCCTTAGCACTCCCGATAATGCCAGAGACTACAGTGACCGCCTGAGTGAGCGACTCTCCGCCGCCGTCCTCCCAAATACCACAGACGTCAACAAGCTGCAGAACGAATACCGAGGAATAAATAAAAATGTAGCCGAGACCACATAGGTCACCAGCCACCACCAAATAAGAACCCATGGTATGATGATGAATGCGGGTTATTGAAAAGAGAGATGGAAAATACACGTTTGCAGATGCAGCAACGGAAAACAAGAGCGGCAAGAGTAGAATACCGAACAAAAAGGAAAATGAGAAAAAGACCCTGCGAAGGAAGAGAAGAGCATCCGCAGTTTCTCGGCTCAAATATCTAGAAGAGTCTCGGGCCAAGCACAACACCCGGCGTTTCTTTAAACGGTCGAAGCAATTAAGCTTCTGGTTTAAGAATCGGGACACAGACTCTTCGAAAGAAAATCTAGTCACCAAAACACAGGAAATTGTAGATGTTTTCAAGGAGCACTTCCAACAGCTACTGAATGAACATAATGTCGACCGAGCTAATGACGAAAGAGAAGCAAGACCAGTCAATGAAGACCCAGTCCAAGCACCCAGCGCAGAAGAGGTGGAAAGAGCCATCCAAAAGCTAAAAAATAACAAGTCCGCCGGGTCGGATGGCATACCTGCGGAACTCCCCAAGTTCCAAGGTGTGAGCAAGGAAAACACTATCTTCAAATATGAGTGCGACCCATGGATTCTATACGACTAACTTCCCAGAGTAGAAAAATACTTAAAAACATAAGTTATTTTGCAAAATATTCAGCCGATGCATCCCGTTGTAGTTGTACACGCAAGTTGGTTCAAAGTCAAATTCCATTAAAATGAAGGTTTTATTAAAAACATTAAGATTATTGAATAACAGTGGCGCCATCTGCAAAAAGTTTATCTTACCATTTCGTGGAATCATTCTCAACTACTTTGCTCAGTAAAATACAGCCTGAATATTGTAGTTTTCTATCATTGAAGCAATTTTTCTAATCGGATTAGTATTTACGAAAATTAATATTTATACGGCAAAGCAGCGTTTGGTGGGTCAACTAGTAATCAAATATAGTTTATGATACTCCTGAATATTGTATTTTTTCATACTAACTATAAGATTTTTGCATTATTGTTGAAATTATTGCAGAAATTATCATAATTTTCATTATATTACGGTTGCCTTAGATTTTTGATATCCATTCAAAAACCGCTAAGCCTATTTTACTCAAAACCTAATTAGCTCTTAAACACAATGCCGCATCGAATAAGACTAATTTTTTACAATACGATAAGTGATTCGCGAGATAATTGAGCTGAAAAAACGTTACGTACATTTCAATGCAAGATAGTGTCATGACTCCCCCAGTTCTTGGGTGCATCAATTATCTTTCTTCTTTCGCACTAGTGCTGTTGCGAGAGTCCCCAAAAGATCCCAACATACATACATACATAAATGCACTGGTTCGGATGGTATTTCGCTTTTTTTTCGGCCCAATCGAGGCAACCGTCGCCATCGGAGCCAAATTTTCTCTGATTTCCTCCGAATCAGGGACAACTACGTCGAAGCAAAATGTCGGAATCGGAAGAAATTACGCTCCGACGGTTACCTCGAGGGTGTTCTTCCACGCAGGCAAAACTCTTGCGTAAGCTTTTCCATTTATCCTATTCTTCTAGGCTCGTTCCGAGTAGTTGGAAAACAGCATATATTGTCCAGCCAATTCAAGAAAAAGACTAATTTTCTTCTCCCTCCAATTATCGTCAGATTGACTTATATCCCTTTTTGGAAACGCTGATAAACCGTCAGCTCAAGAAATATCTTGAAGACGAAAAGCTTCTTAATGACTGGCAGTACGGCTTTTGCAGCAACAGGTCTACAGGTCTACTGGTGATCGCTCAAAAGCAGTCGCTCAGCGCCTGGCCATACGTCGCTTAGAGCTGCCACTCAGCCGCTTAGCCGCTCTGCCGCTTACTGCGTGGCCGAGGCCTAATTGTGTCCCTCGAACCGCTCAATACTAGTTGTATGGGCGGATTCAAGTCTGAAACTCACAATCTAATGGTGCTGCGCCGCAGGGCTCTATTTTGTCAGCGACTTCCTTTCTCTTGATCTCTTGTCTGTAATTACTAATCCAATAAATTGTTTCGCTTACGATTGTATCTACCCTTAGCTCTTCATGTTCGTTCCCAGACTCACATTCCTCCTATTCGGGTGTAGAACATGAGCATGATAAGATCATTATACACTGACTTAAACAGCATTGTACAATGCTCGAATAAAAAACCGCGTAGAGTTTATAGTTCGATAACCCAATGCTGTCTTGTATCGTCAAAGCGAGATATAAACCTCTTGCCACTGTCCATAAGTGGCACTTGCATCAATGAGAATGAAAATCTCGAGGTTCTCGGAATGTGCATCACTGACCACCCCTTGTGGATCGATTACATATATGCAATGTCGCCAAAAATTCTACAGGATGTTTGGGAACGTTTCTTCCCTCTGATCTGGCTACAACTATCTCTAAGACTTTTATCATCCAAAGCTTGAGTGCAATTCCCACCTCTGGGCTGGTGCTCCAGATACATATACTTAAGCCTTTTGGATTGTTTACAAGAAAATAGCTCTTAGAATGATTAGTCATAGAGACATCACTCTCTCTCTCTCTCTCTCTCTCTCTCTCTCTCTTTCTCTCTCTCTCTGTTCTATCATTTCTTTTGCGGTCAGTTCTCTAGTGAAATTTGTTCTCTTAAGTAAAACACTTATGATATGACACGAACTTTCAAACTGTTTTCGCCTTCCACACAATCTACAATCCACACTCACAACGAACAAACGTTCGCGCGTATTTGATTTGACCTCAAACATATGTCTTGTTTTCGGTTTTAGTGGTGATTTTTTTTTTTTATAATGAGCACACACTCAAGGGGTTTTGATACCCTTATTATGCCATATACACAGTGAGTTCTTTAGGAAGGAAGGAAGGGGTTAGAGAGGAGGTGCCGGTGTACATTGGTTTTAAATTCCTGAACATTGGAATGATCGGGAAAAACAGAGTCCACATTCACGTAATACGGCTAAAGAACGATTCTCTATACTTGAGCGTACGACCGAAGTTGGGGTCCAGTGTAAACTGATGGGCATTCCTGGAAGCGCGGGTATTACTGTTGACTTGTTTAAGGGGTGGAATGAAATTGGCTATTTCTCTAGAGCACTTGCCGTAGAAGTAACGATACCGAGAGTCTCGAGATGTTCGGTCAAGTGGCAAGGGGGGTATATCTCGCTTCAACGATACAAGACAGCATTGGGTTTCGAAGCATTAAACTCTACACGGTTTTTGATTCCCCATTGGACAATGTTGTTTAATGAGCTTATCATATTTTGCCGTTGCAGTTCCACATCCGAAGGGGAGAGATGTGAATCTGGAAACGAATATGAGAAGCTAAGGGTACTATCGTAAGCGAAACAATTTATTGGATTTAACAGACAGGAGATCATTAATAAAAATGATAAAGAGGGTCGGAGACAAAACGGAGCCCTGGGGCACACCAGCATTTATTTTGTGGGTTTCAGACTTGAATCCGTCCAATACAACTTGTATTGAACGGTTCGAAAGAAAGTTTCTAATCCAACGAAGAAGGGATTCATCGATACCGAAGGCACGCATTTTCGATAAAAGAGCAACATGCCAGTCTTTATCAAATGCCTTTGAAATATCAAGCGCTACAATCTTAGTTTCTCCAAAACGATGTAAAGCTTTGTTTCACTGTTCGGTGAGATAAACCATCGGATCACCAGTGGGCCTGTTACTGCGTACTACCGGTCATTAAGAAGCTTTCGGTCTTCGAGATATTTCTTGAGCTGATAGTTTATCAGTGTTTCCATGACCTAAGAAAGAAGGGACGTAAGTGCAATCAGACGATATTTAGAGGGAGAAGAAGATTCGGACAAATGCTATTTCCAACTACTCGGAACGAGCTCAGAAGAATAGGAAAAATGGAAAAGCTTAAACAAGGGTTGTGCCAATGTGGAAGAAAACCTCTTCAGAATAACTGCAGGGATACTATCCTGACCGGCGGATTTATGTTAATTGAGATATAGATTGAGATCACAGCACGAGTGCGGAAGAAGATTTGTCCCATGGAATCATTGACGCGCTCAAGAGCTGGAAGAGTCATAACACTCTCTGCTTTCGCGAGAGACCTTAGAACTGGAGTGCCATTGTCAACGAGCGTTGGGACCGGGAAGAAGAAGAATTTTTCCTATTTTTAACAAATGACCAAAAACTTTTACTGCCTTTTCGACATTGCAGTATTTTATGCCTTAATCCTTTTTCATGTAAAAATTTGGTCCACCGAATATGGGTATTGCAGGCCTTCCTGGCTTGTTTAAACTTGTTCCGGTTTTCATCAGTTGGGTTGGCTCTAAAACACCGGAACCTTACTTCTTTTTTCCTCATAACGGAAATTCGGGATAAAAGATTTCATTCCCAAAATAATCATATTAGTAATCATATCTGTGCTGGAGTCTACGTCACTATCGAGGAAGCATAGTGACCAGTTAAAGATGTGGAAAAAGTTGTTGAGACCGTCCCAGTTGGCTTTCTCGTAATGCCACACGGTTCTCTTCGGAGCTCTTTCTCTAACTGGATTAGCTTGACACGAGAAATTTGCAGATATAATACTATGGTCTGATCTGTCTTGAGGCGTTAATACACTGATAGTGTATTTATCAGATTCAGACGTAAGAAACAGGACTTGGGAGAAAGGAAGACCGCGACTCAGGTAGTGCACTCAAGTGGAAGAGAACCTCATTCAACTTGGAGCTAGCTGGCGGAAACTATTGATTGCGGCCAAAGTCCACAACGGACTGTAGCGCCACCTAAAGTAAGTAAGTAAGACGTAAGAAACAAGTCAAGAGTATTTTCCGCTTGGCCATTAATGTCCGATATTCGAGTGGGCTCGGTGACAAGCTGAGTTAGGTGGTTAAACTCAGCAAAGATCTCAGCACACATTCCTTCGGGTGTTGTCTGGCCCGAATGGAGAAGCCACGAAGAATTGTGTACATTAAAATCGCCCGTAATAATGATTTCAGTGTGGGGATACAGGGATACAATTCAGGTGATTGTGATTCATAAAAACCTCCCATGTCAACGAATATTCGTTCATCACTTTTCACGGTTAAACACTAGGTTTGTTCGATGTTCGCTCTAGGTCTTTTTTCGCTCCGGTGCATTTCCAGTTTCCACCGTGTTCGATGTGTATTCAGTGCTCGCACCGGGAGCGGGGTGAGAATTTCGGAGCTGTTCGAATCAGCTGTTTCTATACAAAAAAAAAAAGAAAAAAGCACAGAGCACTTCCAATGCGTTCGATGTGAAACCAAACCCTGACAGCTCTGTTCTGGGTAGTGACAAGCACCGGAGCGCCCGCCCCGGCGCTGGTTACATCAAACGAACCTTTTGTAACGAAAAACCAATGGATTAAAGCTATATTTCGATTTCTTGAAACTGAAACTATGTTGTGAAACCATGCTTTCAACTCCGTTCATATTTTGTTGCATAGAAAATTTACCGATCATCGATCGCTTGTTATAGGTAATACTCTCCACACAATTAATTCATTAAATTCATAAGATCAATGTTTTTTATTCAGTGTTTTTATTTTTGAACTCAAAATAAACAAAGTTTTACTCTGCAAATGCAAAATACGAATGCATTAACCTACAATGCCGTTAAGAAGACCTGCGCCAGCCTTAACAGGGATTTGTGCGATATTTGAAGCTGCGTTAAATATATTTCCCAAAAACGAAGGTCGGCTTTGTCTATGAGTTTGAGTAACAAACGTTTGTGTACCAGTTTGGACTGGTAACTCGTATGAAGTTTGGTAAGTTTGTACTGGTAACTCGTATGTTTGATAAGATGTTTGGTATTGTGGATAGGCAACTGAAAGCCCAACAACTGCAACAAGCACGACTAGGAACAAACTGAACTTGAACATTTTGAGTTGTTTGGAATGTTTGATACTTGGAAGAGAACCGAAGATAACTGATAAATTTTGAAGGAACAATGTGCCCTTTTATACCTACACAAAACACAAGGAATGTGTTGGCTCAAAAAACCAATGTAGCATATTACAGTTGGATAAACATTTTTGATATTTTCACAAAATATGCTGACGCTGAGCATGAGCAAATATTATTAGTGTCTGTGTGTTTATTATTTTACGTTTTTCTGGTTCAAATATTTGAAAAAAGAAACGTGTCATTTCAAAAAAAAAAATCTTTGAGCCAAACGCTTAGTGACTTACACTCATCAACAATTCTCTGGGTGCGTGTGGAGAATTGGGGGGACCTACAATTAAACGCCGATTCCGAATTTTGCGTGGCAGATTGATACTCTCGAAAGTTTTGTTAGATCTTCGCAAGAAAGATGAAATAAAAACTATGGGCCCGAGTCGGACTCGAACCCAATGAATGCAGAACAAATACACCGGCAAACGACAGATTCCATTCTTATATTTTTGGCTGTCCAAAATAAAAAAAAAAAAAAACGGTAGGTACTGTTATATGACTTTAGAAGTCACGAGCCAATAACAACACACAACAACGTTTCTTTAAAAGGTCGAAGCAATTAAGGCTAAATTACAAAGACGCTTCAGCTTCGGCTTTGTCTGCGTTACGATACACCCGCTTTGAGTTTGCTTTGAATGACAGTTCTCCCTCCATCACATCATCATCCCTCCAAAACAGCTTTGCCACTTTACTCTTTTTGATTTTTGAAAAACTTTGAATATCTACTACCTACTTATACACACCATCATAGAGGACATATATATAATATATGTCCTCTATGCACACCATCATAGCGGTTATATTTTTGCAATACATCAAAATCGGTTTTTAATTTTTAAACACCAGGAGAAGAAATAACGGTACTTTATTTTCTTCTCAATTTGCTTCATCAGTGATGTAACTCAATTTGTTGTCTTTTGGGTTAATTAATTAAATATCGCCAGGTCTTATTATATAAACAAACGTTTATTTCATTAAGTAGTTGAAGAGAGAATGAAAATATTTTCAGACAAAATTTATAATCAAAATTCTAAGTTAAGTAAACTAAAAAAAAAAAAAACAAGTTGTTAAGCTGGTTAGAAAAATATTCAGTTTAAACAAAGTCCAATATTCAACACTCCTCCTTAACCAGCTTAAGCCTAAGTTCTTGAAAAATATTCTTAGTTAACGCTTTAGTAAAAATGTCAGCAATTTGTAGTTTGGTGTTTATATAAACTGGATTAACTGTCTTTCCAATATGTTGATTGATACATTTTCGACGTATTTCAATATGCTTTTTGCCTTTTGTAATTTTCCCTTCGTCCGCGTTTTCAAGCATATGAATTGCTGCCTTATTATCAATGAATAAATCCGTAGGTTCTTTTATATGAATGCCGAGTTCTTGCATTAGCCTTCGAATCCAACATACTTCTTGTATACAACTGGCTGCTGAACGATATTCTGCTTCTGCTGATGAAATTGACACAACACTCTGCTTTTGGGCCATCCAGACTAAAGGTCCAAGGTCGTAGTAAACAAGAATTCCACTTGCTGAAATCATGTCAGGTTCTGTTCCACTATAATTTGAGTCTGCATATGCTCGTAGTTTTGCTTTTTTATTGCTAAAATATATCCCAAAACATGTCGTTCCTTTTAAGTATCTTAAAACGCGTTCAATCATTCTCCAATGAGATCTTTTAGGATTATTGACTTGTCTACTCAGGTAATTTATTGTAAAGCTTATGTCTGGTCTTGATATTGTTGATAAATATAATAAACTTCCAATAACTTCGTGATATGGTTTGTTCTTTAATGGTTCATCATTTGTATGCTTTTCAGTTAACATTCCTGGTTCTATTGGCGTTTGAACAGGATATGCTTCCGTAAATCCGTAACGATTTAAAATTTTATTTGTGTAATTTTGTTGAGTTACCATAATTCCATTTTGTTTGAAACAAATTTCCATTCCAAGATAATATATTTGTCCTTCTTTTGGCATAGTTTGTTTCATTTTAAAATTATTCGATATTTCTGACAATAATTGGCGAATTTTTCTTTTGTCTTGACTAATAATAATTCCATCGTCTACGAATATTCCAAGAATGACTGATCTGTCTTCGTTATAAAATATGCAAGGGTCATCATCCGTGTCTTTCAGTTGTAGTCTCTTAAGGGTTTGAGTAAATGTTGCATTCCATTCTTTTGGAGCTTGTTATTTTAATCCATACAGGCTTTTCTTAAGTCGACATACTCGTCCAGACTCATCATCAAATCCTTCAGGTTGTAACATGTAAATTTCTTCATTCAACTTTCCATTAAGAAATGCTGTGTTTATGTCAAAAGTCTGAACTTCTAGTCCTTTGGTAGCAGAATGGCTTAAGAGTAAACGAATACTTGCATACCTTGCCACGGGAGCAAATGTTTCGTTGTAATCTATTCCTTGAATTTGTTCGAAACCTCTGGCAACAATTCTCGCTTTCAAACGTCCATCAGATTTTTCCCGTAAAACCCACTTGCATGTTAATGGTTTTCGATTTTTGGGTAGAGTAACTAGTTCCCAAACTTCCATGTCATTCATTGCTTTGATTTCTTCTTCCATTTATTTACCGATACTTCTTCAACTTCATTAATCATTGCATAGTCATTATACTTTGGATGTGGCTTGATGTTTTGACGATTTCGAATTTTGTATGGTAAAGTATTTTGATCCATTTCTTGATTTGGTTGTACCTCTTGACATTCAAAATACTCCTCCTGAGATGACTGTCGCCGCTGTTGTTCTTCATGACTTGATTCCTCAATTTGTTCCTGATCTTGTATACTTGCATTTTCAATTGATTCTTCAGATTTCTATTTCTTTTTCTTGATTCTGTAAAAATTTAGTTAGTGTTATTTCTCCTCCTTGAATTTTTATGCTGTCTTGATTTTTGTTGTTTATATTAAAATTGCATTTTATACTTGTTTCATCAAAAATCACATTACATGACACTTCAACATGTCTTTTGTGTGGAAAATAAATTCTGTATCCGTGTTTTTCAATGTCATAACCAACAAAAATACCTTTATTGCCTTTCTTATCCAGTTTCTGAAGATAGTTATTTTGTGTTAGCATATAGCACAGACATCCAAAAGGTTTCAACGACTTGAGATTCACCTTGCGACCAAACCATAATTCAGCAGGTGTTTTACCAATTTCATTGCTTTTTCCTGTTTGGTTTATTGTAAACACTGCATAATTGATTGCTTCAGCCCATAAATATGTTTCAAGATCTCTGGCATTGATCTCTGATCTTGCTGCTTTAACTATGGTACGCATTTCTCTTTCAATCCTTCCATTTTGTTGTGGGGTATAAGTAACGGATCTTTCATGAAAAATACCCATTTCTTCAAAAATATTCTTACTTCTTACATTCTTGATCTCTTTTCCGTTATCTGATATTATAACTTTCACTCTTCTTTCAAACTGATTTTCGACAAGATTCAAAAATTGATAAGGCTTTTCAACTGCTTCTGATTTTTGTTTCAAGAAATATACCGTCCGAAATTTGGTAAGGTCATCCTTGAAAAAATACTTTGCACCGCCAAGAGATCTTTCATTCATTTCACATAGATCAACATGGACTTTATCTAATACATGTTTTGAAATTTTGTCATTCTTTGGATGAGATACTTTGTGTTGTTTTCCGAATATACAACCTTCGCATACTTGACTATTCCAGTCATCAATAAATGGTATTTTGTTTTTCTTCAGTATATCTTTAACTTGACAAATGTTCTGATGTGCCAGTCTTTCATGCCATAGCCTTATGCTTACAGCAGATAAATTGTATTCCTTTCTTCGTCTAAAAGCCATTTCAAAGAGACCCCCATACCTTCTCGCTATCATGACAGTTTCTTTATCTTCCATAATAAAAGATGTCTCAGCTGTTGCTTGTTGTGTGTAACCTTTGTCGAGTACTGTTGTTACAGAAAAAAGATTAAAATTTAATTTTGGCACAAATAAAACATTTTTCAAAACAATAGGATTCCATTCAATTCCATCAAAGGCTTCCAAATAAACATCACCATACGAAACATTTTCTAATTTAGTTGCATCACCAATTTCAACTTGAACAGGACAATCTAAAGGTCTGACATTCGATAAACATCTAAGATTTCCTGTTAAGTGCTGTGTTGCACCACTATCTTGTATCCATTGATCGTCGCGTTCAGTCCGAACATTTTCAAGAGTTGACGATAAAGCAAGAGTAATAAAAGATCTTACCTTTTTCTCTTCACTGTTAGTTTTCCACTTGCACTCACTTGCAAAATGTCCTTTCTTCTGACACTTGTTGCAGTTGTTATTTCTTTTGCAATAACTAATGTATTCTTGACTTGACTTGATTTGTTTCTGCAATCACGTTTGTAATGTCCAAGTTCACCACATTTAAAACATTTCTTTTCAAATGCTTTAGATTTGCTTTCATTTTCATTTCTGTCATTGGATAGGTTCTTTCTTGAATAATCTGTCTTCAATTTTTCCTGCTTCACAATTAAAGCACTACTTGAAGCTTCTGATTCTCGTTTGTTGAGTCTTGCCTCTTCTAGTTGAAGACGTTCCCGTAATTTATGAAGTGATTTTTGAGAATCTGCGATTGATTCCCAAGCAGCGTGAAAATAATCATATTTAGCTGGCAGAGAGTTCAAATGGACATAATCCATGTGTCCTTCACTTCTTCTCCATTTGAACGGAGTTCTTGCGCGAGAACATCGATCTGCAGACAATTTTCAGCAATAGTCTTTGACTCGTCAAATTTATATCCAAAAAACTGTTGCTGAAGCATTGCTGTTGAATTTTTGTTCTTCTGACCATAAAATTGCTCTAATCTGTCTATCATCTGTGATGCAGAACTACACGATGATATCTTCAGAGCTATGTTGATCTACATTCAAACCAATTATTGCTTGAGCTTCCAGGGGCCCTATTCTTGGAACCATGCGAAAATTTTCGCATACGAAAATTATCGCATACTGAATCTCGTATGCGAAAGCAGAGTCGTATTCTTGAACAAAATTGACTCGTATACGACTTTGTGTATGCGATGAATTTCGTATACGACATGGCAACACGTTGTCAAAATTAAGAGTCCATTTCTCTCCCTCCCACTTAAGGGCAAGTAAAAGGAAAACAAATCAATTCATTTGACACAGTTTGACAATCATGTATGAGTGAAGCAATCGACTTTGAAATTTAAAAAAAAAAAACAAATACGAAAAAATAATTTCTTTTTTTTTTATTATTATTTAAGTCGCTGAATTTTGTAGGAATCAATTATCAAGAAAATGATGATTTACAAAAATTTAGCATCATTATTCGTCGGTCAAAAAAAGATGAAAAACAGAAAATAAAATTGTAATAAGGATTTAACACAAGTGTTAGACAATAAATTATGCTTTTGTTTCGACAGTAGGTGTTGATTCGACTTTAGCGTTTGCTGCTGCGTCCGATTCGCTGGCTACCTTCTTCTTTGAACCCTTTCCCTTTTTGGCACTTTTTGGGGGATTGATTGGGTTGCTAACTAGTTCCTTAAGTTCAGGTTGAGCTATACTGCGCTCACTAGCAAAGTGAAAAATGACACACACAGTTGTTAACTGATACACAGGTTTGAAATGCGATTCCTTTTTTTAAGTCTTTTTCCTTTTTGTAAATTTTGCCAGTTTCTTCAGTTATTTGACTGTCACCCTTTGTACAGATTTCCCTCACAGAGGCATCGGCAACACAGAGATCGATGACGGCCTTTAAAGTTTTGTTAACAATTTCACCAGCCAATTTGTATTTTGTTACAACTAAATCCTCAGCAATGGTTTTCTCTTGGACTTCAACTTCGTCGGCCATTGTTGTTAAGTTTTGTTTCCTTTTTTATTGAACTTTAGAAACAGTCAGGAAATTTGTATAAAAAATATGTATTTTAGAAATAAGTAACAGACACCCGAGTAAAATTTAATTTTTC
>CAKKXW010000001.1:95904759-95914806 GCA_920937365.1 Sphaerophoria rueppellii
GTAAACGAAGGATACCGAAAGAACGTTCTCTTTTCTCGATGACATCGAAAGAATTGAGAAAGGACTTATAGTCCAAAGGTTGAATTAAAAGACAGGCCCTAATCTGGCTCTATAAACCGCAGTAACCAGAGTGATTGCGTATGCCGATGATGTTGCTATCGCCGTCTCAGGAAAACATCCTAATACACGGAGAGATCTTCTCCAAAACGCATTTAATATGCTCACTAGATGGGCTGATCAATGTGGATTTAGTATTAATCCCCAAAAAACAGACCTCGTCCTTTTCACACGGAAATACAAGATCCCAATAAAAGGTGTACCACTAATTTTTACCAATGACGCCAAATATCTCGGTCTAATCCCGGACAGAAAATTAAGTTGGAAACCTGATATTCAGGAAAGAGTTAAGAAAGCTACAGTAGCTCTTTTCTCTTGCAAGAAAGCCATAGGAAGCAAATGGGGTTTACAACCTCGCATAACCTATTGGCTATACACATCGGTCATCCGACCAATACTCATGTACGGGGTTGCAGTATGGTGGACTGCACTGGAGAAAGTCACTTACTGCGACAAACTCAGTAGGAGTCCAACGCACTGCATGTCTCTGCATAAGCGGGGCATTGAGCACCACACCCTCAGCAGCGTTAGACACTCTCCTCCATCTGACACCCCTCGAAATTTTTAGCAAACAAGTGGCAGCGAGTACAGCTATAGGGCTCAACGCCTCATCTCAATGGACCAACAATAATGCGGGACACTCCATCATTTTGAACTTCTTCGGTTCTATACCAAAGTACATAGACTACACCATTCCAAAACCCCAATTTTGTAAAAACTTCCACATATCCATTCCATCCAGAGATGAATGGGAAGACAAAAAACTTTTGGATGACAAAAGCATTCATTTTTATACAGATGGATCCAAGACAAGTGATGGAGTTGGTAGTGGTGTGTACTCAGAAAAACTTAATCTAAGCATCTCATTCCGTCTCACTAATCATTGTAGCGTCTTCCAAGCGGAAATTTTAGCGATCAAAGAGGTTCTCTCCTGGCTAAGAGAAAACGTGATATCAACTTCTGATATCCGCATCTTCTCTGACTGTCAGGACTCTCGACGGTGCCTCAGCCAAATTTCAAACGGCACTCGATTGTCGATCGTCTCTTATGGAGATGGCGTAGCAATTTAACAATCACCTCTCTTGGGTGCCGGGCCAAAGAGACATCAACGGAAATTGTAAAGCCGATGAACTCGCTAAAAATGGAACCGTCATACCTATTTCACCTGAAAGGAAGAAGATAGGTATACCGATAGCTACATGTAAACTTCTGCTAAAAGAAACAGCCTTAAAGATAACAAACTGTAGGTGGCACAATTTACCAACGTGCGCAGCCATAAAACTCATTTGGCCTTGACTGGACCTAAAACGCTCGAAAGACTTGTTATCTCAAAGCAGACTTCATATTAGCTCCCTAATAGGTATCTTTACGGGACAATGTCTCATAGGCAGACACTCAACACGACTTGGTGTAGCCTCAAATGACTTTTATGATAATCACAGTGAACTAGCTAATAAGGATATTAAATATTCGCTTTATAAAAAGCTCAAAATGGTTCGACTAGTAAGAAGGAATTCACTAGATTCATGTGGTATCACAATGGGCCTTTTCTTTTGGCCTGAGTGTGTGGCTTCTGTATCCACAGCCACTTTAACCTAACCTAACCTTACCTGCAAAAAAAACACGGAATGACTTTTTCGATTCACTATCATACTTTTGATTCAACACTTTGACTTTGAAAATTCAACACTTTGACTATACAATTAAACACTTTGTCTTTTCAATGTATTCAACACTATTTCTTATCACGGTTCAGAATCAACTGTCACTTGCTTTGCTTTGAGGCCGTGCGCGAATTGCGTTAAAAAGTGTGTTAAAACTCGCCAAGTGTTAAAATTACACTAGCTGCGGAGCAGGCTAAAATATGAAAGTTGTGCTTAAATTTAGCCAGTATTTTTAACGCAATTCACCCTATTCTCACACGACCTAAGGCACTTATTTATACATCTCAAGTTGTTTCTCGAAAATACTAGTTGCCTCTGGGCTCTGACAGTTCTCGATTGTCACCCAAATCCCTCGCAACAAGGTCTTTCTTCTTTACCAGGACCACTGGAGTTGGCCAAGGGCTTTTTGAGTTTTCGATCAGACCCTCTTCTTGCATGGTGGTTATCAGTTCTTCAATCTCACCTTGTTTGGCTATTGAAAGGCGTCTTGCAGGTTGACGATTTGGCTTTGCATCCCCGGTATTGAATCGATGCTGAACCAGTTGTGTTCTGCTATATTTTACCTTTGATGACAAAAATATGTCTGAAAATTCTTCGAGGAGACCCTCTGCAGTTCTTCGTTGTTGGTGGCGCGGGTCTACCATAAGGTATCGAAGGTTTCGAGGCTAACCCTTCAATTTCGTCCACATGAATACTTTTGAAGCAGTAGGCAAAGTAAGATCTTCTTTGATGACGATGATGAGTTCTCATACGAGTAGATCCCATAGATTATCGGAATCTCGATTTTTCGATATTTCAGCACCGATGTTCAATATCACTCCGTGATCTTTCATTGCATGATATCGACTCCTATAATGCACTCGTCACATTTATCTGCTACCAGGAGAAGGTGAGGGAAATCTTACTCTGCCGTCCGGATCTTAAGACATATCTCACAATAAATTTTTGCGGCTTCTCGAGTTGCAGTCCTTAGACGATAACTATTGGTGTTGTGGAGCCATGTCTTCTTAAGGAGGTCCTGCCGTACAATGGATGCTGTGGCACTGGTTTTAGCGACACATTTGTTGCCGTTTATACTTGTTTCCACGGTCAGGCTCTTGTTGTCACGTTTGGTTTGAGAAACCTGGATGGTGTTTATGGAGCCTACGATACCAAAAACCAGCTTCTGCCCCTCGAAGTTTATTCCCGGGGGGAAACAACTTGGGAAGCAACTTTGTTGTTGGTTTTATTTTGACCAGTTTACTTATTTCTGTTTACACAGTGTTGGCATGCACTTCCTCTACGCGGTAATCTGCACTGTCGTTGTAGATACCCCGTCTTATCGCAGTTCCAGTATCGAGCTGGCTTCTTTCCACAGTAGCCTTTTGACAAGAGCATTCTTGGACTTCCAATTATCTAACGTGATGCACAATTTCTGTGTATGCTCGATATCTGCCTGCAGCTGCTGCAGATTTTCACCTCTTCGCTGTGTTCTATTATTTAGCTGAACTCTGAAGACTTCTGTCATGTGATTATTTCCAAACCGCTGTTCGATTGCGTTTACAAGAACTTTGAAGCCACCACTCTTCTCTGCTGGGATGGTTTGTAGCAGTTCAACAGCTGCTCCTCTTAAAGCAAGCGTAAGAGCAATGTATTTTTCGTCATCGTCCCAGCCGTTCGTTAACGCTGCTGCTTCAAATTGTTTCTTGTAGTTTGACCCCGGAAGCTGACCATCAAAGCATGGAGGATGCATTTCTCTCTTCCTAGAGCACTCACCAGAAGGTTCTCGAGCTTTCAACTTTCGCACTTTTTCTAGTTCTTTTGTGATGGTTTCGATTTGTTCGTCAATTTTCTCGAAACGTGAATTAGTCTTTGAATTTTGTCTTTCGACGCGCTCATCGAGAGAGCCTTCTAGAAGATATTTCTATTCGTCAAACCGCTCCCGAACATCATTTCTTTGAGCTTCTAGTTGTTTGAGTACATTCTCTTGCTTATTCTTTTGCTCGTTTCTTTGGGACTCTAGTTGTTTGAGAACATGCTCTTGCTCCTGCTTCTGTTCATTTCTTTGAGCCTCAAATTGTTTGAAAACATTCTTTTCATTCTCATCAAATTTGGCTAGAAGAAGTGACATCATGATAGATAAGGCGTCATTTGCATTTACTTCTTCCACTTTTGCTTCAAATTCGAAAGCAAATGTATTCTCCAGCCGTTTAACGAGTTCGTTTTTTACTCCTGTCCCACTTAAGCCAAGTTTGCTTAGTTCGGCCTTTAGCTCAGGGACAGTTTAATCTCTCAAAACTTTACCCATTTTGAAAACTTTTCTACTTCACACCAAATAGATTATTCACTGTTCACTGTTTCATTCTAAATAAGTTTTAGTTCCAATTCAGACACAAATGTAATATTCGGCTTGGTCCGACAATTAAAACTTATTAACTTTTCAAATAAAACACAAATTCACTTTATTCAAATCACTCACAAACTTATTTATTCAACACTTTCAATTATTACTTTCTAACACAGTGTCTTTACTTTATAGCAGTTCAAATTCGATTGAAATCCTTCAATTCCAAGTGGCTATTTATATAACTAAAATCGGCTTGGGAAGCCACTGGGTTCCTGCAGGCGCCGAATATTCTCGATGCCCAACGAAGCTGCCCTCCCAACCACCAGAGTGCAGGGGAAACTCCAAAGAGTGTGTACAAAACCACTTATAACCACAAATAAAACGTTTGCCACACAAGTATTCAGCTACAAGACAACATCAGAGTGACAGAGACAAGCAGTGCATACACACCACAGTATGTACACATAGAGACGAGACAGTCATACAGAATTACGGAGAGGTAGAGATACAAAGTGAGTACACATTACAATACATATTACAATATATTTAGGGACAGGGAGTAGTCTCAAGATGGCAAACGAACGTGGCACCATCTTGAGACCAATCACAGAAGCAGTTTTTCTTACATAAGTTTTTATTATAGCTGCCTGCTTGGATCTTCCGTCAAACCAAGCAGACAATCAATCTTGATAGTAATGGTTGTTCCATATGCAAAGGATAGTATTGGTTGTTCCAAATATAAAGGATAGTACTGGTTGTTACATATACAAAGGATAGTGATGGTTGTTCCATATACAAAGATGTCATCTGCAATTCTGCATATGAGGTTTCAGAAACACATAGATATTCAACCGGACAGTTCTATGCTTTGTATCATTGTATACAGAGACAGCTAGTATTATCAAGAATGGTGTTATTGATTTTTTGCGCTACATCAAAACTAAAAAAACCCAATACCAAACTTAAAACAATAAAATAAATAATAAAAAATACCAAACTTATGTAAAAAAAAAAACAGCACTGTGCTAGGTCTCAAGATGGCACTACAATAGATTGCCAGGTCATTTTAAGAGAATAAGTTTACGGGACCTTCAAATCTTCAATACTACAAAGAAATTAAGTAAAAGAAGAAGGCGAGTCATAAGATTAGAAGCACCCAAATTAACCAGGTTTTTGTTGAAGTAGTTAGAATTTATTGATTGTGAACGTAACATTTAACAAAATATTAACCATAAATTGTGTGTTAAAGTGAAAATGGAGAAAAAAAGTTTGAGTGTTGAAGAACGAGCCAAAATAGATGTTTACCACTCGGAAGGATTTTCGAACCGCGCAATTGTCAGGAAAATGAACAGGTGTTACGGCAAGCGTATCCACTGTTTTATGCGTGATTCGAAGCTGTTAACATTTAAAACGAAGAAAACTGCAAAAAAACTACTAAATGAAGCACGCAAAAACTACGCTTACGTTTTGTAAAAGAACACATGACGTGGAATGTGCAACAAACACCTAACTCAGATGACTGGCGAAAAGTTACTTTTTCTGATGAGAAAATTTTTAACTTGAATGCATCAGATGTCTATAATTATTATTTCCACGATCTGAGAAAGGAAGAAAAGTTTCTGAACCGCCATCATAGCAGAGAAGGAGGCGTAATAGTCTGGGGTGAAATTTCTTATTATGCCACAGTAGATTTAGTTTTTCAAAGAACGAAAATGACCGGAAATAGCATCGCTGTACAATTCCTTAAAAGAACGAATCTTTGAAGTTTTTTTAAAAGCTGGTTGATGTACACATTATTAAAAAGACACATTTTAAATGCTTACAATAAAAACTATTAAAAGAAAATAATATTAATCTCTTTTTTCCATTTGGTGTTAGTGCTTCTAATCTTATGACGCGATTTATTTGCCTTCTTCTTTTACTTAATTTCATTGTAGTCTTGAAAGTCCCGTTAACATGTTCTCTTAAAATTTAAAAATCTTTAATTTTGTTGTATCTACTTGAATTAGTCTCTCTCCCAACATTCTCTTTTTTCTTGGTTCGATCATGTAACGGTTGTAATATCAGTTTTACTTCTCAAATTTATCTGCTTCTAACCTACTGACTGGCAGTGTATATATGAAATATAAAAAAAATATTTAAAAAAGAACATGGATTCATGACTTTAAATTTTTATTATATCGTGTCCTTGGGCGACTGCTTACCTGTAATTTATGAGCCAACGATTTTTTTTTTACGGAAATGTTTAGTATTTTTTAAGTCCCCGAGGCTCATTGTTAAGTCCTCCAAAAATGCACATGACTGGGGCGCACAAACCTACTCATAAATCTAGAAGCCTTCTTATTCAAAACAAAATAAGTGGCTCTCTTTTTCCAATAACTAAGACTTACTTCTCTTCATCTACTACGAATTCATTGCTGGAAATAGTTAGACTCATTTTCCAGATATAATTATCTAATAGATATATAAAATATAATCTAAAATTTGTATAGAAAAACTTAAGAAGGTTGCAAAAACGAACAGTCAGCCAACCCCATGGAGGTAATGAAGAAGACTTTTTTTAAATTCCCTATCGATGTTTAGTTCAGCTAAATTGCTTTATAGTCAACTTTTTTCACGATTGCAAGACCTTCACATTTGCACTTAAATAGGAAGTAAAAAGGAACCATTCGTAATTAACAAAAGAAAAGCCTGGTTCGGTCTAGAAGACATCATCAGCTGAAGCCAGTACAATTCCCAAACACGCTTGAGTCAAACAAACAAAAAAAGAGTATACTTAAAGATATTTCCAAAGATAAATTTTAATTAAATTTTTCGTATGCCAAGTGCCAAGACACAAGCAAAACAAAATTTTGTCATTTTCCTTGTGAACATTTCTTTCATAGACTGGAGTTTGTTAAGAAAAAGGTATGGGCTTTTGTATGCATGTTTTCATAAAAAACATTTTACGTTCACTTGAATAAAAAGGAACCAGAGTTAAGCTCTGCAACCAAAAGACTTTGAATCATCATCGTCACAAGGCTTGTTTGTGTATCCTCTGGTAAAGGGAAGATTGTGTTAGGCGTTTAGCCTTTAGTAATTCAGCGCCAAGATATTCTTTTCCCTAATCTTATGATTTTTTTGTTCTATATTTGGAACACTCTTTCTCTAATTAGAAGTTCTGTTTCGTCGTTGTCAAATAGGTATTACCGGCATACGGTTGTACAAGTAAAATTACCCAAGCACCGAGTTAACAAGATGTTGGTGGTTGAGAAATGAGAATTAACGACAAGGACCTTGTTATTTGTGCTCACCAGTAACAATGAAAAGCACCTGAAACTTGAACTAAATCAATAATACTTTCCACTCATACTTTCTATATTTCTTGAAACGACTGTTTTTTTTTTAACAGCGGCTTCTGTCTTAATAACATAATGTAAGTAAACATGTTGAATGATTAAGCTTAGTGACATATGTATGATTTAAAAAAAATGTTTTAAACTATTCTTCTTTATGCATAAATACAAAAGCACAAGTACTCGTTATTATTATGTGTTTGTGGAAAAATTAATAATGGCATAATATTAATGTTTTTGGGCCGAGACAAAAAGTACTCATGATTTTGCTAGGGAAAAGGCTTTGTATATGGAACAAAAAGTATTACCAAGATTGGTTCTCTGGTTTGACAGATCTTCTGTCAAACAAATTTATGTAAAAAAAAAACTGCTTCTGTGAAAAATTCTAAAGTTGGCACTACTATCGTACAAGTACTACTAAGAATTTAATTTTACTGCTCTGGAGGGTCATTCCGTAACCTTGAAAACGACTATATCGTCCAAACGATTGTATTCGACGATATCGTCTCAAATTTGCTTCACGTAAGTTGATCGTCATCGTCTCGTCCATCGTTTTTCTTTTGCATCTACATTTTGAGAGCTACTAAAACTCTCAAACTGTGAAAATGTCATCGGCTTTTCAAAAAGACAATTTGAAATAGCCGTGTAAAACAAAATGAAATTTTTTTTCCTCGGAAACTTTTTTAATCGAAAAGAATTTAATGAACAAAAAAATTCATGAATCTATTCAATTATTTTTTAAATATTTGAATAATAAAAATACATTTATACACATAATTTATGAGTGTGGAATTGTGATTAACTAGTAATATTTTCCTCAAAAAAAAAAAAAAACGTGGACAATTTTACTCTGGCATTCTGATTCGAAAATGAACATGTCTTGTGTTTTCTATTCATTGGAACTCGTCTGTTTGTTACTTGTTGTTTTTTGTTCATTTGTTGGCTTTTGTTTATGTGAGACAGGAAAATAAAAAAAAATGTAAGTAAAGAAACAAATTTCCATTTGTATTTGATTTAAAAGCAATAATTTAATTATTTAACAGGTCGGTTACACAAGCCCAAATGAAAATATTGATAGAATTCATGGAGGACTATCCCGAGTTTGCAAATGGATTTAAATCCAATTCCAGCCAAGGCAGGCAGACGGCCGAAAATCTTTGGAAATAACTTGCCAACAAGTTAAATTCCAACGGTTTGCCCATCAAAACCGTGGCAGCATGGAGAAAGGTAAGTTCAAATCATTCTTTTTAATTCAAAATTAATACATGTGTGCTTTGTAAAGGTTTGGACCGACTACAAATACCGGGCTAAACGAAAATGCAGCCAAAATCTGTTGGCTGCACAAAAAACCGGAGGCGGCCCAAATGAAGACACACATATAACTCCAGATGAGGAGAAAGTCATAGCAATAAGTGCCCTAGGCAAAGCCGTCTTTAACTTATTGCAGGCTCTGGGCATATTACTATATCTAATGGGGCCCCTATGACTTTGACCGAACACTATTTTGTTAGATTAAACAAAGAAAGAAGATAACCATGTTTATAGATTTATTTTTATTGACAGTCACCTTAAAGTCACCGAAGCACAGGGAATACTAGATGTTTTTAAGCAGCACTTCGCACAGCTGCTGAATGCGCATAATGTCGAGCGAGCTAATGACGAAAGAGAAGCAAGATCAGTCAATAAAGACCCAGTCCCAGCCCCCAGTTCAGAAGAGGTAGAAAGAGCCATCCAAAAGCTAAAAAAATAACAAGAACCGCATGCACCAGGTCATCACCAATGTGTGGGAGGAAGAATGCATGCCACTGACTGGTCGATAAGCTCCATATGTCCCATCTACAAAAATGGCGATCCGATATCATGAAGAACTTACCGTGGCATATCCCTGCTTAATGTTGCATACAAAATTCTATCCAACGTTCTGTGTAAGCGTCTTAAACCTTTCTGCAACCCAATAATCGGCACGTACCAGTGTGACTTTAAGCCACATGACGCTTAACAATACGCAGTGCAGAGTTATTCCAAAAATGCGCAGGGTTTAGGCAAAGAGATGCGTTGTCATGTGACTTCTTCAACATAGTCCTGGAGCAGATAGTGCGCAAGGCGGACAACATTGACATAATCGGTCGATCCAAGAGAGCTGTGCTTGAGGCCTTCACAGCGATTGAAGAACAGGCAAAATTCGTTGGTCTTGAAGCGAATGAGGACAAAACTAAGAACATGCTATCAACAAACAAAGCAACATCTGTCCACCGCCTAGGACAAAACGTTACTGTTGGTAGCAACATTTTCGAGGTATTAAGGAGTTCACCTACCTTGGAACAAACATCAATCCCACAAATGAACCGCTGCGCTGCTGCTTCGGTTTGGCCAAACAACTGGGTTCAAAACTTCTCACTCGAAAGACAAAGTGTCTGCTATACAAAACTTTGATTTTATCAGTCCTACTCTACGGCGGAGCCGAGTGCTGGACGATAAGTAAAAAAAGGGGAATTGATACTGGTCGCTTTCGA
Organism: Sphaerophoria rueppellii; assembly: GCA_920937365.1. Classification (NCBI taxonomy): domain Eukaryota; kingdom Metazoa; phylum Arthropoda; class Insecta; order Diptera; family Syrphidae; genus Sphaerophoria; species Sphaerophoria rueppellii. The sequence continues at coordinate 95,914,715 of CAKKXW010000001.1, forward strand.
GAGAAAAATTCTTCGACGGTTTTTCGGTCCCGTATGCGACGATGGCAAATGGAGAAAAAGGTTCAACCGAGAACTGTACGAGCTGTACCAAG
>CAKKXW010000001.1:95917395-95928054 GCA_920937365.1 Sphaerophoria rueppellii
AAACGGACAAGAAGTTAGCGACACTTCCGGAGTTCGTGTCGAGAGAACCTAGCTGGCTAATACAGTTACAACAGGCGGAACGCGTGATAGACGAGGTCCTGATACAACTTCTTCAGTGCACTGTTGCGTAGAGAAACGGATTTGGGACGCGTAAAAACCTTATTGAGACGTGACGCATAACAATTCGCAGTACACCGAATTTCAGTGTGACCATGCACGGCTAATACCTTTCTGCAACCCAATAATCGGCACGTACCAGTGTGACTTTAAGCCACATGACGCTTAACAATACGCAGTGCAGAGTTATTCCAAAAATGCGCAGGGTTTAGGCAAAGAGATGCGTTGTCACGTGACTTCTTCAACATAGTCCTGGAGCAGATAGTGCGCAAGGCGGACAACATTGACATAATCGGTCGATCCAAGAGAGCTGTGCTTGAGGCCTTCACAGCGATTGAAGAACAGGCAAAACTCGTTGGTCTTGAAGCGAATGAGGACAAAACAAAGAACATGCTATCAACAAACAAAGCAACATCTGTCCACCGCCTAGGACAAAACGTTACTGTTGGTAGCAGCATTTTCGAGGTATTAAGGAGTTCACCTACCTTGGAACAAACATCAATCCCACAAATGAACCGCTGCGCTGCTGCTTCGGTTTGGCCAAACAACTGGGTTCAAAACTTCTCACTCGAAAGACAAAGTGTCTGCTATACAAAACTTTGATTTTATCAGTCCTACTCTACGGCGGAGCCGAGTGCTGGGCGATAAGTAAAAAAAGGGGAATTGATACTGGTCGCTTTCGAGAGAAAAATTCTTCGACGGTTTTTCGGTCCCGTATGCGACGATGGCAAATGGAGAAAAAGGTTCAACCGAGAACTGTACGAGCTGTACCAAGATGTAGATGTAGTCCAGAAGGCCAAGAACGAATGGACGACAGCGCTCCAGCCAAGAAATTCTTTTCATCCCAGCCCCCAGGTTCGAGACGACAATGAAGACCGTACCTACGGTACAAGGACCAAGTGACTGCGGATGCCAGAGCGCTTGGTTTCGGCGACTGGAGAGTGCATGCCTAGGGGCACTTCACGAAGGCAGGTTGCAGTATCTCAGGCTGAGTTCCTTCATTGATAGTGAGCCGGATAAGTAAATAAGATCGTAATCTGGCAGGGACGAGGGGGCCCCTATCGATCACGGGGCCCTGGGCACTTGCCCAGAGTGCCCAGTGGGAAAGAGGGGCTTGGCCTTAGGGAAAGCCGTATCAGGAAGCGCGGCAAAAGTGTTCGGTGCCATTGCTACCATAGATAAAGATGATATACCACTACAACCTGATGATGATGATGAAAATTTTGAAAGTCGATCTGGGTCAAGGACTCAGAAGTGGTATATATTGAACTAACAAAATGAGAAGAATATTCTTGATATAACATTTTAATTTTATTTTGTTATAAGGAAATCGTCCCCACTTTTAACACTCGTGGCGAAGCACAAAAAAGAAGAGTCGGTTAACGAACTGTTAAAGCAGCAAGTGGCACAGGATGCTGCTTTTCAAACAAGCACAAGCCTGATAACCGTCCTTACAGAGAGGAACGAGCAGAAAGCTGTGTTTCATTCTGAAGTATTAAGACTTCTAAGGCAAAGAAATGAGCTTGCAGAAAAACAATTATCCAAACGCTTTTTTAATCAATTTAATTGATTTTTAATTATTTTAATTAACTTGAAGACTGAATTTCTTTTAAGTTTTAGAATTACAGAATTTTTGTTTTAGTTATATTCTTTTTCTTGTGAATATTTATTTTTGTTGAATTAAAGTAATATTTATTTTGTTTTAAAGGCTGTTTTTAATGTCTTCTCTTATATTTTCAGCAAATTGTCTCATCTGATTGTTCCCATTTTGAGGTTCAAAGCTTGACGTATTGTAGTGTGGGAAGTTTTCTTCCACTACTGCAAGGTTTTCGACTTGCATCTTGAAATGAATGCATATATTATGCAGACCAGCACAAACATTTACAAAGGTGGCTATTTTCGTTGGGCTATTACTGCTCTTTCTTTCTTCCATCAAAATTCTCCATCGGCCTGAGGAAAATATCTATGAATTAACATTCAGTCTTAACTAAAGTGTGTATTTTAACATACCCTTATATACGCCTATATACCAAGTTCCTTGCTTTGGCATGAATGTCATTAAAGTTTGTCCTTAAGGCATCACTGGAACTTCTATAGGGTGTTAGTAACCACGGTTCCTATGGTTATCCACTGTCACCTAAAAAAAAAGTTTTCAACTAATACAATTTAGTAAATATTTGTATCAACCTAAGAGCCAGCAGTTATGAGGTCGTTCATTGAAATTGGCCTCAAAATAAGCTTTTTTATTGGAATGCCTCCACACAAGTGAGTCGTGAGCTGCACCTCCGTACCTAGCATTGATTATTTATGATCGTAAAAAGAAAATTTCATTTTTATTTCCTTTGGGGTTCTAATTAGTACTTAAATTAAACTTACTATCATAGCATTGAGGCTGTGTTTTCCTTTCCTTTTGAAATAAAGATGCTCGTTCTCTGGAGGTCTTTGCATAAAAAGATGAGTACCATCAATGCAACCAACAACTTAAAATTAAGTTTACCAAACAGTTAAATGAATTGTAATTTTTTAATCAAAATATCTACCTTACCCCCAGGTATTGAAAAGTTTCTATAAAACCACTGCTTGGTTTCAGCGCTGTTTCCTTCGTCACACACTGTCCATTTAATCCAAAAAGGACATATTTTGTCTTCCAACATGTTAACTGTTTGGGTAACTATTTTGGAAAGAGTGCTTTGAGCCAAAGCGATTCCAAAATCGTTCCCTGTCAGCCATTGGTATCCTCCACCTCCTAAGGTATCGAGCGTTACTGCCAGTCTAATTACTGGAGGAATATATGTGACCGGTTACCGTGCGATATGTCTAATGTTTCCAAGATAAAGGCAAATGCTTCCTTGGAAACTCGAAAGCGTTGAACGAATCTATGATAGTTTTACGAAAACAAAGTCTATTGTAATCAAATAAATCATTGTTACTTACATTTGGTTTAGAAGATCAAATGGGTTCGATTTATACCTTAGTTCGCATTTTTATGATTTGTTACTTTTTAGCATTCTCATTATTTTGATTTTCTAACAAAACAAGTAAATTGATTCTTCGAAACATTTCGATGCATTTTAATAAAATACAAAACAAATTTGACAGATTAATTACAGTGAGATGCTATATTTCAATTTACAGTCGCTTACAAGTTTGCTATACGTCGATGTTGGTATTTCTTTCTTGTCGACAGCATTGACTTCATCTTGCCCTCGTTAACCGCTAGACCCATCTTCCTGGCCTCCGTCTCAAGGCCCACAAACGCTCCACTCACATCACGCTGTGTTCTTCCAATTATGTCAATGTCGTCAGCGTATCCTAGTAACTGGACGGACTTTTGAAAGATTGTGCCTCTGGTGTTGACATTGGAGCTTTGCACAATCTTTGCAAGAATGATGAAGAAATCGCATGACAACGCATCGCCTTGTCTAAAACCTTTTTTGACATCAAAAGCGTCGTCGTTCCGACTATGATGGAACAGCGTGAATTTTATATTTTCATCTTACACAGATGGACGATTTTCTCCGGGATGACAAAACTAGACATTGCTCTATATAATTGGTCTCTTTAGACGCTATCATACGCGGCCTTGAAATCGATGAAAAGTTGGTAGGTATCGATTTGAAGTTCCTCGGTCTTCCCCAAGATTTGCCGTAGGGTGAAGCCACACTGATAAGGACCTACCACGTTGTCGACGAAGGGCTTCAAACGTTCACACAGCATGGCAGACAAGATCTTATAGGCGATGTTAAGGAGACTTATACTTCTGTAGCTGGTGCAGTTCAGGGGTTCTCCTTTTTTGAGGATCGGGCATACGATGCTGAGGTTCCATTCATCGGGCATGCTTTCCTCCAACCAAATTTTGCAGATGAGCTGGTGCATGCTCCTAACCAAATCATCTCCAGCTGCTTTGTACAGTTCGGCGGCTAGCCAGTCTGCTCCAGCGGCTTTGTTCGACTTTAGTTTAGATATCGCTATCTTCACTTCGTCCATGTCGGGTGGGTGGAATTGTTGGCCTTCTACACCCAAATTGAATGGTTCTGTATTGCTGACGGAGTTTTGGTCGTCATCACCATTATACAGCTTGGAAAAGTGGTCTTTCCATATCCTCAGCACTGACTGCGGTTTTAGTTAAAACTTATTCACTTATCAAATAAAACACAAATTCACTTTATTCAAATCACTCACAAACTTATTTATTCAATACTTTCAATTATTACTTGCAAACACAGTGTCTTTACTTTATAGTAGTTCACATTCAATTTGCATCCCCATCAAGGGGCTATTTCATTAACTCAAATCGGTTCGAGAAACTACCAGGTTCTTCTTAACCACTAGAGTGTAGGGGAAACTCTAAAGAGTTCATACACAATTATTTACAACTACAAATAAAACTTTTGCTGCATAACTACTCAGCTATAGCACTATATTAGAGAGAAAAGTAGAAATTTTGAAATGTTTGTCATAAATCGCTGACGACTACCAGTCTCCGACCAAACCACCATATAAATCACGTTAGTTTATTAAGCGCTGTTCTGTTAACTCCACAAGCTACCAACAGTATTAAGGAATCTAGCGTATATAAAGTACCTTTCTCAAAAATTCTTTCCAACCAAGCAAGCAATCTATAAAAAAAGCAACACCTCGAAAGCTCCATTCCAAAGCTACTTTCAAAATTATAGGACTTCAGATTCTATTTCATACCAATACATGTGCAATGTACATATGTACAAGGAAGACGGTTCATATAATGCAGGGAATTCTACAATCCTCTTTCTATCTGCCAGATCTTACTCACATTTCTGGTAAATTAGCTTCCCTCTGTTCTGATATTAACTTTTAAAAATATCCCACCGGCAACGATAGAGGTTTAAACATTCTGTACAATTCAAATATCGAAAATCATCCCACTTCGTATTGCCAAGTGAGGATTTCAGAACAGATGCTTGTGTTCTTATGCTTAGTTGTTCGTCCCCCTCAGACAATGGATGTCCTTGGGTTATTATGTCTAATGAAACTTTAAACTGTATAAACTAGGAATGTCAAACTGAAGAAAGGATAAAGAATCAAAGTAGAAAAGAAATTGCAATATCTACCAGTCGGGGTCAGGATTCAGGGAAGGGCAACCGGGGCTACATCCTCGGGGCTCCGCAAAAGAGGGCCCCAACAATGAGACTTCAGAAAAAAATTTTAATTCCGACTAGATGAGAAGATGAACGCTGAACTTTTGCACGCTGCGCTAGTGATGGGTTGGTTTAATTTGTGTCTTTAATCGACTCATACAAAAAGGACCAGGGAAAAAACGACAACTGGAACTTTTTACTACGCAATTCTCGAAGATCAAAATTTCAGAGCTATATTCTCAAATATAGAAATCATGCATTGATGGTATCAAATTGCAGTGGAAAGCGCTTAATCCAAAAAAAATGGATAGTAAAAAAAATAGACTTCGAACCACGATAAGACAAAGCCGTCTATCAAAGCTTTTTTTTTCTTAGTGTTGAAAGTGATCTATTTCGAGAACTGGATTTCATAGAAATCATCAAATATTTTTCGAGATAAGAAGTTTTGAAAGTCTCGTTCGTAAAAGCTAAAATTTAATTTCAGATCATACTTGTTTTCGATTATATTTAGATATACACATGTTTGTTAAATAATAAATCACAATAATTTTTTATTGGAAAAGTCGACTGTAAGAAATTGTCCATTTTATTAGAAGAATAATTTAGTGCCATGAGGTCTCCACCCAACCACCAAACCTATTAATGCGGCCCTGCTGCCAATGGAGGCGATATCCAAGTTCTTTTAAAAACGGTTGAAATTTTTAGGTGCAATGTTAATTTGGGAGCAGGACGAGTTGAATCGGAAGTGTATATAATACACAACGCTACGAAAACTGAAAGAAAAAATCCATTATTTATTCTTGCAAGGCAGATAAGGAAAATCATTCTGGATCTTAAAAAAAAACAAAAAAAAAAAACAAAAGTAATGCAGTAGAGTTGAAAATAGGTTATAACTACGTTGGATAATTTTAAGTTATTTCGATGTCCATTTTATTTTACTTTTTAGTTATCTTTCTGTTAGCAGTTGTAAGTCATGGAAGCTGGGAGTAAAAATATTTTATAGAACTTTAACTTTGGTGTACATTTTTTGTACCCTCGTTACTTCATTATTTTTCTTTTCGTTTCGTAAACGTTTTTTCTGCATATCAACGTGTCAATTCAGAGTGATAAATCTATGTAAAATGGAAATATTCAATTTGATTGCAAATATATTTAGCCCTAAGAAAGTGCTCCTATTTCAAGAGAATTTTGGTGTGAAAAGTGAGGGAGCAATTTTTGAGAACGGTTTACGTAGATTGGCGTGTTGTTGGCAGCGATGTTTTCCATAGTTGGAGATCAAAGGAATTCCGAAATTTAATTTGTCTTTGAAAAATGTTAAGGTGGAATCGGACAACTGATGAAGTCTTTTTGGTATTTTGAAAATATAAACAGTCCAGCAGGGGGCCCATCAAACAAGCGTTCGCCGTCTGTCAGCTCGGTCCTTATCTAACTGTCTCCAGTTTCGCAAACCAATTTAATTGAGATCTTCTACGACTTACCTTTAAAGAAGAAGCGATTTACAAAAGTGATTCTTTGTTTGATTTTAGTGCTGGTATCGTTGTTTGAATTTCTAAACCTTTTTTGACATCAATTGCATCCTTGAGGTTTTTCTCGAACATGATGGAACAACATGAATTTTCATCATCACCGTTCTACAGCTTGAAAAAGTCTTTAAATATCCTCAGCACTGACTTTTGTTCTACTACGATATTCCAATGATGGTCTTTGGCACCTAGGAATGTGTGGACATCTTGCATGCTGGAGTAGTGTCGAGCATCGATGGCAATGTGATCAATCTGGTTGATGGAGATTTCGATGTCCCCTTGTGAATATTGAGATGTGGAAATCCCGTACTTGCTACCATAAAGTCTCGCACCGCAGCAAAGTCGATTGTTTATTATTTGATTCATTAGGTACTGAGTACCAGTACAGAATTAAAATTCACTTTTTTCTTGTCAACATGACACGGCGGCATGCAGGAGTTTTTTTTTTATAATGATTAATCTAAAAATTACATGTATCAAATTGTCTGTTATTCTTTTCAATTGGCATTATCAGATCAAAATTGATAGACAAAGCTTCAATAACACTTGCAAATAATAATCGATTTTTATCGAAATGGGTGTTCTCTTCGAGCAAAGGTCCGTTCTTCCCCCACCAGCGATGAAGCCTATTTCTTGATCAATGGTGAACAAAATGATTTCCAAAAGCATCAAAATAAAGTCATTATTTGGCGTTATCATTTGGTTGGCTGGAATTTAAAGGTGAAAAATAAGAGAAATGATATTATGCATAAAATATATATCTTCTTCTTAATTAATTATGCCCATTAAGGACATAGATTTTGATGAAATTTTATGTTTATATTCAGCACCTAACGCATCCTCTAACTGCCTCCGCGATTTTCTTGGAAGCGTCTGGTATGAAGAACGTTTTCTCCACTAAATATTGGGTCTTCTTGGTAGAAAAATGACCTTGTTGATGCGTGATTCCAATTTTTTCTTTCTCCAGAACTGTGGGTATTACTTCAAGTTCCTTAATGGGATCATTGCATAATACCCCCGCTATCATGAAATAGTCTTCATTATCTTCCTTATCTATCTTCGTTTTACGAATAAATAAAAAATAAAATCTTCTTTCCCCAGAATTTTCCGAACTGCTCTTATCCAGTCATCTTTCATTTGCGCTTCTTTGATGCGATGGCTCAACGAATCATCGGTAAGTAGACAAAATACCCGCTCGATATTCGATTTCATAATGGATTTCTTGTAGGAATATCGCCCAATGAGGTTCTCTTAAGGGAACGTCTTGTTTTTTTATAGTTTGCGTAAGCGCGTTTCAATCCGTGAAAATCTTGAAGGGCATGTTCAGCACATAGACTTGCCATTTCTTAAGCGCTTCAATAATTGCCAAAACTTCTGTGTCGACTAGCTAGTTATAAACTATTAGAAAAGCTCAGACAATAAATGAAAGACGTTATCTCGATTTGTAATTAACAATTTTCAGTTTTAATTTTCCGTGAGATGAATTGTACATTCGTTTTTCACAGTAAGATCATTAATTTTAATAGCGCTAATTTGACATTGTAAAAGTTTTAAGGTTAAAAATGACATACTGTGGAACGTATTCCAAATACAAATAAATAAACTAAATGACATTTGAAAATGAATTAAAATGAACTATAATTTAAGGCTATCGACGCGAATATTTCACATTCGCACAGCTTCCAATTCATTAATGTCGTTTTCCATTGGCAGTCCAGAAGCATTCGGAAGAGTCCAGAAGCCTTCTGAAACCATTCCATTGGACTGACTTTGATAGACGGAATGCTTCTGAGAAGAGCAGAACTCTTCCGTTTTGAAAACAGAAGCGTCCGAAGAATGACAGTTTCATCATAACCCGTTCCATTGGAGGTAGAAAAAGACACGTCAAAAAAAGACCAATGGAAAACGACATAAGCTAGGCTCATATAGGGACTCGTCTAAGGTGTGTGACGTGACCTGACAACTGTCGCACGACATGATTATAGAAACATATCATGCCGTCCTCCGCAAATTGGATGTAATGACATAAAAAATCAAACTCATGACAGTCTCACAAGGAAAACTGTGTTTCGATCACTGTGTCACGCGATTTCCGGAAAACGCTCGTCAAGTCATGTCGTGTCGTTCTATCAATATGCGTTGTCCTGTTTATTTATATTGTTTACAAAAACAAGTGCTGTGCTGTGTAGCGTCACTCGTGTCGAACGCGGATCAATATGCCCCTATCCTAAGAGTGGAACAGCTCTTCCACCTTAGAGGTCTTTCGGCTCATGAATTGTACGGGAAGGAACAATTGGTCTTTTTGCATAAGCTCGGCCCCATAGCCGTTCTTGCACGCATCAGCGCGAATCTCCGTCTGGGCTCTGGGGTTAAACAACCTTAATACGGGAGCCTTGACCAATGCTGCCTTTAATGCTTCAAAAGCGATCAGCTGTTTTGTTCTCATCTCGAATTTGTTATCTTTTCGCAACAGGTCGGACAAGGGTCTAGCCGTCAAAGCATATCCCTCGATGAATCGGCGGAAATACGAAGTGAGGCCCAGAAAACGTTGAAGCGCTTTTGGATCTCTCGGCACTGGGTACTCTGTGATGGCCTCAGTCTTCTCTGTCGATGGCTGAATGGCACTGATCTCAATTATGTATCCAAGAAATTCGATTCTTCTCTTAAGGAATTGGCATTTTGTCCAATTCGGACGTAATATGTATCGCGACGCAACTTCTAGCACTAATTTCAATTTGTCTATGCCTTCCGCTTCATCTTTGGCTGGTATGATTAAATCGTCCATGTACGCCTCAACTACTCAAGATTGGATTAAAGTCCTGAATATCGCGTTGATGATGCGAATACAGCCGGCAAGTTTGAGATTCTGAATGGGACGTACAAGAATTTGTATTGCTCATCTTGTGTTACAAACGCAGTATATATCCGGGAATCCTTATCCATTGCAACATGGAAGAACCCACTCAATAAATCGAGCCTAGTAAAAACTTTCACTCCTTTTAGCCGTTCTAATACCTCGTCCATTTGCGCCATTGGGAAATTATCGCGTATTATCTTCTTATTTAATTTTCGGTAGTCGCAGCATAGTCTCTTCGCCACTACCACGATCTGCGATGCATACTCGGAATTGCTTTGTTGTATGATCCCATCCCTCATGCATTCCTGGATCTGTTCTCTAATCACAACTTGATTGGCGAATGCTATCCTCCTGGGTCTTTGAAACACTGGTATATCATCTTTCAAAACAAGCTTCATCATCACCGGCGATGTCTCTCTTCCTTCAGGTATGTATCCTTCGATGATTGGCAGCAGCATCTTGCGTATGTTGATGTCTAGATGGCTCAAAACTGCGACATTTACTATGGTGATTGTTACCGAGAGCAACAACAGCGACTCTTTGGATGTGGATTCGTTGTGGGAAGCAGACTCAGGCAAAAAGTCTTGTGCTTCAAATGCGTGAGCGAACGCATCACAACAATCCGAATCAAGGCTACATTTGGCAACATTAGCCTAATATGTGCGCATGCTAGGAAAATAGGACATCTTTGGTGGAACAGTAGGAAAGCACAGCCTGCACGACACCACTTCCGATAAAGGATTCAGGCTCATCGATTTTGCTGCGGGGCGAAATGTTGTTTTAGCAAGCACCTGGTTCCCTCATCTCAACATCCATAAAGGTACATGGAGATCTCCTGATCAATCAACCGTCAACCAGATTGATCAAATTGCGATCGACGGAAGGCACTTGTCCAGCATTTTAGATGTTCGAACTTTCCGAGGAGCTAACATCGACTCGGACCACTACCTCGTCGTAGCCAAGGTAGTGCTACGAATATCCCGACAACGGCCAAAACAAGGAAATGCTGCAAGAAAATTCGACGTCGGACGGCTACAATTGCAAG
>CAKKXW010000001.1:95930210-95941370 GCA_920937365.1 Sphaerophoria rueppellii
ACACGAAAGGATGACAAGGTGGTTTCTACAGGATAAAAGGATCGTACGCGTGTATAATCCGGCAACATTAGCCTAATATGTGCGCATGCTAGGAAAATAGGACATCTTTGGTGGAACAGTAGGAAAGCACAGCCTGCACGACACCACTTCCGATAAAGGATTCAGGCTCATCGATTTTGCTGCGGGGCGAAATGTTGTTTAAGCAAGCACCTGGTTCCCTCATCTCAACGTCCATAAAGGTACATGGAGATCTCCTGATCAATCAACCGTCAACCAGATTGATCAAATTGCGATCGACGGAAGGCACTTGTCCAGCATTTTAGATGTTCGAACTTTCCGAAGAGCTAACATCGACTCAAATCACTACCTCGTCGTAGCCAAGGTAGTGCTACGATTATCCCGACAACGGCCAAAACAAGGAAATGCTGCAAGAAAATTCGACGTCGGACGATCGAGTGTCAAGTAACCTCTTAAGGAGTCCTATGCCGCCAACATCAAGTATCGAAGACCAGTGGAAACATTGCCAGAAAGCAGTTAGAGATGCCGTCTCTAATGTGCTGGGTTTCACACAGCCCCTGGTTTGACGAAGAATGCAGGCAGGCCCATGCAGCCAAGCGGGAGGCATACACGGTGCTGCATAGAAGGACAAGAGCTGCTCGTGAGCTCTACGAGCGAAAGAGAAGCGTCAGATCGAGGATGTTGAGAGAGCCAGCAGGAGGAATGAAATTCGGAGGTTTTATCAAAAGGTTAAACAGCTGCCTCAAGATCATCGAGCAAGAACCGATGAATGCAGAGATAAACAAGGGAACATCATAGTAGAATCGCAGTCAATGCTGGGGATTTGGAAAGACCACTTCTGTAAATTGTATAACGGCGACGACGAACGAACCACCGCCATCAGACTGGAGCCTTTCATCGGACACGATGATAGCCAATAATTTCGTTAACCCGACCTAAAAGAAGTGAAAACCGCAATATCACGGCTGAAAGCGAACAAAGCCGCTGGAGCAGATGGACAAGCTGCTGAGTTGTTCAAAGCAGCAGGCGACGAGCTATATAGGAGCATGCACCAAATCATCTGTAAGATATGATCAGATGAATGCATGCCCGATGGAATGTAAAAGGGAGATCCTCTAAACTACGTCAACTATAGAGGAATAAGTCTACTTAACATCGCCTACAAAATCCTCTCTGCCGTAATATGTGAACGTCTGAAGCCTTTCGTTAACAATCTGATTGGTCCTTATCAATGTGGCTTCAGGCCAGGAAAGTCAACCATCGACCAAATTTTCACGTTGCGGCAGATCCTGGAAAAGACCTCTGAACTCCAAATCGATACCCACCATCTTTTCATCGATTTTAAGGCCGGTTATGACAACATCTACAGAGACGACTTGTACAAAGCTATTTCTAGTTTTGGCGTCCCTGCCAAGCTCGTTCGCTTGTGCAAAATGACGATGAAGAACTCACGCTGCTCCATCAAGGTTGGCAACGAACTCACGGAATCTTTCGACGTCAAAAAAGGATTCAGACAAGGCGATGCACTGCCATGCCATTTCTTTAACATCGTTCTTGAGAAGTGCAGAACTCCAACGTCAACACCAGAGGCACTATCTTCCAAAAATCTGTTCAACTTCTCGCGTACGCCGATGATATTGATATAATGGGAAGAACACAGCGTGATGTCAATGGCGCCTTTGTGAGAATTGAGACAGAAGCGGCAAAAATGGGTTTAGCGGTAAATGAGTGAAAAACGAAGTATATGCTGTCTTCGAGAAAGAACACCCAACACCGACGGCTCGGGTAGAAAGTCAAAATAGACGCATATAACTTCGAGGTAGTTGAGGAGTTTATCTATCTAGGCTCCACTATAAACACGAACAATAACACCAGCGCCGAGATCAGACGAAGAACAACTCTTGCTAATCGCTGTTTCTTTGGGCTAAGAAAGAAATTGAGCAGAAAAGCCCTCTCTCGAGCAACTAAGGTAAAACTTGCCTTAGGCTGTTTCGAGAGTAAAGTTCTTTGGGTCATCTTTGGCCCCCTGTGCATTGAAGGAGAATGGCGGAGAAGATATAACAGCGAACTTCACGGGTTGTACAACGACTCAGATGGTTCGGTCATTTAGAGCGGATGGACACAAATGCTCCGGCCCGGAAAGCCTTCGACACTTTTCCCGAGAGACGTAGGAGGAAAGAAATACCGCGACTCAGGTGCACTCAAGTGGAAAAGGACCTCAATCAACTTGGAGTGCAAAACTGGAGACGACTAGCTAAGGACCGAGCTAGCTGGCGGAGACTGTTGAGGCCCAAGTCCACAACGGCTGTAACGCCACCTTTAGTAAGTAAGTATTGAAAAATAGGCGGCTACCACGCCTCCTGACAGAAAAATTTCAAATTTTCGATTTTTTCCTTTGATGTACTTCATGACCTATCACTGTGCCAAATTTCTTGATTCTACTGCACTCCAAAGTGATCCATATAATTTGAATTAATTATGTTAAAGTAGGTGGCTACCACCTCCCCTAATTGAAAAATTTCAAATTTTTGATTTGTCCTTTGTATGTACCACATGACCTATCACTGTGCCAAATTTCAAGTTTCTGATGATCTGTCAGTGATTAAGTCAGTAATTCAGTCAGTTACGGTTTTCGTGATTTCTAGAACATTGTACTTATGCTAAATATCTGAAATTTACTGAGATGCTTCTTCTTGGCTAGCTTAACAAATAATGTGAATTTGAAACTTTTGGCTTGTTTGGTATAGAAGTTAAAGGGGTGTGTATAATGCCCTGAGTTGATTCCTGTAAATAAGGGTGTAGTGCCAAAGTTGCAAGTGAACTTGACTGGGCACTACCGTGCCCCTTGATTAACACCGACCAAGCAAATCTTCTTGGCGTTATCTTTTATTCCTCATTTAAAATTTAAGTGGGCGCGATGACGGGAATTTCTTGTATGGGGGCTCCTGGGCTAATACGAGGTGATGCTCACTACTAAACAAGTCTCTAAAAAAACGGCGAGCGACGCCACGACCAGTCAGCTTGAGTTTTACGATGGAGTGACATAAAATGAAATGTTTAAAACTAAGGATTGGATCGTATGATCGTTCTTTCTATATACCTACTTCACTGTACAGTTTGTCCTCGTTCGTTTGTTGCGTGTGTATGTGTCTATGTTTCTGTTTCGTTAAGGCGTCCTGCGTTGGTTGTACGTTGTCGTCGGTTACTCATCCCAGAGATATACTCTGTTTGAAACTTAAACCTTAAAGTAGTATGCATGAAAGTTTAATTTAAAGTTGATCTTGCCTTTCTAACAATGTTGTTGTTTTCATTTGACTCAGGTGCAGAGCGCACTCATTTTACAGGGAATTTCAATAAAGTTGAAAGATTCAAATGAATTTGTATGAAAAATGGTTACACTCTACTTACATACATTTTTTTTTTTATGTTTTTATTCTCCTTATCTTCATTAATTTTGGAAGTTTGCAATGAGAGGATATGAATTGAATTTAAAAATATTTTTTATTTAAATTAAACAAAATTTGTTGATTGAATATTGTTGGCAACGCTTTTACTAAAGTACTAAATGTAAATTGTTCTAGTACATTTTGATCCCTTCTGGATCATTCAACTCTTTTACTTGGCAAGCGAAGGACATAGTTTTTGTTAAAAGTCATTTTCATTAATTAAAGTTAGTAGAAATTATTAGATAACTTCTTGTCACGCAATAGCAACAAGTGTTTGCTAACCTCAAATCATCATGGAACAGCAAGCACCAGGTCAACAACCACCAAGCATGAACCCCATTCTAGTTCAGATTATTTCTGAGAACAGTGCCCTGCTCGAGAAAATTGTCCAGATGTCATTGGGTGCTCGAAGTGGTACAGCAACAGAGTTGAAAATGGATGCGTTAGCGAAGAACATAAATGAATTTCACCACGATCCAGAAAATGGACAAACTTTTCCAGTTTGGTACCGGCGATACGAGGATTTATTCGCAGAAGACGCGAAAGAGTTCGACGATGCAAGCAAGGTAAGACTTTTACTGCGTAAAATTCATTCCATAGCCCACGACAAATATGTAGATTACATTCTTCCAAAACTACCACGGGAATTAAATTTCAAAGAAACAGTAGACAAATTGTCTAATTTGTTTGGTCGTACCGAATCAGTCTTCGCGGCAAGATTCAATTGCCTGCAGATGACAAAAGGCGAAATGGAAGACTACATCACTTTTGCAGCCAAAGTAAATCGATGTTGTGAGAATTTCGAGCTAGAGAAATTCACTATGAACCAACTCAAATGCATAGTATATGTCATGGGTCTTAAATCACCAAAAGATGCAGACATACGCATTAAACTACTTCCTTTTCTCGATAAAGAGAAAGACCTCACAGTTGACAATCTAGTTTCGGAAATTCTTCGATATAAAAACCTGCAAAAAGACACGTCCATGATAGAAACTGCAGCATCAAAAGTCCAGCACGTCGCAGCCAAACAACCACAGCAAAAGCATAATTTTTCCAAACAGAACGAAGGAAAAAACAACCACGAGGTCAGTTGCACAAAACCGAGAACACCTTGTTGGAATTGTGGCGGCATGCACTTCTCAAAAGAGTGTTCTTTTATTAAGCACAAGTGCAGAGAGTGCAATACAGTTGGTCACAAAGAAGGTTATTGTCCTTGCTCTAGAAAATCACTAAAGCAAGAGAACAGTAATTCGTATGCTACCAAGAAAAAGAACTCAAGGCGAGCACATTCAGCCAAAAGTAATCGTGTTTTTGCAGTCAACCAAAGCTTGGCACAAAAACGTAAGTATGTTGAAGTCAGTATCAACGGCAACAACGTGAGACTTCAAATAGACACGGGTTCTGACATCACGATCATTTCAAAGTCAGTGTGGTTATCAATCGGATCTCCAGTCATCATCAATACTTCTCACACAGCCAGAGACGCTTCATCAAACCAAATTCCAATCATCGGTGAATTCGAAGGCCATATCAAATTCGAAGGAAACCATCATCGAAACACAGTCTACGTCTCCGAACTCAACAATCTCAACATTTTCGGAGTGGACTTAATGGAAAAACTACATCTTTGGGAAAAACCAATCAGTGCTTTTTGTAAAACAATCAACACAGCTGATCGAGCTTCGACCATCGCTTTTATCCGGAACAAATTTCCAGAAGTTTTCCGCGAAGGTCCAGGTCACTGTACAAAATTTAAAATAAACATACGATTAAAAGAAAACACAAAACCAGTTTTATTCCCAAAAGACAGGTAGCTTATTCCGCCTTGCCATCAATAGACAAGGAACTCAACCGACTTCAGGATGCTGGCATCATCACACCCACCAATTTTTCAGCATGGGCAGCGCCTATAGTTGTTGTCAAACGAGCAAATGGGGCTAATCGCATCTGCGCAGATTATTCAACAGGGTTGAATGCCTGCGTGGAACCCCACAGTCATCCGTTGCCACTTCCTGATGAAATTTTTGCCAACATGTAAAATTGCAAATGTTTCACCCGCATAGATTTGTCGGATGCCTACCTGCAAATGGAAGTGGATGACGAAACCAAACAACTACTTACCATATCCACACACCGCGGCCTATACACTTTTAACGGGCTCGCACCAGGTATTAAAGCAGCCCCTGGCGCTTTTCAAAAAGCAATGGACACAATTCTTGCCGGAATACAAGAAGCATCAGCTTATATTGACGACATCTTAGTAGCGACAGAGACGGAGAGCGAGAACATCACGGCAGTTGAAGAAGTACTTCGCAGATTTGCAGAATACGGTCTCACAGTAAACTGGGAAAAATGCAAATATTTTTCAAGAGAATGCAAGTATTTAGGACACGTCATCAGTCAAGAAGGTCTGCGACCAGATCCGAACAAGCTTACCGCCATCAAACAACTACCACCGCCAACCAATATAAGTGAACTTCGATCATTTGTGGGAGCCGTAAACTATTATGGCAAATTCATCAAAGAAATGCGCTCTTTACGAGCACCTCTGGACGACCTTCTCAAGAACAACACAAAATCGTCATGGTCAGAAGAATGCAGACAAAGCTTCAAGAAATTTAAGTCAATATTATCATCAGATTTAGTCATCACCCACTACAATCCAGCCTTACCGATAGTCGTTGCAGCAGACGCATCAATAGTAGGAATAGGTGCACGTATATCCCACGTCATGGCAGACGGAATGGAAAAGGCAATTTATCACGCTTCTCGCTCACTCACGGCAGCAGAAAAAAGTTACAGCCAAATTGAGAAAGAAGCGCTGGCTCTAGTTTTCGCAGTCACAAAATTCCACCGAATGATATACAGCAGAAAGTTCATCCTTCGCACCGACCACAAACCACTGCTCTCGATCTTTGGATCTAAAAAGGGGATACCACACACACGGCAAATCGACTTCATCGTTGGGCATCAACTCTTATGTCTTACGACTTCGAAATTAAATATATTTCGACACACGATTTTGGATATGTGGACGTTCTGTCTCGGCTTATCAGCAATCAGATGAAACCCGAAGAAGATTTTGTCGTAGCCTGCTCTAGATTGGAATCAGATGTTCTATCAATTCTTCAGGACAACATCCAGTCACTACCGATCACCTTTCATATGGTAAGTGTAGCTACACAAAAAGATAAAATTTTACAACAGGTCGCGCACTATATCCAAAATGGTTGGCCACACAAATTAGATGATACCACCTTATCCGCATATTTCAACCGAAAAGATGCATTATCAATTGTGGATAATTGTCTTTTATATGGCGAGCGCATTGTCATTCCAGATGTTTTCTACAAGCGAATTCTTATTCAACTCCACAAAGGACATCAAGGCATAGTTCGAATGAAGGAAATCGCACGATCCACCGTATATTGGCCGACAATAGACGCAGACATAACAAGTTGGGTTCGACAGTGTCTTGGTTGTGCCACAGAAGCTCGAACTCCAGTTAAAACCTTGTTATCATCGTGGCCAATACCAACGTCACCTATGCAACGCATACACATCGACATCGCAGGCCCAGTCAACTCATACTATTATTTGGTAATTGTAGATGCTTTCTCAAAGTATCCTGAGATTTACCTAACGGAAAACATCACATCAGCTACCGTCATCCAAAAGCTCACTGAATTTTTTTCACTTTTTGGGCAACCACAAGAAATTGTCTCAGACAATGGCACTCAATTTGTGAGTGCTTCTTTTCAACAATTTTGTAACTCCAGAGGCATCAAACACAGTCGGACAGCCCCGTATCACCCTCAATCAAACGGGCAAGCAGAGCGATTCGTGGACACGTTGAAAAGAGCACTAGCAAAAAACAAAGAAGGAGGGACGGATAGCGAACATCTTCAAGAATTTCTTCTGGCATACAGATCAACGCCAAATCGAAACGCTCCAGATGCAAAGTCACCAGCTGAATGTTTCATCGGAAGAAAAATTAGAACGAACATCGACCTCTTGAAGAAACCCGAAAAGTTTTCAGTCATCCGCAACGAACTCATGGAAGAACAATTTAACAGGAGCAACAAGTCAAAATATCGTAGCTTCAATCCAGGAGATCCAGTTTACGCAAAAGTTTTCAAGGGAAACAAAAACTTTTGGATTCCTGGTGTTGTTGTCAGCAGAAAAGGAAATGTCAACTACGACGTTAACGTAACGTTAGATGGGCGAACATGCTTAAGGCGGAAGCACACTAATCAACTTCGTTTTCGTTTTGCTGAGAACAGAGTAGGTAACAAGTATAACAATGCAATTAATAACCATTTTGATCTCATTGACAGGTATACTCCTGTCTCTTTGGATACAACCGACCAACGTATTCAAGATTCTACTTCACCAGTACCACAGGCTAGTACAAAGGTTCCAAGAAGTCCTAGTTTACCATCTTCACCTCAATCAAGCCAAGAACAATTTGAAGAGATGAATGAACGTGAGGAAGCAAATATTTCTTCTCCTCAACCAGACCGCCAAAAGATGAGAATCAGCAATCGACTTCAACAGCTTCTCGAAGACCTACAAGAGCTCGACGCCCACCTAAGTGGCACGGTGATTACACCCAAGACTATCCATAACTTCACAAGGGGGGATGTTGGCAACGCTTTTACTAAAGTACTAAATGTAAATTGTTCTAGTACCTTTTGATCCCTTCTGGATCATTCAATTCTTTTACTTGGCAAGCGAAGGACATAGTTTTTGTTAAAAGTCATTTTCATTAATTAAAGTTAGTAGAAAAGAAATTATTAGATAACTTCTTGTTTCATTTGATTGGAACACAACTAATATAAGCCTATTGACAGAATCAAAGGGCTCGCTAGTACTCAGCCAAAAAATAAATCACTGTATGCCGAAATTGAATGTGAAGTATTTTTAAGAGACAAGTTAATTATCAGCTTTCTTTCACATTCATTTATTAAATTTTAAGTTCATCTGAAACATGAGCTTGCGTTCTTACAACCCACAACAAAATAAAAAATAAAAAAAATGTCGAAGAAAACAACTTAAAAGAAATTCAATTTAATTTCCCTTGTCCAGTGGAGTTTATTTCTTAAAAGAGCAATGTCCTTCCATCAGGTGCGGATCCAGAAATTTTTTCTGGAGGGGGTCACAGGATAGAAAAAAATTAAAAATAAGAAAAATACCAAGAATAGCCAAATAAACAAAGCAAACCAAATTTCTTCAATTAATAAAAAAAATTCATTACATTAATATATAAATTTATTGAGTATATACAATTATAAACTGTTTAGGGATATAAAAAGTGTAGTCAGGTACTCTCAAAACTAACAGCCCGATTCTGAAGACCCTCACTGACACCTCACAAGTCACTAGTTGAGGTGAAATGATTTTTGTGACTTTTTTCGTATTCTGGTACAGAGTCACAACTTGGGACAGTCACAAAAATTTTGAAATTTGTGACCTGCCTCAGACCAGGTAACAAGAAACATATTGCTGTTATTTAGAAATTTCAATTTGAGGTTCCATGTTTGAGAAATTTTTTACAATATGACTGGTCATTTACTGCTAAGAAAGATATCTTTTACCTTCCATTTTTTAATTTCAAAGAGTTTTTTCACTTTTTCAGAAAGCAGAAACTCGAAAACAAATAATGAATTATTTTGATTTCAGCTAGACAGGTGAAACCAGAGACAAAAGAAGATCTGATACTGACTTACGTTTTACCCTCCGGATACCACAAATTTTATTTAACCATTACCTCGTGTATATAAATAAATGAGAAAAAAAGCAACAAAAATCAGGTGGTATGTCGAAGTTTACTGAGATAGTATTGGTAAAAACACGCAAACTCTTGCAGTAAACTAGTAGACATTGTCATTTTGACAGCTTGATTTCCAATTTCCCTTTTGACTCATCTGTGGTTGAAACAACAATAATTTTACTCACCATGTTGAGTTGAATATTGTTGTCAGTTTTCTTGTGAGTGTTATTTCAGAATTCCTATTTGTAATCGAGTCAGAACTATCCTCACAAGAAATCAGTCAAAAGCGCTTGTGACTTGTGACTCGTCACAACTGCAGAATCGGGCTGTAAGAAACATCTTAGCCAACAAATGTTTTTATTATGAATTTTCTTCTGAAACGTTTCCTCGTGTGTTTTTAAATGACTTGGTGCCTTTTATGGTAGCGTGGCTAACTTCACAGTTTGCAATCAAAACATTGAAAGAACAACAGTCCTTTGTTGATTTCAGTGTCGTTGGAATCAAAATAGTTTTTATTGAATTTTGCAATAAAAAAAAGAAATTAACAAAATTAAAACCAGAAAATAAACAGCGAAAGTAAGAAGATAAAACAAGGATTCATTTGACGGATACTTCAATTCGATCGGAGCAAATCAAATAAATTTTAATTAAGGTGATGTTTTTTTTAAAGACACCCCTATCACAGAGTTCCTCGTAGCAAATACATAATACGAAAAAATTATAATCATAGGTCCCGAACGAAATCAAAAGAGGCATTGCCAAATACAAATCAATTATTCTGACTTTCGCAATCAGTTGACTTCTTCGAAACTTGAAATTCAAAACAAATTAAATTTCTCCGACGTGTGTTCAAAATAGATTTAAGGTTTTGTTTTGTTTTGCTAAAGATGAATTTTGATAGCAATTTGTTTGTATTCCTGTATTTATTTGGCGCAGTCATCGTAAAACATCATCAATTTTTTGATTTGCAGATCTGCAACATGTAAAAAACAATTAACTCCAAAAAGAGCGAGTGAATTGGGTAGCATTTGTTGGCATTTCCAGCCCAGCCATTTTAAATACAGCTTATTCTATGAAGGTACAAAGAATTGTGCTTTAACTTTTCCCTTTCTAAAAAAATCTTTGTATCTTCTCATAAAAAGTATATTAATGGGGACTGAACTATTTACACAGTTGTTTATAAAGGAAAATTAATATGAATACGTGGCTCAATTAGTTTTATTTTTGAATGTCTCAAAAAGGTTATCACTTTTACTTGATTTTTCAACATTTTCCATTGGTCGTGCGGATTGGTTCTATAGGTAAAAATTCTGGGTCTAGTATTTTTTTCAGAGGGCAGAAAAGTATGTTAATTGTGGTCATTTGGTTATTTCGCGGTTCTTAAGTGATCAAAATCTTGGTTTTGTTCGTTTGTTTTTCTCTATTCGGCTTGCAAAATATCGATTTAGCTCTATTTTTTCAAATGCCCCCCCCCCCTGGATCCGCGCTTGCCTTCCATATCGCCATCTTATGTCTGAGGCTATATTATCATCATCTCAATTAAATGTTTGACTCCCTATCCCGGTCTAGCTATTCCTCACTATTTCTAATTCTAAGAAATAACCCAAGGTTCCTTAAATTGTATGCTCTCTTCACCTCTTTGTTTAATAAGAACATAAGTGCTCAATTAATTTTACAGTCATTGCAAGTCTCTTTAGCTGCTTGTTCTGCTCCCAGCTACGATCGATGTTGGAATTCGTCCTGTTATGCTATGGGCGCATAGTTTTGCGAGTCTTGCATTTGGTTTCTTAGCATGGACTTGTGTCTGCAAGTTTGTAAAAGTTAACGGGCAATGATAAATCCTTTGACTTAGATGCAAGCAAGGGCAATTAATTGAAAACTTTTAACGAAGTAATAGACTCAGAGACAGAAAGAATTAAC
>CAKKXW010000001.1:95952086-96108472 GCA_920937365.1 Sphaerophoria rueppellii
ATAATTTAAAGTTCCATCGCCGGCACAACTGTCATTTTGTTACTGGCCTTTTTATCGACTGCAATCCAAATTGTTGTTGTTTGCTAAGGGAAATTTAGCTGCCTACTGAGTAGTAAAAAAAAACCTGATTTTTTGAAAGAAACATTTCCGTCCGTTATGGGTTACATGTTCACTTGACAGTTCAGAAGAGAACTGTAGTGTTTCGTTCAGATCTGACACTGGCTTCCGTTTGCCTCGGCTCATTATAGTTAGCCCTAGTTTTAGTAGTTCCCTTATTACTGTGGCAACTGAACGTAAACTTAAGGTTTGTTCGATGTAACCAGCCCTGGGACGCTCCAGTGCTTGCCACTCCTGCCTTGAACGGAGCTGTCAAAAAAACTTTAAAAATTCACTGGGTTTGGTTTCACATCGAACGCATTAGTAGTGCTCTCTTTTGAATTTAAACAGTTGATTCGAACCGCTCCGAAAATCTCGCCCAAACAAAAATTTGGGTAGGTTCAATGTGCTCCTCCACATCGAACACGGTGGAAATGCATAAGGTCCAAAAAAGACCATCGTTGAACAAATCAGTTCGAAAGCAGAACACCACAGATCAACCCAGAGCGCACATCGAACAAGCCTTTAGTTTTCTTCCCAACTGTCACAAGTCAGAACTCATTTCAATATTCAAGTCAATCAAATTTTAGACACCACCACAATCACATTAACTCTCAAGAGAAATTCGAAACCATTCTGGACGATTCTGAATTTGTTCACGAAAACATGACTTTTTTTTTGTTCTGAAAAGATGAACAAATCGGTTCCGGACTTCAAGTCAGAATCACGCATTCTTCCTCAAATGATAATATATGTAGATATGAACACCAGTATTTGACGGTTCACAGATATATTGACATCCAATCATATGGCTGAAACACAACCACGTTTAAGCATCGTCTCTGCGTTACAATTACGATGCACCCGCTTTGAGTTTGCTTTGAATTACATTTCTCCCTCCAAAAACAAATGAATTTTGTTTGCTGACTTTTTATACAATTGTTGAGCTGGGATACAAAGCAAATGTTCAGCATAATTGATATAGAGTCTTCCTTTGGAGTCAAACTGCGTACGAAACGTGAGCGAAGGCTCATGCATTGCATTCCTATAGCTGAACTCGTAAACGTCAGGTGAATCCAAAACTAAATCATGTTTGTGTTTCAACCATAAGAAGCAAAAAGGGGTGTTTGCATGTTCGTTTGGTATCCGGAATCGAAGAGTTCTGTGTACCAATTTCGGATTACCAAAAAAGCAGGATTACAAAAATCTCAGATTATGCGGTCCAATTGCCTGCATAGATTGGACAATTATTTTGAATGAAAAATAGTTTTTTCTTATGGATTACTATTTGAGCATCGTTCATTATTATACAGAAACCAAACATTCATGTAAAGTGATAGTTTCCTGCGGAATGTGAAATGGTTAATGGCTGAAACACGAACACGCTTTAGGTTTTTCTTCGTCTACACTGCGATGAAGACCAGTCAACGAAGACCCAGTCCCAGCACCCAGCGCAGAAGATGTAGAAAGAGCCATCCAAAAGCTAAAAAATAAGTCCGCCGGGTCGGATGGCATACCTGCGGAACTTATTAAATATGGAGGAGGTTTTTTGATGAACCATGTGCACCAGGTCATCACCAAAGTGTTGGAGGAAGAATGCATGCCCACTGACTGGCTGATAAACTCCATATGTCCCATCTACAAAAAAGGCGATCCGATGTCATGCAAAAACTACCGTGGCATATCCCTGCTTAATGTTGCAAACAAAATCCTATCCAACGTACTGTGTGAGCGTCTTAAACCGTTCTGCAACACAATAATCGGCACGTACCAGTGTGGCTTTAGGCCAGGTAGAACAACGATAGACCAAATATTCACACTGAGGCAGATCCTGGAAAAGAACAACGAATTTCAAGTCGAAACCCACCATCTTTTCATCGACTTTAAAGCTGCGTATGATAGCATCCACCGCAGTGCAGTGTGCAAATGGGTAACAGCTCATCCGAGTTATTCCAAACATGTCGCAGGGTTTAGACAAGGATATGCGTTATCATGTGACATGTTCAACATATTCCTGGAGCAGATAGTGCGCAAGGCAGGTGTGAGCACGGAAAACACTATCTTCAACATGTCCACCCAGCTCATAGGCTATGCGAAAGACATTGACATCATCGGTCGATCCAAGAGAGCTGTGCTTGACGCCTTCACAGCGATTGAAGAACAGGCGAAACTCGTTGGTCTTGAAGTGAATGAAGACAAAACAAAGTACAAACATGCTATCAACAAACAAAGCAACATCTGTCCACCGCCTAGGACAAAACTTCACTGTTTGTAGCACCAATTTCGAGGTAGTTAAGGAGTTCACCTACCTTGGAACAAACATCAATCCCACAAATGACACCTTAGTGGAGATCCACACGCAAACTGCTGCTGCTTCGGGTTGGCCAAACAACTGGGTTCAAAACTCCCCACTCGAAAGACAAAGTGTCTGCTATAAAAAACTTCGATTTTACCAGTGCTACTCTACGGCTCCGAGTGCTGGACGATTAGTAAAAAGGGGAATTGATACTGGGCACTTTCGAGAGAAAAATTCTTCGACAGATTTTCGGTCCCGTATGCGACGATGGCGAATGGAGGAGAAGGTTCAATTGATAACTGTATGAGCTGTACCAAGATGTGGATGTAGTCCAGAAGGCTAAGAAAAGACGACTACATTCTCTTGGCCACATCGAGCGAATGGACGTCAATGCTCCAGCCAAGAAAATCTTCTCATTCCAGTCCCCAGGTTCTAGACGACAAGGAAGACCAAATCAAAAGTACAAAGACCAAGTGACTGCGGATGCCAGAGCGCTTGGTTTCAGCGACTGGAGAGTGCATGCGAGGGACCGTTCACGATGGAGGGCTGCAGTGTCTCAGGCTGAGATCCTTCATGGATTGTGAGCCAGATAAACTAAACTAAACTAACATTACGATGCACCCGCTTCGAGTTTGCTTTGAATGACTATTCTCCCTCCATCATCATCATCCCTCCAAAAACTAATGAATTTTGTTTGTGTGCTTTTTGTACAGCTGTTGACACAAAACAAATGTGCAGCATATTTGGAACTAGAGCTTTCGTTTGGAGTCACATAACGTTACTTTACGAACGAAACGTAAACGTCAGGCAGAGCCAAAACTGAAGTGTGTTTGTGTTTCGGCCAGGAACCATTTGACAAATCAGTCGTGATCGATTAAAATGTAGAAGGAACAGATATAATGCCAGAGAAGTAGAAGAAGAAGAAAGAACACATATGAATGAGCTTGATAGTTTTGTGGTATCTGGGTCCATTTTCCACTCTCTTTAAATTGTAGTGCATTTTTGTCAATTACCTTTGTTCAGCAGTATCCAACTGTTTCTTCATGTCGTCTGCTTTTGATTTCGTTTCGTTAAACCGTTCTTCAAGCTTACTCAACCTATCATCATAACCTTCATTTGCTGGTGTTGATGGTAAGACTGAAGTTGTTTGCACAGCTTGGAGATCCATCTACTTCCGGTTTCCGTACAGGTGTTGTCTGAACGCCTTGACTTGCCAAAGATTTTGATGGTTGTTTTAACGGAGTAGTCTGAACACCTGTGGATTCTAAAATTTGTTCTTCAACAATCGTTGATTGTTTTATCGCAGAACCTCCAATGAGAGGTGTTGACGCAGGACTTCCAATAGGAGATGTCTGCTTGTTGGACATTTCTAGAGGACTAGTCTGTGTCTCAGAGTTATGAACATCGATTTCACTTTTTTCTTTCACCGGTGAAATGATAGGTGAGAGGATCTTATCGACTTTTGGAACAAACTGAACTGGTTCATTGTTTGCTGCTGAAAAGGAGTTCAAAGTAGTAATTTTGAAATGTCATTGAATCACTTTTTTATCTTGGACCTACCAACGGTATCAGTTTGAGATTCTTGCTCGACAAGCTCTGCTTTATTTTCTCCACCGAACAGAGCTTCTATCGTCTTCCAGTGCTCATTTTCCTTGACAATCGACAAACAGAGCTTATCAATCTCATTTTGAAGTGCTAAATTTCTCTCGCTTAAAATCTGAACTTGATCTTCAAAATATTTGGCCTTGGTTTCAGTCTTGACAAGCTTTTAAGAAACAGAACATTGTGAGATTGTTTACAAGACACACCCATTTGAACCTTACTTTGATCATGTCTTGAGAAATGTTCTCTGTTCCAAAAGACGACTCAATTTTGGAAGACAAGATTTCATCAATGTTTTCAGCAATTTGCGTTTGCATTCTGGCTTCATCCTCTCGCAGGCGTTTTGTAAATTTGGAATATGCATAGACAAAGTTCGAGACAAATATCAATGGAGTGAATTTGAAGTATTTTTGGCGGAGATTCAGTAAAGCTTTTTGAAGGAATCTAAAAGGGAATAGAAGATTGAAGATTGAAATGTGAAATTGAATATCTTACTTTTGCTTGATATCGTTGTTTTGAAATTGATTCTGGAAGCCCTGGTTGAGGTCTTGAAGTTCCTTAACTTTGGCTCTGATGGTGCTTTTCAAGGTTTCTTCATTCTTTTCAAGTTGTTCTTTTTCGAAACGAAGTGAGGTTATGTCCTTTTTCGCTAAGAGTGTCTTGCTTGTTTAAGAAACTAATTTTAAGACATTGGATAGTATTCGAACTTACCAAATTCGAGCTCACGCTGAATTTTCGCGATTAAGAACTTATCTTCATTGGAGCTTTGTAAGTCAGCCACTAGATGGCGAAGGCTGATGTGATTGTCGGTGATTTCAGTAAGTAATTTCTGTTGTGATATAACCTGAAATAACAAATGAAAATTAAAATAATTTTCAGTTGATAAACTGGTTTACCTGTTCGTTAGCAATTTCAAGAAGCCCTTCATAACGCTCACACTTGACTTCCAGCTCCTTATTAACTGTTCTAAGTTCATTGCTTTCCTTCTGAAGCTCTTCATATTCCTGAACGGTTAAATAGTCCAATTCCATATTTTCCTGAATCACACCATAGTCCGTACAGATGGCATCTACTTTGATATCAGGAACGTTTCCTGACAAAATTTGATCCATCAGCGAGGCCAATTGAGATTGCAAACCAAAGAGAGTCCTCTGCATTGCACTATACTCTTCAGGGTTACACGAAGAGTTCATCTTGTTCATAAGTTCATCTTTTTCTGCTGTTATTTTATCGATTTCAATCCTTCCATCGTTCACTTGTTTCTTGAGCTCAGCAATCAGAGTCATATTTCTCATTTCCGAAGACTTGTTTTCATTCAAAGTGCGATCGAAGTCGTCCTTGAGGAAGTCATAAGTTTTCGATTTGGAATTCAATTGAATTTCAAGAGCTGCGATCTTTTCAACTAGCACCGAACAATATTTTGTCAAGTCGCTATCGGAAGCGCCCATCTGAGCTGTGAGTTCTTCGAATTGAACTTGAAAGATTTGTAAGCGTTGGATCTCTTGTTGCAGCGCTCGATTTTTTTCAAGAGTTTTCAAGAATTCATTCTTAACTGATTCATGCTCAATGTCGGCTTCGACAATAATTGGGTACAGGGATTGATCAAGGGTCTTGCTTGGAGTGGTGGGCCTTGTGAAACTACCTTGGGGATTGAATGGAATCGGACTATCGGTTATTTCCCCAACTTCTCTAATCTCATCGATTGAATCGTTTTGGAACTGTTGCTCATCGGTGAGGCCTTTGGCGGCGTTAATTTTCTCTCTAAGGGCATGTTCACGGTCTTTTAAAATCGAAAGTTCATTTTGAATTCGCATCACTGGATTATTCCAACCGTTCAACGAGCGTGCATTTAGTGCAATCAAAAGACGCTCGAGAATTTCAGAATCAACAGTTATAAGATCGGATGTAGCTTTGGGAGTTTTTAAATTGTTATTGTATTTGTAATTGTAAAACAAAGCAGCAACTTACAATCATATTCGCGAATTTTTTCGAGAATTTCGAGCATTCCACTTCGAAGGCTTTCGTTTTCGTCTACAATGTCATTGTATTTGTTTTGCCATTCTTTGATAACTTCTTGTACGATTATTTCGTTGGTTGGAAGTGTCTAGAAGTAATTGCAATTTCTTAAATTAAAATAACTCTTTAGAGATAAAATATATTAACCGGGATATTTTTGAGACAGTTGTCGCAATATGTAGCCGACCTCGGCCTAGTCGGTGATGATTTTGCTGAAGGAGTTTGACTGCCAGATTTTTGAAGTCGCATTAGTTGTTTTCTGAAAACAAAACAAAAGGAAAACAAATACTCTCACTCAGCTACATTCTTACTTTTCTTTTTAAATAAGAAAACTCAGGACTATAATTAATTGTCACCCCAAAACCGAAATTAATTACGGTGTTAGCACTTTTCTGACTGCATTTTACGCTTACACAAACTCACTTTCAATTATTTGAATAACGACGATCACTGCGGCGTATACGCACTTTTTTGAGAGTTATTCACAACGTTAAGGGATGTTAAGCATAAAGAGCTGAAATTTGGAAGTTTTACACAAACGTCGCAGCAATTATGATTTGGGTGGGAGGAGAAGGGGGGAATAAATGTAACAATGATAGCAAAAAACAAAATTCGAGCGGACCAAGGACAAATACATATAAAAAACGACATAATCAAACCAACATTTGACCAGAGCTCAATATTTCGACAAGGTGTATTTAATGTTTTCAACTTTTTCGCATCAATAAAAAGTTTCCCGTCCGGGACAGTTGTTTGTAAATCGTGTCGTTTTCGGTCTTGAAATCATAGATCCCCAAGGTGTCTACATTTCTTTCTACTGACATTGGCACGGTTCTTCGCGGTTTGGTGCTCAGTGCAATTATTTTAAACATTGTAAAGAAAAATCCCTTCATGGGGTAAGCTTTGACGTGGCAGAGCGGCTTACGTTAACTTCTAATATGAAGCTTAGAGCTACGCGGTCGCGAAATTTGTTTTCGCAGAAGGGCCTGCCATGGTCGACAGGTCGAGGCGGAGTAGGCTGTTACTACTAATTACCCCAAAACGAAGGAGTCTTCCCACCAAGGCACTCCCATCGAAGGACGGCAGCGAATGAATTTCTTATTTGGAATCAACGGTGGCCTCTTCAGTTCCAGTTAGGCCGAACTACTTGGTGAACACCTTTTTGCTCGCTACTTCGACTTATTTGAAGCCCAGGCCGTAAAAGGAGTGGTTTTTCGGGCTCTTGCACTTGGAGTAGTCACATCAAGTGCCTGTTACTCCAGGTTGGGGGTTGTACGTCGGGGTGACTTCCCGACTACGTAGAAAAGAATATAGTTGCGAAGCAACAACAGACCTCGGAAACGGACGGATACACTGATGACGACCCAAGAAAATGTATAAAGGACAACGAATTTCGGAATGATAGCTCCCTTAATAGACCGCGTGCTGCCGTACAATTAGCGGAGACCCTCAACTGCTACAAAGCAGACATTACCGCTATCCAGGAAATATGAAGGGATGGGCCGGGCAAAAGGAGGATGAGAGCAACAACAACGACTCTTTGGATGCGGATTCGTCGTGGGAAGTCTTGAGCTTCAAATGTGTAAGCGAACGCATCACGACAATCCGAATCAAGGCTTAATTCGGCAACATTAGCCTAATATGCGCGCATGCCCCCATAGAAGAGAAAATAGACGACACCAAAGACGAGTTCTACGAGCTCCTTGATAAAACTAGCTATGACATTAAAATTGCCCTCAGCGATTTTAACGCAAAGCTTAAGCTGGGAAAAGAGGACATATCTTTGGTGAAACAGTTGGAAAAGCACAGCCTGCACGACACCACTTCCGATAACGGGTTCAGGCTGATCGATTTTACTGCGGGGCGAAATTTTGTGGTAGCAAGCACCTGGTTTCCACATCGTAACATCCAAAAAGGTACATGGAGATCTCCTGATCAATCAATCGTAAACTAGAATGATCACATTACGATAGCGGAAGGCACTTGTCCAGCATTTTAGATGTTCGAACTATCCGAGGAGCTAACATCGACTCGGACTAGCCAAGGTAGTGCTACGAATATCCCGAAAACGGCCAAAACAAGGAAATGCTGCAAGAAAATTCGACGTCGGACGGCTACAATCGCAAGAGATAGCCAGACTATTCTCTGATCGAGTGTCAAGTAACCTCTTAAGGAGTCCTATGCCGCCAACATCAAGTACCGAAGACCAGTGGCAACATTGCCAGAAAGCAGTTAGAGATGCCGCCTCTAATGTGCTGGGTTTCACACAGCCACCACAACGAAACCCCTGGTTTGACGAAGAATGCAGGCAGGCCCTTGCAGCCAAGCAGGAGGCATACAAAGCGGCGCTGCATAGAAGGACAAGAGCTGCTCGTGAGCTCTACGAGCGAAAGCGGAGAGAGGAACGCCGTCTTCTCAGGAGAAAAAAGAGAGAGCTCGAGAAGCGTTAGATCGAGAATGTGGAGAGAACCAACAGCAGGAATGAAGTTCGGAAGTTTTATCGAATGGTTAAACAGCTGGCTCAAGGTCATCGAGCAAGAACCGATGCCTGCAGAGATAAACAAGGAGGGAACATCATAGTAGAATCGCAGTCAATGCTGAGGATTTGGAAATACTACTTCTGTAGACTGTATAACGGCGAAAACGAACAAAACACCGCCGTCAGACAGGAGCCTTTCATCGGACACGATGATAGCCAACAATTCCGTGAACCCGACCTAGAAGAAGTGAAAACCACAATATCACTGCTGAAATCCAACAAAGCCGCTGGAGCAGATGCACTAGCTGCTGAGTTGTTCAAAGCAGCAGGCGACGAGCTAGATAGGAGCATGCACCAAATCATCTGTAAGATATGGTCAGAGGAATGCATGCCCGATGAATGGAACCTCAGCATTGTTTGCCCGATCCTGAAAAAGAGAGATCCTCTAAACTGCGCCAACTATAGAGGAGTAAGTCTACTAAACATCGCCTACAAGATCCTCTCTGCCGTAATATGTCAACGTCTGAAGCCTTTCGTCAACATTCTGATTGGTCCTTATCAATGTGGCTTCAGGCCAGGAAAGTCAACCATCGACCAAATTCTTTGGGTCATCTTTGGCCCTGTATACATTGAAGGGGAATGACGAAGAAGATATAACAGCGAACTTCACGGGTTGTACAACGACGTGGACCTAGGCAGAAGAGTCAAGGTCCAGAGACTCAGATGGCTCGGTCATTTAGAGCGAATGGACACCAATGCTCCGACCGGAAAGCCTTCGACACTATTCCCGAGGGACGTAGGAGGAGAGGAAGACCGCGACTCAGGTGGCGCACTCAAGTGGAAGAAGACCTCAATCAACTTGGAGTGGAAAACTGGAGACAGCTAGCTAGGACCGAGCTGGCTGGCGGAGACTGTTGATTGAGGCCCAAGTCCACAACGGATTGTAGCGCCACCTTAAGTAAGTAAGTAAATGCAAATAATCGATTATTATAGCGTTTTTTGTTTGGTAATCCGGAATTGGTACACAGAACTGTCCGATTCCGGATACCAAACGAACATGCAAACACATTCTTTTGCTTCTAATGGTTGAATGTCTATGTATTTGTAAAACATCATATGCAGAATTGCAGATGACATGACATTGTTTTTATTTTCTTTATTTTTGTAAACATGGCGGCGAGTACGTATGTGCAAATGTGTGCATGTATGCGTGATTCTGTTTTTGATTCTGACTTCAAATTCGGAATTGTTTTTCTGTCCTATCCAGAACAAGAACTGTCATCTTGTGCCAAGTGAACGATTTCAGAATCGTTCGGAACAGTTCCGGATGACCAAAAAAAAACGCTATTAGTCGAATGAAAAATAATTCTCATTTATACTGTCACTTGAATTGTAATATAGACAGCTACTGTAACCTAAAAGACTCAATAGGCCAGTTCCACCTAACAACATCTCACTGAGATCTCAATGTCACTTTGACTGAGGCAAAATCATTTGGTGGAACAAAATTCTCACTTCTCATTGAGATAAAATGGTTACCTTATAAATTGTTGTTGTGCATATGCCAATCACGTCAAAATAGCTGAGTGAGAAATCGAATCCAAAAAATTTTCATCTCAGAAATCTCAGAAATCTCAGAAAAAAATCTCAATTCTCAGCTGAGATTTTTTGTTCCACCTAAAAATCTCAGAGATCTCTGAGATCTCAGTGAGATGTTGTTAGGTGGAACTGGCCTAATAAAAATTCAATTCAATTCAATTCGAATGATTAGTAGTATTTGAATTGAATAAAAAAATGATTTTTTTAATTCGAATAATGTGAAGTGTCTACATGCATAACCTCGTCACCGCTTCATTTGCATAGATCATCTGAACTGATTAATATTTTTCTTATGAACTGAAGGTCCTTAGTTACTTTTGTTTAATTTTTTTTTTACTTATCTCTTATAACACTTACCTCAGCTCACTCTTCTCCAACTTCAATTGCAATCGTAACTCTTCTGACGATCTCAATTTCAAGGTCAGCCGTTCAATTTGCTTATCCTTACTCCTCTCCTTTGTCACTCGATTTTTGGCCACTAGAACTTCATCCTCTGGAATATTTAATTTCTTCCTAAGCAACATATTCTCACTCGACAACTCATGCATCGAATTCACTTCTAAAATAAGTTCCTTGATCTGTTTCTCTCTGGAAGCCAATTTTTCTTCCAGTCTACCGATTCGCTTCAAAGCATTCGAAAGACCGTCTTCACCATGCTGATAAGCTTCCAGAGCAGACATCGCTTGGGCTGCTTGTTTGGCTCGTAGCACATTATCTTCTTCCGATTTTTCAAGCAGTTCTGACAATTCCTGGCATCGCTTGGTCATTGCACTCAAAGACTCTTCGACAGTCTTACAACAGGACCGTGATCTTTTAGCACTAATTGAGCGCTCTTCTTCACGTTCTGAGGAAATCTTGTTCATGAGGCGAGTTGAAGATATCATTTCTTCGGCCATTGTCTTAATCTTGGATTCTAATTTCTCGATGATCTTGTCGCGAGCTTCAATTGCCTTCGAAATGAAAAATATGTTAAATAGTTTCAATTTATATGCGTCCAAAAAACTTACATGCATCATTCGTGTTGATTCCTCGTGAATTTGTTCCTTTTCTCGTTCAGTTGGGCTCTCCGTTATTTCATCTTCATTCTGCACATAAGCTTCGCTTGCTCTTGAGAGCTTCGATTTCAACTGCTTGATTTCCCTGTCCTTATCATCCATTTTCGATTGCAGAGATTTAGCCTTCATTTCGAGTTTTTCAATGATCTTTTTCATATCGACTTCTGATTTTTCCCGCTCGTCCTCTAAATACGGTATATTTCCTTCCAGTCTCGTTAATTCTGCATTGAGTTCATTGACACTCTCTTTCAAAGCCTTGTTCTCTCCCTCGAAGAGAACAACTTGTGAGTTTAGGTCTTGAATTTGAATTTTGGCTTGTTGTAGACGTTTCTCCAGATCGATTATGGCTTTTGACTGCTCGATGTTCGAAACTTGGAGAGCCTATGATAAGCAAAATATGAATAAGGCGATGAGCCACCAGTAACTTTACTTACTTCAATTTCTCTTAGAAGCCTTTTAATGTGCTTGTTCTTACAGTTGATGTTCTTGAGTAGCTCTTCTTGCCTATCAAGCTCGGACAAAGGATCCGATGAATCCTTGTCGCTATCAGCAGACTGCATTGTCTCGGTTAAACGTTTTTGAAGATGAATTATCTCTTCGTTCATCTGTAAGAAAGAAAGGGTAAACCAAGAGACTCTTTAAAACTTTCTTTACTACTTCTTTGGTCTTTGCTTTGAAATCGGCTTTTTCCTGCTCCAGTTTGTTGACCATTCGTTTAAGTTTTTCATTCTCATCATGGATTCGTTCGCTCCGGGAATCATCTAAAAAGGTATGCAAACTAATTATCCTTTTTAACAAATGTATGACCTTTTACCACCACTATCAACTTGAGTTTTAGTTTCTAACTGCTCCTGTAACTGGTCAACCTAAAATTAAGATTTGATAAAATATGATGTTGCTTGGAGGAGGATGAACGCATACTTGATCTCCTTTGTGCTTCAGAATAGCCACACAGACTGAAAGAATTTTTCTCAGGTTTTTCCTCGGGACATCATCGATGTTTTCTATCCCAATAAGTGCATTGTATATTTCCTCCTTAATTTCTTCATTCAGATAATTCGGATCGATTGCAATTATTGAAGATAAATCCATTATTTTAACTTAAAAAAGAACAATATTTGTTAAGGTTTTTTGAGAAACATTACAAGAAACGCAACCGAATCCTTTTTTTTCACTTATATTGTTTTGAATTAAGGATGACAAAACCGTTGTTATGGGGAACTGGATATGTAAACAAAGTTGAAGTTTGAATAAGAGAGTAGAGACTCGAACTGGAAGAATCGAGTTCAGTGGAGCGTGACGGTACTTTTGGCATTTCAACCTCAAAACAGGGTGATTGCCAATGATTTACCGTAATAATCATTATACATGCATTATCATTCGCGTCTCGCTAACAGAGTGTCATTACTCATGACAATCGTGTTGATGTGTTACGAATTATTCAAAAAGAGTAGGGATGTCGAAAATTACATGTTTTTTACCTTCTAATTGTTTAACAACCTCTGATCAAAAAGTTGTGTATAAGGCAAGCTTATGCTAGATAAATGCCTTCTTTGAAAAAAAAATAGTTACTTCTGTTTACGTCCGTTACGTGTGGTTGGATGTTGTAGGATCTGGAGGCGTATGCTGTAACTTCTCCCAGTGCTTACTTTACCTCCTCGTGGTAACCACCGGGTACTGGTTATATCTGTAGATATAACTTGCGAAACGGAGAAACAGAAGCACCTAATCAACGGCCCAACAAATTTGGAGGTTAGTGCGGGAGGCTAGCAGCCCCTCCACAGTAAAAAAAAGATTGATAATTATGAGAAAGACACCAGCCTCGTATAGTGACCCCCTTCTTATGGTAACCAGACCCGGAACGACAATGGACCGGACTATGCATTGAGGGTTTGTACCTGGAATGTAAGAACACTCTACACTCCAGGTGCAACTCAGAAACTTGAATCTGTCCTCTTGCAGTATAAGGCAGACTTTACTGCGATCCAGGAAATACGATGAACGTTCAGGGATAATGAAAAGGCAAAACTGCGACATTTATTTCAGCTGTCATCAAATAATGCACATATTTGGATGCGGATTCGTCATGGGAAATCGGCTTAGATCGAAAGTCATGGATTTTAAGCCAATTAGTGATCGCCTGGCTGTAATCCGCATCAAGGCCACACTACAAAACATCAGTATAATATGTGCACACGCCCCTACCGATGATGCCGAGGAGTCAAGCAAGGAGGATTTTTACGACCTCCTGGATAGAGCCTACGGAGCCTGTCCAGAGTACGACGTCAAAATCGTACTCGGAGATTTCAATGCAAAAATCGGCAACGAGGAAATCTTTGTCGGATTAGTTGGAAAGCACAGCATCCACGAAGTTATAACAGATAACGGCTTCCGACTAATCGACTTTGCTGCAGCTCGTAGTGTAGTGATAAGTAGCACTAGGTTTCCAAGACGAAAGATCTACACAGCAGTCTGGCGATCTCCGGATGGTCGAACCACCAACCAAATCGACCATGTGCTAATCTGCGCAAGACACGTATCCAACATCTTGAACGTGCGCACTTTCCGAGTAGCAAATGTCGACTCTGACCACTTTCTGGTAGTGGCTAAATTCAGAGCTCGACTATCAAACGACAAAAAAACACGTGCGGCCCCAAGAAAAAAGTTCAACATTGGTTGCCTTGGCACTCCGGTTGCCTTGAGTGAGCGGCTATCCGCCGTCCTCCCAAATACCACAGATGTCAACACCTTGTGGAACCAATATCGCGAAATAATAAAAAATGTAGCCGAGACCACCATAGGTTATCAACCACCCCCGAAAAAGAACCCGTGATATGATGGGTATATTCAGCGGCACTGTTCTGCACACTTTGGAACAGTTTGGAACAGAAAAGTATAACTTTTTTGTGTGGTTGACACATTTGCTGTTCCAAACCTGTTCTGATTTGGTGTTCATTGAGTCTGTCTAGAACAGTTTGGAATTTCTGTTCCATCTTTTTAGGTAGAACACATTTTGTGTTTTAAACTGTTCTGACATTTCTCATGAAGCTGTGCTGTACTGTGCTGTCTTTTTCCTCGCTGAACAAAGCTGATGATGAGTGCGCGTTATTGAAAAAAGAGACGGAAAACCGTTTTATATATATTGGGGTTTATTATCAAGATTGGTTTTCTGCTTGGTTTGACAGATCTTCTGTCAAACCAAGCTGAGAACACACAATACAAACTTATGTAAAAAAAATGGTTATCTCAGCTTGGAACCAGTTGGCTCTTCAGTCGAATTTCATTTCGATTATACCTGTTAAATGTATATACAAAGCGGAAAACGACGTTTGCAGATGCTGCAACGGAAAACAAGAGCAGCAAGAGAAGAGTACCGAACAAAAAGGATAAATGAGAAAAAGACGCTACGAAGGAAGAAAGAGCATTCTCGGCCCAAGAACATCACCCGTGCGTTTCCTTAAAAGGTTGAATCAATTAGCTTCTTGTTTCGGAACCGGGAAACAGGCTTTTCGAAACAGTGCAGGAAACCTAGTCACCGAAGCACAGGGAATTGTAGAAGTTTTTAAGCAGCACTTCGAATGAATGCTGAATGCGCAAAATGTCGAGCGAGCTAGTGACAAAAGGTGACAAAAGAGAAGCAAGACCAGTCAATGAAGACCCAGTCCCAGCCCCCAGCGCAGAAGAGGTAGAAAGAGCCATCCAAATAACAAGTCCGCCGGGTCGGATGGCATACCTACCTGCGGAACTCTTTAAATATGGAGGAGGTGTTTTGATGAACCGCATGCACCAGGTCATCACCAAAGTGTGGGAGGAAAATGCATGCCCGCGGACTGGTCTTTAAACTCCATAATGCCCCATCTACAAAATAGATGATCCTATGCAAAAAACTATCGAGGCACATCGCTAATTAATGTTGTATACAAAACCTCATCCAACGTACTGTGTGAGCGTCTTAAACCGTTTTGGAACACAATAATTGGCACGTGCCAATGTGGCTGTAAGCCTGGCAGAACAGATGACCAAATATTCACACTGAGGCAAATCCTGGAAAAGACCAACGAATTTCATGTTGAAACCCACCATCTTTTCATCGACTTCAAAGCTGCTTATGATAGCATCAACCCCCAAGAGTTTATGATGGCGATGTCCTGAATTCAGAATCCCAAACAAACTGATCTAGCTGTTCCGCATGACGCTAATCCTTCACAGTAATTAAAGAACAGGCAAAGGTTGGTCTTGAAGTGAATGAGGACGTTACAAAGTACATGCTGTTAATGAACAAAAGAACATTTGTCCACCTCCTAGGGCAAAACGTCACTGTTGGTAGCAGAAATGTCGAGGTATATAAGGAGTTCATTGGGTAAAAAACTATAAAGAAAAGTGCCTACTATACAAGACTTTGATTTTACCAGGCCTTCGGCGGATTTTCGGTCTTGTGTGCCGATAGCGAATGAAGAAGAATGTTCTAGCGCGAACTTTACGAGCTGTACCAATATGTGGAGCGCGAATGGACGACAACGCTCCAGCCAAAACGCCTTCTCTTCGCAGTCCCCAGGTTCGTACCACAAGGAAGACCAAACGTCTGTTGTAAGGACCAAGTTACTACGGATGCCAGAGCGCTTGGTTTTGGCGACTGGAGAGAGCAAGCGAGGGACTGTTTCCGATGGAAAGCCGCAGTGTCTCAGTCTGAGATCCTTCATGGATTGGGAGCCGGTTAAGTAAGTAAGTTAGCAAGAAACTCTCAGAATACAAACACAAAATAAAACGTTAATTGTTTTTTATTGTTATTCAAACTTAAATTTAAGAAGAAATCATAAGCCATTAGTAATTTAGAATTTCGATATTGCAGACAAATTGAGTTTTCGATCAACAAAATATAAAAAATACAGAAAATAATATTCGACCAATTTCGCAGTGAAACGTTTTACGAGGTCTTCAACGAAGTCGGTACCTTTGGCAATCCGAATTCGTCTAAATCGATTCCACCCTAGAAAATTAAATTATGTAAATTACAAACTGTCTAATTGTGTATAGAGACCGAAACAACTTACCGACGAAGTTGGTTTGACAAGATCAGCTCCGGGTTCTTTGTCAGGAACGGCTGGAGTTTTGACAACATCATCCAAGTAACTTGTATCATCGTCCAAAGCAATTTCATCACCAAGCGCCATCAACTCAGATTCGAGTTCTTCATCATCGACTTCTGGCATGTTGTAGGTACGCCCAAGAGCTTGCTGAACTTCGTCAGCTTCTTCCAACATATCGGCCATATCATCATGAATGTCCTGAAAACGAAACACTCATTAAACATAACAGCCATTTAGAATTATCCATTGATTTGCTCACTTCAATACTATCAATATTGATGTGCTTGAACTCTTGCTTCATTTGCTTAACCCCATCTTTCATGGCAATCACAGTGGCGTTTGTATCCTTGAGAGTTTGAGCTGCATAGTTTGCTTGTTCCATGTTAAACGACTGATTGCGAAGGCTATCAACTTGTTGTTCATAGCTTAACAATCATTTTGAAAGATTACAAGAAATGCTCAGGCTAGATTATGAAGATTCTTTACTTACGCTTTCTTTTGTTTGAGAACACGCATTGCCTTCTGCTTAACGGAGTTCTTGGCTGGCCCTTCACGCATTTTACTCATTTGATCGCGATATTTACGAAGTTCGGCTTCTAGTTTATTAACTTTTTCTTCGATGCTATTTGCTCGGCTATCAATCTATTAGATTTTATTTTTGTTTGAAATTGAAATCTCTCAACAATGGAAATCATTGATTCACTTACCCCAGCAATGCAGTCGTTGATATTTGGTGGTGGAACTTTGGGTTTTGCTTTTCCGAATAAACGATTCATTTTTTGTTTTTTTTTTTTTTTTTGATTGGTTTATTTAAATAATAATTAAGTTAAACTTTGGGTAATTGATGATTTTAAAAGATATTTTGTTGAAAAATTTCAGGTCTTGGATGGATGACGAATTTCTTGTTATTTTTTTCCTTACTGGCCTTTGACACTTTGACAGTTGACTGATAAAAACAAAGGGGAATTTGTTCCGTTTTATTCGAACAGAGATGTTAAACACTCGAAAGTGTAAGGTTCAGCTTACACAATCTGTGCGCACTGATCAGATTAGCAAGATTGGAAACCTACCTACGTTTTACCCTCCAAATATCACAAAACTTATTTTTTTTCATACACACATACTCTCGCAGCAAACTTGCTTTTATTATGTAGGCAATTTTTACAATAAAACGCATTCTTTCAGCTAACCTGCTCCTTTTAGTCTGTATTACACGCATACTCCTACAGCTAACCTGCTCCCTTAGCTTGTAAGCAAATGTCATTTTGACAGACTGATAGTGTCTGTGCGTCTAGTTACGTTCCAGCCAAGCACTCAGCGGCTTTTCGAAAATACTCTTGGTTGTATAAAATCGATTTACCTACATGAGATATGAAGATCTTCAGAAATTGTGTGTTGAATGTGGCTAACCCCTTGATCTAGCAATGAAGAATTAATTCATATTTCATAGTTTTTCTGAAAAAAACGATCATTTCAAACTGAATTTAAACGTTTTCCTATCCAATGTACATTTCAAAATAAAGCCGTGTGCGAATTGGGTTAAAAAATGGTTAAAACTTGACGTTTGGTTAAATTTTGACACTTCACATTGAATAAAATGTGTTAAAAATTAGACTAGCTGCGAGGCAGGTTAAAATATGACAGTAGTAGTTAAAAATTCATCTATTTTTAACCACAATTCGCACACGGCTTAAAATGTTCTGAGTAAATTTCTACCCTCCATGGGAAACCTCCATTTTCTGAAGGTGTAAGCACAACCTTAAATTTAGGATAAACCATAACAGCGCCCTCTACAATTTCTACTAGTCAACCCCAATGTAATACCAACGTAAGGAAACCAAATTTTATGACATTCCCTTCTCTCGATTTTCTTTTCCTTTTATACTTCATTCTTTTGTGTGGCACCCGCTCCGCTTTCTTTTACAAAATAATTGCTGCCGCGTCGGATGTAAAAAAAAATACAAAAGAAAATTCTTTTTGAGTTTGTTTTTTGCCTCCATAGTCTCGTATTAATTAATAAAGTATTCATTTTAATTATTTCAAACCAAAACCGAAAAATTAAATTTTACTCGGGTGTCTACTACTAATTTCTAAAATACATATTTTTTATACAAATTTCCTGACTGTTTCTAAAGTTCAATAAAAAAGGAAACAAAACCTAACAACAATGGCCGACGAAGTTGAAGTCCAAGAGAAAACCATTGCTGAGGATTTAGTTGTAACAAAATACAAATTGGCTGGTGAAATTGTTAACAGTAAGTTTGAAAATTATTTAAGGAAATCAATTGCAATACAAAAGTTCAGTAGCGTGCTTAATATTCTTAACAAAATGTCTTCAATTCCACACATCTTCACATCTTACTCCAAAAAGAGCCACGCGGATGGTTGCCAAAATTCTAACCTTCAATTTTGGATTGTAGATTTTTTTTTCGAATTTCTTAGATTTTTATGGAATTGTTTTTTATGTGAAATTTGGTTTTGGCGCTTCGATATAATTCGTTTCGTTATTGATTAATTCAAACTAAAGACTGGATTAAAAAGCGCTAAGTTAAATGCAATCTCAAGATCATTTCCTGAAAAGCTAGACTGTAACTTAACGACAGAGTTGTTTTGCCAGATTGCTTTCTGCAATTTTAGGACACGTTGGTCATTCTCGTTTATACCTACATACGTCTAATTCTTGTCATTTTTAGGTGTAAAAAGCCGGTTGGTGAAGATCGTCACGCCACGCCGCTGCTGTTATTTTTAGAGTTCTGATAAAAATATTTTTGAAAAAAAATCAATACACTGGCAAATGCATCTATGTTGGTCATTTTTTTTTTTTTTTTTTGTATAATGGAACTGCACTAAATCGATTTCAATTTTTTTTTTTTTTAACGTATTCAAAGCAAACTAAAAAAACGCTCATGTGTTAAAATGGAATTGGAAATGGGGAGAATAAACTGCACAGAACTATCGAAAAATATACACACATTGATCTAGGTTAGTTGTTGTCGGCGCGAATTGGAAATTACACGAACATAAATGTATATCGTCATGATAATTAATATTTAAAGGGGGATACAGACCACTATACTATCGAGGAAAATTATTTGAAGTTCTGTTTAAAAATGGATTTATTAAAAAAAAAAAAAAAAGCAAACTATGAGAAAAGTAAAAGGCATTTGCCTTTGGGGAAAAAACCAAATCTGTAATTGTAATTCGTTTTTGTGTTATTTAACACTGCAGTTAGACTGCGTCCGTCAATTCCATTTATGTGTTAGCAACTTAGAGGTGCTTCCACCAATGGCTTTTTCCGTCAATTCCTTTTTATTTGGCTGGAGTTATAGCTATTTCACGGGTGCCAAGCCGATCATCAGACTCATTTTAATCGAAAAACTTTTTGAGTTCACATTTGGGATTTGAACCTAGGACCAGCCAGTTGGGAAGCCAATGCACTACGCTAACAATTCCACTGATGTTTCGGTTTCCCATTGCAGACTTTTTATTGTTTTTCAATTTGCAATGAATAGACATGCATTTTTCAAAGTAATTCCTCCTCCTCTGTAATTCGAATTTTTGCAATTTTATAAATGGAATTTTCTTTTTGCCGTTTTCCGACAGTCCTTCTGCATCGTTCAATCGTCGGAAACGAGAGCTTTGGTTTTCGTAGTTCGGTCTTACTTATCTCTTCGAACCTAAGTGCTGTGAATGTAAAACGGTGTTGTCCATCCGCTGAATGGAGGTTATGTCCTATGCGAAGGGTAGTTTTTTTTTTGTCATTCATACGTCTCATTCAGAAGATCTTATAGAGGTATGCTTTTACATGCCTTCATCGGACTCTTGTCTGGCTGGACATTACTATGCTCATAAGTTCAAAACTGTTGGTTTTAAATAGATCTGTCTCTTCATTATTGAGCGGGGATATGTTAGGTTAAGTTAGAGTGACTGTCTAGATGTTGTTGACTCACGTCTAGACCCTAAGGGTCCATTGTGATACCACTTAAACAAACCATTTCGTACTTTTTATGAAATTGGAAAGACATCTAATGTCGATCGTTGTCAATTCACTGGAGCTACCGAGGTATTCCTTCTGTTGGAGAGTGCCCGACATGTACATAAAGGGTTTTCCAATAAGAGGTGTTATTTGATATTCAAAGAAAAATGCAATTTTTTGAGATAAATGATCGCATGTTTATTTCATACAGTAGTGTCCGTGGCTTAGTGGTAATGTGCGTTGGCTGCTAAGCAGAACATTGTGGCTTCGAATACTCGTGTCCATGAGTTTTTATTTCTTCTTCGGGCACTATCTCTTGCGAAGAACTTGCCTAGGCCACTAGCCAAATGGCCACTACGATCACGCTTGCAGGTCCATATCCTTTTTATGAAATTTTCCATAACATAATGGCAAAGTGGCTGCAGTTGTCTTCGATAGCTTCACGAATTTCGTCATTGAGGTCTTGTATCAGCTTAGTGCTGTTGCTGTAGACCTTATGGTTTCGTTGCTTATGTGGCATGTAGCCCCGTCTTGTTGAAAGTAAACGTTATCCAGATCAATACCATCCAAATCCGGCCATAAAAGAATCATTAATCATCTCTCGATAGCGCGCATTCCATTCACCGTAACTGTTAATCCAACCTCATTTTCGAATAAGTAAGGTCCAATGACCCAGCCGAATCATACACCACACCAAACAGTCACTCTTTGAGGATAGAGAGGCTTCTCGGGGTTTTCCGAGCCAGAGATGCAACAATCTTGCTTGTTGACGTAGCAACCGAGGTGGAAATGGGCCTCATCAGTCGAGATGATTTTTGATGGAGTTCAGGTTTATTTTCCTGCATTTCAAAGACCGAATTAGTCGGTCGACTTGAGTTCTTGTTTTAACTGATCGTTATAAGCCTTAAGTCCGGAGTCTTTATGCAAAATTCGGTGTAGTGACATTTGTGAAATTCCGAAGAACGACGAGAAATGGACAATCTTGGGGTTTCTTCAACACCTTGGACGACAGCAGAAATACTCCCAGTTGTTCTTGAACTGTTTTATTTTTCACATCACTAACTTGTCCCAACAGCTCGAATTTGTCCACCAATTTCTGTATTGCGGTCCGACATGGTGCTTGAAGACGACCCAAAAATGCTTTAGTTCTGCGAACTGTGAGTGCAAATTTTCACCATTTCTGTAGTGAATTTTAATAATTTCAGTGCGTTGTTGAAGCGTGTATCGTTCCATTTTTAGGAATGGCCTAATTTCTACTTGTCAAATGTCAACAAGTTAAAAAGAGACACCGCCGAAATAGCATCTCTTATTGGAAAACCCTGTAGAAGGTGTTGGACTGTTTCGTCCTCCTCCTCGTACATGCAGCTTCTGCAGAAATCAGTTGTGTAGACCCCACGCCTCCTGGCGTGTGTTCCTATGAGGCAGTGTCCGGTTATGCTTCCAATTGTGGAGTTTTTGTTTGGTCTGCTCAGGGAAATCAAGCATTTGAACTGCTTCAGGTCTTTGGAGGATAATTTATCATTAAACTCTTCTTTGTTAGCATTTAATTTTTTCTCATTTTTTTTTTTTTTTAGAAACTTTAAAGGCCGTCATCGATCTCTGTGTTGCCGATGCCTCTGTGAGGGAAATCTGTACAAAGGGTGACAGTCAAATCACTGAAGAAACTGGCAAAGTAAGTATTTTCTTCTCTTATTACCCGATTGAATTCTGTCCGATGATTAAAAACACGCGCTTGAGGGTTTGAAGTTGCAACAACGAAGAGAAAGGTTCATCCATGACCCTCCTTCGGGGTGATAGGGAAACAGGATAACCCCGTACCATATTCAATATTGGTAGCACTCTTTGGCGTTGCGATGGATTCCCAGAGATTGCAAGATTATGAGATCTGAGGATAAACTATGAAAACAAATTCACAAATAAAGAATCCAAACAAAAACCAGGAATTAAAATGTCGAAAAAATAACTCTTTTGTAGGTTTACAAAAAGGAAAAAGACTTAAAAAAAGGAATCGCATTTCCAACCTGTGTATCAGTTAACAACTGTGTGTGTCATTTTTCACCAACAAAGAATGATCCCGATTGCATTTTGAAAGAAGGTGATGTTGTCAAAATAGATTTGGGAGCACACATTGATGGATTCATTGCAGTTGCAGCGCACACAATTGTTGTTGGAGCATCAAGTGCAAACAAAGTGACAGGCAAGAAGGCTGATGTTACATTGGCTGCTTACTGGGCTGTACAAGCTGCTCTTAGGCTGATCAAAGATGGAGCAAGTGTGAGTTAATTTGCAAAATTTCTATCAGATCATAGTTCTAATGGCTTGATTTTGTTCTGCACAGAACTATGCCATCACTGAAG
Organism: Sphaerophoria rueppellii; assembly: GCA_920937365.1. Taxonomy (NCBI): domain Eukaryota; kingdom Metazoa; phylum Arthropoda; class Insecta; order Diptera; family Syrphidae; genus Sphaerophoria; species Sphaerophoria rueppellii. The sequence goes on from CAKKXW010000001.1 coordinate 95,974,650, forward strand.
CCGTACAACAAGTTGCCGAATCGTATAAATGCAAACCAATCGAAGGTATGCTCAGTCATCAATTGAAACAATTCAAAATCGATGGCGAGAAGACAATTATTCAAAATCCAAGCGAAGCCCAGCGCAAAGAGCACGAAAAATGTACATTTGAGAAGCATGAAGTGTATGCAATTGATGTTATTGTCAGTTCAGGTGAAGGAGTTGTAAGTTTTGAGTGATTCCATTCATTACGTCAACATACTTTTATGAATACATTGTTTTTAAGGGCCGTGAGAAGGATACAAAAATATCAATCTACAAGAAAACCGACGAGAACTATCAACTTAAGCTGAAGGCATCGAGGGCCCTCCTAGCTGAGGCAAGTTTTCATTTTAGTTTGAATTGACAAGTCAACGTCATCCTTAGCCAGTGATTAAAACTTACGCACTTGAGGGTTCCTAACGAGCAACAATGAAGTCGGTTCTGTGTGAGGTATTCTGTGGAGAAATGCTCCGGAACTGATTGAATTTTGTTTGTTTACCCAATGACGGCAAGATTATGAGATCTGAGGCGAGGGATTGACTTAAAATTTATATAAAATCAATTTCGTAAAAGGAAATGTTGAGAAAAACACAAATAACTATTTTGTAGGTTAAAACAAAATATGGAAATATGCCTTTCAATCTGCGACACTTTGACGAAGAGACTAAGGCACGAATGGGTGTTGTTGAATGTGTTTCCCATAAGATGATTGAACCATTCCAAGTTCTCTATGAGAAACCAAGTATGTTTGAAGTTTTATGATCTAAAATCAATGAACGTGAATTTATATTTTGTTTGCAGGTGAATATGTGGCTCAATTTAAACACACTGTCCTGCTTATGCCAAATGGTGTCAATTTGGTTACCGGCATCCCATTCGCTGAAGAAAACTTTGCTAGTGAGCACAGTATAGCTCAACCTGAGCTTAAGGTAAGATTGTGTTAATGTAGACGTAGAGCTCTAACGATTGTTAATATCAAAGACGAGTTTGCAAAGAAAATTCCGTAAGAATCGTCCTAGTGGTTCTTGCGTCCAGACACTTTGCTAGATAAAAACTGATTTTTTTTAAACCACACTTGCTTGGGGTTTATATTGAGATTTGAAAGAAAAGTCTTTCGAGTTGATCAAAGAATTCAAACAGTTCTTAATTCCTGTAAGCGATCAAACTGAAAATTCAAAAACCCAGAAACATTAACTTAATCCTCTCTTTATAATTCTTAAAACCAAAAAGTCTGTTCATTGAACAGAAATTGGACAGAAATTCACAAGTTTGCTTCCAGCAAGATTTTCTTTGCTTAATTTTTACCAAGAGCAAGGTCTTACTGTTCTCTTCTGTTCTATTCCTACTCTACCAAAGCTAAAATGGACAAGTTAACGTAACAAAAGTTTGAAACGCTAACAAATAATTCCGGAAAGTTAATACCCTCTCTGGCGCGTAAAAGCGTATTCTGATTTGATGTCGAAGAAACTGAGTCTCCCATCATATGCTGATCGACACAATATGAACCAATTTGGCTCATCTATGTTAACTCCTTTTAGGTGCGTTGGCCGTGGGTTCGAGTCCACACGTGCCCATAAAGTTTTTATTTCATCTTTCACGGGTACTGCCTCTTGCGAAGAACTGACAAAACATCCAAGAGTATCAATCTGTCATGAAAAAGTGCTTCTCAACTTTGCCGTTCGGAATCAACGTTAAATTGTAGGTCCCCTCAATTCTTCACACGCACCCAGAGAATTGATGGTGAAAGTAAGTCACTTATGCCTTGGCTCTTCAAGAGCGGTCGCGCCACTCTACTTATTTATTTTTAACTCCTCTTTCACCACAGTATTTTCTAAGTGACTCCTTTTGAGTTTGTGAGCTTTTCGTTTTGCTGTGGCGTGTTTGAGAATGTGTGGCTAAAATTAGAACTGCACCTTATTAGCAATCGGATCGCGGGCAAGCGCATATCATTTGGATTTATCGCTGCCGTTTCGGTATCATGTGGTTCAACTTGGTCTTGAGTTCGGTTAGCAGTTTCTGTTTTGCGGATTTCTATGTACTAACTTACTTAGCCGCTTCCCAATCCATGATGGATCTCAGCCTCAGTCTCCAAAACAAAGTGATTTAGAGATTTGGTCCTCCTCTTCGTATCGAACCTGGGGGCTGCGAAGAGAAGACTTTCTTAGCTGGAGCGTTGACGTCCATACGCTCGATGTGATCCAAGAGAATGTAGTCGTCTTTTCTTGGCCTTCTGGGCTACATCCACTTCTTGGTACAGCTCGTACAGTTCTCGGTTGAATTTTCTTCTCCATTCGCCATCGTCGGATACGAGACCGTAAATCCGTCGAAGAATTTTTTTTTTTTCGAAAGTGCCCAGTACCAATTGTCCTTTTTTTACTTATCGTCCAACACTGGGCGACGTAGAGTAGGACTGGTAAAATCAAAGTCATTCGAGTGAGGTTGAACCCAGTTGCTTGGCCAACCCTAAGCAGCAGCGGTTCGCTAGGGTAATTCTTCTTCGGATTTCCACTAAAGTGTCATTTGTGGGATTGATGTTTGTTCCAAGGTAGGTGAACTCCTTAACTGCCTAGAAATTGCTGTGGACATATATTGTTTTGTTTGTTGATAGCATGTACTTTGTTTTGTCCTCATTCACTTCAAGACCAACGAGTTTTGCCTGTTCTTCAATCGCTGTGAAGGTCTCAAGCACAGCTCTCTTGGATCGGTCGCTGATTTCTATGTCGTCCGCATAGCCTAGGAGCTGGTTGGATTCGGCGAAGATAGTGTTTTCCGTGCTCACACCTGCCTTGCGCACTATCTGCTCCAGGACTATGTTGAAGAAATCACATGACAGCGCATCTCCTTGTCTAAACCCTCGGATGAGCTGTTACTCATTTCAACACTGCACTGCGAATTGTTAAGCGTCATGCGGCACAAGGGGATCTGTTTGTTCGGGATCCCGAATTCAGATATTGCCAACATAAGCTCTTGGCAGTGGATATTTTCAAAATCAGCTTTGAGGTCGATGAAAAGATGTTGGGTTACGACTTTAAATTCGTTGGTCTATCGTTGTTCTGTCAGGCCTACAGCCACATTGGTACGTGCCGATTATTGTGTTGCAGAACGGTTTAAGACGCTCACACAGTACTTGATAGGATTTTGTATGTAACATTAAGCAGAGATATGCCACGGTAGTTTTTGCATGACTTCGGATCGCCTTTCTTGTAGATGGGGCATGTGGAGCTTATCGACCAGCCAGTGGGCATGCATTCTTCCTCCAACACTTTGGTGATGACCTGGTGCATGTGGTTCATCAAAACACCTCCTCTATATTTAAAGAGTTCCGCCATCCGACCCAGAGAACTAGTTATTTTTAAGGTTTTGGATGTCTCCTACCTCTTCTGAGCTGGGACTGGCTCTTCATTGACTGGTCTCGCTTCTCTTTCGTCATTGGCTCGCTCGACATTGTGCACATTCAGTAGCTGCTTGAAAACACCTACATTCCCTGTGATTTGGTGACTAGGCTTACTTCACTGTGAGAGCCTGTGTCGCGGTCCTGAAACCAGAAGCTAATTACTTCGACCTTTTAAAGATACGTCGGGTGTTGTTCTTGACACTTGTATAGTTCGTACAGTTCTTTGTTAAATCTTCGTCCGTATTATACGTTTATCTGCCCCACTTTTTCCCTCTTGTGAACATATTAAAGAAGTTGTTATCAGATACCTCAATGTGTATTGTCAACAGGGAGGAACGCTTCCAGAGCAGGTTCCCTCACATCTCCGATCTTATGAAAGAACACTGGTGCCCATTCTTATTTTTTAAGCAGAGGTAAAAACAACATTTTACTTTGCTTACAGAACCACGTACCTTAGAGGCTTTCTATTTTTTGGAAAGGAGAGACATAAATTCCGACCCGTTATATCTTGAACAATTGATTTCTACTTAACCTTAAGTCAAAATGTCTCTGCAAGGATAATTTCGTAAAGATTTAATTTCTGATTTTTACGACCAGACACTTTGCTATAAGAAAATATAACAGGACTTTTGTTGCATTGCCTTCTGGCTTCGTTCAAGAACTTCATTTACTTGAATTCAAAACAAATTCAAACAAAACATCACCAAAAAGTCTTTTCTTCTAGAAAAACCAAACGAAACTTTATTTAATTCACGTTTAATCTCTTTTATTTCAGGAACTAGTTAGCAACCCAATCAATCCCACAAAAAGTGCCAAAAAGGGAAAGGGTTCAAAGAAGAAGGTAGCCAGCGAATCGGACTCAGCAGCAAATGCTAAAGTCGAATCAACACCTACTGTCGAAACAAAAGCATAATTGTCTAACACTTGTGCAAAATCCTTATTACAATTTTATTTTCTGTTTTTCATCTTTTTTTGACCGACGAATAATGATGCTAAATTTTTGTAAATCATCATTTTCTTGATAATTGATTTCTACAAAATTCAGCGAATTAATTAATAAAAAAAAAATAATAATTAAATCACCAGCGACGATAAGTTTAAAACTTTTATAAGATTATTCGAATTAACAAGATGCAGCCCCAGCTATAAAAAAAAAATGTTTATAAAAATAAAAATTATTTGAAATAATAAAAAAAAAAAAAACAAACAAACAAACCCTCGTAACAACAACAAAAATAAGTTATTTTATAATTTGTGTACTTGTAAATCGATACTGAAATCCAGCTGCAGCTGTTTGGTTAAGAAATGCTTTTTTATGTTCTTTTTTTTGTGTCATATGTTCAATTTTTTTACTGTGGAGAGGTTGTTAGCCCCTTGCACTAACCTCCAAATTTGTTGCTTACAAGTTTCGCAAGTTATATCTAGAGATATAACCAGTACCCGGTAAAGTAAGCACTTGGTGTGTAGGAAAAGTTACAGCATACGCCCCCAGATCCTACAACGCGCAACCACAAAACAAAGTACACGCTATCAACAAACAAAGCAACATCTGTCCACCACCTAGGACAAAACGTCACTGTTGGTAGCAGCAATTTCGAGGTAGTTAAGGAGTTCAACTACCTTGGAACAAACTTTAATCCCACAAACGACACCTTAGTGGAGATCCGTAGAAGAATTAGCCTAGCAAACCGCTGCTGCTTCGGGCTGGCCAAAAACAACTGGGTTCAAAACTCCTCACTCGAAAGACAAAGTGTCTGCTATACAAAACTTTGATTTTACCAGTTCTACTTTACGGCGCCGAGTGCTGGACGATAAGTAAAAAAAAGGGGAATTGATACTGGGCACTTTCCAGAGAAAAATTCTTCGACGGATTTTCGGTCCCGTATGCGACGATGGCGAATGGAGAAGAAGGTTCAACCGAGAACTGTATGAGCTGTGCCAAGATGTGGATGTAGTCCAGAAGGCCAAGAAAAGACGACTACATCCGCTCGGTCACATCGAGCGAATGGACGAAAACGCTAGCGCCAAGAAAGTCTTCTCATCCCAGCCCCCAGGTTCGAGACGACAAGGAAGACCGAACCTACGGTACAAGGACCAAGTCACTGCGGATGCCAGAGAGCTTGGTTTCGGCGACTGGAGAGTGCATGCGAGAGACCATTCACGATGGAAGGCTGCAGTATCTGAGGCTGAGATCCTTCATCGATTATGAGCCGGTTAGGTAAGTAATTTATGTTCTTGAAATGGAGGAATGGCTATTGAACTATTTGTATCCAAATGCATAACCCAGGTGCTAAAAACTTCTGTCTGCCATGACGACAAGAGCAAGTCAATGCTGTCCACAAGAAAGGATACCCAACATCGAAGCCTTGAAGCCACCGTGAGTCGGTCAGTATAGACGGATTTAACTTCAATGTAGGTAAGGACTTTGACAACGACGCGCGCGCTGAAAACAAACGAAGAATCACTCTTGTCAATCGCCGCTTCTTTGGGCTTAAATGGCAATTGAGTAGTAGTCCTCTCTAGAGCAACTTTAGTGTCACTGTACATTCCGGTCCTTATGAATGGTGTAGACATGAACCTGGACAGCATTGGATGAAAAAGCTTTGGGCTGTTTCGAGAAAAAAATTCTCGAGTGATTTTTGGTCCAGTCTGCATATATGGAGCCAGAGCCAGGTCCAACGACTTAGATCGTTGTGTCATGTAGAACGAGTGGAAAATAATACTCCGGGCCGAAGAGTCTTCGCATCCAACCCGGAAGGAAGTCGCAGAAGAGGAAGACCGCGACTCATGTGAAGCAAACAGGTAGCCTTGTGTTAGTTTTCAGATATATTCAGGAATTCCTAAAGTTTCATAAAAATCCATTCACACCCTCTTTCTTTGCATCCCCAACAAATATGGCCAAGCATAGACCTGAAACGGTCAAAAAAAGGCTTGATTTCCCTGAGCAGACAAAGTATAAGCTCCAAAGTTGGAGTCATAACAGTAACAGAACACTGCCACATAGGTAGGCACGCGTTAAGGCTAGGGGTCTATGCAAACGACTTCTGTAGAAGCTGCATGGATGAGGTGGAAGAGGAAACGGTCCAACACCTTCTATGTACATGGCCGACACTTTCCAATAGATGGAGTAATCTCTTCTACGATACCAGTGAACCGGTAACGATATCTCTCTTACTTCATTAAAGTACAAAATGGTTGTTTAAGTTCATTATTGTCCCATGAGTAACTTCTTTAGTGGTATCACAATGGACCCTTGAGGTCTAAGTGAGTCAACAACAACTAGACAGCCAATCCAATCTAACCTAACTGGGGATAGGTTAGGTTAGAGACAAACTCAAGAAATTATTTACACAAAATCACAGTTTAAAGATTTCTTTTATTTTTCGTTCAAGTCAAACATATATACCTGAAGCCACCATCAAGAGAACAAAATGTCAAAAAAAAAAAAAACAAAAGTAAACAACAGCACAAAAGTCCTAATACAAAACTAACTAGGAAACATCAGATTCCCCAGTTAATAATGTTTTCAATTCTTAACAGGAGGTGCTTCCAATTGTTTATTAATTGTATCCACAGTTTTCTTCATCAGCTGGCCAGCATAGCAAGGTAGCATTATGATAAAATGAATAGTTTTCTGTACACCAGCATTCCAGTAGTGGATGGCCAAGTATTTGATTTTCCCTGATTCGGGCAGTGGTGGTATTTCGAAGGGAATTTGCTTTGTTACCTTTTGTACATGTGGCCTGGCCATGTCTTTGATGTCATTGTATAGCTTTTCCGATTCGACACTAGATTGCCATACGCCAAGTTTACACGAGTAGTGCATGGCGCTATATGCTATACCGGATTTGATCACGAATCTGCAAGTGGAAGAAATGAAAACACCAAAATCAATTTAGGTTACGTAAATGGTTTTGTACTTGTATGGTTGTAGTGAAAATTAGACTTCTCCTTGAGACTGATATTCTACTTACTTTAAAGCCATCGTGGTCAATGGTGGTAGTTTTAAACTGTTGAGGATTGGAAGGGGATTGACTATTTGGATTCGCTTAAATGAAAAGATTTCTAAAATATAAAATAGAAAAGCTTTATTTCGCCTTGTGTTGTCCAAATAATAAAATTTTGACAACTCTGTCACTGTCGTTGACATTTTTTTGACAGTTCATATCGGAAAGGATGTGTTCGTGAAGAAGACCAAATCGTTTTTGAAAAGTGATCGAAAGTCAGTTCCTAGCGCTCCGATAAAAATGATAAAGAGTGAAAAATGTTTGTCTGTTATTTTTCACAACTGAAAAGGGAGGACGATTCTGGAGACGATATAACCACGAGCCATATTAAATCTATCGCGAAGCAGACTTGATGACAAAAATTAAGCTTTACAGGTGGGCAGGACACATAGCTCGTATGCGCGAAGAGGAAGTGGTTCGGAAGTTAATTGCGGTACAGTTCATGTTAGGAGACAACGCGGCACACCAAATTTGCTGAAGGATGCCCGAACCGGATCCCGGTTGTGGCGCAGATTAAGGGAAAAACTTCATTGGCCAGAACGACGATGATGAGGAGAGGATTAAACTTAGAAATACTTTGCTGGAACGAAACACGAAGTAATGGATGCAAATATCTTGGTACAGGAGCAGTGGTTAGTGGAAAAGAGAAAAAAATAAAACAAGAAAATTTAGTTTCCATCAATCCACTTGAGTTTATTTTTATTTGTAATTAAAGAATATAAAAAAAAGAAATTAGAAACACTTAGTAACCCTTAATCATGGTTGCTAACTGCCAGTTCTCGTTGACCTTTTGGGATTCAATAATTTCCGTGCCCCTCTCTGTGATAATAGCAACCGAATACTTGGCCAAAGCTCGGCAATCACGGTAGTAAAGCACTTCCATACATCTCTTCATCTAAAATAAGATCAAGTTTTAGAGAAATTAAATCAATAGCAAAACTACAACTATTTGTACCAGTTGTTCAGCTTCAGCTCGTGTCAATTTCTTTGTATCCGAGACACATTCTCTGACAATAGGCAGAGCCAAATGCTTGCCAAATCCAGTTGCCACAACTGTGTCCGTATAAGAACGTCCACGCAAGTCAACATGACCCAAGAAAGGTTCACCATCTTCCATTCCTCCTACAACCATATCCAACCACAGTGGGTTGAATCGACTACGTTTGTTGTAGAGAACTCGCGTGAGCCAGTTATAAAGAGATTTGGGTTTCATTTCGATGGTGTCGTTGAAACAAATATCTTCACACATTTTTTGATCCATTATCCTTTTGAGACTTTGAAAGTCAGCAAAATCACCGCCAGTTCCAATGGCGATTTTATCATTTATCTTGAACACACGCTTTACATCTTGGAAACGGGCTAATGATCCGTAAGACACCAGATCATCGGCCGCTATAATAACACCCCTGTCGAATTTAATACCAACAACTGATGTTCCTGTTGTGATAGGTTGACTTAAGTAAAAAAGGGAAAAGTTATTGAACTAAGAGTAAATCAGTAAAATGGACTTCATGCAACTTACGATGTCCTTTGTGATCCAAATATACCCACCGGTCCAGAGTTTTGGACTTCATCGGCGAACAAATTGCTGCCGACAAAGTTATAAAACTGACCGGGAGCAGGTCCATTTGCCCAAAATGGTTTAGCCATATCGTTTTGATACATTTTGTAAGGAATTTACGTTTTAAATTTAATATTCAGCAAAACTCAGAACAATTCCAACAAAGCCAAGTTTTTTTTTGCAAGTTGTGCACGATGACAACGAAAACCGGAGAATGTCAATTTGACAGTCCAAAGTTTTACAAAGCAAACAGATGTGAAAATAAGAGATAGACTAGATGTGTGATTTTCAGGTATAACAAAAATTCGGGTTTACACAATGCATAGTCTTCAATTGTTCAAAATACATTTTTTCCTTGAAATTATTTGTAATTGTAATTATGGTTGCTCTCTTCAAATCAAAGAGGAGGAGCAATTTTTTTCAAACGTTGGATCCTCAAAAAACGTATTTTTGCAGGAAAACAAATATTAACCGAGGAAACCAGTTGAATTTCTAATGAATTAAAATGTGTTTCAAACCTAGTGGATACACTTTTAACGATATGAATACACAATGCTAGACTTTATAAGCCTCCAAAATAATAAAAACTTCTCGATAAATATCTCATCAAATTCGTTTGTTAAAAAATTATTCGCAACTAGTGCAACATTACCATTACGTCAAAAATTTTATCCAGGTGGCGCTTTTTTCAGTCATCTGCCATCTTTTTTCATTCTGCTAGGACGTGTCAAAACCAAAACAGCCACACAGAACGGAGTTTTCCCAAGAAAAAAAATTTGTTACTTCACACGATGGTGATATGAGGAAAATTCAACAAAGTCAAATTCAATTACTATCAACGCAATTAAAATATTAAATTAAAATTAAAATAATTCAGTCTTTAAGTGGCAGCATTTGTTTTTTATTTTAATTTATTTTAAGAATTTATTGTTATTTATAATCGTTTTGTTAAGAGACAATGGCAGGCCAAAAGTTTCAATACGATGAAAGCGGCGGAACATTTTATTATTTTCTTTTATCATTCCTCGCCCTAATTCTAATACCGACAACAATTTACTATTGGCCGCGCAAAAAGAAAGTTGGTAAGTACCTTTTCCGCATAAATCATCTAGAAGAAGACTTAATTGACGAAAAAGAATTTATTTTTGTTTGTTCGCTTGGCGGATCACGAAGGAATTAAATTAATTTTATACTTCCAGATCCAAGAAGAGCAAAAGAACAATGTCAATGTCCGGATTGCCAAAGAAAAAAAATCATTCTAGCTGCAGCTGAACCCTATAAGGCGCTCAAATCGTTCTTGATCAAATTGACACTAATTTTGGGTTGGGCTCTGTTGGTATTCCTTGCTTATCGAGTGTCGCAGTTCGATTATGAAATGGCCAGTTTCGATCCGTTTGAGATTCTCAAAATCCCCCGACATCATCGGCAGCTGATATTAAGAAAGCCTATCGCAAGCTCTCACTGATACTCCATCCCGATAAGGAGACCGGTAATGAGAAGGAATTTATGATGCTAACGAAAGCCTATCAAGCTCTAACCGATGACGTGGCGAAGGAGAATTGGGAAAAATATGGCAATCCAGATGGACCGGGTGCTATGTCATTTGGTATTGCTTTGCCATCGTGGATTGTCGAAAAAGAGAACTCTGTTTGGGTTCTTGGACTGTACGGTTTGGTTTTTATGGTGGCCCTTCCGTCGGTTGTGGGAATGTGGTGGTATCGTTCGATTAGATTTTCCGGGGATAAGGTTCTGCTGGACACGTCACAGATGTACTTTTATTTCTTTCACAAAACGCCACATATGCATTTGAAGAGGGTAATTATGATATTGGGAGCGAGTTTGGAATTCGACCGGCAGTACAACAAACAGGTGGTGGAACGGTTATCCGATAACGATGAAGTTCCGGCGGTAATTTTTCATTTTTATTTGGATTTTGAATCAATTTGCTTGATAGTTTTTCCTATTTTGTTAGTTAATTCGGCAATTGCCCAACTTGAATGAAAAATGTAAGGAACACCCACTCTGTCGTTTGTATTCGATTAAAGCCCGGGCTATCATCCATGCCCATTTGAGTCGCATGCCCTTGAATCCGGAAACCCTCGAAAAGGATAGACAGTTGATTGTCAAGAAGTGTCCTTATCTCATTCAAGAAATGGTATCTTGTGTCCATCAGCTGGTAATGTTAGCCTACGCTAGACGAGGTAAGTGCCTTAAAACAAAACAATCAAATTTTCACTTCAAATAATACATTTTTTAAACAGTTCCTCGAATCCCAACACTCGAAACAATCGAAAACTGCATGAAACTCTCGCCCATGGTCATTCAGGGTCTGTGGGAATTCAAATCGCCTCTCTTACAACTACCACACATTGGCGAGGATAATTTACATTACATCATGAAGAAAAGGCACTTGAAGAATCTGCAGCAATTTGCACAACTCAAACCCGAAGAAAGTCGAGTTCTGCTGAGGAGTTTGACTGATTTTGAATATGATAATGTGATGAGGGTGTTGGGGAAAATGCCATTGATTGACTTTTCGATTCGTTGTGAAGGTGAGTTTTTAATTTCAAAATGAAGCAATTTGCACATTGACTAACTATTTGTGGGGGGTTTTATTTTTTAGTTATTGATGATGAAAATACGAATGTGGTGACAGCTGGAGCTATTGTCACTGTTACAGTGACTCTTGTGAGGAAAGATATGAGAGTTCTCTTTGGAGATACAACAACTCCAGCAAAGGAAAGTATCAAGTAAGTTTGCTATGTTTTTTTTTTTTTTCAAACAAGTGGTATGTTATCTAGTCAGGTTTGTAGGCAGCTTACAACGTACACGACAGATACATCATTTTTAAGTCTTTATTTAGAATTTGTTTGACGCAAGGCCCTATCGTAAACAGTAACCAAACGATTTGTTACAGTAGGAACTAATTCGTTTAAATTGATTATAGTTGTTAACGCCTCATTAGGAATACGAATGCACTTAACACCAAAGTCAATTCAACTGTGAACGCTTAATACAAGTCGGATTGGTACATGCGTTATTGTACGTAGCCAACATTCATGTTTATTGGTGTTTTGTTGTGAGCTATGTCTAGTTTTGGCGTCCCTGCCAAGCTCGTTCGCTTGTGCAAAATGACGATGGAGAACTCACGCTGCTCCATCAAGGTTGGCAACGAGCTTACGGAATCTTTCGACGTCAAAAAAGGATTCAGACAAGGCGATGCACTGTCATGCGATTTCTTTAACATCGTTCTTGAGAAGATAGTGCAGAACTCCAACGTCAACAGCAGAGGCACTATCTTCCAAAAATCTGTTCAACTTCTCGCGTACGCCGATGATATTGATATAATGGGAAGAACACAGCGTGATGTCAATGTCGCCTTTGTGAGAATTGAGGCAGAAGCGGCAAAAATGGGTTTAGCGGTAAATGAGGGAAAAACGAAGTATATACTGTCTTCGAGGAAGGACACCCAACACCGACGGCTCGGACAGAACAGCACAATAGACGCATACAACTTTGAGGTAGTAGAGGAGTTTGTCTACCAGGCTCCGCTATAAACACGGACAATAACACTAGCGCCGAGATCAGACGAAGAATAACTCTGGCTAATCGCTGTTTCTTTGGGCTAAGAAAGCAATTGAGTGGAAAAGCCCTCTCTCGAGCAACTAAGGTAAAATTGTACAACACCCTCATTATCCTAGTCCTGCTGTATGATGCAGAAGCATGGAACTTGACAAAATCGGATGAAAGTGCCCTAGGCTGCTTCGAGAGGAAAGTTTTTCGGGTCATCTTTGGCCCTGTATACATTGAAGGGGAATAACGAAGAAGATATAACAGCCAGAAGGGTCAAGGTCCAGAGACTCAGATCTGTCGGTCATTTAAAGCGGATGGACACCAATGCTCCGGCCCGGAAAGCCTTGGACACTATTCCTGAGGGACCTAGGAAGAAACGAAGACCTCGACTCAGTTGGCGCACTCAAGTTGAAGAGGACCTCAATCAAGTTTGATTGCAAAACTGGAGACAGCTAGCTAGGGACCGAGCCAGCTTGCGGAGACTGTTGATTGAAACTCAAGTCCACAACAGACTGTAGCGCCACCTTAAGCAAGTAAGCAATTCTCTTCACAACCTAACGTCAATTTGCTTTCAAGAATTTAAAAACACTTTTTCTTACCAAACTGGTTATTGTAACACTTGCGATGCATTGCATTGATGCCTATACAGATGATGGAGATCAAAGTATTCAAATTAACACAAAAAATCCCCTCAAACTAAGAGCTGCTACGTAAATATTTGTCTGTTATATTATTCATCAAATCTGATTAGGTTATGATTACGTCGTTATGCGCGATATGGAATAACCCACTTATTATGTGAAGACGTTGGATTTATTTCAAAATTCCTTTGTTTCTAATCGGCAATATTTAAGCGATAAGCATCATTCCCAGGTCAACACAAAAAAGACGCTGAAAACAAATTGCATTGAAGTGTCATAATGGATTGAATCTGATTTTAAATCTAAATCAAGTGGAAGAAACGATTTGGAAAAACGACCGGAAACAATCGTATTATTTGATATTATGTAACAAAGCTATCGGATTAAACTAAAGACTGTAATTTAAACAAACAATCTCTTAAGCAATATAAGAAAGAATTAAGGAAGAGTAAGAGGTCTTCTTGGAGAAACTTGTGTGGAAATATAGAAAATACTTCAGAAGCCTCAAGACTCAGGAAAATTCTCTCAAAAAGTCCAACAATACCCAGTGCTTTAATGACAGAAACAGGCACGTGGACTACCACAGATGAAGAATCTCTTAATCTGTTATTAGACACCCACTTTCCAGGTAGCTCTAGCATACTTAACGACTTAACATCAGAGTCTCAAGCTTCTACAAGCGATTTAGTTGATCTAATAACGCGGGAAAAACTGAAATGGGCCGTAGATAGCTTTGATCCATATAAATCTCCAGGAACAGACGGAATCATTTCAGCCGAACTACAAAAATGCTCAGACATGATCATTCCACCATTGGAAATCATTCTGACAAGCTGTTTAAGGTTGAGATATATTTCCAAGCCTGGAGAATGGCAAAAGTAGTCTTCCTTCCTAAAGCAGGGAAACTCTCCCACGTTAACCCTAAAGATCTACGACCAATCAGCCTATCATCCTTCCTTCTTAAAACCTTGGAAAGACTGATTGAAATTTACATCAGACATAACTAAAAACCATGTCTCATTTCCACAGCTCCACATGCTTACTCTAAGGGAAAATCAGTAGAAACAGCACTTCATTCGCTGGTACGTAGTATTGAATATTCCCTCAAATACAAAGGATATAACCTAGTAGCCTTCCTAGATATTGAAGGAGCTTTCAACAACGTCAGTTACCAGGCGATCACAACAGCAATGGACAAGCTGAAATTAGAGAAATCACTCATAGATCTTATAAGTCTCATGCTCAAAAGCAGGACAATAACTTCTAGCATAATGTGTTTTACTACCACCAGATCGGTGCATCGACGTACCCCCAAGGTGGAATCCTTTCGCCTCTTTATGGAACTGGTAATAAACGACCTAGTAACATCACTGGAAGCAGAGGGTTTCAGGGTGATTGCCTAGCGACGACGTTGCAATATCTTTATCTGGGAAACATCCCCAAGTTCTCTCGGAACTCCTACAAAATGCCTTAAACAGGCTGACACGGACGTCACTCCACATAAAACAGAACTAGTACTCTTTGCAAGAAGGTACAAAGTTCCTCAGATTAACCCACCAACGGTTGAAAGAATACCCTTAAGCTTTTCCAACCAAGCCAAATATATTTATATATTTAGGCCTCATTTTAGACAAGAATTTAAATTGGAAAATGGCTACTGTAGCGCTTTTTACTTGTAAAAAGGCCATAGGCTCAAAATGGGGCTTCTCCCCTAAAATAACCCACTGGCTATACACCGATGCTCATTTATGGAGTTGTCGTATGGTGGACCGCACTGGACAAGATGGTAAATCTAAATAAACTTATCAAAGTCCAGCGGTCAGCAGGTATGTGCATCACAGGAGCACTTCGCTCAACACCAACCGCAGCCCTTTAAGTGCTTTTAAACCTAACACCTCTTGACATCTTCTCCAAAATGGTGGCAGCCAACTCATGTGTGAGGCTTAGAGCCACTTCTCAATGGAACATACATACTACTATTCTAGACAATTTCAGATCTATCCCAGATCGCTTAGACAGGAAGACAATGCGGTACACTTCTATACAGACGGTTCAAAGACCGATTACGGAGTTGGAAGTGGTATCTATTCGGAACAACTGAATCTCAGTCTATCATACAGACTTCCCAATCAATGTAGTGTTTTCCAGGCAGAAGTAATGGCAAAAAGCACTCTCCTGGTTCAAAGAAAACGTTATATCTTGCAAGGATATACGAATCTTCTCGGACAGCCAAATCTCTCGCGTCTGTCTCCACAAACTCTCAAATAGTCCACGATTGTCGATCATCTCTAATGAGATGACGGAACAGTTTAATATTCACCTCATTTGGGTGCCGGGCCACAGAGACATTCCGGGAAATTGCAAAGCCGATGAGCTCGCCAAAAACGGAACACTTCTGCCTAATGTTAGACAAAACATAACATAGGAACACACTTGCTACATGCAATATCTCTTAAACAAATGCTTTAGAATCAACAAATGCTAGATGGCATGGGTACCACCTGCTAAACAAATATGGCCAAGCATAGACCTGAAACGGTCAAAGGGTCTGATTTCCCTGAGCAGACAAAATATAAGCTCTACAACTGGAGTCATAACAGGATACTGCCTCATAGGCAGACATGCCTTGAGGCTTGGGGTCTACGCAAACGACTTCTGTAGAAGCTGCATGGACGAGGAGGAGGAGGAAACAATCCAACACCTTCTGTGTACATGTCCGGCACTCTCCAATAGAAGGAATAACTATCTCGGTAATCTCTTCTTCGATAATACCAGTGAACTGGCAACGATCGACACAAAATGTCTCTCTAACTTCATTAAAAGTACAAAATGGTTTGTTTAATTTCATTACTCTCCCATGAGTAACCTCATTAGTGGTATCACAATGGACCCTTGAGGTCTAAGTGAGTCAATGACAACCAATCCAACCTAACCTTACCTAACCACCTTAAGACTGTAATGATAATATCATAATAGAAATTGAAGATCACATTATGAACTACATTGTGTTCATGCTCCGCACTATAGCCATTCAAGGGTAGCAATCAACTCACTAGATATGCCGAAAGAGGAACATCTCAAGGTGGGGTATTATCTCTCTTCTAGTCTTAAATGAAATCCTAAGCAATCTTGATAATAGTGGGGTAAAGATAGAAGCGTATGCAGATGATCTCGTACTGATAGCTGCAGGAATTTGTGCGACAGTTCTCAGTGAGAACAAGGGAAACAGCTCTTAAGGTTGGCAAATGGGCCACTAGATGTGGACTCAGACTTAACCCGAACAAGACTGAACTGATGCTATTCACTACCAGAACTAAAATACCCTCCTTTCCTCTTCCGAGATTAAATGGGCAAACATACTTTATGCAAACAGCTTAATACGTTTAGACTCTAAAACAAGTCAATGGAGCAACACATGCATTGCTATGAGAATAATCCTGAATATTAAAACAAAACACACAACAAATAAAGTTCCGGCCTGGTTCAGATGATGGGGAAACGGGGTTCAATTAAAAAAAAAAAAAACAACCTGTTGAAATATTTATTCAAGGCATTTAAATCAAGCAAACATTAAATCTCATTTTTATCTATGTACTCAAATCTTTTCAACTTTACAGTTAAGACAGATGGTTTAGTTAAGTAATTAAAGCAATTGTAAGTTAAAAAGATACAAACATGTTTTTTTTTTATCATTAGCAAGATTTAACTCATTTTCTATTGGGAATGAAAAGCAGATAAATACGAATAGAAATGCGAAGTTTGAATAAAATTAAGAAATCTTCATCACTTATGGATACATCCAAACGCTTAAAACTGTCTTCCAAACGATGACGACTACATGTTTGTGCGTCGTGTCACAAAGCCAGCAATTTAACTACTTTCCAGAAGAATAAAACGGTTTTGGCTTTTCCTGGGTACTCAGGGAAGCTCGTGTGGGAGTTAATTGAAATTCTAACAGATTATGTTATTTTTGTTAGTAAGTTGCGAGGACAAATGAGTTAACATAAGATAGTATTTTTTTTTTTTTTTGGTAGGTAGAAATGGCTGTCCATTGCAGACGCTGCCCTCGGAGTAGAATTAGCACTTGATTGCCCCGTTTTGATACCAAAGAATATCATAATCCAATCGGTTTTGTTGATGTTAAGAATCAGGTTCTTTATCTTCATATTTGAGAGTTCGCTTAGATTAGGTAGGAAATGAGCCCCAAAAGCTATTATTCTGGCATTAAGTAGGGACGGCCATTCACACAAAAAATGCTGAATTATCTCCCTTTATCCACATCTCTCTAACTACGGCAGAACTCGTTGTAGGGAATACCAAGTCTCATGGCATGTTGCCCGATTGGCCAGTGGCCTGTACAAATGTCAACAATGATACTAATGTCTGACCTAGGCCTGAATGGACGTTCCTTGGTGTGTTGATGATCGTAAGTGGGCAATATCTGCTATAAAATAATGCAGTTATTGAGATTTTTCCATCATACATTGGATTTCTTGAGAAAGTGGTTTTGAATATCTGTTTTCAAGACTCTCAAAGGAATCCTTACTTCCTCAGCTAAAGAAACTTGAAGGTTGGATCCCATCCTGGCCAGTTCGTCAGCGGTTTCATTTCCCAGAATACCAATGTGACCGGTTACCGAAACAAGATCGTTGAAGCTTGCGAGTTCTTACTTACACTCGATTTTGGATTTCTTCAGACAGCTGTATAACTTTAACGGCTGCTTGACTTTGAATAAAAATTGCAATGTTTTTTGTATTGCTACCGACTGTAACTGCTTGTTTAAGTAGTCTAAATGCCTAATCGCTAGAACTTCAGCCTGAAATACACTGCACCTACTGGGCATATATATAAAAGCTAGTTCTTCAGAGAAGACACTAGCGCCAACACCGTGCTCCATTGTCTAAAATTTAGAAAATAAAAAAACCGATTGCATTCAATTAAATAATAAATTCATTGAATTACCACTATTTTATCTCGTCTCTAGGGAAGAAGAAGTCGTGGATGACACACCTGAAGAAGGTGCAACCGCAAACAATACAGCACCACCTAAAAAACAAACCTGGTCGAACAAAGGAAAACGTGGTGGCAAGGGCAAAGGTGGCAAAAAAGGAGGTGTAAACAAACCAAAAACCAACAAGGTTGTTACATCAACAGCAACACCACCCGCCCAAACGGCATCTGCATCTTCAAGCGAACCACCAAAAACACCAAAACCAACCAACAACACCGAAGCCCAACAAGATCAATCCAAACATAATTCAGGCGATGAATCTGACGACTCAGAAATTGACGACAAAGAATCGGTGGCCGGATCTGTGAGTGACGATGATGAAAAGAAAAATTCATCGCTTGACGATGACGACGATGAAGAATGGGACCGTTTGCAACAGAAGCTAAACAAACGCGAAAAACTCGAAGGCAAATCACGCATTTCCCACACCGTTCACTGTCCCATGTATCCAGAAGAGAAACAAGAATATTGGTGGACATATATTTGTGACCGAAAATCCCGAACGCTCCTAACAGCACCATATCATGTGACAAGCTTAAAAGATCGAGAAGAAATTCAGTTGAAATTCACAGCTCCCCGATGGGCGAATGTTTATACATTTACTGTTTGTTTGCGATCAGGTTAGTAGTTAACATCCACATTCATTACCTTCAGTTTGTTTAAATTATCTCATCTTTTTAACAGATTCATATCTCGGTATGGATCAACAGCAAGAACTCAAATTGGATGTGAAAAAGGCGCCAGTACCTCCCGCTGATCATCCCCAATGGGACATCAGTGAATCCGAATCAGAGCACAAGGACGAACAAGAACACGAAAGCGAATTCACGACTGATACATCAGATGATGAGGAATAATTTTTTTTCTTTTTAAATTTTCTTCTCTTCGGTTTATATTTTTCTTCTTCTTTCGAACTTTCTTCCAATTCAAATCACACAACATACACACATTCTTTGCATTACGAATTGAATTGAAAATCTTTACACACATTCAAGATAATATTCTGTTTTCTTACTTTATTATTCATGGATTATATTTATAAAAAAAAATATAAAAACAAAAAAAGAATCTAATGATTGTCTTACATGTATATTCCATTCCAAAAACAAAAACACAAAATGTGGATTTACGAGTTTTTTGTTTTGTTTCTGTTTAACCAGATATACAATCATAAGTTTTGAATACAAGATTTTAAGAAAGTGGAGGTGATTTTTTTAACAAAATTAAAGAAATAAAAAAAAAAAACTTTGTTTAGAAATAGGTCCTTGTAATAAAAAAGAAAATTAACAAAAATAATAAAAACTGAAAAAAAAATATTAAATGTCGGAAGTAATGTTTTTATCTTTTTTTATCTTTTTAGAGGCCAGTTATAGCTATCATTGGTTTTCATCATTGAAACACATCATTGGAATTTTTCTGATAAATGATCGGATGTTTGTTTCATTACTAGCTGACCCAGCAGACTTCGTACTGCGTTAATCGATAACCCTCTATCACACTATCCACTACCCTTAAATTTTCCAATTTTTCAAATTTTTGTTTACTTTTTCTTGCTTACCAGTTCCCCACCACAAATTTACCAGTTTCCCTTTGAAAACCAATGAGTTTTCCGAGTTCCTTTCGAAAACGAATTTTTTTTTAATTTTCCAGTTTTCCATTTAAAATTTTCCACTTTTCTATTTGAAGACCAATGCATCCACAATTTCATGCAGTTTTACATTTGAAAACCAATGAGTTTTCCGAGTTTTACATCAAGAACTTTCTATTTTTCCATTCGAAAACCCATTTGAACCAAAAAAATCCAAGCACAAAAAATCTAAATTCCGACCTTTGTTTGGTTTTTCCAGTTTTCCCACTCTTCAATGAGGTTTTTCCATTTTTGTTTACAGAAATCATCACTGAATACAACAGTATCAACCATGAAAATTTCACAAATATTTGTTGGGCCATTTCGGAGTCTATAAGAGACATACAAACACACATCCATTTTTATATATATAGAGAAGAGATAAAGAGGAAGGTATGCCGTTAATAATGGAACACAACGTCAGCCAAATGGGTCACGACCACGCTTACAGGACCACATCTTTTTCATGAAATTTTCTATAACCAAATCGCAAAGTGGCTGCCCGATGTCCTCGATAGCCTCCATCTTTGAGGTCTTGAATCGACGCTGGGCTGTTAGCGTAGACCTTATCTTTCACGTGGCACCAAAGGAAGAAGTCGCAATGTGGTAAATCACAAGATCTCGGTGGCCAATTGTGATCACCTCTACGAGAGATAACTTACTTTCTTACTTAAGGTGTCCTACAGTCCGTTGTGGACTTGGGCCTCAATCAACAGTCTCCGCCAGCTAGCTCGGTCCTTAGCTAGTCGTCTCCAGTTTTGCACTCCAAGTTGATTGAAGTCCTCTTCCACTTGAGTTCGCCACCTGAGTCGCGGTCTTCCTTTCCTCCTACGTCCCTCGGGAATAGTGTCGAAGGCTTTCCGGGCCGGAGCATTGGTGTCCATTCGCTCTAAATGACCGAGCCATCTGAGCCTCTGAACCTTGACCCTTCTGGCTAGGTCCATGTCGTTAGCCCATAAAGTTCGCTCACAGATAATAAATTTATACAGATGTCTCACCCTTATGGCTAGAAATGATATATGAAACTGAAAGCTACCAAAAAAAAAGCTTTTTCCAAAAGCTTTAACACATTCACTTAATGCATACAAAATCTGTTTTGGCTCATCTCATCTCCTATAAATTAATACTTAGACAAAGAAAAAAGCTCCCGAAAGCTCCTTGTCTGTTAAGGCTTTGTCTGTTAAGAGCAAAAAATGATTCATTTGAACTCGACTGACAACACAGTCAAAGTTTGACAGCACAAGCCCCAAAAATTGACACCATCAGACATTTTTGTTGCTTCACTCACGTACACTGTACATTAAGCTAACACCGCTTCCTGTACCTTCTTATTCAATGATCCAAATCCAAACTCAATTCCGAACCCTGGTTGCCTGGGTTGGACTCTTCTAGAGTTGTCGCTCCACCCGTTTTATTTACGTTTTACTAATAAAATAATCCACTGAAATTATTAAATTGACGAACAAAAATTAGTTTTTATTATTTTCACAGATTATGTTTTTATTCAGCCATGCGTCTAGCATTACAACAATTTACTTTGAATAACCTTTTTTCATATTTGAAACAAAAATGAAAACTAAGCATTTTGTCGAAAATAAAAGCCAAATGTAGAGAAAATTATAATTGAGATTTATTGTTTAGTGTTGATTAAATTCGTTTTTTTTGTTTAATTTAATTTTGTTTTAGTTGCACTTAATTTACAAGACCACTAAGGATCACATTTTTCGTTAGTAAGAAGATGTTTGCCCGTGAGTTAGCTCATTCGTCTGATTTTGCAGTTGATTCTACTTCGGATTCAGTGTTTTTTTCTAGTTTTTCTTTATCTTCTTTAACATTTTCTTCGGCATTGCTAGCTACGGTTGTCTAGAAATAGGAAAAGATAATTTTTTTAAGAACTTTGTATGCACTACTTTTTAATTTTATTAAAAAATTTAAAGCATTTATGGAAATAATATCGTATTGAGATGAATTTCAATTTAATTAAAAAAAAGCTTAAGATTGTATTCAATTTATATTTAAGTTTTGTTCTTATGATTTCAGACCTCATCTTCAGTTGTGGTTTCCGTGGGACTGGTGTTGGATTCCTCATTTTCCTCTTTTGTTGAAGAAGGCTCGTTTTCATCTTTAAGTTTGTCTTCGATTTGTTTGTCTTGAGAATCCTCATCTGGTTTTTCGTCAACTGTTTTGTCAGATTCGACTTCAACTTTGTCTACTGGCGCTTCGTCGGTGGTTTCTGGTTCGATTTCTTTCTGTGTTGATAATTATTGAATTAGGTTTTTACTGATGCGCAAATTAATACTCGCTGTGGTTATGGCATTTTTTTATTTTTGCAATGCAATGCAACACAAAAACTCGAGAGAAGTACTTGCTGTTAGTATAGAACAAAGACTAAATCGGTACAGATAAGTCGAGTCCTTTCTTTGGAAGTTCCTCATAGTCTTAATTTTTCTTTTTAAATAGTGAGCACGCACTCACCCTCCATGGGGTAAGCCTTGACGTGGCGGAGCGGCTAACGGCAACTACTACTATGAAGCTTAGAGCTATGCGATCGCAAAACTTGTTTTAGCAGAAGGGCCTCCCATGGTAGCGGAGTAGGCTGTTACAATTAACTACCTTTTTTTTTTATAATGAGCACCCACTCAAGGGGTTTTTATACCCTTTTTATGCCATAGACACAGTGAGTACTTTAGGAAAGAAGGAAGGGGCTAGAGAGGAGGTGCCGGTGTACATTGGTTTTAAATTCCTGAACATTGCAATGATCGGGAAAACAGAGTGTGGAAGAGAGTTCCACATTCGCGTAGTACGGCTAAAGAACGATTCTCTATACTTGAGCGTACGACCGAAGTTGGGCTCGAGAGTAAACTGATTGGCATTCCTGGAAGCGCGGGTATTACGGTTGAATTGTTTAAGGGGTGGAATGCAACTGGCTATTTCTCTAGAGCACTTACCGTAGAAGTAACGATAAAACAGAGAGAGACACGAAACGTTACGACGGTGGTCTAAGGTGGTGAATGCATCAGTGATCTCTCTATCACCAATCATTCTTACAGCTCTTTTTTGAATTCCATCCAAGAGGCTTAAGTAAGTAGCTGGAGCACCAGCCCAGAGATGTGAATTGTACTCAAGCTTTGGACGGATATAGGTTTTATAGATGATAGCCAGATCAGACGGGGAGAAAAATTTCTTGCACCGTCTTAAGAAACCCAAACATCTTGCCTACAACCCTACAACGAAGGAGTGTTCCCACCAAGACACTCCCACCGAGGGATGGCAGCGAATGAATTCCTTTTTTATTGGAATCAATGGTGGCGTCTTCAGTTCCAGTTAGGCCGAACATCTTGGTGAACACCTTTACGGGCTACTTCGACTTATTTGAAGCGCAGGCGTAAAAGGAGCTATCAAGTGCCTGGCACTCCAGGTTGGGTGTTGTACGTCGGGGTGACTTCCCGACTTCGTAGAAAAACATTGATTTGCGAAGCAACAACAGGCCTCTGAAACGGACGGATATGCTGATGACGACCCAAGTAATGTATAAAGGACAACGTTAATCGACCGCGTGCTGCCGGACAATTAGCGGATACACTCAACTGCTACAAAGCAGACATTACCGCTATCCAGCAAATGCGAAAGGTGGGCCGGGCAAAAGGTGGATGAGAGCAACAACAGCAACTCTTTGAATGCGGATTCGTCTTTAAAAGCAGACTGAGGCGAAAAGTCTTGAGCTTCAAATGTGTAAGCGAACGCATCACGAAAATCCGAATCAAAGGCTTAATTCGGCAACACCCACTAAGGTACATGAAGATCTCCTGATCATTCAACCGTCAATCAGATTGATCACATTGCGATCGACGGAAGGCAATTGTCCAGCATTTTAGATGTTCGAGCTAACATCGACTTGGACCACTACCTCGTCGCGTAGCCAAAAGGTAGTGCAACGAATATCTCGACAACTGCCAAAACAAAGAAATGCTGCAAAAAAAAAATCGGATTCGGACGGCTACGACCGGAAGAGATCGCCAAGTGAAGTGGTGGTTTTGTCGGAAGGTAAAACTAAAGGTGGCTCAAGTTCATCGAGCAAGAACCGATGCCTGCAGAGATAAACAAGGGAACATCATAGTAGAATCGCAGTCAATGCTGGGGATTTGGAAAGACCACTTCTGTAGACTATATAATGGCAACGAAGAACAAAATCCTGCCATCAGACAGCAGCCTTTCATCGGACACGATGATATCAACAATTCCGTAAACCGGACCTAGAAGAAATGAAAACCGAAATATCACGGCTGAAATCCAACAAAGCCGCTGGAACAGATTGACTAGCTGCTGACTTGTTCAAAGCAGCAGGCGACGAGCTAGATAGGAGCATGCACCAAATCATCTGTAAGATATGGTCAGAGGAATGCATGCCCGATGAATGGAACCTATCAGCATTGTGAGCCCGATCCTGAAGAAGGGAGATCCTCGAAACTGCGCCGATGATATTGATATTATGGGAAGAACGCAGCGTGATGTCAATGGCACGTTTGTGAGAATTGAGACAGAAGCGGCAAAAATGGGTCCAAGGGTAAATGAGGGAAAACGAAGTATATAGATACTGTCTTGGAGGAAGGACACCCAACACCGACGGCTTGGAGAGAACGTCACAATAGCCGCATACAACTTCGAGGTAGTAGAAGAGTTTGTCTACCTAGGCTCCGCTATAGACACGGGCAATAACACCAGCGCCGAGATCCCTTTTTATGCCAAAGCATAGTGCGAGCATTAGAGAAAATTGTATAGTCGGAGAGGGTTTAGAATGAGGTGTTGGTTAACATTGGTCTTGAATTCCTCAATATTCCAATGACTGGGGAAGACAGAGTTTGGAAGAGAGTTCCACATTCACGTGGTACGGCTAAAAAACGATTCTCTGAACATGTTTGTACGACGAAGTTGGGCTCAAGGATGAACTGATGGGCATTCCTGGAGGCGCGGGTTGAATACGGTTGAATATCTTAAGTGACGTTAAAGTCCCTATGATGGTATGGTAACCAATCATCTTAAATGCTCTGCTCTGTATTCTGTCCAAAAGACTTAAGTACGTCACTGGAGCACCAGCCCAAACGTGGGAGTTGTACTCAAGCTTTTGACGTATATATGTTTTATAGATGGTAGCCAGATGAGAAGGGGAGAAAAAATTCTTGCATCGTCTTAAAAAACCTAAACATCTTGCGGCATGTACATATGTGATCATTCCACAAGAGGTGGTCAGTGATGCACATACCGATAATATCGAGATGTTAGGTTTCAGGACAGCATTGAGTTTTCGAAGCATTAAACTCTATGCGGTTTTTTATTCCCCATTGTACAGTGCTGTTTAAGTCAGAGTTTAATGAGCTTATCATACTTTGCCGTTGCACTTCCACATCCGAAGAGCAGGGGTATGAGTCTGGGAACGAAAATGAAAAGCTAAGGGTACTATCGTCAGCGAAACAATGAATTGGATTAGAATTTACAGACAAGAGATCATTAATGATTATGAGGAAGAGGGTCGGAGACAAAACGGAGCCCTGGGGCACACCAGCATTTATTTTGTGGGTTTCAGACTTGAACCCGTCCAATACAACTCTCATAGAACGATTCGATAGAAAGTTTCTAATCCAACGAAGGAGGGACTCATGAATACCAAAAGCACGCATTTTCGATAAAAGAGCCTGGTGCTAAACTCTATCAAATGCCTTTGAAATATCAAGTGCAACAATCTTACTTTCTTCAAAACGATGTAAAGATTTGTTCCACTGTTCGGTGAGATAAACCATCAAATCAACAGTGGAGCTGTTGCTGTGAAAGCCGTACCGCCGGTCATTAAGAAGCTTTCGGTCTTTGAGATATTTCTTCAGCTGATAATTTATCAACGTTTCCATGAGATAAGGATTCGCCTTTTTTTGGAATAAGCTGGACAAATGTTGTTTTCCAACTGCTCGGAACGAACCCAGAAGAGTAGGATAGATGGAAAAGTTTACACAAGGGTTTTGCTAGCGTTGAAGAAAACATTTTCAGAACAATAGCGGGGATACCATCCGGGCCAGCGGATTTGTGTACACTACAGCACGATCGCACGAGTGCGAAAAAAGATTTGTCCGATGGAATCATTGACGCGCTCAAGAACTGGGGGAGTCATGACACTCTCTGGCAGCGAAGAGTTGGAGGCGAACTGCCTAGCAAAAAGGTTAGCTTTCGCGAGAGAGCTAACGACTGGAGTATCATCATCAACGAGCGTTGGGACCGAGAAAGACGATGAATTCTTCATGTTTTTCACAAAAGACCAAACGTTTTTACTGCCGTTGGGACATTGCAGTATTTTTTGCCTTAGTTTTTGGTCATGTAAAAATTTGGTCCTTCGAATATGGACATTGCAAGCCTTCCTGGCTTGTTTAAACTTATTCCGGTTTTCCTCAGTAGGGTTTGCTTCGTAACAACGGAAACTTACCTCCTAAATTAATTGGTGTTCTTTAGTCACCGTCTCACCGTTGCGTTGTTCGCAAAAAGCGATGCATAGCGAACAGCGTGTACGAGGATTTTAACTCCAACTTCAAATAACTTTAATCTTTGGAATTTTGATGATCTATTTTTGCAACTACTAAATAATACGATCTTACAAACGAGAAAATTTAATTGTTAGAGTAAAATACATAAATTAAGAGAAGATACATTGAACGTGCACAATTTTCCCTCACTGCAGCAATTCTGTATAACTTATTTCAATAGTTGCGATTGAAATATTATAAAAGACAATGTTATAAGATATTTAAAGCGTTTAATTCTTAAATTCGATGGCGAAGGCGAATGCGCGGCAAACAACAGTCACAAAACTGTAGAAGCGATAGAGCTAAAAATTCAAACCTCTTCGTCCGTGGGCTTCGAAACATCTTTGTCTACATCTGGTACTTTACTTGATTCTTCTGTGGTAGAATCAGATTCATCTTTGGAAACTTCAATATTTTTTTCTTCTTCCGTTTTTGACGAACTATCTTCTGTGTCTTTTGTTTCGTCTTTTGTATTTTCCTTTTCTTGCTTCTCCGTATCGCTTTCTTCCTCTTCTTCTTCTTCTTCTTCGCTTTCGCTTTCTGTTTTATTTGGCGGGTTCGATTCTAATGGCGCTGCTTCTGACTTAGAAGATTCTTCAGTTTCCTTATTTTCTACTGCTTCGCCATCCTTACTTTCAGACTTATCTTTTTGTGAAGTTGTGTCTACAGCAGATTGGTTTTGTTAGGTGGTTGGATGTTGATTGAAACTGTGTTTCATCTTATTGATAAACTTAACTTTAATCAAACGCACTTACCAGAATTTTCTTTTTTATCACTTTCATCATTTTCTGATTCTTTTTCGTCATCGGCTGGCTTGGGCTCTTCTGATTTAGGTTTTTCTTCTTCAGAAGTTCCTCCATCAGTTTTTTCAGCACTTTCATCAGTTTTGTCGTCGGCTTCCTTAGCTTCTCCATTCTCGGAAGTCTTATTTTCTTCCACAGACTCAGCACTGTCTTCTTTGTTTTTTTCGCCGTTCGTCTCTTCAGCCTTGATCAATTGTAATACAGAGAGTTAATTCTATTCTCAAACTTACTTAACATTTTTAAGATTCGAGAAGATCTTTGTCATACGTTTTCGTCCGCGGGTGGCTTTTCGGATTCATCTCCATCATCTTTTTTCTCTCCGTTTTCGTTTGTAGCTGTTTCATCCTTCGACTCAACATCACCATTCTTGGTGAAGAGATTATCAAACAAAAAAGAATAATAAAGAAATTCAAGAGAAGAAATTGTTTAGTACGAAATTCACTAGATTTTAGTAATCCACACATACTACACTTCTGCGCACGAAGCTTTAAGCGACTATTTTATGCTAACATTGCGCTCGCAGTGCTTATACATTAACATTATACTCTTAAGTGCCCGACCGAACCTTCGGTCAAATTCGGCCAAAAAAAACAACAGTCGGCCAAATCTTCGGCTTCGGTATATTCTTCGCGAAGTCGAAGAATTTTTTTTATTGATATCGAGAATCGTAGTAGGCGGCGAAAAATTCAATGTTTGAATTTTTGAAATGGTTGGACAGAGAAGCTTAATTATCTTAGGACCGTAGCTGTAAAATGTTTGCCTGCCCCACCCACTAGTGTGCCTAGTGAACAACTAGTGAACAGTATGTGGATAGGAGATCAAATTTGAGTGGTGAAAATGTTGATAAACGTTTGTTCTTAGCGTACAACATTAGAATCTTTGATTTTGACTATTAATTTACTGAACAAATGTTTTTTTATTAAGTATTTAAAATGGGGGCACGAAAAAAGGCCCCAAAAAAATGAAATAAGGCCCCACAAAAAAGCACACAAAACAACAACAACGAAATTTCTCAAATTTTGGTGCTTTCCTTCATTTTTTTTATTTTCACACCCCAAATTGTTTCTCTTTTGGGCAAATTTTTTTCCACTCGCTTTGCTCACCAGCAATTTCACCTGCTGATTTTTTGTTTAAAACTACAACTTTTAAAACATATTACACTGATTTTGGAGCTAAGGTTTATTAATAACAAATGAAAGTAAATGGTTCTTGCGTGTCTAGCATGAACTATGAAATCAATAATTAGATATCTGCTGAACTTTCTATCAATAAAAAAAGGTCTTTCTGGTGGAGCTATTAATGCAATTAAAACAACTCAGGCAAATGAAATTGGGTTCATGTTCTTGTAGAATGCCCAACTCTTACCGAATCCTAAAGTTCGGTGAGTTTGCATTTTTACGTTACGTCACATAGATTTAAATCATAACATACGGTTTCTTCAACCGTTATGTAAGGGTAAAAACTTGAAAGTATAAAAACTTTCTACTCAATTTATTGTTTGACAAAAAATTATCTAAAATTAACCGCAAAGGTCAGAAGACCCGAATTTGATTTCGCAACTTATGATCCACCAAAGTGGGTCAGTAGTCCCAAATTCAAATTCTGCCCTTATGACCCACAAGTCTGTGGTCTCAAGGAAAAAACGCCAAAGTCGATTTTCAACATTTTTCAGGAGAGACGTTTGAAGTTTTTATGAAAAGTGCAAAATTAAAAATTGGTATAGAATATTATTGGAGATTTAATATTCTATACCAATTATTGGGGGGTAGAATCGATATTTCCAAGGATCAAATGATGAGCAAAAGTAATGTCAGCTTTTTGACGCCGTTGTTTTAATGATTGTAACCCGATTAGTTTCAGACGGTCTAGGTAGGGAGGTTAGTTGGTTCTGTCGTCCCAAGGAACAGGAAGGGCCCGAAGAGCAAAACGAATAAATCTTCGTTGAACGTCTTCAATTCTACGAGAATGACATTCATAGTGAGGAGACCAAACCTGACTGCAATATTCTAGAATGGTTCGAACGTACGTAATAAAAAGGGACTTCGTCACATCGGGCTTATTGAATTCCTTGCACCTACGTTTAATAAAACCAAGAGAACGGATTGGATTTGTTGATTAGAAACAAAGAACACCTAAGTCACATTTGGATTCAGTAGCTGAATCCAAATTGATGGGTTCAATTTGAAAAGAGTAAATTCTTGAGGTCTCAACTATCCTTTTTCGTGAAAAGGTTAATTTATGACATTTACTAATATTTAATTCCAGGGGCCTAATTATGGGATTCGCGGCGGATCGTTTTCAATTCGAACTTTCAAATTCAACTCGCTTCGTATTTCCTTATTAACGAATTCGCGGCGAAGCGAAAAAAAAATTACTCCAATATTCCAGTGATTTAACACTTTTGGTTTGACTATTTCTTCCAATATTCCAGTTAATTATAATAACACACCTCCACCTGTGAATCCGCCAATAAAAAGCTGTCGGATTTCAACTTGCCAGCAAACATTATGGCATTTCAAATTTGTCTTCGAATTTGTTAATTGGTCGAATTCAAAACGAAGAAGGCGAAAGCGAAAGCAATAATTGAAAAATGTCAAACTCGCTAGCAAAACGATTCGCCGCGAATCCCATAATCAGGCCCCAGAAAATGTTGTGTACACCAATAATGTTAAATCGATTGAGGTCGTTTTGGAGGAGAACGTGATCAGAGGAAATATAAATGGCTTTATAAATGTTCATAGCGTCTGCAAACATTAATAGAGAGGAGTCTTGTAAAATAAGGCTCGCATCATTTATTGTGAGAACGAAGATGAGGGGTCCAAGGTGACTACCCTGAGGAACTCCAGAAGTAGCAAAGATAGGTTTGGATAGGGAACAACGAAAGAGAACTCTATAGACTCGGTTCTCTAAGTATGAAGCTAACAACTCTATAAAGCATGGCGGAAAACCAAGAGCTTCGAACTTAAGTCGAATGATTTTATGGGACACTTCGTCAATGGTTTTGGCAAAGTCTGTATAGACTGTGTCAACTTCATACCCTTTTTCAAGAACTTTTAAGGCTTCAGAGACGAATTCAATAAGGTTTGTATTTGTTGGCCCACCAACAAAAATCGAAGGGACACCATCAGGACCGGGATTAAAATTGTCTTCGAGCTAATTTATTTTATCAATAACTGAATCAATGGTAATATTGATTGCACTCAAAGAAGTTTGAGGACAGTCCTTTATAGATTTTCATTATCTTACTAAATTATTTTTATGAAAAACACAAATTGGTGTTTAATTGCATTTTTTCCAAAAAAAGTAAAACAAGTTGGGGTCTTATTTCATTTATTTTGATGGCTTATTGCAGGGAAATTGTATGGGCTATTTGAGCACTATTTGAGCATTTTTGAGTTTGAGTTTGAGGTGATATTTCATTATCTAACTAACGGGTTTTTTTTCACAGTTTGGGGCCTAATTTCATTAATTTTGGGAGCTTTTTTCATTTCGTTGGGGCCTTATTTCATTGGGGCATAATTTCACAATTTGGGGCCTGATTTCATTTTTTCCTGGGGCCTAATTTCGCAGAGCCTTTAAAATGAATTATTTATTTTTGTTTTTATTAGTGATTTGTGTTATATTTTTTGAACAAAGAAATTTCATTTTAATAAAATATTATAAGTGTGGTAGGACCCAAATGATTAGCAAAATATGTTGTAATGTGGCCTCACCACAAAGACTTCTTGAGTTAACACCTTAATATGAAAGAAGAGGACAGGTGTCTATAAAACTAAAAATATACATGTTTTTCTTTTTTTGGTTTTCAAATAAGTTCACTTGATTTTTAGCATCTGTAAAGCAAACAACGCCACTTCACGGAATTCGTGTGATTTGATTGAAATTAAATAAAAACTGAAAAACTGAAATAAACGTTATTTAATTCCTAAGACCATTCATATAAGATAAAATATTTTTTTCTTATTCGAAATGAGAATTCTTCAACCTTCGGCTTCGGCAGAAAAACGACCTTCGGTCGGACACTAATTTACTCTTTGAGATCTACGCTGCTGGAGTTAGAATTGTTAGGCGGTTAGAAGAATTTGCCAAAATTGAACAAAAAATATTTTTTTAGATTTTTAATTGTTTTTTTTTTTTTTTTGCTATAAAACATTTTAGTCTCGATTGGTAGTGACTAAAAATGATCTACTTCGTTTTTATTATTATTCAACTTAATTTTTTACATTTCGTTTACATTTTGAATTGAATGTTTGTATATATATATTTTAAGTAGGTATGTCATCATAGTTATAATTGGTTAAAAAATATTGCTTAGCATTATTTTTGCGAAAAACAATAATATTTGATTTGATTTGATAAATTATTAATTAATATACATGATATATAAAAAAATAATGTCAATATGCGTATGTTAGATGGTTAATATAATATTTAAATTGCAAAGAAAATTTTAATAAATTGTTTTTTTTTTTTTTTTTTATTAAAATTATTAATAGGCAAATATAATTTTTGTTTTAAATGAGAAATTCAAACCTCCAAGTTTTCTTCGTTTTCTTTGTTGTCTTCAGCGGGTTGTGTTATTGGGGCATCGGTTGTTTCTTTTTTCAATTCGATTTGGGCAGTGGATACACTAGTTGTATCGGCTGGTGCTAATTTAAGAAATTGTTCGAGAGTATCGATCTCATTGGCCAAATCAAATGCATCATAATCGCCGCAATATTCATCGTCGTTGAATATTTGTGGTGGCAATGGGTGTCGGGGATTGGGATCGCTTACCGTTGCACCATTGCTGGTTGATTTTGTTTGCATCATATCTTTTTCGGCTTCTTTGCCGGGTTCTGTTATATCAACAAGGTCGTATTTGACATTTTTACTGTCTAGAATCATGAGGACGCGTTGTTGGCGTTTTTTTACCTGGTAAAATGGAAAAATCAAATTAAATAAGTAAACAAGTTTGTACAGTTAAGGAGAAAATTAAAAAAAAAAAAAGAGATTGTACGACAGCTCTTGAAGAGCCAAGGCCTAAGTGGCTTACTCTCATCAACAATTCTCTGGGTGCGTGTGAAGAATTGAGGGGACCTACAATTTAACGCCGATTCCGAACGGCAAAGTTGAGAAGCACTTTTTCATGACAGATTGATACTTTTGGAAGTTTTGTCAGTTCTTCGCAAGAGGCAGTGCCGTGACAGATGAAATAAAAACTATGGGCACGAGTAGGACTCGAACCCACGACGTTTTGCTTAGCAGCCAACGCACCTAACCACTATGCTACGGACACTAAAAAAGGAGAACATTTAATTGATGATTTTACAGACCGACAACTTTGAAGACAACCAGACCAGAAACCTATTCATTCAATTCTATGGAAGTGGATTTGAAATGGTCAACGAAAGAGCAAAGATTTCGTTGCAAGTTGAATCCGCAAACACAAGAATGTTCTCACGAAAACCATAGATAGATAGATGATAGATAAATAGATTTATTGATTTATCACGAAAAATTTTACAAAATCATTATGTTTAATTGACTTAAATCTTTTAAGGCATGGCCAGATTGGCCGTCAGCCAGATGATAGCTTTGCTTAATGTTTTTAATTGAATTTTGTAAGTTAATTGTTTTTGTTAAATTTAAAAGCTTTCTTTTATTATTTGTTTTTCTATAGTTTACTACTATTTTAATAAACTGTGATAGTTGTTGCCAGTTTTTCCCATTTCAAATCGCTAGAAGGTCATCTTCATCTAAAACATTTTGTTGCCATATTTGTCGTCGTATTTTTGCCAGAATTGGACATTTTGCGATGAAATGAACTATGTTTTCCCATTCATTGGTATTGCACATGGAGCAAACCAGAGCTAAGTCCTTGTGGTGCGTAATGAAATTCAAAGATAATAACTCCTCTTGCTCGGAACAGGAAAGATATTTGTTCATAGCTAAAATTATCATTGAAATAGTTGCCTTCTCCTAGATCGTATTGGAGTTTTGAATATATTTTTCTGTGAGGTGAACTTCTCGCCTTCTCTTTATTGTCTTCCCTTGTTTTGTAATGAAGGCTTTCAAGTAAATTGCAGAGAAAAGGTTTCCACTCTGTAACATTTTCTAAACTCAAGTTGAAAAGTATTTCGCACGTGTCTGCTAAATTTTTCCATTCGTCAAACCATGAGTTTTGGGACCTTATAACTGAGACTGCAATCCTCTTTGCAATTTTATCGGTGCGGCTGTTCATCAGTTTGATTATATAATTGAAATGCAATTTAAGTGATGTTAAGTACAGTGGTGATAACCCAGTTTCGATAAGAATCATATAGTTTGGCGTTGTGTCCGGTAGACGAAACTGTAGTTTTAAAAAGAATCGGAGGAGTTTTTCAGTGGTCTCTGACGGGCGACAGCCCCATGATTCTGCAGCATACAACATGATGGACTGAGACGTTGCGATAAAAACTCGATATTTGGTGCTAAAT
The DNA here is from genome assembly GCA_920937365.1 of Sphaerophoria rueppellii. NCBI lineage: Eukaryota > Metazoa > Arthropoda > Insecta > Diptera > Syrphidae > Sphaerophoria > Sphaerophoria rueppellii. The sequence goes on from CAKKXW010000001.1 coordinate 96,008,309, forward strand.
GAGAGATCTGAATTTCCGTATATATTGTGCCATACTGTACCAACAGCGTTTTTGGAAGCCGATAGCTTTTTCTCTAGGTGCTTTTCTGTATTCAGGTTGCTCGTTACACTAAAACCCAGGTATTGGTATTCTTTAACGTTTTCGATTAACTCTTCACCATAGTACCATTTTTCATTTGCAGCCAAAGGTCCAGTTCCTCTCCGAAAGACCATGGTTTTGGATTTCTTGAGATTTACAGTAAGGTTCCAATAATCCCGTAATTTGTTGATCATTAGCTGCAGAGACTCCTGTGATTCCGATAGGAGAACTAGGTCGTCTGCATACATAAGTATTATAATAGGGAACCCATCAATTGTTATGCCACATGGTAACTCATTATTTAAATCTTGAATGTAAAGGCAAAATAGTGAGGGGCTAAGATTACATCCTTGTTTTAATCCAGCAAACGCAAGAAACCACTCTGACAAATTTTGCCCATCCCATACTGTATAGTTTGTTTCTTTGTAGATGTTTTCAATTAACCTTCCAAATTTAAGGGATATCCCGTCTCTAAACAGCTTGAAAATTAGGGCTTTTCTGTCGGTATATATTTCAGCAATGTTTGTCAAGCTAAGGATGTGGTCCACTGTTGAATATCTTTTCCTGAACCCAATTTGTACTTCGCTGAGAAGGTGCTTACGAAAACCACATGACATATAGAGTGACCTTGAACTTGAAGAAGTGATATTAACTAACTAACTGAGTTCCTTGAAATTCTCTTGGAATTACTAAACAAAATGTTTAACGAAGAAGAGTTCCCAAGTTGCTTTCGTTTGGCAAGCATATCCCCTATTTTCAAGAAAGGTGACCCAAGTTTACCCGAAAATTACAGAGGAATTTCCGTTTTGTGCTCTTTAAGAAAACTTTTCGCTCAGATCTTGTACACTAGGCTGGTGGTTTGGGTGGAAGCGAATAATAAAATTAGTTGTTTTCAGGCTGGTTTCCGATCAGGCCTCTCTACAGTTGACCAAATCTTTGCCCTTTCAAGTATTGCTAGTAGATTCATCGACAAAAGAAAACCTCTATTTTCACTCTTCGTAGATTTTAAAGCGGCGTTTGACACCATCAATAGAAGATCTCTTTTGTTTAAGCTCGCGTCCATAGGTTTGTCAACAAAGTTCATTCGGATTTACGAACAGCTATTACTTGATACGTCTGCTGTTGTGTGTAATGGCAAAAACAAATCCAACCCATTTAAATCTGTAACAGGTGTTCCTCAAGGTTGCATTTTGAGTCCGTTGATGTTTGCACTGTTTATCAATGACGTTGAAAATCATCTACCAGGAGGCGTTTGTTACGGTGATCTATTCGTGAAGCTCCTACTCTACGCTGATGACTTAGTAGTCTTCTCTGATAACCCAGTAACACTGCAGTTACAAATAAATAAACTCAAACAATATTGTGACACATGGGATCTAAAAATCAATACCCAAAAATCTAAAGTTATGATTTTTAGTTCTCGAAATCGAGCTACTAATAACGAGCAAAACTGGACTTTAGATGGTGTAAATATTGAGGTAGTCAGTGAGTTTAAGTATCTTGGCTTTACTATTTCTCACAATTTAAATATTAATGCTCATATTAAAGAGAAAGTTCGTGTGGCGAAATCTGCTATAAATTCAATGTGGTCACAGTTTTTTTCAAGTAAGCTTGTCGACCCAAAATCAAAGTTCAAGGTTTTCAATGCGATAGTAAACAGTTGTTTATGTTATGGTAATGAAGTGTTTGGATACCAACTGCTGGAAGAGATGGAAGTTATCCAAAGATATTTTTTCAAAAGAGTATTTCGACTTCCGCCTAACACCCCCAATTACGCAATTTATGTTGAGTCTGGGCTCCCACAAATTAGTTTACGAAATTTGAAAGCAAACGCAGATTATTTAATTAAAGTGATGCATCGATCTGATAGCAACTTACAGAAGAAAATTTTGCTTATTTCTTTGCATTGTGGGTATAACCCCTTTAGAAGTTGGAGTTCACTTGCTTCGGAAAATAATATGCCTATGAATCTTAACGCTAGCAATAAAGAAGAATGGAGAAATATATTTTATAACTGCATCTCTAACGTAGACGAGCAAATGTTCAAAGTAAATCTTGAAAGGGCCAGGGAATCGGCTTCAAGACCTACGTACAGCCTTCTCAATCATATTTTGAACGAAAACAATTATTTCAGAGACGACCTGACAGCATTTGATATGAGCCTAATTTTTAAAGTAAGAACTGAAAATCTCGAATTAAACTACAGACCACACAGAACCGACATCAATCCCATTTGCTCTCTATGCAATCTTAACCAAAATGAAAACGTTTATCACTTTCTGGCAGTATGTCCTATTCTGCAGGAAATACGTAGACTTTACTTCGATAAAAGCTTCTTGTCTTCTGCGGAATGTTTCGGGATTCTAAATGGTGAACGTGATTGGAAGCTGCTTGTGCGATATGTCTCTCACGCATTAAAGTATAGGAACTCGTATTTGAACATGTTTTGAAGCATCAATACTGTATAACACATCACATACATTCTTGTTTTTGTTTTAGCTAAACTAAAAGCCCTTATCACAATACCACATCATTGTAATCTAGATTTCTTCGATATTGCATTTCTTAATTATTTGTGTACATATATGACACTTTTCTGATTTTTGTCACTCATTTCAAATTGAATTAAAATTGAATTAAAATTGATTTTTATTTCTTTTATCTAACTTAATATAATCGATGAATAAATTATTAAATATAAAATGATGTAACTTCTTGCTACTTTTTGTTTAACTCTTTTTTTCTTAACATAAAAATGTTTAGTTTTTTATTCCGGCAGACGGCTATCATGCCATGCTTGTAATTTTTATTTCAATGTCTATGTATATTTTTTATGAATTTTTGAATAAAAAAAAATCTAATCTAATCTAATCTAATCTAATCTAAATATTAACTAACAATATCATTGTTGTAAAAAAAAAATGGACAGAGAAAATCTTTAGCGTTAAGTATGTTGCTAGATTACTATGCAAATTTAAAGAGCTCAAAATCGAATATTTCCTGTAGCGCAAGATTATAGAGCTTTAACCAAAAAATAACTTCTTTCGATTGCTGGCTTCAGAAAATGTCCAGCAATGTTAAATCGTCAGATCTCTCAAGACAAGGCGACGCACGCACTGTCGTGCGTTTTCCTTAACATCGTGGTTGAGAAGATAATGCAAAATTACACCGTCAACATCAGAGAAACTGTCTTCCAAAAGCATATAACTTCGAGGTAGTAGAGAAGCAATAACACCAGCGCCGAGATCACACCAAGAATAACTCTTGCTAATGGACTATATAACACCCTTATCATCCTAGTCTTGCTGCATGGTGCAGAAGCATGGACCTTGACAAAATCGATGGTTGAGGCCCAAGTTCACATCGGACTGTAGCGAGAACAAAGTATCTACGCGGTGCAAAACCATATTTCTTAGTTTTTGTCCTCTTCTGATGCAAATATCTAGACAACCAGGCAGGGCTCGGAATTGGGTTTGGCTTTGATTGACGAAGAATGTAGGCAGGCGAATGCAGCCAAGCAGGTCGTGAGCTCTATGAGCAAAAGAGGAGAGCTAAAAGCAGGAATGAAGTTCGGAGGTTTTATCGGAAGGTAAAACAGCTGGATCAAGGTCATTGAGCAAGAACCGATGCCTGAAGAGATAAACAAGGGAACATCATAGGAGAATCGCAGTCAATGCTGGGGATTTGGAAAGACCACTTCTGTAGACTGTATAACGGCGACGAAGAACAAAATCCTGCCGTCAGGCAGGAGCCTTTCACCGGACACGATGATAGCCAACTATTCCGTGAACCCGACCTAGAGGAAGTGAAAACGGCAATATCACGTCTGAAATCCAACAAAGCCGCTGGAGCAGATGGTCTAGCTGCCGAGCTGTTCAAAGCAACAGGCGACGAAGTAGATAGGAGCATGTATCATATCATCTGTAAGATATGGTCAGAGGAATGAATGGCCAATGAATGGAACCTCAGCATTGTTTGCCCGATTCTGAAAAAGGGAGATCCTCTAAACTGCACCAACTACAGAGGAATAAGTCTACTTACAAGATCCTCTCTGCCCTATATGAACGTTTGAAGCCTTTCGTCAACAATCAAATTGGTTCTTATCAATGTGGCTTCAGACCAGGAAAGCCAGGTTCGCTTGTGCAAAATGACGATGGAGAATTCAAGCTCCTCCATCAAGGTTGGCAACAAGCTTACGGAATCTTTCGACGTCAAAAAAGGATTCAGACAAGGCGATACACTGTCGTGCGATTTCTTTAACATCGTTCTTGAGAAGATAGTGCAGAACTCCACCGTCAACACCAGAGGCACTATCTTCCAAAAGCCTGTTCAACTTCCGATGACATTGATATAATGGGAAGCACACAGAAGCAGCAAAAGTGGTTTTAGCGGTAAATGAGGGAAAAACTAAGTCTATGCTGTCTTCGAGGAAGGACACCCAACACCGACAGCTTGGACAGAATGTCACAATAGACGCTTACAATGTTTAGCTAGAAGAGGAGTTTGTGTACTTAGGCTCCGCTATTAACACGGGCAATAAAACCAGCGCCGAGATCAGACGAAGTATAACTCTTGCTAATCGCTGTTTCTTTGGACTAAGAAATTGAGTGGTGAAGCCCTCGTTCGATCAACTAAGGTAAAGCAATACAACACCCTCATCATCCCAGTCCTGCTGTATGGTGCAGAAGTATGGAAACTGACAAAATTGGATGAATGTGCCTTAGGCTGTTGCGAGAGGAAAGTTCTTCGGGTTTACTGGAGACAGCTAGCTAGTTTCTAATGCAAATATCTCGACAAGCAGGGTTTGGAATTGAGAATAACTGTAAAGTTATAACCCCCTTTGTAAAGGGGGTTATCTTGATGCAGCCTACAAGGTCTAGCTTATTGTCACATCTTATTGAAATCACCCTAAATATATAAAATGTTAACAACTAAAACTAGGTCCAAGAATCAGAGTACTCTTCTTTGAGAAAAGACAAAAATGCTAACATAGTAGAAACCTTGTAAAGCTCGTATCTATATTTTGTTTCTATCCAAAGTATTAACTCATTAGCAAGTTAACTTTGTATGACTCAACTTTAAAGATAGACATGCACATTTATCGTTATCAAAATGAAGTGCCTATGTAGTTGATAATTAGGAAATAACAACAGAAGTGATACTGAACAATTGTTTCCATATTGAGCCCCAAAGCAAACAACAACAAAACCTGTTTCTAAATTGCTTTGTTTAGTGTCAACCTGCATTTTCTATGGATTGCTTGTTAACAATGAAATACATACAGGTGGTTATCCGTGAGATTTGTTTTTTTTTTTTTTCGAGATTCAATCAACCAAAGCAAGAAACTAGTCTTCTTTAAAGCAGTAATGGTCACTTCCCATAACAGTTCTTTAATACATTCTAGATTATTGAAATTGTTGATTGTTTTCTACCTCCGCCATCAGCAAAATAAATTGTCACATCAATGTTATTGACAAAACCACTTGAGCAAGTTCACCAGCCGCTATGTGGCACTGGAATGGTATATTTTGCAAGATTAAGCACAATTCAGAAGCAGTCAAAGAACCATCGAAATCAAACCACCGCCCAACCGAATTATGAATGCAGAATCAAACTCAATTCATTTCATATCGCAAGCGACAAAATGAAAACAAAAACAAAACAATAACCAATGAAAATCTTGATATTGAATTACACGTCGGTCGTCGTCGTCGTTGTTGTCTAGGAAGTTATTAAGAAATGGGAAATGTTTTCTTTTTATTTATTTTTCTGTCCCCCATCCCAACCCATAATCGATGCATAGCCAAATTATGCTTAATTTCATTTGACTTGAGGTTTAATTTCTCTGTTTTATATTTAGAGGTGTTGTTGCGCGGCGAAGTGACGTAGTCTTCAATACGAAAAAAGCCAAAATAAAATAAAAACACAGTAAAAAAGCACAATACAATCAAAAAAAAGCAATTCTGAACAGAAGCCAGAGCAGGGCCTAGAAAAAGAAAAACCATTATCAAGACCGTCGATATGGTGGGTCAATGCCATAATGGCCATAACCAGCAACACCAAAGTCGCTCCTAAATAAATAAATGCAGCTGCAATTAATTTGTTTATCAAACTTACCTCCTTGTTACCAGACATTCCACTCACATAGACTTTTAGAGCCATTATTTTGATTGAAATTTGGACAGCGAAAAAAATTTAGTAATTAATTGTTCAAGTGATTCACTTCAAAGACACTCTTTTTCAGATATGAATCGAAAAAATATGAGATGATTTAATGCAGTTTATTGCACTAGAATTGAGGGATATTCGATTCAGAAATGAAGTTTGTTGACTGTAGTTTAAACTGATATTCGATTTTGATCGAAGAGGTTTTTTTTTAAATGCTTTTTATCCAATTAGTTTGCTGAGAAAATCAAAAATCACTTTTCAACTACTTTCTTGGTGTTCTTCTTCACTAGAAACGACAAATAAATTATGTCAATATGTGTGTGTGAATGGACGACAGTGGTTTTGGATAAGACGGGTGCGGTATGTTGTATTTGTTGTTTTTTGACAGATGAAGATTGAGGAGCTCTGGATAAAAAGGGTAGGGCTAGTTCATTTTCGTGCTAAGGTTGAAAACACACTGAGTTCGCCAAATCTTGTCTTGTCTGGGGGGTTAATACTATTGTATTTCAAAAATCTTTGCGAATTCATACGGCGGAATCAATGATGTCAACGAATAAAGTTCTGTAGATGTAAAAATTCTAAAAATGTATGTACCATAGAGAAAGAGGGATACAGGTTATAGAAGAAGACAAAATATATTCAAGCTAAAACTTGGAATTATGATAGGTTAAAGTGGAGTATGCTACTTTCTCAGGACCAGCTGTAAAATCAAGAAATGATACGAGGTTTAACAAATACCCTGATAACCTGAAGTCGATTAACTTTTCGGTGATCCGTGGTTCAGAGTAGATCCTCTATAGGACCAATGGCCTCAACTGTTCAAGTTACCATTTCTTCACCGAAAAATGCTTAAGGCCGTGTGCGAATTGGGTTAAAAAGTGGTTAAAACTTGACGTTTGGTTAAATTTTGACACTTCGCATTGAATAAAATGTGTTAAAAATTAGACTAGCTGTGGAGCAGGTTAAAATATGAATAAAAATTCATCCATTTTTAATCACAATTGATCCAATTCACACACGGCCTAAGAAAAAAGGTTGCCGGCCAGCGTTAGAAACTTGCTCCGATCGGAGTAAATTTGCCTTAAAAATCTACTCTGACACTCCGATTTTTCGAGATTTACTCCACTTTGTCCACAAAGAACATTTTGTTTACCTAAACTATTTGTTATAAAATGATGTATAGCTGTATATAGCTTAACGGTCTGTTTCTTTGAAGAAAATTTAATTAAATGAAATTGTTGTTCCGAAACTAAACTTAATCAAATCAAGACGTTGTTTCACTTTGATTGAACACTAGCTGACCCTGCAGACTTCGTACTGCCTCAATCGATAATCGATAAGGATAACCCTCTACCACACTGCGATGTGACCAGGGTCGCGAGTATTACTTGTCTCAGCAACTTGCATTCTACAGAAAAGAAGGGAGTTATATAGAGGAATATAGCTAAACTTTTATTAAAGAAAAGTAAAAAAGTAGTGTCCGTAGCTTAGTGGTTAGGCGCGTTTGCTGCTAAGCAGAACGTCGCGTCGTGGGTTCGAGTCCTACTCGTGCCCATAGTTTTTATTTCAACTTTCACGAGCACTGCCTCTTGCGAAGAACTGACAAAACATCCAAGAGTATCATCTGTCATGAAAAAGTGCTTCTCAAATTTGCCGTTCCGAATCGGCGTTAAATTGTAGGTACCCTCAATTCTTCACACGCACCCAGAGAATTGTTGATGGCTTTTCAAGAGCTGTCACGCCACTCCTATTCATTATTATATTTTTTTTTAATCTTCTCATTTCAAATCTACTCCGAAAATTTTGTATTTGCTCCACTTTTTTTCAAATTCGCTTACTTACTTACTTAAGGTGGCGCTACAGTCCGTTGTGGACTTGGGCCTCAATTAACAGTCTCCGCCAGCCAACCTCGGTCCCTAGCTAACTGTCTTCAGTTTTGCAGTCCAACTTGATTGAGGTCCTCTTCCACTTGAGTGCGCCATCTGAGTAGCGGTCTTCCTCTCCTCCTACGTCCCTCGGGAATAGTGTCGAAGGCTTTCCGGGCCGGAGCATTGGTGTCCATCCGCTCTAAATGACCGAGCCATCTGAGTCTCTGAACCTTGACCCTTCTGGCTAGGTCCATGTCGTTGTACAACCCGTAAAGTTCACTGTTATATCTTCTTCGCCATTCCCCTTCAATGCACACGGGCCGAAGATGACCCGAAGAACTTTCCTCTCGAAACAGCCTAAGGCACTTTCAGCCGATTTTGTCAAGGTTCATGCTTCTGCACCATACAGCAGGACTGGGGTAATGAGGGTGTTGTATTGTTTTACCTTAGTTGCTCGAGAGAGGGCTTTTCCACTCAATTGCTTGTTTAGCCAAAAGAAACAGCGATTAGCATGAGTTATTCTTCGTTTGATTTCGGCGCTGGTGTTACTGCCCGTGTTTATAGCGGAGTCTACAAACTCCTCTACTACCTCGAAGTTGTATGTGTCTATTGTGACGTTCTGTCCGAGCCGTCGGTTTTGGGTGTCCTTCCTCGAAAACAGTATATACTTCGTTATTCCCTCATTTACCGCTAAATCCATTTTTGCCGCTTCTGTCTCAATTCTCAAAAGGGCGCCATTGACATCACGCTGTGTTCTTCCCATTATATCAATATCATCGGCGTACGCGAGAAGTTGAACAGGTTTTTAGAAGATAGTGCCTCTGGTGTTGACGTTGGAGTTCTGCACTATCTTCTCAAGAACGATGTTAAAGAAATCGCACGACAGTGCATCGCCTTGTCTGAATCCTTTTTTGACATCGAAAGATTCCGTAAGCTCGTTGCCAACCTTGATGGAGCAGCATGAGTTCTCCATCGTCATTTTGCACAAACGAACGAGCTTGGCAGGGATGCCAAAATTAGACATAGCTTTATACAGTTCGTCTCTGTAGATTTGGAGTTCATAGATCTTTTCCAGGATCTGCCGCAACGTGAAAATTTGGTCGATGGTTCACTTTTCTACCCTGAAGCCACATTGATAAGGACCAATCCGATTGTTGACGAAAGGCTTCAGACGTTTACATAGTACGGCAGAGAGGATCTGGTAGGTGATGTTAAGTAGACTGATTCCTCTGTAGTTGGCGCAGTAAAGAGGATCTCCCTTTTGCAGGATCGGGCAAACAAAAAAGTTACTACGACTAGTAAGATAGTTTATTTTTTCGTTCCGCTTATATAAAATTACAATAAAATATTTTTCGTCAAAACTTATTCAAATGCAATTGTTAAAAATCATGTAAAACAAATGGAAATGTATCGCGTGAATAAAATATCATGTTACCAACTATTTGTTTGTGCTGTCCCGCTGGCTGAAAGTTAAGCAAATAAATAAATACAAATACAATGTTTCTACGCAATGGGATTCTTTTTCATAAGCTCTATATCGGCTCGCATCATGTCTTCAACCAAGTGTTCAAATGTGACCTTCGGCTGCCAACCGAGGTCTCGTTTGGCTTTGCTTGCATCACCCAACAGCAGATCGACTTCGGTTGGGCGGAAATACTTGCTATTTATCTTAACGCGCATAATACCTGTATCTTTTTCGATGCCGACTTCATCAACACCTTCTCCTTGCCAGACAATTTGCCGGCCAATAAACCTGAAGGCGGCCTCAACGAACTCCCTCACACTGTGGGTTTCACCAGTTGCTATAACATAATCGTCGGGAGATTCACGTTGCAACATAAGCCACATAGCTTCGACATAGTCCATAGCATGACCCCAATCACGCTTGGAATCCAAATTACCCAATTCGAAATAGTCAAGTTGGTCGAGGGATATTTTTGCCACCGACCGAGTTATTTTTCTTGTGACGAAGTTTTCCCCCCTTCGTGGGGACTCGTGATTAAAGAGAATACCATTGCAGGCAAAAATGTTGTATGCCTCACGATAATTGATAACTATCCAATATCCGTACATTTTGGCACAGGCTGCATGAATACCGTTAAAATAAGTTAAACATTACAAGATGACAATAAATTCGTTACCATATGGAGATCTTGGATAAAATGGAGTTGTTTCGCTTTGTGGAGTTTCTACAACTTTTCCATAGAGCTCAGAAGTTGAGGCCTGATAAAATTTCACGTCTTTCTCCATGCCGCATGTCCTGATTGCATCCAAAAGTCGAAGAGTTCCCACAGCATCAACTTCAGCCGTGTACTCGCTTAGTTCAAATGACACTTTCACATGACTCTGGGCAGCTAAATTGTATATTTCCTTGGGCTTGACCGATGTTATAATCTTCACCAAACTACTGCTATCGGTCATGTCACCGTAGTGCAGTTTCATACGTCCACCTTTGTGCGCTTTCGGGTTCGTGTACAAATGCTCAATGCGGGATGTATTGAAAGTGCTTGCTCGTCTTATAATTCCATGGACTTCGTAGCCTTTTTTCAGAAGAAATTCAGCTAAATAAGAACCATCCTAAAACCATTTCAACGAAACGCAATTCGTTAATGCCTTTAAGGGAATCAATAAAGTTATTTACCTGTCCGGTGATTCCTGTGATGAGTGCAACATTTTTTGTGACATTGTTGTCGTTTGCGTGATTATTACTGGTTGAACTCGAATTTTCCATTATTTCTTGTAATGTTATTCTCAAGTTTGCTTATTTGTAATAATTTAAAACACTTTATTTATTAAAACAAATAAGAAAAACTATTTCAATTCGTATGTGCAATTAGCACCGGTGTCATCCCCTTTTGAAAAAAACAAACGTCACTAGTTTCTTATCAGAATTTCAGAATAAACATACAAAGTGCTGCCAATATCTCTTCTTTGTATTAAGCTGGAAACATATGCTAGCCTAAGCTTAGATAATAATTAATTGTGGAATACAATTCTCTCACACTGACGCTATCTTCGGTTTCTTTCTCATCACACTTTTTCATCAATGCATATGTGCCGATAATTTTCACATTCTTAAGAACACATTTGACATTGTTGTGTTCTTCACTCTTCAACAGCTGACTGGGCAAGGGACAAAATTAATTAATCAAATCAAATAGTGTTCACATTATTATTTGTCACAATATTCTATTAACGCGACCTGCTCTGGGGCCCTATTCTTGAATCAACAAAATAAAATATCGCATACATTTTCGTATACGAGATCAAAAATAGTATTCTTGAACGCTTTTCGAATGCTGTCAAACGTCTCGTATACGAAAATTATCGAATGCTTTATCTCGAGTGGTCAGACCCACTCGAGATGAAATTTCGTATACGAGAATTGTACGTTGATACTGAATTTGAAAAGTTTGCCTTTTATGCCGCGTCGGATGTAAAAAAAAATACAAAAGAAAATTCTTTTTGAGTTTGTTTTTTGCCTCTATAGCCTCGTATTAATTAATAAAGTATTCATTTTAATAATTTCAAATTGATGTTATTGTCAGTTCAGGTGAAGGAGTTGGCCGTGAGAAGGATACAAAAATTTCAATCTACAAGAAAACCGACGAGAACTATCAACTTAAGCTAACAAAATACGGAAATATGCCTTTAAATCTGCGACACTTTGACGAAGAGACTAAGGCACGAATGGGTGTTGTTGAATGTGTTTCCCATAAGATGATTGAACCATTCCAAGTTCTCTATGAGAAACCAAGTGAATATGTGGCTCAATTTAAACACATTGTCCTGCTTATGCCAAATGGTGTTAATTTGGTTACCGGCATACCATTCGCTGAGGAAAACTTTGCTAGTGAGCACAGTATAGCTCAACTTGAACTTAAGGGACTAGTTAGCAACCCAATCAATCCCTCAAAAAGTGCCAAGAAGGGAAAGGGTTCAAAGAAGAAGGAAGCCAGCGAATCGGACTCAGCAGCAAACGCTAAAGTCGAATCAACACCGACGAATAATGATGCTAAATTTTTGTAAATCATAATTTTCTTGATAATTGATTTCTACAAAATCCAGCGAATTAAATAATAAAAAAAAAAGAAATTATTTTTTCGTATGTTTTTTTATTTAAATTTCAAAGTCGATTGCTTCACTCATACATTTTGTTTTTTTAGTTGTAGCATCCTCAATCTGCAATGGGAGCTGAGCTTCCGCTTGAAAACCGAAACAATTCTTGCTCTTATTTTCATAAAAACGAAATATCATCACTGCACTGAAAATCAACAATTAAAATTTAAAATTTCTTTAGCTTTTCCACGTGTCATGATTGTCAAACTGTGTCAAATGAATTGATTTGTTTTCCTTTTTCTTGCCCTTAAGTGGGAGGGAGAGAAATGGACTCTTAATTTTGACAACGCGTTGCCATGTCGTATACGAAATTCATCGCATACACAAAGTCGTATACGAGTCAATTTTGTTCAAGAATACGACTCTGCTTTCGCATACGAGATTCAGTATGCGATAATTTTCGTATGCGAAAATTTTCGCATGGTTTCAAGAATAGGGCCCCTGAGCTGGAAATCACTAAAGCACTGTTCACATGCGCACGACCAACGAACGACGAATGAATGAAGAGAAGTGATTTTAGATATGTTTGGAGCCGTATTTCTGTACAAATTGTCAACAAAACGATAAAAGTGAAGTTTATGTTTGATTTGTGATGCATAAATTAAATTTGTAATCTCAAATAATAATAAATTTGAGAAAACAAATTTATTCGTCGCGAAAAGAAATGTGGTTGATACGAGCTGCCAAACTCTATTCGCGTTCCACATCATCCACACTCCCAACGAACAAAATATTCGCGCGCGTCTAACCCCAAAAATCATTCTTGCCTTGTGTTTTGGTTGTTCATTCGCGACGAATTAAAAACTCTCATGTGAAAGAAATGTCAAAATCGACGAATTTTCGTTCATTCGTTGGTCGTCGTTCGTGCTCATGTGAATAGTGCTTAAAAGACGCTTATCAACCACAGAAATTCGTTTTTACACTGACGATAGTTGACTCTAGGAGATGAGTTGAAATAGTGTTCTTGAATTGGTAATCTAAAAAAGCATTCTGGTTTTAAAATCAGGAGCGAATTTTCTTCTGTTCAGAATCAGAATTGTCACGCAACGCATTCAGAATGCTTGTTTTTACTTTCAGATTGCCAATTAAAAACGTAATAAGAAAGTATTCGCCAATCCCAACCAAATAATGCTTTGGAACGCCAGTTGGAACTCTAGATTGCTCCAGAACAGCTTGAGACAATTTCCACCTGCACATTTAACAAACCCCAGCAAAACGTACGTTTTTTCATGAACGGCAAACCTTAGATCAGTGGAAGGTGCAAAAGCAACTGGAAGATGCTCTGAATGAGAAGAAATAGCCACAGCGGCTAATAGAGCTGACTAAAGAGAAGATTAAGAAGATCGCCAGAGAGGACAGTTCGGAGAGGAAGCTCAATGACGCTCTCACAGAAGTCAAGCATAAGGAAACCCGAATCAATGAATTGAAGGACGAACTCGGAAATTTGAAGCGCGAGTTCTAGAAGGAGAAAAAAATGTGGGAAAAGACCGGGCAGGAGAGGATGAAGGAGAAATCTGAGGTCATAAAAAATTTATTGTATTCTTTAGGTCGCCGAACAAATTGCATATATTCATCGATTGGAAGGACGTGTCTCTGAACTCCACCAGAAACCAACCCAGACTCAGTCTTTAAAAACTTATATGGCTTTTCTTACAACCCAAGAATTGATCCATGACGTAAAAGTGGCAATTTTTTTTCCCTTAAACGCATTTCTTTCACAAAGAAATTAAATTTATTTCTCTCGAATCTCTTTTTGGAGACGGATTTACACACACTTGTACATGGATTTTACACATATACTACAGCTGAGTTTTCTGTTGTTGTGATTATTATGCACAAAACGATTTTACAGCTGACCAGACAACACAGACATTCAAAAAAGGGATTGATTCGTTTTTGTACATTTCTTACATGCCAAAAAAAATTGAATTTTAGTAGCAATTCTTCGTGGTTGTAAGAAAAGCCACATTACCATATCAGAATCATTCTTGAATTTTCGCCAGAATTTAGACCAAAAAAAAATGTTGTTCCTTTTATCCATTTCAATTATTTTATTCAAAAGCAAAGAAAATCTAACCTCAATTTTTTTTTCTTGTTTGACAGATCAACCAAACCTAACTTAAAAGCGTTTTTGGATGATTTCAACTATTTCCACCTATGACACATAAACCTTTCTTTTTGACATAACAACTATAGTCGCCTATCGTCAGCGCAAAAACGCACTTCAGGTGGACAAAAATGTTCTAGTTAAAACCCCAAAGCGTTTAATATGCATAATTTAAAAGTTATCAAACAGGCCCTTACAAATATTGGCAGCACTTGCAAATGCATACAAACATTCATACTCTTTCCCTTTTTAACACACAGCAAATATTCTCCGAGAATGAAACAACCGTAAATAGACGCTTATGCAAAAATAAAGCCGCCATAATAATAAAAAAATCGTAATCCTTCAATAAATAAATAAGTCCGCCTGACCGTCTGCTGAGAAAATTGTTTTTTATACATTAAAAAACCGTATTTAAATAAGATTCAAGTTTAAAAATCAAACACCACACCATCGAGTTAATAATTATTTGTTTCAAGATTCCAAAAAGTGTTCACAACTGCTGTAAAATCGAATTTTCAATGCACAAATTAATGAAATTAGAAGATCAAAGTTTCGCTCTACTTGTTATGTACCTTACCAAAGAACTCACGAGACATACAGGGGAAATTTTCAGCTAAATAGCTAAGCACGTGATTACTCTTGCTCAAGTGCTTCATACCTTTGTATTCGCATGAATGGTATGACGAGTTTATACATTTTTTTTTTTTTAATTTATTGCTTACTGATTAGCTACAGATAAACTTAACAGTTAACAGATCATTGAACTGTTCCGCTAGTGTAGTGCGGTCGTGCGTCGGGTGTGAAGTGAATCCAAGATGATGATGATTGATAGTGCAACTGAACAGATAAGCTCTAGCAACCTTAAAAAGTTAGTGTCAAATCCTCGTGATACATTGATCCATTGAATCACCTTTGTTCCTTTATTATTATTTTGCATAAAAATGCGTCACAAGTAAACATAAACAAACAGCCGCAGAAGAAACAGAAACAAAGACAAACAGTAGCGGCTGTAGAGCTAAATTTTTCGTCAGTCATTTGACTTAAGTATCGGAATAGGACGGAGAACCTACTTAGTGGTTGCTTTATCTTCAAGCAAGCAAGAGCAACATTCGTCGTCGGTGGTATTGATATCGTTGAATAATATAATAATATTCTGTTCGTTGTGACACCCTCAATTTGTACACCTTTTCCTGCTCGACATTCTATCGCTGCATATTGAATTCACGACAAATTGTGACCCATTCTTGTGATTATAATTTTATAGAAAATGCAATGCTAGCATCTCGTAAGCAGAAAAAGAAAGTGATTATTCAGCATCAGCAAAATTCAGTGAAGAAGTTGTAAATAAGCAAAAAAACAAGTGATGATTGGGATTTTTACTTTGTTGTCGCGATTTCGTGGTCGTGGTCGTTGTTGGTTCCGTGGCCGCCATTGATGCCCCTGTCGGACCGACGTCATCCTAATTTCCTTACCGTTGTACATTCCCAGAGCAGGTGGACAGTGTTATTCGGTTTTAAAGCGTACGTCATCCAATTTATGTGTAATTGGTGGTGAAACAATAATTTTGTGCTCGTGCTATGGCACTATTTAATAAACTCTTTTTTCCATCGTCGTCATCGTCAACATCGCCGGCGACGCCATCCGCAAACAACAACAACCGAAGGAATAACAATCAATCGATACATTCTAAGAATTATATCAGGTAATTTCTGATAATCTACATTTTGATTCGAAACGTGTCATAGTTTGGTTTATATAGTTGTATACCTCTGCAAAAAAAATTGTATTGAATTTTGAATACAAAAAAACACACTGCACAGGCACACAAGCATAATGTAAATTAAGATTTGCGGGCAGCTGTTTCTAGTAAAGCTCTACTTTCTGGTACGTAGTTTGGAGGGTTCTAAATGGGGTTTGTTCTGTACCGTGTAGTCATACAATGCTGAATACTAAGATCGAGAGACACTAACTCGAGTTTATGGTATCAGAACGGCTTAATCAAGTTGTTCTTTTGTCAACGACTGTCCAGAACAGCCATTTCTACCTAAGAATAAATAGAGTGGCGCGACAGCTCTTGAAGAGCTAAGGCCTAAGTGGCTTACTCTCTCATCAACAATTCCCTGGGTGTGTGTGAATAATTGAGGGGATCTACAATTTAACGTCGATTCCGAACGGCAAAGTTGAGAAGCACTTTTTCATGACAGATTGATACTCTTGGAAGTTTTGTCAGTTCTTCGCAAGAGGCAGTACCCGTGAATGGGCACGAGTAGGATTCGAACCCACAAACGTTCTGTTTAGCAGTCAACGCAAGAACGGGTGGCATATCCAACTCCTTTTGTAATGTGGACGATATTTACATTAAAGGTCACCCCAAATTGAGGTGCTTGTCTTTACAGAGATTGGAGAACAGGCAAACGAAGTAAATGCCATTTTTTTTTAGGACAAAACTGCAACTGTTACCTACCTTCACTTCAAGGAACGGTTTACAACTTATAAAAGTTGATTGCTTACCCAAGCATAGTTGGTTCAAGCCCCATCCATTACTAACTTACTTACTTATGGTGGCGCTACAGTCCAGGTCGGACCAGGGCCTCACCCAACAAACTTCTCCAGCCAGCTCGGTCCCTGACTAGCTGTCTCCAGTTTCGCACGCCAAGTTGGTTCAGGTCCTTCCGGGTTGGATTCGAAGACTATACGAGCCGAAGCATTATTTTCCATTCGCTCAACATGACCCAACCATCTAAGTCGTTGGACCTTTACTTTTCTGGCTAGGTCAGTGTCGCTGTACAGCTCGAACAGTTCTTGGTTGAATCTTCGTCTCCATTCTCCATTAATGCAGACAGGACCAAAAATCACTCGAAGAATTTTTCTCTCAAAGCAGCCCAAAGCGTTTTCATCAGATGTTGTCATTGTCCATGTCTCTGCACCATACATGAGGACCGGGATGATGAGGGTTTTGTGGAATGTCACTTTAGTTGCTCAGGAGAGGACTTTACTACTCAATTGCCTTCTAAGTCCAAAGAAGCAGCGATTGGCAAGAGTGATTCTTCGTTTGATTTCAGCGCTGGTGTTGTTGTCCTAGACGTCGATGTTGGTAGCCCTTTCTTGACGACAGCATTAACTTGGTCTTAGCCTCGTTAACCGCTAGACCCATCTTCCTGGCCTCCGTCTCAAGGCTCACAAACGCTCCACTGACATCACGCTGTGCTCTTCCAATTATGTCAATGTCGTCTGCGTTTCCTAGTAGCTGGACGGACTTTTGAAAGATTGTGCCTCTGGTGTTGACGCTGGAGCTTTGCACAATCTTTTCAAGAATGATGTTGAAGAAATCGCATGACAACGCATTACCTTGTCTAAAACTTTTTTGACATAAAAAGCATCCGCTAGGTTTTTTTCGACCATGATGGAACAGCGTGAGTTTTCCATTGTCATCTTACACAGACGGACGATTTTCTCTGGGATGCCAAAACTAGACATTGCTCTATATAATACGTCTCTGTAGATGCTGTCATACACGGCCTTGAAATCGATGAAAAAGTGGTAGGTATCGATTTGAAGTTCCTGGGTCTTCTCCAAGATTTGGCGTATGGTGAATATTTGTTCGATGTTGGACTTTCCGGGTCTGAGGCCACGCTGATAATGATAAGGAACAATCAGCTTGTTGACGAATGGCTTGAGACGTTCAACAGCACGGCAGACAAGATCTTATAGGCGATGTTAAGGAGACTTATACCTCTGTAGTTGGTGCAGTTCAGGGGATCTCCTTTCCATCCATTACCTGAGACAATTAACACAACTACACAACCCTATTGTCTTTGACATGTAGACTTCTGTTATATGGACTTTCTTTCTTTGTGTTTATGTATCCCCACCCCTTTAGTATAAATCAATGTCCACAGTAGCTCTCAATGTTAATTGCATTTAAAATTTCAAAATCATTTGATAAAGTCTGGTATCGTGCTCTCTTATCTTCTCTTCTTGCTTCCGGTATGTACCAAAACCTTGTTATTATTTGCAAGACTGTCAGAAAAAAAAGTTTAATCTCATTAAAACGATTTTTTCCACACACAGATCTTACCGATCGTCTTTCCTCATTAATCCCATCCTCCTCAAGCATAAACTCTAGATACGACCATGTTAACTGCTGCTCCTATTGCCGTTCGCTCTGTATGTGAATGTGCGAGCAGAGCAGTCACATGACTAGGCTGATGGCATACCGTACGCTGTTTTTCCCGTGATTATTATGTCATGAACTTTTCAAATATACCTACGTGTACGTATGAATGAATGTTTTTGAATAATGTCTTGTATGTTTTTGTTTTGGTTTCTTTCTTATCTTTTTGCCTTTGAAGATTTTTTTTTTTGTTTTTATCTGTCGTTGGTTTCGGCGAGAAACTTTGGCCCCCAAAGCAGAGTCGATTTCCTAAACAAAGATGTGAATGCAAAACAAAAAAAAAAAATAATAATAATAACAAAAACAAGAAAACGAAGTAATAGACTATTTTTAAAAGTGCTACATGTGTGTGGAGCAAAAAGAGAGCGTTGAGTTAATATTTTTCTTTTGGTTTCTTGCTTTCATCAAAACTCGTGATGTTGGCAGATAAGATTAAGATTGGAGCTTCTAAGTGGATTTGTTTATTTATTTTGCCGGGTTAGGTTTAGATATTTAATATTCAATCCATTTTGGAAGAAATATTAGTTGAAGTGGAAGTTGATATAGCCAGATGCAAGAATATCCGCCTAGCGTAATTGTTAAAAACCTTTCAAGCCCTCCGAAAAAATGTCCGAAAAGTAGAAAATCAGGACGGCTAGGTTTTATTTTTTATCTTTTTTCAAGCAAACTTAGAAATAATTCATTCCGTACTTATCTAAGTAGGTACTTCAGTATTACAGAAATTAATCGCTGCATGGTTCAAACGATTTATTATTGTTTACATATACCGAAAACCAATTAGTGAGAGTGGGATTCTATGTATATGTATGATTAATTAATTATTATTGGTCTTATCATTTGAGACTTTAAGCGTAAAATATTTAATTAATTGTGGTAAACTTGATAAAAATGACAATTAGTGTCGAAATAAAGAGGAATTAGAATGACGAAGCATAGATCAATCGAAGATTGAAGCACATAGGTTTGTTTGGTTTTTATTAAATTCCAAGGAATCTTAATGATCTTAACAATCGACATTTATTAACATGAAAAAAGGATCCCGTGTATTTCAATGTTTTTGTCTTACATTCATTTAATACTTCTTTAATATGTTACCATCATTTCGCCTTGCTTACTTACTTAAGGTGGCGCTTCAGTCCGTGGTGGACTTGGGCCTCAGCCAGCCAGCTCGGTCCCTAGTCTCCAGTTTTGCACTCCAAGTTGATTGAGGTCCTCTTCCACTTGAGTGCGCCACCTGAATCGCGGTCTTCCTCTCCTCCTACGTCCCTCGGGAATAGTGTCGAAGGCTTTCCGGACCGGAGCATTGGTGTCCATCCGCTCTAAATGACCGAGCCATCTGAGTCCCTGGACCATGACCCTTCTGTCAATTACAGTAAGATGCGTTGGCCTCGATTCACCAACTTCCTAGCGAGAGAACTTCGTTCGAATGACACAGCCCCACCAAAAAAAAGAAACTTGACAAACATCAAGAGCGTTGGAAGACAGCTGTGGTTCATCCTCTCCCGAAAAAGGGAAAGGACAACTCCAATCCGTCAAATCTTCGGTCGGTAAGTCTTAATTCGCCGATCCTCATCAGTATTTACACCAGCGTTCTGATAGGTAGCCTTAAGTAGGCAACTGCGTATGCCGACGACCTGAACTGCCCCAAAGGTCGAAGTCATTAGAATTCTCTTGCAACGTGACATCGAGAAGATTCAGCGATATTGCGATGACTGGAAACTGAAAATAAATGTCCAGAAATGTGAAACAATTCTGATCCTCCCTCGTTGGCTGGAGCCACGAGGGATACGCGCAAGAATTGGCGCAAGATGGTCATCGTTGGACCTCACGGACAGCGATTAACGAGCAACAGTGAAGTGAAGTACCTCGGTATCTGGTTGGTCCAGTTTCTGTATTTCGAAAGACATATACAGTGCCTTGCATAAGTATAACCGCACCCGGAAAAATGTATTTAAAAGAAAACCTACAATAGGAGTGACTCCTTACTATTTTTTTATTGAGTTGCATCACTGATCAAGCAAATTGAGAAGAAAATAAAGTACCGTTATTTCCTCTCCTTTTGTTTAAAAATTAAAATCAGAATTTGATGTATTGCAAAAATATAACCGCACAATGCAAATCTCTTTGAAGCTGCATTCAGTCAAGTGCTTTCAAAGAAAAACAACAATGCCACGCGGTACGCATTTTCGGTCAAGCGGCCTAAGTCTTAGGGCTATTGGAAGTCGAATTTCACGATCGGATCGTGTCGTTCGAAATTTTTTAAAACATCCAGAATCTTATGGGACAAAAATAAGACCCGGGCGTCCGCAGAAGCTGACACGTCGCGACAAGAGGCGTCTAATCAATGCTGCATCCAATTCGGTGCATTCCTTGCCAGAATTTCGTAACGAATTGGGCTTAGAAGTTTCGGTTTCAACCGTTTCTCGTGCTTTAAAAAGCAGTGGAGTGATTGTTCGGGGAAAAATGGTGCCAGCTCCAAATTTAATAGCAGCCCACAAACAAAAAAGATTGGATTTTGCCCGCCAAAACACAAATCGGGATTTTTTATTAGGTTATTTTTAGTGATGAAAAAAAGATTAATCTCGATGGACCAGATGGTTTTAGCGGATATTGGTACGATTTGAGGAAAGAGAAAAAGTTTGTTTTTTTTTCCAAGAGGAACTTTGGTGTTGGCAGCTGTATGGTTTGGGGGCCCTCTGCGAGTGTGGTAAGGTTGCACTTGCCTTCACCTCTACCAGAATGAACAGTTCTGACCACACTCCGGTCCTTGAGGAGAATTTGGTACCTTATTTAAGACGATTCCGCCGAGTTGAGCATGTCTTCCAGTTAGATAATGCCCCAATTCATGTAAGTCGTCAAAGTTTGGATTGGTTCGAATCGAAAAACATTAATTTGATGCAGTGGCCGCCTCATTCTCCAGATTGCAACCCCATCGAAAATCTTTGGGGAATTTTAACTTGCCCATAATAACCAATTTGCTAGTGTTGCTGAGCTGCGAGAGGCAGTTGTGACAGAATGGAACGCCTTAGACGACTCCATATTGAAAAATCTAGTTAATATTATGCCAAAAAGAATTCTAAGATTGGTGGAAAATAGAGGCAACAAAATTACATATTAATTTTTTGTTAAAAATGAACTTAAAACAAAGAAAAAACAAAAAACAATAAATGCGGTTATATTTTTGCAATACATTAAAATCTGTTTTTAATTTTTAAACACCAGGAGAGGAAATAACGGTACTTTATTTTCTTCTCTGCTTGATCAGTGATGCAACTCAATAAAAAAAATAGTAGGTTTTCTTTAGAGGAGCGTTCGCTCTGACGAAACGGCTGTTTTACAGCAGTCGGCTTGACCCCAGAGTGAAGGTACTTTGCTACATGGCCCTCATACGGCCCATGATCGTTTATGGCTGTCCAGTGTGGTTTAACGTTGCACCATCTCAAATGGAGAGGATTCGGGTGTTCGAAAGGCAGTGTCTTCGGCGCTGTCTCGGTTTGTATCGGACACCGGAATCTTCTTAATGTACATTACTATTCTAACGAGGTTCTATACAACGAGGATCGGATCAACAGAATTGACAATTACGTGATAAAACTTGTTCGAGGTCACATTGCGAGAGCTATGACTTCGACAAATAATTGGATCTTTGGGGCGTTCTATCCGAACGACGAATATTTTGATAGTGCACGCTTGAGCGGCTTATTCCACCAGTGGCATTCCTCTATTTAGATAGATGCGGTCTGATACAGGACAGATTGGCGGTGCCGCTAATCTACCACGTCAGGCGAAGAACCGTCGATCGGCGGCTCCTTTACAGTCGAGACGTCCTCGCACAAGACGGAGCAGAGCTCCTTCGGTTCAGTAGGGCTGTGTCCAAACGGAACCGAATCGATAGCGTGAAACAGGAGAACCAGTTCTGGTGGCTCCAGTCAGCACTTGACAATGAGTAGTCGGGGTGGGGTTTTGAGCCTTGGCCGGCTTACATACTTGTTTTAGTTTAAGGGTTTTGGGTTTAGGTTTAAGTAGAGTAGGCATGGTGGCACATACATTGACAAGGACAACAATATAAAATACAAAAAAAAAAAAAAACAAAAAAAAAAAAAAAATGTGTATGAAAAAAAACTTAAACAAAATTGATAGAGATTTGCTGCTGTGGTTGTTCTAGTTCGTAAGTAGTTGTTAGGTAGAATAGGTAGTTTTAGTTAGTTTAAAGTTTTATTTTTAAGGACCTAATTTAAAGTTGCATGTAAGAAACAAATAAAATTGATATTCTGTTAGTTTTCAATTTTCTAACAAAAAAACAAACATTAAAAAATAAATAAAATAGTTCAAAGGCCGAAAGGCACTAATCTTAAGACGATAATGAATTGCTTAGAGCGCCCGCTTGGGGCCAGTAAGTTAAATATAAGATTTTAGATAATAAGCTAGTTTGAATTCTTTGTCTAGTAATAAGTAGTTTTAAGTTGAAATAAATAAAAAATGAATTTTGAAAAAAAAAAACCATGACCCTTCTGGCTAGGCCCATTTCGTTGTACAACCCGTAAAGCTCGCTGTTATATCTTCTTCGCCATTCTAATTCAATGCGCATACGGGGCGAAAGATGACCCAAAGAACTTTCCTCTCGAAACAGCTTAAGGCACTTTCATCCGATTTTGTCAAGTTCCATGCTTCTGCACCATACAGCAGGACTGGAATGATGAGGGTGTTGTACATTTTTAACTTAGTTGCTCGAGAGAGGGCTTTTCCACTCAATTGCTTTCGTAGCCCAAAGAAACAGTGATTAGCAAGAGTTATTCTTCGTCTGATCTCGGCGCCGGCGGTGTTATTGCCCGTGTTAATAGCGGAGCCTAGGTAGACAAACTCCTCTACTACCTCGAAGTTGTATGCGTCTATTGTGACGTTCTGTCCGAGCCGTGTCGGTGTTCGTTTTTCCCTCATTTACCCTCATTTTTGCCGCTTCTGTCGCAATTCTCACAAAGGCGCCATTGACATCACACTGTGTTCTATCCATTTTATCAATATCATCGGCGTACGCGAGAAGTTGAACAGATTTTTGGAAGAAAGTGCCTCTGGTGTTGACGGCGGAATTCTGCACTATCTTCTCAAGATAGTAAGTAAACAATAGAACATCATAGTAGAATCGCAGTCAATGCTGGGGATTTGGAAAGACCACTTCTGTAGACTGTATAAAGGCGACGACGAACAAACCACCACCGTCAGACAGGAGCCTTTCATCGGACACGATGATAGCCAACAATTCCGTGAACCCGACCTAAAAGAATTTAACATTTTATTAAAAAAAAAAAAACAATAATAATTATGATAACGAAGAGAGCGATTCTGCATTTAATGAGAGCGTTCAATCTTTTTTTCATCAAGAAAAAAGTCATATGTTCATCAGAAATAAGATGTTCTACACTTCTACAGCGATAGAAATACTCTCTCAAACACATCCATACTTTCACAAAAGCTTAACCTCGATTTAAATGACTAAAAAAAAGAAGAAAAACATCCACCTTCAATCCATGACGATAAACCTGTGTAATTAAATTAAGTGTATCAAGAAAAGAAAACAAAAATTGAGCGTCTTCGTCTCGTGAGTAATAGTCACGTGTTGTCTAAATTTAAAGTAAACCCAAATCGAAAATTCAATGTCTTGAATGAATTCTCGTTCGCAAAGCAAATAAAAAAAATAAATAAAGAAAAATATTTTATAAATAACCCCTTGATCGAGCAGACCCAAACAGATGCAACTTTTTGATTTAAATTTAAATGAAAAAGTTACAGTGAAAGAATGGCATTTACATTTGCAAACAAACACAAACTTATGACATCAGTTATCACCCTCAAGTGCGATTATTTTCTGAAAATTGTGTCAAAAACGGATGCAACGTCATTAAATCACTTATAAATACAGTGACAGATGAATTTTCTGAATGAAATGACAATTCATTTTGATACTAATTAAATGGGTGTATTTTAAAACTCGATCAATTAAATACAAGTGCGCTGAACCAAATAGACAACGGTTTATTTCCGTTTAAAAAATTGCAACAAACTTGTAAAAATCTTTAATTGATAGTTGACGGTTGAATTCTAGACATATGGTTGGCATTTCTAAAGCGATTTATATTGGAAAATTTGAAACGAAGCAAAGGTAGTGTCCGTAGGTTAGTGGTTAGGTGCGTTGGCTGCTAAGCGGAACGTCGTGGGTTCGAGTCCTACTCGTGCCCATAGTTTTTATTTCATCTTTCACGAACACTACCTCTTGCGAAGAACTGACAAAACTTCCAAGAGTATCATCTGTCATGAAAAAGTGCTTCTCAACTTTGCCGTTCGCAATCGGCGTTGAATTATAGGTCCCCTCAATCCTTCACACGCACCTAGAGAATTGTTGATGAGAGCAAGCCACTTAGGCTTTGGTTCTTCATAAGCTCTAGCGCCACTCTATTTTTAAATACTCTTATAGGGTTGTTTTTTTTTTTGGTAATGCGGAAGGATCGAGCTAGCTGGCGGAGACTGTTGATTGAGGCCTAAGTCCACAACGGACTGTAGCGCCACCTTAAGTAAGTAAGTAATCCGGAATTTATACACAGAACTGTCCGATTCCGGACAGCGTTGCCGATTTTTTTTTTGATATCGGGCTACTTTTGAAAAAAAAAATTGGACCATTTTCATCTTTTCAGGGCCACAAACAAAAATGAAAGGAATGGACTACTATATCTTTTTAAATTCATTTGTACGTACAGCGGAATGTTGAGAAAGGATTAGTGAAACCGCTTATACTCTTACAACATTGTCAATTTTGATTGCTCTGTCCAAATATTAATAATGTAACAAGATGGGAAACTGACTTACGTTTCACTCCTTAGATCCCGCAATTTTCATACATCTTCATTTTCTTTTTCTTTATGTCTACATGAATAAAAATGTGAGTTACAAAAACAAAGAGATGAGGTGAGATTTTTCTTTGAACAGTTCTCTTTTGTTTGTTTTCGCATTTTCAAATTTAATGTGGATTGCTAGAATGAATTTTGAAATTGTCATTGTATTATGATTTTGGATGCGTTCCGAAACTTAAGACCGAAGATATATTTTCTTGTGCCTTACCTATGTTTAAATGTAGAGACGCATTCAGTTGGTTAAAAATACTGGCGTAAAATTATAGTCCGCTAATGAACAATGTTAAAGTATTAAGTGTTAGAATATGCTGATTCAACTGAAGCTAATAACGAGATTTAGCGAAGTAGATTAAGGACAAATCTCGACTTTTCTGAATTTATGGTAGAAAAAACTTAGTGTAATCCAAAGTTTTGATCTACGAATATGTAAGCTAAATCCTACAAAAGATTTGTTCTTAAACTACTTCGCTAAATAATGCGATTAGCGTCAGTGGAATCAGCAATTTAAATAACGTTTAAATCATGTTTGAAACGTCGTTTAAGCTAGTATGACACTAATCTTGTTCATTAGCTGATTATAATTTTTCGTTATTGAATTGAAGATACATTAGGTAAGTTTCATTATCAATTTGATAATTGTTCATTAAATTTTATTTATTTTTATTAACAGTTAAAACTCACATACATGAGATGAAAAATTTGTCGGTGTTTTCATATAACTATATGATTTATGAGATCGTTTCCAAAAATAAGTAGAACAAAGTTTTAAAATCCTTCATATTCATGTCGCATTGTTGAAAAATAAAAATCATAAAACATTTAATACAGAAATGTATTGTTCTGATTTGTCATGTTTTTTTTATTATAATTAAAGGAGAATGGGCAAAAATATATGGTAGCTGGTCCACCTAGTGAACAGAAACCCCACCTATGATAACAACTTAATACTATGGAGTATATCAACATTTGAATATTTTTTTTGTCGAGAACAATGGGAGATGGGTAAAATAAGCGACCAAAAAATATGAAAAACACTTTGCGAAATCGAATAAACAAAGTAGAATTTTACTATATTACATGATAGTATCATCAAGAATAACGTTATTCATATTGAAAGCTGGTGGTATGAACACGCCTTGATGTCGGGCCCAAGATAGAGACCATAAAATCGATATTACATGTGCACAAGTACCAATAGTGCGACGCCCTGTATTTCTTCCTTCCGCTTCCGGATAAACAAGAATATATGTATAGTACTGCTTAGATCTACTATGCCGGGACTGTATATTTGCTCTCAGTAAAAATGTTCGTTGTCCTGGGTCTATATTGTATCGATTTAAATCTCCAAGTTTGTAATCTGTGTACAAATCGATGGTAAAAATTCCATTATTAAAATGCTCAGCACAGTATGAGCGGGCAAGTTTAATATGGTAAGTTCCCAGAGCGATCAAAACAAGATCTTCTTCTTGTAATTGTGGAAAATCTGCAAGCTCTGTTTTCTTCCATTTTGAGTGTCGCAAGCCAAAAACAATTAGTGAATGAATGAAAAAATATCGTGAAAACTTCCGGCGAAGAAAAGCGAGTGAAAGCTAGTGCTTTGGTTACTACGGATCAAATAAAGAAAGCAATAATGGAATCGGCTAATGCGAAAGTCGATAGTTGAAAGTAAAAACGACATTTTCGCTCTATAAATCGTCGATTTTGAATATTAATTAACGACTATAGCCTTATCCGATTCCAACCCATAATTTTGGTACTGTTTGGTGATAGTATCATCAAGAATCATGATATTCCTGTTGACGAACATAAGTATAAAAGCTCCTTAATATCGGACTGCATAAAAGTCACCAAAAGTAATCCGTTTGATAATTTTAACGGAAAAATATTTAAATTAACTTTTTCATTAATTGCAATCTTCGTTGCCATGTACTGCTGGAACCCCATGGTTTACAGATTTGTGCCCATATAATAAAATGATGTACTAAAACTAAGCTTTCCAACGATGTATATATCATTCGTGGACGCTAGGTGGACCAATTTGCCCATTCTCCTTACACACACATATTTGTAATCCGTAAATTTTAGCTTGTAAGAATCTGTCACTTTGACAGCCTTGTTTCCCATCTTGTGTTTCGATTTATTTTTCTTCCAAAACTTCAAATGACAAAAAAAAAAAAAAAAATTGTTATGTTTCCACTATTCCAATAATTAGTGATTGATTTTTCTGATACCTATTACCGGCTGTTTATTGGACTGAAACTTTTTCTTTATTTTCATTCATGTTGAATTTTGATGTCGGAAATTCGACTGCTTGATACATTTTGATGCCATGTACTGCTTTTAACGCAATTTTACTTTTTTACTATCTTTTCGAACACTTCCCTCTTCTGCTCACTTTTACTCACTTTTTGTCCGGAAATATTCAAATTTACCGGTGAATTTAGTCCCCAGATGGTAAGACCATATTTACTGTGATAGTATTGGTAAAAACACGCATACTTTCACAGTAATTTGTAGGCAACTGCATTGATTCCCATCTTGCTACTTATTTAATCTTTGGCTCTGTCTCTGTTTCTGTTTTGTCATCGGAGTTGTTCAAAATGAACGTATTCAGTGTTTTGTGAAGATTTATGAAACTGGGTTACGCTTAAAGTGAAATATTTATAAATCGAACTCGTCGTTTTCAATGAAGAGTTGAAATTTTAATGTATATGAATAAATGTTCTGTATATGGTTCAAAAACTTTTTTTGCGGGCCATTCTCGAGCTTTCGGGCCACAGAGCCATTTCAAAAATATAGGGCCAAAATGGCTCGTTCGGGCCATTTCGGCAACGCTGATTCCGGATATCAAAAGAACATGCAAACAAATTTGTTTGCTTCTAATGGTTGAATGCCTATGTATTTGTGAAACCTCATACACAGAATTGCAGATGACATGACATTGTTTTTATTTTCTTTGTTTGTAAACATGGCGGCGAATACGTATGTGCATGTATGCGTGATTCTGTTTTTGATTTCGACTTCAAATTCGGAATCGTTTTTCTGTTCTATTCAGAACAAGAACTGTCATCTTGTGCCAAGTGAACGAATTCAGAATCGTTCGGAACAGTTCCGGACGACAAAAAAACAAAAAAAAAACGCTTTTAGAAGTCTGAAAACCTACAAGTTCCTAGCCCCATTGTTAGTTTCTTATTATTCTTGTTTGTTAAATAAAGAAATGTTTTTATTTTCCTTTTAGCCAATTCCCATTTGATGCTAGTCAAGTGCGCATACTTTTATTTCGGGAATGTGATAGCCGTGGCAGACGTCTACTCTTCGACTCCAATGCTCTTCAGAAAGTCACATTGAAAGATTTTGAAATACGACTCAGTACTACCAATAAAATTTTTGATGAAAATATAACCGTTAAATCGGACATAAATTCGAGTAACACGTATTGCAAGGGACAATCGAATGGCTACGTTGAAGCTGCTGATGGATGCTTGTATAGGGTAAGTATTACAACTTTGATTTAAAACTTTAACGAATATGTATGATGTTCGCAAATTCGGAAAATAAAAGTAAACCCTGCTATGTGACAGCTGTCATAATTCGATATTTGACAAACGGTACGACACATATTTTTACCAAAACTATCTCAGTGAACTTGAGCAAACCACCTCATTTTTGCTGGTGTTTTTGCTCATTTATTTACATACACGAGGTAACAGTGAAATAAAATTTAAAGTATCCGGAGGGTAAAACGTAAGTCAGTTTTCGATCTCCTTTTGTCTCTGGTTTGCCACAATAACAATTTTGCAAGAAAAGTTTCCTGATTGGGTAATTTATTTCTCGAAGAGAAATTGTTTAATGGGTTACGTCAAGGCTAATGCTCCACAATCAATATACAAGAACTTGACGATGAAGCTATTACAATGCTACTTGACCTCCGCTACATTCTGTGCGCTCCCCGTTACCCGCAACCCCGCTACCCCGTTACACAGCTACCCCACTTCCAGCTACCCTATTACCGGGTAAGCCACTACCCGCTACCCATTACTTCTACACGCTACCCGCTACACTTATCGCTATCCACTTTCCTGCTACCCCTTTACCCCGCTACCAGATTCCCCACTACCCGTTACTCACTATCCGCTACCCACTACCTAGCTTATCGCTATCCGCTTCCCCGGTACCCATTATCCGCAACCCGCTACCCTGGCCATATCTCATAAACGGCTTGGTTGATTCTTATTTAAAACCTATCTAAGTGACTACCCGAACATTCCCTCAAAATTTGATCATCTTACGTAGGTCCGGACCATCCCATCGCATTTCTTGGATGGCTTGAATCGGCGCAGGGACATAAGTCCCAGGGACATAAGTCCCAATTTTTTTCTTTGGGACTTATGTCCCACCTAAGTGAGACATAACACCCAAATTGAGTTTGGGATTTAAGTCCCACCCAAGTGGGTCATAAGTCCCAGTTTTTTTTCCATGAAAGTGGGACATAAGACCCAAATAAAAAAAAATATAGTTTGAATAAAAAAATAGTAAATAAGAAATCGTCACTGAATACAGCAGTATTAACTATGAAAATTTCACAAATTATCCATTTACAGAACAATGTCTGTGCAGCGAAGCGCACCGGATCCGCTAGTAATTGAAAAAAAATTCCCTTAGTTTCATCTAAAGGCTAACACGAACAAAATAAAACAAAAATTATCCAAATCCGTCCAGCCGTTTGTGAGTTATTACGTTACACACGAACAGGATTTCATTTTTTATATATAGATTTAAAAAAAATTGCAAGGTTAAACCACTTTATTCTGTATCTTCGAAACAAATGGTGGAGAAAAGAAAGTTAAAAGATTTTAGACAAGTATACAAATTTTGATATTACAAATATATATGCATGTATCAAACTTATTTTTTGAAAATATGAGAACAGAGACTTGCATATAAAATTTAAGTTTTAGAGACTTAATCAAATTAAAGCCCAAAAATCGCGCGATTTTTGGGCTTTAATTTGATTAAGTCTCTAAAACTTAAATTTTATATGCAAGTCTCTGTTCTCATATTTTCAAAAAATAAGTTTGATACATGCATATATATTTGTAATATCAAAATTTGTATACTTGTCTAAAATCTTTTAACTTTGATTGATGTTATTGAATGGTTTGAATATATGCAGAATTTTTTCTCAAAATTTGAAGTACAGTGCCATCAATATCGAAAACAAAGGATGCTTTGGAAGATATTAAAAAACTGGTTCGAACAAGGTGCAGATTTTCCTAAGTATTTAAGTTAAGGGCACTGTAAAAAAACATCTTTCCTGGTATTGAAATAATTCTAATTTTATCATTAAGCAATACATACATTTACATTATATGTGGGACATAACGCCCAACTTTTTTTTTTGGGCCTTATGACCCACTTGGGTGGGACTTAAATCCCAAACTCAATTTGGGTGTTATGTCCCACTTGGGTGGGACATAAGGCCCAAAAAAAAAAGTTGGGCGTTATGTCCCTGGGACTTATGTCCCTGCGCCGCTTGGATCTGCTGCTTGGATCTGCTTTATAGCAGTCAATGGCTTCCGCTAGTTGTTCGGCTGCACGTGGTCTGTTAAGGGACCTAACATTCTAAGTGCAGAACCGAATTTCGTTGTCCTTAAATCGTTTGCGTGGGTCGTCATCATTAATTCCGTCCGTATCCGAGGCTTGTCAGTGGTTCGGAACTATATATAACCGAGCAGTCACCCCGACGCACGACCCTCAACCTGGAGGGCCAGGTCTTCAGTTTAACTCTAAGACGAAGAGCCGGCCAAACCGCTCCTTAAAGGAATGGGCTACGAATATGTCGTAGTAGCCCTGTAAGGTAAGTTTATCCTGACTGGAACTGTAGACGCAACCGTTGATTCCATCTTTAGAGTTCTTCCGCTGCCGCCTGTTGAAAAGGAGGCATGCCTTAGTGGACGCATACTTTTTCCCTCTCTCTCTCTCTCTTTGCTGCCGCCAACAACTTCCCACTGGGGTTGGAATGGAACCCAATCTTCGGGTAAGGTACTGGACACTCGATGTTTACCACGGGGAGGTGGAGAATAGGAGTTGATATACAGAGGTTTCTGTGGACGCTTGTGTCCTCTTGAATGCACGTGTCTACCCTTCGAACATCATATATTACAAAGCGCTCTTCTTTAAATTGGCTAGCAAATTTCCATAGCAAAACAGATTTTATGGCAAATAACAATAATTAGAATTTCAAATGCATATTTTTTACGTGCACTTTCCTATTGAGAAAGTAAACCAAAAGTTAATTTTTTTCTGTTTATAGGTATTCATTTAACAAAGATAAGAAATATTAATTGCACAAAATGGCATTAATTTTCCACTCATTCTAACGTAATCAACGACCAAGCAACGGTTCTAAACACCTTTCACAAAAGTAAACAAAAACCCTAATTACGTACAGCGGCGTGATACGTAAACAGTAGGTACACACCCAGAGCAACTCGAGTTAACTTGTCACATGCTTTCACAAATGTGGTGGCAAGTCAGTCTAATCGAGCACAAGAATAAATCATTTTTATTTACAAACTAATTAAACGTTAATTTATTATTATTGATCTTTCAATCATTCCTCTTCTTATCGTACGAACATATGTGCGTTTTATTGGTTTACTATCGTATCGGCAAACATTTCCACCGATGACATCAATCTATAACCTATAGCTCTATTTGTGTGTAGCTCACATGACATCTTGATCTTGCCCACCTCATTTCATTTGACACGTCAACGTCTTCTTTATTTCTATCTACAGCAAAAACGAAGACACAAGAAATCAATCAAACTGCATACATACATACATAATTTGCTTTAGGCATCTATACATCAGAAATAATGTAAAAATAATTGTTTTACTATCTTGTACTTGAACGAAACTATGGCCTTGCCGGTTTGATCTTTGATTCTCAAGTTGCACTTAGCGGTAACATATTAAAAACAACAACAACTTGATCAAATGGAAAGAAAAACAAACAATGATGACTCCTTGCTAATTTCTAAACACACACTTCTGTCAATAATTGCTTCTAATCAATCTTTGCAAATGGTTTGTTAAAAACTGACAACTTATCACATGAACACTGTTACTTTTTGAAGAGGTTAAAGCTTTTAAGTGTTTGTAAACATTTAAAGAACTCAAAAGTCATGTGATACCTAACGAAACATAATTTTTAAATAATTGAGTTGTTATACCAGGTTAATGGTTGCCAACTGCTGTATATTTCTTTTTTAATGGCATCGAATATTTGAGCTGTTGTTCGGTGAGGTTTCCGCGCTGACGTTTGAATACAATTTTTGCTACTTGTTAATTCATATTTACATTTAAACATCGTTTTTTTATATTTACTAGGACTCAAGTGGGGGAGTATTGAACTTAGATGCCGTTTTAAACTTAGTCCTTCGTGTTTATAATGACTAATGCAAGGCCAGACTTTACTGTCATTCTTTCCAACTAGTAAGTTAGGTTAGAGATCATTTTACACAATTCTCGATTATACGCTTAAAATGAACAGTGCACAAAAAAAAAACAATTTGTTATAGCAATTTGGCATCAGTTCTGCCTACCGTTAGACAAAGACATAACATAGGAACACCACTTGCTTTGCTACATGCAAATATTTTCTCAAACAATATGCTCTAGAATCAACAAATGCTAGATGGTCACAAAGTACCACCTAGCAACCAAACAAATATGGCCAAGCATAGACCTGAAACGGTCAAAAGGCTTGATTTCCCTGAGCAGACAAAATATAAGCTCTACAGTTGGAGTCATAATATTTGGCATCACAAGTTGATATGTAAATGAGAGGACAAAGAAAAGGAACGTCAGCGGGAATTTTTCTCCAGAGAACAGAAAAATCTCCTGCTCAGAGAAGCAAGCCAAGAGAATGAAGAAAAGAGATCTGGATAGAGAAAGCGAAAGAGAAAGAGAAAGAACGCATGGAACATACAAAAGTGGCCATGGTTTTCTTTGATTTAAAATAAAACGATAGCAAAATCATAGCTTGCTTGGATAATTGTTAAATGAAATGAATTTCGAATGAATTTCTGAATGAATTGTTGATTGTGTGGATAATTATTGCCGCTAACTAAGCGGATATAAAAAATTGTTGTTGTTGCATTTTGCATTTAAAGCACTATTCACATGAGCACAAACGACGACCAACGAATGAACGACAATTCGTCGATTTTGACATTTCTTTCACATGAGAGTTCTAAATTCGTCGCGAATGAACAACCAAAACACAAGGCAAGAATGATTTTTGAGGTTAGACGCGCGCGAACATTTTGTTCGTTGGTAGTGTGGATGATGTGGAACGCGAATAGAATTTTGGCAGTTCGTATCAACTACAATTCTTTTCGCGACGAATAAATTTGTTTTCTCAAATTTATTAACATTTGAGATTAAAAGTTTAATTTATGCATCACAAACCAAACATTAACTATACTTTTATCGTTTTGTTGAGAATTTGTAAGAAAATACCGCTTCAAACGTATGTAAAATCACTTTTCTTCATTCATTCGTCGTTCGTTGGTCGTGCTCATGTGAAAAGTGCTTAAGCGTATATACGCGCCCAAAAAAAAAAAAAAAACGCCTATTGTAAACCATGTTATTTTTCGGGTAAAAAGAAAGCAGAAAAGGTCACTGACACTAGGTTGACTTCTGACAGACTTTTTGGATTTTGTTTTTGTTCTGTTTTGTTTTTTTTTTTGTTTTTTTTTTTGTTTTTTTTTTTTTTTTAAGGAATAGAAATAGTGGTAAAGATCTGGTATATGCTTGAATAATTGTTGAGGTTAAATTGAGGAAATCTCTTGTCTGAATTTGAGAGCATACATTAGTATACCATCGAAACTTATAGAATTTATTCGTATACACGTCCTAGATCTGAACTTGTTTTTGTGTTTTGGATCCGCTAGTTCCCTTCATGCTTGTGTGACTGAATTAATTCTAAACAACGCGAATGATTTTGATTGAATGGTTATAAGGTTCGATAACCTATTTGCAATACTTATCCGGCTCCCGATCCATGTGGGAACTCAGCCTGAGATACAACAGATTTCCATCGGCAACGGTCCATAGCACTCTCCAGTCGCCAAACTCCTCAGTCACTTGGTTCTTGTACCAAAGGTTCGCTCTTCCTTGTCGCCTCGAATCTGGGGGCTACGATGAGAAGACTTTCTTGGCTGGAGCGTCGTCGTCCATTCGAGTCAATGTAGTCGTCTTTTCATGGCTTTCTGGACTACATCCACATCTTGGTACAGATCGTACAGTTTGCGGTTGAACCTTCTTCTCCATTCGCCATAGTCGCATACGGGACCGAAAATCCGTCGAAAGTGTCCAATTCCCTTTTTTACTTATCGTTCAACACTTGTCGCCGCGCCGGCCGTAGAGTAGAACTGGTAAAATCAAAGACTTGTATAGCAGACACTTTGTCTTTCGGGTGACGGATTTTGAACCCAGTTGTTTGGCTAAACTGAAGTAACAGCGGTTCGCTTTGGTAATTCTTCGACGAATCTCCTCTAAGGTGTCATTTGTGGGATTGATGTTTGTTCCAAGCCATCCAAGGTATGTGAACTCCTTAACGACCTCGAAATTGTTGTTACCAACAGTGACGTTTTGTCCTAGGCCGTCTTGATAGCAGGTTCTTTGTTTTCTCCTTGTTCACTTCAAGACCAACGAGCTTTGGCTGTTTTTCAATCGTTGTGAAGGCCTCAAACAAATCTCTTTTGGAGCCAATGATGTCTATATTGTCCACATAGCCAGAAGCTGGGTGAATTTGTTGAAGATAGTGTTTTTTGTGCCCACACCAGCCTCGCTCACTCTCTGCTCCAGGAATATGTTGAAGAAATCAAATGACAGCATATCTCCTTGTCTAAACACTGTGCATGTTTGAAACAACAAATGAGCTGTTACCCCCATTTGCACACTTCACTGAAGCATATTTTTGGTTAAGCGTCATGTGGCACAGGTGGATCACTTTGTTCGGGATCCCGAATTCAGACATCGCCATCATAAGCTCTTGGCGGTGAATGCTTTCATAAGCAGCTTTGAAGCCGATGAAAAGATGGTGAGTTTCGACACGAAATTCATTGGTTTTCTCAATGATCTGCCTTATTGTGAATATTTCGTGTATCGCTGTTCTGCCTGACCTAAGCCAAACTGGAACCTGCCGATGATCGTGTTGTAGAGCGGCTTAAGACGCTCACACAGCACGTTGGATAGGACTTTGTATGCAACACTAAACAGGGATATGCCTCGGAAGTTTTTGTATGACATAGGATAGCCTTTTTGCAGATGGGTCATATGGAACGTATCGACCAGTCAGTGCGCATGCATTCTTCCTCCCACACTTTGTTGATGACATGATAGTGCATGTGGTACATCAAAACACCTCCTCCATATTTAAAGAGTTCCGCAGGTATGCCATCCGACCCGGCGGACTTGTTATGTTTAGCTTTGGATGGCTCTTTCTACCTCTTCTGTGCTGGGGGCTGTTACTGGGTCTTCATTGACTGGTCTCGTTTCTCTTTGGTCATTGGCTCGCTCGTCATTCAATTGCGCATTCAACATTTGCTGGAAGTCGTCCTTGAATGCATCAACAATTCCTTGTGCTTCAGTGACTAGGTTTTCTTTATTGTTTCGAAGAGTCTTTTTCACGGTTCTGAAACCAGTAGCTAATTGCTTCGACCTTTTAAAGAAGCGTCGCGGTGTTGTTTTCGGCACGTGATTCTTCTTGATATTTGAACTTAGAAACTGCGGATGCTCTTTTCTTCCTTCGCAGAGTCTGCTCTTGTTTTCCGTTGCAGCTTGCAGCACCTGTAAGTGTGCATTCTCGCG
The DNA here is from genome assembly GCA_920937365.1 of Sphaerophoria rueppellii. Classification (NCBI taxonomy): domain Eukaryota; kingdom Metazoa; phylum Arthropoda; class Insecta; order Diptera; family Syrphidae; genus Sphaerophoria; species Sphaerophoria rueppellii. The sequence goes on from CAKKXW010000001.1 coordinate 96,044,611, forward strand.
CATTCATCATCATATCACGAGTTCTCAAGCTTAAGGGGTATTTTGTCATTCAAATTTGATTGCTCTGGCAACAATGTAATGATTACTTTTCAAATTATCAATTTAATTCCTCCTCTTAATGTGCACAATTTGCTTACAATCAAATTAGGGGTCTTTAGCTTTCGGGTCCAACATTAACAATAAAATCGCCATTAAGTTCTCACACCATTGTCTGACTACAATTTAACTGCTGACAAGTCGCGTCGACCGATGTCTCATACGAAATCAGTAAATCTAATTGATGGTTTGTTGTTTGATGAAAACAAACACAACTCACGAGACACATGATATATTCTCAGATGATATGTGACGTGTGACTCCAAGTAAGGTGGTCTCGGTACTCGGTCTGCCTGATGTGTGCGCTCTGTGCGTCACCTACTGAGTTATTATTACTTTATGTAAATTCCAGCCTGATTTATCACATGGTTTCTTTGTTAAGTTGAATTTAGTCGGAAGTAAATTTTCTCAAAAACATTAGGTCTTGTGACTTTTGAATTACGACTGAAACTAGTTTGCGCAGCTGTGCTTCAGCTTCAGTCTCCATTGATAATGAGGGGCTGGCTTGGTATATATTTGAGTCATGCTAATATTTACGTTCTAAGAACGTATGTATGTGTGGTTGTGTAGTATTTTAGTTATCTTTAAAGAAGTTAAATAATTTTTGAATCAACAATTCATTGGTTTTATCTGTCCACAGCACAATCGCCCCAGTATGGCAGACATCCCGACGGTTGGTGAAATGGTTTTCGGTGCACTAGCCATGTCGTTTCGTGGCACTGCTCTCAAAGTACACTGGTTAAGATCTCCACCGCGAATGCTGTGTTCTCAAGTATTTCTCTCACCAATGACATCATCACACCACCACCAACATCATGTATCCGCCAGCCATTTGACGCCAAGAAACTCAATAACCAGCGACCATAGTTCCGTCGACGGATTCTCAATGAATTCATTCTCCATGCTGAATATAGATCGGAAAAATTCAGATATTTCTGAACGTATCGGAGACAGATATACCAATCCACTTGATGTCCCTGATGCCAATGTGAATATTACCGCCAAACGTTATTCGGCCACTTACAGTACCGGTGATTCGGGCTACAGCGGCGGAACAACATCGAATGACCAATGGACTGTAACAACTGGAAGTCTGTCATATCAGTATTCAACTCGAAGTAGTTTAGGTTCAGTTATATCTGATCCATCAGAATCAATGCGAAAATTTAGCCTCGACTCATCGTCATATTTGGCTTCGCAATGTAGCAATGTATCTAGTGATGGCAGTCTGCAACGACGAATCTCACGGAATCTCCTGACGTCTTTTGAAAATCAAAATTCATTGAATGATTTCATTGGATTTCTAAGTGACAATAATTATAGCAGCAATGCAGCCCAGACAAGTGGTGGAAGTGATGGGTGTGTAGCTCCACAATATCGACGAACAAGTGTGGCGAATGAAAGTCGTAGTAATCCGGAAATTGGTCGACGACGTGATGTGAGTCATTCACATAAAATGACCCGTCGACCGAGACTTGGCCTGGCCGTGTGCATCACCATGAGTGAGTCTTTTGAGGATGAAATGGAGATGTTTTGTTCGGAGCATATTGCTCTGCTGGAATCAATGTTGGGTCGACTTCGGATATCATCGGAGAAGGCCTACATCAATCATAAAGACTTTTTAAAGGTTTGACATCATATTTGTAAGCTTAAAAGGCTTTTGAACAGTTTTTTTTCTTCTTCCTCATAGATAATGGTTCATGCTTGGCAGACGACAACTCAATGGCTAATGGATCTCTTCAAAGCTCCGCGGATAAACGTTCCTGTTTGGTTGAGTATAACGACGAGTGGTAGTAAATACTCAAAAGGTGTTGCTGATCGTTTTGTGCATGAGCTGTGCTCTCTTCTTTCTATGGCCGATACCAAAAACACAAATTTGTAAGTATTCATCAAGTTTTGTCTACAACTCGTCCTTATAATTAATCATTTTGATTAGCTTTGTCAGCACAATATTAACAGCCGTTCTCACTCACCACCTGGGCTGGGTATCAACGATAACAAATTTTAATTCACCAACAAAATCAAGCGCTGCAGCAATCGAGCAACGAGCCAAACTTCTCGAGGTTTCACAAAAGTATCCCTACAACGTTTTGTGGGCGCAAATTGGTGATTTGTATGGTGCGGTTGGCACACCGCCCAAAGTCTCACGTACAATTATTTACGGAACCGAAAAACTGCCAACAGAGCGGTTGCTGAACATTCTAACCTATTTTATTCGCTGTGGCGAGATTAGGCGAACGTCAAAGTCTGAAGATTTCAATAAAGAAATAATCAACGACATTATTATGAATCAAAGCAATAATCAAGCTTCTACCAAAAATGCGTCGACTTTAACTAACGGGAATAGTTTTTTCCCATCGGGTGGTTTGACAAGAACGTCGACTTGCAAGACCAATTTAGCCGAGTTATGGAATGACAATGAAGAAGATACCGCCGAACTGCCACAAGAGTTCAACATTAGTCGTATGAATGATATTCCAAACGTGCTGGCATTTCGTGACTCAAGACTTGTTCAGCAAGAACTTCGAATAGGAAATTATTTAATGGACCCAGGTATTGTTAAGGGTTCTCTGACCAATCTCAATCTCAGACAAGAGGATGGATGTAAAGAACGAATCAAATTGACCATCACAACGCCGGAAAACATCGAAATGCCCGTCGAACCAATCGAAGCCGACGACGCTGGTGTCCTGGAAGCTATCGAAATAGAATCAGGCGATGGAATAGACCAAAAGAACTCAACGAGTGCCTTCTTCTGGACACCAATAGTTAAAGAAGGCCTCAGTTGCAGTGATCTCCAAAAAATGCCAATGAATCGAAAACTTGGCAAACGTTCAACTAGCTTCAACAGTCTCCGAGGAATGTCGTTAGCTGATAGTGGTGAAAAAAGCAACGTGTTTACAGAATTGAAGCCAATCAGTGAGAAGCACACAAGTCTTTCCGATTTGATAACTGAGAACAGTATTGGTAAGGGAAATCGTTTGGCTTGGGGCGTCGAAACGATTCGAGAGACCATAACAAGTGAGAATGAAGTCAAATATTTCGATGAGCAAAAATTGAACACACAAAAGGAGGAGGAGGAGGAGGATAACTCGGTTGTTTTCGTTTTGGGAGACAACGAACGGCTAGTCAACATCAAACGCAGCAATGAAGATCTCACTTCTAATCCGAATAGCCAAGTGCAGCCTGAATTACAAACGTCGTTGTCAAAGAAACAAGTTTGCCCCCACCATCCGCATCAGCATAATACCCATAAGAAACATTCCGGGGTGAAATTCGATTTTGCCCAATATCCTCAGATTTATGCGAACTACATGAAGAACAAGAATCTAAGTGATTTTGACTTTATGGAGAAGCCACAAAAGTTTGAGATGTTTGGCGGTTCGTCAGCAGTTGCCGGAACAAGTGCATTGTCAGCAGTTGCTGCCGCTGCAGCGGCCGCAGCAAAAGACGACATTTCTGTGACGTCAGAGTTCTGTGAATTCTGTCAAAATTCAACGAACGGCAACAAATCGTATCAGACTCCATCGAATGCCACTGAATTGGAATTCGATACAGATGAAGATCATTCCGTGTATAACAATCAACAATCGATTGAGAACAATGTCGATCCAACGAAACCGTCCTCATCATCTGTGATGGTAACAGCAACTGAAAATAAAAATGTCAAAATAACTAGAGCTCGCAAGACAACAGACATTAGTTTGATGGTATTGCCTGTGCCTGGAACCAAAGAGCAGGCAATTGAGAACGATGCTGTGGCAAAGTGTGACATCAAACTAAAGGCAGGATTTATTCCGTCGTTGTTTTTGAACATCAATGACCACTATGTGTCAGATATGGTTTTGCAGGTAAAATGGAGTTTAAAACTTCATCTTCGAAAACAGACTCAATATTTTCTTTATTTTTATTCAAAAGGCAACATCAGCCCCGCCCCACAAATGGGAACTCAATGTCAGAGAAGACCTCGCCCTTGCAACACACTCTGCTTCACTGATTTCAACACCAGCTGAAAATGTTGCAGTTATTGCCGATATGGAAAATTGGTAAGGCACACAATGTTGTTTATTTTTTGCTTTGAAATAAAATTCCAACCTTTTTTCAGGGATGTCAAAATAATCTCGTCTCAAAATCAAACAATCCCTTTCTCAAGTGTTGTAAGTGGACCGGTTGGAATGTCTCAATTGGTTGCTTCAATGCTCGAAACTGTCTACACCATGAACAGCTCTGGAATACCGTCGTATGAGGTATGTTCTTCATTATTAAACCAAAAGTACAACTAATCTTACTCTTGATATTTTGTCCTCTAGTGCCTCTCGTTCTTAGAGTCAAAACTGCAAGAAATTTATATGCATTCAGAGTCACTGGCATCGTTCCTGCTTGCTACTGATTTTTGTTCCTTAAGTGCCGTCACCACAGCACTAAATCTAACCGAAAACGATGTTCCATTACTATTATCAGTGGCTTCAATTCACACACCACAAATAACAAAAAAATGTGGCATTAGTTTTAGATGACATCTTTTCAATAATTATTGTCGCATCAGTCATTAAAATAAGTTGTGCTTTAAAATGTAAATAAAATCTAAAGACTAACGGTAATTTAACAAAAATAACGCGTCGCCCAAATAATAAGCAATACTCTTAAATTAAATCATCATTATTCTCAACAATCATACACTCACACACACACATTTACACAACATTCATTTGACTTTGTGATATTTACTGCGCATAGGTATTAAACAGTTATTTCTTCAACATTTTTAATTTAACGTTTCATTAATTCATTTCTGTTCACTTTTCACTACAACAACAACGTTGTAACTATTCAAATTAATTTAAACAATCAGTTATGAAATTTAAATTTAAGAGATAACTTATATTATTTTCTGTAATTTATTTGTATGTATTTGAAATAATACTCTTGTTTGTGTTTTAAGTAAATCTCGGTTGTAAGCAAGAATTAAACAAAATAATTTATATTTGTATTTTTGGAATATTATTGTAACGGAAAAACAATCAATATTTAAACAAAAATAATAAAATACGGTCTTCGAAAAAATTAATTGTTGTTAAGCAATATCACAGCTGAAGTCCAACAAAGCCGCTAGAGCAGATAATCTAGCGCTGCGTAGCGGTTCAAAGCAGCAGGCTGTGATGTGCTTCCCAGCCGAGGTGGTGCCAAGGTCTATTGAAGAAAACACGAAACTTCAATGGTCATGAGATCCTCAAAAAAAATCATGAGATTGCTTATTCTTCATTGCGCCCTTAATAATCAATATAAGCTTATAATTCACCATAAAAATTTTAAGTAAAAAAATACATATGAGATTAGTTCATTCTCTTTAGTTTTAAGATAACATTTAGTGGTATATATTTAAAAAATTAAAAATAATACAAAAAAGAGCACGGTAGTGCCCAGCCAAGTTCTAGTACTACTCCCTTTTTACAGGATCGAACTCAAGCACTATTGAACCTAAAGAGTTAGAAGACTCAAATTTGAATTACGTAACTTCATAGAGACAAAGGCCCTGTTTTGTAGAACCACTAGTTCCTGAGATATTAATTAACAGTAACAATTTCAAAAAACTTATTGACTCACTCACTGACTGATCATCCAAATTATGAAGCACTTCTAACAATAGCAGAATCTTAAAATTTGTACACTGGTAGGTGTGAATATAAAGTAAAAAATCGAAAATTTCATTTTGCACATTCAGGGAGCGTGGTATCCACCCACTTTCTTAAAATGGTCGTAGGATATTGAAATTCAGAATTCTAATATGGTTTTGGTTGAAAATAAGAAAAATATATATGTATGTATAACTTATTTAAGTTTCACTTAGGAGCGTAATTTTCGCCCACTATATTAAAACGGTCGTAGGATGTTGAAATTCGGAATTCTTTTATGGGTTTGGTTGAATGACATGAAAAAAAAATCTCCATTTAGGGGAATGGTCGAAAACTTTTAAATTCGAAATTCTGATAGGGTTTCGGTTGAATATAAGAGAAAATACAAGTATTCAATTGCAGTTTCATTAAAGGGGCGTGGTTGCCACCTACTTTCTTAAAATGGTCGTAGGATGTTGAAATTTAGAACATTGGTTTAAGTTCATAACACTTAAGTGGTTTCACAATGGAAAATTGGAGTCTAAATGAGTTAACAACATTAAGACAGCTGGTCTAACCTAACCTACCTTTTATTTTCTTATAAATTGGCAGAGCAATTATATTGTTAAACTTTGCAAGTTTCTAGCATATATAGAGTATTTCGGGTTTTCAAGCTCCCATAAAAAAAAACTGCAAAAAAAATGTGAAATCAGAACAAAAACATAAAATGTAAAAAAGAGCCAAGTTCCCTTTTATACGAACAACACTGTCTAACAAGTCAGCCACTAATGGTAATGAGATCTAATGTGGCTTTTCTTAAACGCATTTCTTTCACAAAGAAATTGAATTTTTTTCTCGAAGGATTGATTTCTCTTGAATCTCTTTTTGGAGACGGATTTACACATACTTGTACACGGACTTTACACATATACTACAGTTGAGATTTCTATTGTTGTGATTATCATGTATAAAAATGGGATTGATTCGTTTTCGCACATTTCTTACACGCCAAAAAATATTGAATTTTAGTAGCAATTCTTCAATTCTTCGTGGTTGTAAGAAAAGCCACATAAAATAACGCCAAGATCTTACATGTAAAAGGGTTCTATTGAATATTTTCAACCATAGAAGATAATACAACAATATTAAAAGAAAATAGAAAATAGATTTGATGAAAATTTGGGCATGTTTATTTTAAAATTAATTTTTCAACAAATTATTGATTTTCGTATTATTTTTGAAGGAAGATTTTGAAAATCATGAGATTTTCAATAAATTCATGAGAACATGAGATGGGTGTGAAAAATAATGAGAATCATATATCATGAGATTCGGCAACACTGAAGGTCTTTCGAACCTAATGACAAATTCTTTATTAGAAACACTTAATAACTACAATTATTGAGATCAAAATAAATTCAATAGATTTGACTTGGTTCTTCTTAAATTTAATGCGTCACTTCCGGTATGCGATCGGAACTAGATCTAGCTTCCGCCTGTAGGGTCTTGCTTCCTTGCTGTTTTGGCCGGCTCGGCGGTAGGGCTTTCATTATTGGGCTTCCTGTTCCTGTTTCCGTTTGAGCGTCTGGCAGTTATTACTCGACCGGTTTATTTCCGGGGGATCAGCAGGTATATTTAAGGCCCCTGGTGGCACTACACGGCAGGCAATAGCTCTGGTGGATCAGCAGGTATATTTAAGGCCCCTGGTGGCACTACACGGCAGGCAATAGCTCTGGTGGATCAGCAGGTATATTTAAGGCCCCTGATGGCACTACACGGCAGGCAATAGCTCTGGTCGATCAGCTAGTTTATTTAAGGACCCTGGTGGCACTCAGGGCAAATTTCCTTCGATGTTTAAAGCCCCTTACCACTGGTGAGGGCAAGCTTTAATAACGAAATTGCGGTCGGCGGCGGAAAAGACCAAAAACACTCAAATCGAATTTCTAAAGTTGAAATGACAACTAATAGTAGTGACGAGTGTGTTGTACAACACACTCATCATCCCAGTCCTGCTGTATGGTGCGGAAGCATGGACCCTGACAAAATCGGATGAAAGTGCCTTAGGCTTTTCGAGAGACAGTTCTTCGGGTCATCTTTGCCCCGTGTGCATTGAAAGGGGTATGGCGAAGAAGATACAACAGCGAACTTTACGGTTTGTACAACGACAGGACCTAGCAAGAAGGGTCAAGGTCCAGAGACTCAGATGGCTCGCTCATTTAAGCGAACGACACAATGCTCCGAGCCCGGAAGCCTTTGACACTATTCCCGAGAAACGTAGGAGGAGAGGAAGACCCGCGACTCAGGTGGCGCACTCAAGTGGAAGAGGACCTAAATCAACTAGGAGTGCAAAACTGTGAGGAAGGAACGCCGGCCTTCTCAGTAGAAAAAAGAGAGTATGAAAAGCGTCAGATCGAGGAGTTGAGAGAGCCCACAGCAGGATTGAAGTTCGAGTTATTACCAAAAGGTTAAACAGCTGGCTCAAGTTCCGAGCAAGAACCAGATCTGCGGAGATAAACAGGGAAGATCATAGTAGAAACCCAGTAAATGCGGGGATTTGGAAAGAACCACTTCTGTAGATTGTATAACGCGACGACCGAACAAAACACCAGCCGTCCAAACAGAGCCCTTTTATCGGACACGAAATCAACAAAGCCCGCTGGAGGCATATGGACTAGCTGCTGAGTTGTTCAAAGCAGTAGGCGACTAGCTAGATAAGAGCATGCACACAAATCCATCCTGTAAGATATGGTCATCGGAATGCATTCCTAATGAAAGGAAACCTCAGCATTGTTTTGCCCGATCCTGAAAAAGGGAGATCCTCTAAACTGCGCCAACTATAGAGGAATAAGTCTACTAAACATCGCCTACAAGATCCTCTCTGCCGTAATAATGAACGTCTGAAGCCTTTCGTCAACAATCTGATTGGTCCTTATCAATGTGGCTTCAGGCCAGGAAAGTCAACCATCGACCAAATTTTCACGTTGCGGCAGATCTGGAAAAGACCTATGAACTCCAATCTATGTAAGGCCGCGTATGACAGCAGCCTACAGAGACGAACTGTACAAAGCTATTTTTATGTTTTGGCGCCCTGCCCAAGCTCGTTCGCTTGCAAAATGAACGATGGAGAAACTCACGCTGCTTCATCAATGGTTGGCAACGAGCTTACGGAATCTTTCGACGATCGAAAACGGATTTACACAAGGCGATGCAACGTCATAGCGATTTCTTTAACATCGTCCTGGAGAAGATAGTGCCAAGAACTCCCAACGTCAACACCCAGAGGCACTATCTTCACAAAACTGTTCAACTTCTCGCGTACGCGATGATATACATATTAAATGGTGAAGAACACAGCGGCTTGTCAATGGCGACTTTGTGGAGAATTGAGACACAAGGCGGCCAAAATGGTCTAGCGGTAATGAGAGGAAAAACGAAGTATATGCTGTCTTGGAGGAAGGACACCCAACACCGGCTCGGACAGAACGTCACAATAGACCATACAACTTCAAGGTAGCAGTGGGTTTTTACCCTAGGGCCACTAACACCAGCGCCGAGATCAGAGAAAGAATAACTCTTGCTAATCGGTGTTTCTTTGGGCTAAGAAAGCAATTGACCGCGACTCAAGTGGCGCACTCAAGTGGAAGAGGACCTCAATCAACTCGGAGTGCAAAAACTAGAGACAGCTAGCTAGGACCGAGTTGGGCCGGCGAGACGGTTATTTGAGGCCCAAGTCTACAACGGACTGTAGCGCCACCTTAAGTAAGTAAGTAAGAATTTATTCAACGTAACATACAGCTTTATTCATAGCATTTTTTTTTTTTTTATATAATAAGCACGTACTCAAGGGGTTCATTCCTTGTTATATGCCAAAGCACAGTGCGGGCGTTAGGGAACAATGGGATTTGACGGAGAGGGTTTTAGGATGAGATGTGGTTATATAGCTTTGAATTTCCTGCACATTGCAATGAACTGGGGAAGACAGAAGTGTGGCAGACAGTAACACATCCGCGTAGCGGCTAAAGAGCTAAAGAACGTTTCTCTGAACATGACCGTACGACCGAGTTCGGCTCGAGGGTGAACAGATGCGCATTCCTGGGAAGCGCGGGTATTACGGTTGAATATCTAAAGGGAGGAATGCAACTGGCTATTTATCTAGGAGGGTGAGGATGAGACATGAATACGTCGTTGTTCAAGTGACGTTAATGTTTCAATGATGTTACGGTCACCTATTATACTTAAATGCTCTACTCTGGATGCTGTCCAAAAGACTTAAATACGTTGCTGGAGCACCAGCCCAAACGTGGGAGTTGTACTCAAGCTTTGGACGTATATAAGTTGTGTAGATGGTAGCCAGATCAGAAGGGGGAAAAAAATCTTGCATCTTCTTAAAAACCTAAACATCTTGCGTCATTTTTGGCGACATCGCATATTTGATCATTCCATAAGAGGTGGTCAGTGTACACATACCGAGAATCTCGAGGTGTTCGGTCTCATTGATGCAAGTGCCACTCATGAACAGATGCAAGGGGGGTGTATCTCGCTTCAACGATACAAGACAGCATTGAGTTTTCGAAGCATTAAACTCTACACGGTTTTTAATTCCCCATTGGATAATGCTGTTTAAATCAGAGTTTAATGAGCTTATCATATTTAGTCGTTTCAGTTCCACATCTGAAGAGGAGGGATGTGAGTCTGGGAACGAATATGAAAAGCTAAGGGTACTGTCGTCAGCGAAAAAATGAATTGGATTAGAAGTTGCAGACAAGAGATCATTTATAGCTTTAATACCGTATAGAGGTGTATAAGGAGAATCTAATAAATAAGGCTGACTATGTTTACCTTCTATGACACATTTCAAAAATATTTGACTTTTCAGTCTCACGTATTCGTTCAACGGATTCAAATAGGATTGGCTTTCGAAACGAATTACAGAGTGAGGCCTCAGCTTAGCATTAAAATCTAAAAGGACAATTTTAATGTCATAACTAGATTATTGCTCGTAGGTCGTAGGTCTTGTCGAGGAGCTCGTAGAACCTGTGTCTTTGGTGTCTCATTTCAAATCGCAACAAAGGTCTGTTTGTCCTATATAAAAAAAAGAAGCTCAGAATTTATTCGCAATTGGTTTCTTTATGTTGTAAATTAAATTATAAATTTAAAGTTTTTCAAACTCTGCTCGATTTACAAAAATCTACATTTTAAATTTAAACATATTTTATATGTAAAAGGCAATATAAATTCTATACTAGCTGAATAAATAGATAATTAGTTTGTATTATAATAATTTTTAAAACTATTCAATTTTACTGTTTTTTTTGTTGTTGTTGTTCATGTATCGTTTTGTTTTGAATTTAATGTCGAATTGCTTTTAACCATTAGCCGTCGTCTGCGGCCGGTACTGATTTCAATTCTTGTTTAGATATTTTTTATGGATAAATGTTTACCATCTGACAAAGTGGTATTCACCTGTCAAACTCCAATTGTGCGAAAATCCATTTCGATCAGTCGGTGTTTAAATGAATTCCAATCAGAACAACAAAAATCAACATCAGTCGACTGCAGTGAATACTTTGGTTGTGCGGCAATCGACATTAAATTCATTAATTTGGAATGATGTTAAAAAATAAAAATAATTAATTTAAGAGAAAAAAAAATTTATAATAATACTAATCTCAAAAAAGAAACTACATAAACTTTTTGTTTCGGACTCCGCTTGCTATCAATGGCTGCTGCTGAAATGTTTGTTGGCTGGCACTCTGGGGAAGCACGTTTGCACTTGGATGACTTTCTGTTGGCGAATATTTATTTGATTTATAAATCATTTTGCCAATCGTAGTGGCAGATGCTGAAACTGAAGCTGACGATGTTGATGTTGATGACGATGAGGATGAAGATAAGCTTTGTGCTAATTTTACTTTGGAATTAATATCTGTTGATCCAGTTGTTGCACTGGTGAGATTTTTTTGTATGGCTTCTAAATAGGGTGGATGTAGCCATATTCGTCGTGTCGTTAGCATACATGAATCCTTCACACACATGATAAGATTGAATGTTTTCGAGCACAATGTACCGACTGTGTCGAATTCATTGGGAATAATGCCATCGACTGAATTTTCAAAATAGCTAAACATCGGAAACCAAATTCGTGTACGATTTGAGTCCCTTGACATCAGAGCCTGCAGATAATAAAAAAAATAAATTCTTCAATTAATTATTGTCCAACAAAACAAAAAGCAAAAGCTTTGTGACCTGATTATTTGCTAGCGTATGATAGTAGAGAAATAGTCGTGACGTAATATAAAAGGCTACAAACACATCAATAGAGTAATGCTCGTGTGCGGCTAGGATGAAAAATATACCAAACATATTGAGAAGCCATGTCAGTGTGTGCAGAAAGTAAAGGTTTCTTGGCGTATCTGAAAGAAATAGAAGGAGTAATGACGACAATCGTACAAACCTTAATTCTAACTTACATTCAGTAATGAAAAAATTTAATAGCGTTAAGGCCACCGTATGTCCACTAAACATATAATCCCCACAAGTGCGTACACCTTGGATGGACATTCCCAGACCACTCCAAATGGTGTACGCTCGGGATATTCGAAGTGAGATAGCTTCCGACAGAGTTAAGCTAAAATAAATTAGATGGACATGTTAACATGCTTTCTTTTGTTTCTGTTTAATGTCAGTGTGATTACTTGTTGTCATCAACTTTGTAGTCGTTTTGATTACATTGCAAATGTGTACCAGGCACACTGAGTGATGTTATTAGCATTGTAACACAGCGCAGGAGGAACACAGTTCCGGCAAGGGCGAAAAAACGACGCAACAGCACCATTCGATATTTGTGGAATATGCAAACACAACTCCAAATGCTGAACAATAGGGTTCCGGTTATTTCGCACATGTGGAAGGCCCATGGTATGTGCGGTACGTTGTCCAGAAAAATATCGGGTAAGGGAGGGTAGCGTTTCATATCGGGCACTCGTTCGTGCACTATGACCATCACAAAGGAAGTTATCCATGTCACCAGGAAGGAATAACCTAAAACAAATGTTTACTTCAATGAATCTTTCTAGTGTAATAACATCTAGTTCTATTTATATTGTTTGCAATCAATTGGACCAAATAAGTCCGATTCTAAATCAACCACTTTATATGTTAATAAGACATGGGAAAAATAAATAACCGTTAGCCTTCCCGATTACCAAACGAAAACGACATAAGAGTGAAAAAGCTGCCGAAAGTTACCAAAACTGCTTACTTACTTACTTACTTAAGGTGACGCTAGAGTCCGTTGTGGACTTGGGCCTCAATCAACAGTCTCCGCCAGCTAGCTCGGTCCTTAGCTAGTCGTCTCCAGTTTTGCACTCCAAGTTGATTGAGGTCCTCTTCCACTTAAGTGAGCCACCTGAGTCGCGGTCTTCCTCACCTCCTACGTCCCTCGGGAAAAGTGTCGAAGGCTTTCCTCCGGCCCGGATTGCATTGGTGTCCGTTCGCTCTAAATGACCGAGCCATCTGAGTCTCTGGACCTTGACCCTTCTGGCTAGGTATATGTCGTTGTACAACCCGTAAATTTCGCTTTTATATCTTCTTCGCCATTCCCCTTCAACGCACAAGGGGCCAAAGATGACCCGAAGAACTTTCCTCTCGAAACAGCCTAAGGCACTTTCATCCGATTTTGTCAAGGTCCATGCTTCTGCACCATACAGCAGGACTGGGAAGATAAGAGTTTTGCACAATTTTACCTTAGTTGCTCGAGAGAGGGCTTATCCACTCATTTGCTTTCTTAGCCCAAGGAAACAGCGATTAGCCAGAGTTATTCTTCGTCTGATCTCGGCGCTGGTGTTATTACCCGTGTTTATAGCGGAGCCTAGGTAAGACAAACTCCTCTACTACCTCGAAGTTGTATGCGTCTATTGTGACGTTCTGTCCGAGCCGTCGGTGTTGGGTGTCCTTCCTCGAAGACAGCATATACTTCGTTTTTCCCTCATTTACCGCTAAACCCATTTTTGCCGCTTCTGTCTCAATTCTCACAAAGGCGCCATTGACATCATCAAGTTGAACAGATTTTTGGAAGATAGTGCCTCTGGTGTTGACGTTGGAGTTCTGCACTATCTTCTCAAGAACGATGTTAAGGAAATCGCATGACAGTGCATCGCCTTGTCTGAATACTTTTTTGACGTCGAAAGATTCCGTGAGCTCGTTGCCAACCTTGATGGAGCAGCGTGAATTCTCCATCGTCATTTTGCACAAGCGAACGAGCTTGGCAGGGATGCCAAAACTAGACATAGCTTTATACAGTTCGTCTCTGTAGATGCTGTCATACGCGGCCTTAAAATCGATGAAAAGGTGGTGGGTATCGATTTGGAGTTCATAGGTCTTTTCCAGGATCTGCCGCAACGTGAAAATTTGGTCGATGGTTGACTTTCCTGGCCTGAAGCCACATTGATAAGGACCAATCAGATTGTTGACGAAAGGCTTCAGACGTTCACATATTACGGCAGAGAGGATCTTGTAGGCGATGTTTAGTAGACTTATTCCTCTATAGTTGGCGCAGTTAAGAGGATCTGCCTCTGGTGTTGACGCATGCTCCTATCTAGCTCGTCGCTTGCTGCTTTGAACAACTCAGTAGCTATTCCATCTGCTCCAGCGGCTTTGTTGGATTTCAGCCGTGATATTGCGGTTTTCTTTCGTCCATTTCCGAGGCCTGTTGTTGCTTCGCAACTAAGTTATTTTCTATAAGGTCAAAAGTGGGTATACAGTAGCGGGTAAGGCGGTGAAAACAATTAAAGGCAATAAACTTCACCTTCACTGGCCAGGCCACAAAAGGTCAAACGCTTTTCCTCACCTCATCCAGTAATAACGTTCAATATTTTATTTTACATTTTTTTTGTTTGTAAATGCTTTTATCGCATGATTCACCACACAAAAATAATTAAACAAAAAAACTTTTAATTGCTGATACAAAATTATATTTGACCCGGACTTTGTTCAGTTAATCATAAATTACACTATTATTTCACGTAAACGAGAGATAACAGCTTTCAGATTAATAAACAAACAAGGTCTTGTTTTAAGAATTTGTAACAAATCAGCGTGCATGTTAGAATTGAATTTAAATTTATTTTTCCTATTAAACTCAACAATTTTCAAATCAATGACGTAGTTTTAGATGTTTTCGTCTTCTATATTTAGCCAGAGAGAAAAACCTAATAAGACATTCCAGGTTTGCAATTCTTGTAACAACATGACATCGAATACTCATGTGGTTGTAATAACTATGCGGGGGTATTGAAAATGCAACAATATCTCTGAAATGCAAATCATTCGCACTCATCATGACATGACGTCTTGAATTAAAATACAAAATTAATCTTCCAAAAGCAATAAAGACTGATGTAATGTTGTAATAAAATTTGTTCTGTGAGGGTACACTCTGTTTATAACAAAGTCAGTCGCATTGCCGAACAGGAAAAAGTTCTACAAGAGAAAAACAATCCATCAGAAGCTTATCTAAATTATCAAACAAGGAATAATAATCAACATTTTATTGTTACAATTGGAAAACAAAATCAAATGCCATGTGAATTTAATCTAAGCTTATTTGTTATGAATTAAAATGTAAACAAATCTACGTCATCAGTGGCGGATGCCTTTTCTTTCCTTCTCGCTCTTATCATAATATTATTCACACATGTATGCATCAAGGGTGTTATTTTAAATTTGTTTATTTTTTATTGAAACGAAACGAACTAAACCAATTACTGTTATGAAGTTTTTCTTCATTAATTGGGAGCATTTATGGAAATAAAATAGTCAGGGATCATTTTGCTTGGCATCGACATGTGCGCCACACACAACAAAGAGTTTGTGTTTTACCCCACAAAGAAGGGATATAAATCACTTAGTGATTATTGCTGATATGTTTATGGGATGAGATGAGAAAGGCTTTAGCTGGAAAAGAATATTGTTTTTTAATTGAATGGTCTTAGGTCAGCACTTAGCAGGCAATATTACTGAAATCGTACAGATTTAAGCTGCTCAGTTCTCAAAGGTCAAGTAAGCTTAAATAATTTTAATCTTGAACTGATTTGTTTTATGGAAGCGTAGATAATCTTTGAACTAATTTGGTGAATAGGTATTTGCAAGAAGGTACACACGTTTTATTTTTGTTTATTATTTCATCCAACGTGGTTCAATTTTTCGTTTAAATTGATCTAACCATCGACCGAATTATCACTTCACTTTGCGGCAGATCTTGGAAGAAACCTATGAACTCCAAATCGATACCCACCACCATCGATTTCGAGGCCGCGTATGACAGCATCTATAGAGACGAACTGTATAAAGCTATGTCTAGTTCTGGCATCCTTGCCCAGCTCGTTCGCTTGTGCAAATATGACGATGGTGAACTCACGCTGCGCCACCAACGTTAGCAAGGAGCTTACGGAATCTTTCGACGTCAAAAAAGGATTCAGACAAGGCGATGCACTGTCATGCGATTTCTTTAACATCATTCTTGAAAAGATTGTGCAAAAGCTCCAACGTCAACACTAGATGCACTATCTTCTAAAAGTCTGTTTAACTTCTAGCGTACGCCGATGATATTGATATGATAGGAAGGACACAGCATGATGTCAATGGCGCCTTTGTGAGAATCGAGATAGAAGCGGCAAAAATGGGTTCAGTAGTAAATGAGTTAAAAACAAAGTATACGCTGTCTTCGAGGAAGGACACCCAACACCGACGGCTCGGACAGAACGTCACAATAGACGCATACAACATCGAGGAAGTAGAGGAGTTTGTCTTCCTAGGCCCCGCAATTAACACGGGCAATAACACCAGCGCCGGGGTCAGAGAAAAAATAACTCTTGCTAATAGGTGTTTCTTTGGGCTAAGAAAGCAATTGAGTGAAAAAGCCCTCTCTCGAGCAATTAAGGTAAAATTGTACAACACCCTCATCATCCCAGTCCTGCTGTATGGTGCAGAAGCATGGACCTTGACAAAACCGGATGAATGTGCCTTAGGCTGTTTCTAGAGTAAAGTTCTTCGGGTCATCTTTGGCCCCGTGTGCATTGATGGGGAATGGAGAAGAACTTTACGGTTTGTATAACGACATGGACCTAGCCAGAAGGACCAAGATCCAGAGACTCAGATGGCTCGGCCATTTAGAGCGGATGGACACCAATGCTCCGGCCCGGAAAGCCTTTGAAACTATTTCCGACGGACGCAGAAGGTGAGGAAGACCTCCACTCAGGTGGCGCACACAAGTGGAAGAGGACCTCAATCAACTTGGAGTGCAAAACTGGAGACAGCTAGGGACCGAGCTGGCTGGCGGACACTGTTGATTGAGACCCAAGTTCACAACAGACTGTAGCACCACCTTAAGTAAGCAAGTAAGATTGATCTAACCGCTTTAATGAGTTTATTTAAATTTACAGTCTTGTCCAGTGCGATCCACCATACAAAAACTCCAAAATGAGTATCTGTCTGATTACCGAAGCATTAAGCTAAGTGATTATTTTTGGCAAAAAGCCCAATTTTGAGCCTATTGCTTTTTTACAAGTAAAGAGTGCTACAGTAGCCTTCTTTACTCGTTCATCAATATTTGCCTTCCAATTTAGTTTTTTTTGTATAAATAAGGTCTAAATATTTGGCTTGGTCGGAGATACTTTAATTGTGCGTGGGCTAATCTTGGAAAGTTTGTACCTTCTCATAGAGTACTAGTTCCGTTTTATGTGGATTGACGTGCAAGTCACAATACTTTGCCCACTTCGTAAGCCTGTTTGAAGCATTTTGTGGGATTTCTCAAAGAACTTGTGGATGTTTCCCAGATACAGATATTGCAACGTCATCGGCATAGAAAATCATCTTGAAACCCTCTGCTTCCAGCGATGTTACGAGGTCAGAGATTTAGCGTTTCGTGTGGTAGTAAAACTCCTCGTATTCGAAGTTAATGCCATGCTATTAACTAATAACATCAATGAGTGATTTTTCTATTTGTTGTTGAAAGCACCCTCGATATCTAGGAAAGCTAAGAGGTTATATTCTTTGTATTTGAGGGAATATTCAATGCTAACACCTAGTAGTGAATGGAGTGTTCTATCTATCATGCGTAAATGCAAAAAATGCATGATCATAGGAGACAGTAAATTAACAAAATGTGCGTTAGGTGGATAGTGCGGACTAGGGATGGAACCTAATAAGGTTATTTTTGAAAGTTGGAGGTCCGATTTATGACAATCTATCTTTGTAAAGTGTAGTTTCCGTGGATTAGTGGTAAGGTGCGTTGGCTGCTAAGCAGAACGTCATGGGTTCGAGTCCTACTCGTGCCCATGATTTTTATTTCATCTTATACGGGCACTGCCTCTTGCGAAGAACTGACAAAACTTCCAAGAGTATCAATCTGTCATGAAAAAAAGTGCTTCTCAACTTTGCCGTTCTTCACACGCTCCCAAAGAATTGTTGATGAGGGTAAGCCACTTAGGCCTTGGCTCTTCAAGAGCTGTCGCGCCACTCTATTTTACTTTCTTTTTAATCTTTGTAAAGTAATTTTTTGACATTTTTTAGTGACACCCATTTCGGTGTAATTTTTTGTTTACATTCTCTATCATCGTAGTTCTACCCCTTGGATGGACAATTTATATTAGAGTAATGAGATGAAACTGGCAAAAAAGTCATTTAAATATTTTGAAAATATAAAAAAATTGTAGGTAGAAATGGCTGTCCTACTTACGCGAAGGACACAATTAGCGCTGAGTGCGCCGTTTTGATACCATTACCTCGTGAGGTTCTAGATAGATTTAAAAATGGGTTATGGATGATGCATGTTCCGCATTATTCTTCTACCCTACGGCCTATTAATTCATAGTGCCATTTAGTGAGGCAAAGATAAGGGGGGGGGGGGGGGAGTTCCTCAATACCGTTGAAGAAATCTTTACCTAAGTAGAGTGCTCTTTTCCTAGCCAAGGCCGGACAATGGCAAAGAAAGTGTAGGACCGTTTCTTTTTCGTCCTGGTTCTCACAGCTACGACAGAAAGAGTTATGTGGAATACCCAATTTTGCATGCTCCCCTATAGGCCAATGCCCGGTGCAGGTAGCAACAATCCTGGCTATGTCCTGCCTTTGTTTAGAGATTAAATTGATTGATTTTGGTTTGTTATAGGCGGGCCAGATTTTACTAGATTATTAACGCAACTCGTTAAACTATTCCACCTATGATTTGCTTCTGATGTATATTTGGTCAGGACATAGCCCTTCAACTCCAAGAGGAGCATATACTCTCACTGCCAGTGAGTTGTGAAGGGCTGATCCTTGCCTAGCTAGATAATCTGCCTTCTCATTTCCCTCAAAGCCCCTATGGCCCGGTATCCAGATTAGAGTGACGCTCAAATCGAGTTCCTTGAGGGCCTCTTTTTATTGCTGGACCCGTTTAGAGGATGATAAAGCTGAATCGATGGCTTTAATAGCTGCCTGACTGTCTGTCTGGAATACACTGGCAAAATCGGAAGTCCATAGGATTTTGATATCTAAAGAGATTCGCAGAAGACACCTGCACCAACACATTCCATCTTCGAATCATCCGTGAAGATAGTTGTGTCGAATCTTTCGTCCCATCGCCTTTTTACCAGTCGATTCTTGACGGGAGCAAGACTCTAAACTTCTTTGAGGTGTTTAGGATAGGGATGCAGTAATCGGTGGTTGTAGATAGGATGTCTGATGGTATCAGGCTTGTTTGGTTGCAGTGCCCGTAGGATCTAGTTTTCCAGCAGCCTATTTCTTTGAGTCTCAAGATACTGCAGGACACCTGATATTTAATAAAGAGGTCAATCGGAAAAAGGTCCAGGATGACGTTAAGTGCATCCGTTGGACAGGACCTGATTGTCCCTGATATCCCTACCCAAGCATTTCTCTGCACCTTTGCAAGCTTGTTTACTATGTAAGTTTTGCTGAGAGCAAACCACCTAACAATGGATTCATAAACAAGTTTCGGTCTTACAACCGCTGTGTATGTCCATTTTATCAATTTTTACTGGAGGCCCCACGTTTTGCCGAAGGTTTTGTTGCAGACGTAGAAGGCGACACACGCCTTCCAAAAATAATACATCAACACATTAGAGAATTTGTTTATTTTTTCTGAGACATCGAAAATGCTTGCAGGCAGTCTGAGCGAAGGAAACTTTATTGTAAGTTTTTTTTCGAGACATTGAATTTTGCGCCATTCTTTGAAGCAATCGCGATGCTGATAAACGAAACCAATGCCAATGTCAGCAAATAAAATGTGGGAAAACCAATCCAATGACAAAACTATTTCATACGTTTGATTATTTAATCAAGAATCAAGAAGCATGCATAACAAATTGGTGGGTAAGCAATTTAGTTCGATGCGGCAAATAGACAATGGCGACGCATTGGTTAGGTGGATGGTCACACGGGCGACACACGTAGAATTAACTATTATTATTTTATGGGACTAGACAGCCTTTTAAGGGCTAGCTATTTGTGTATGTTGTTTAAGTGAAACAATGGCACGTCGCATGTGTACTTGCAGCGGTTCTTCAAAAGAACAACTGTAAAGCATTATGTCGTCGTCGTCGCACATTAAGAAAAGAAAGTCAAGAACAAAAATACCTACTTATACGAATCTTTCGATTTCCGATGCGAAAAACTTGAAACATAAAAGAACACAAAATGCTCTGCTTGAGTCATTTCTATTGTGTATGCTATTTTGTTGAGCATTTCGTTTTCGATTGACGAATTGTATTTTCACTTGTCTATTTATAATCTAGGCTAGGGCACTCACCTAAGCTCATGGCTGTTTTAAAAAACTCCGGAGGAATGTTTGTCGCCCTGCCATCCATCGAAAGTGGTGGTGTTATTTGTTCACTGTCATTCATAAGCTGTTGATGATGGTTGTGCGATCCATCAAACGATGTATAAGTCGATAGCCCTCCACATTGCGAATGAGACACAGAACCACCACAAAAATGATTTCTACTGTGTCCGATTCCGTGAGTCAACGATTGTCCATCAATTAATAATCGCGACTCATCAACAGGGCCATCCAAAAACTTGACCAGATATATATTGTTGCGCTGCAGATTCCTTACGGCTATCCAAAGTTTTTTTGTATCACTAAATTTCATTGAATAATTAAGTTTATAGCGAAGATCCCGTATATCGTTTTCGGTTAGTGCCAATAATGTTCGACCATCGATTTCTTCCGAGTCCAGACAAGCGGTGACAAGCTCACTGAGATTTTCTTCATCTCTTGCCCAAATGACAACTTGTTCTTTTGTCCAATCTTGCACGGCGACATTATTCATAGTTTTGTTTGCGTTTTAGGTTTTGGTTTTTGGAGACCGAAATGTTTATTAAAAAATTTAAATACTACTTTAAAATGAGGAAAAAGGGCTTAGAAGGATTAAACAATAACAAATAATGGAAAAATTACAGGAATATCGGACCGTCCGAAAAAATTTGATCCAACCCAAATGACATATTTGCAGAAACTGATTTTTGATTTTTCAAAAAAATGACATTTCACTTTGGTGGGTATTTTGAATGTGGTGAATAAAAGAACAGGGTGAGTGTGAAACGGTAATCAATTTTTCTTCATTGATTCGAAGTTTAATTTACATGAAACGATTTAGTTGGACTTGTATTTTAACAGATTTGATGTTTCGGCATTTCAAATTTTATTTTAAAATCAAGTGGAAAGGAATATTGGGTAGATAAGAGCTTCATAAATAAGTTAAGACATATCTATAAAACTTTATTTTAAAAATTCTCTGTTTAGGTAGATAAGAAAATAAACGGTCACTCAATGTTTCAGACTTTTTTCGAACTACGTTGGTGTAAAAGAGATACAAAATTCGAAAAGCTGAAAAGGAAAATAATTTGCCCGGTGAGTCGCTGGCAAATTTTTGAACGGCTCATTTTTGAATTTTGTTTTGTTCTCATTCAATATTTTTTGTATTTTGTTTTATTTAAATTCGACTTTCTTCAAGTTCACATGTATACCTTGCTATTTCAAAAAGTGGGAAAGAATGTTTTTCATTTCCTTTCAAGAAATCTGAATTGGAGAGTGTTGCCAAAATTTTAGTCCTGAATTAAGAGTCATCGTGTAATAGTGTTCGACTCAGAGGATAAAATTACAAGAGATAATTCGAAAAAGAGTCATGAAACATGGGCAGGCTATGTCCTGTGTAAACAAATTTTTCGAAATTCCTTCGGGAAAGTCGATAAAATGGAAGAATCGGAAACTGATTGAAAATTAGTGCTGTGCATTGAATAAGAAGTACAGGAAGCGGTGTTAGCTACAAAAATGGACATCTTTTTGGGGTATGTGCTGTCAATTTTTGGGGTATGTGCTGTAAAACTTTGATTGTGTTGTCAGTCGAGTTCAGGGGTGTATTATTTCTGTTCATGATGGTAAGGCGCTGCAATTCGTTTAGTTCCCGTAGTGTGCACGGTTGTTTTGAATAGTTCTTCCATCGTGTTTCGAAACGTTTTTATTTGTTGGTTGTATTACAATAGGCGTAATAAACGTGATGAATTAGGGATGAAAAATCAAGAAAATGTACTGGGAAATAAAAAAAATTAAACATTAAAAACCGTGCAGTGCACCTTTAGTGTTAAAACACCATGCTTCTTAAAAAAAGAATTGAGATTGAAAAAAAAATTGAAGCAATCTTCACTCGGCGCCCCTGAGATTAACCATTCAACTGCAGACCAGCCCTGTTGTAATGCGTTTGTGTTTGTGAAACTCATACTACTTAGAAAAATGCTTCAATTCTTTTTCATAAAGACTGACTCCTGTACTTCTTATTCAATGGTGCTGTGTAAGAGGTGAAAAAAGAATGAGTACTCAGCCGTGAGGTGAGTAAAATTTTTTCCTGTTGCCCAAAGCAGTGTTACCACATGGCCTCTATAGAGTCAAAATGGACTCGTTTTTTTTTTTCTTTACTAAGAATTTTATATTTTGAAA
The DNA here is from genome assembly GCA_920937365.1 of Sphaerophoria rueppellii. Lineage (NCBI taxonomy): Eukaryota > Metazoa > Arthropoda > Insecta > Diptera > Syrphidae > Sphaerophoria > Sphaerophoria rueppellii. The sequence goes on from CAKKXW010000001.1 coordinate 96,067,309, forward strand.
AAAATAATCACATGTTTAAATCGCCTATTTCTTGTCCTAAACGCTTGTATTTCGAACATTAAAACCATACAATGAATTTTTCGTATGTTCAATATAAAAAAAAAAGACTTCTGAAAGAATTAAATTTTTTTTAGCGTGGACTTTTTTTTGTAAATGACTAGTTTTTCAAGCTTCTGGGACTCGAAAATATTTTCACTGCGGTACCACTAACGGAATCTTATTGTCGAAATCAGCCCATGAAACCCACCTCGACTCAACCTGAGCATTGTATCTAACTCAGTGCGAATGTATTGGTGCAGTTTTTCATTTAAAAAGCATTGGAAAACTAACACATTCTCAATGGGTTAGTACAAAACGACCAAATTGCAGCTTGTAGGCAAAAAGCAGAGTATATCTAATAATGAGTAGGGAACAGAGTATATCTAATAATGAGTAGGGACACTCTCCACGTGGTTCATATCCGGCGGCCAATGGTCTGTGTATGTATTAGTTCTTCAAGTAGGAGAGAATAGTGCAAAAGTATTAGGTTTAGAAAAATTCGAAAGAAAGAAAGAGTTCACAACAAAGAATACGAGCCCTAACACATTCGTTTTCTTGTGTACGATACATAAAATCCATAATGCTTTTTTAATGGAGCGGCCAATGGTCGTGTATGTATTAGTGTTCTAGCTTCTTTTTTCTGACAATCTGAAAAGGAGTAGAGTGACCACACTAGTCTATTATAAGATCACTTTATTTTTCATTTCAAGCAATTGTTTTTTTTTTACTAACAAAGCCATGTAAAGAATGCAAAACATAAATATTTCACTCTAGAATATATGTTAACTGATTTATGAGCTGTTATGACTTCGTAAGATGTAATATATTACGATTTAAACTTCAATTATCAACCCTTCTAACATGTTTTATATGAATGAACGTGGTCACACTAATTGAGGGTTGAAATGAAGAAGTTTTTTGCTGCTTTGTTTTATCTCCTTCTTGCTATAACACTTTATATCGCCGTCTATTTCTCGTGTAAGTGAGACCTAACGGGATCCAAAAATGTAAACAAAAATGAACCACGTGGAGAGTGTCCCTACTCATTATTAGATATACTCTGGCAAAAAGAGCGAACACCTGAAGACGTGACTCTAGGTATAATATATTCGCTATGGTGTTGACGGTGTTGTTCTCAAGAACGATGTTAAGGAAATCGCACGAAAGTGTATCGCCTTGTCTGAATCCTTTTTTGACGTCCAAAGATTCCGTAAGCTCGTTGCTAACCTTGATGGAGCAGCGTGAGTTCTCCATCGTCGTTTTGCACAAGCGAACGAGCATCTGTAGATGCTGTCATATGCCGCCTTAAAATCGATGAAAAGCTGGTGGGTATCGATTTGGAGTTCATAGGTCTTTTCCAGGACCTGCCGCAACGTGAAAATTTGGTCGATGGTTGACTTTCCTGGCCTGAAGCCGGATTGATCAGGACCAATCAGATTGCTGACGAAAGGCTTCAGAGGTTCACATATTACGGTAGAGAGGATCTTGTAGGCGATGTTTCAAACTATCTAGACAGACTCAATGAACACCAAATCAGAACAGTTTGGAACAGCAAATATGTCAATGAACATCACAAAGCTGTACTTTTCTGTTCCAAAGTGTGCAGAAGTGTCGCTGAACACACCTATTATGAACTGGGAACAAGTATCTACCAAATCTTTGTTTTTTAAATGACCTCCTGAATATTCATTGAGGCAAGTTTAAAAATAAATGAAAAACAGATCTTATTCTTAGCAATAAAATAATTTAAATTTATTTTTCAACATTTACTTATCGAATAAAAAGTGTTATAAATTGATTAAGCGTGCATATATGCAAAGTTAAAATTTCTCTATTTTTTTCAGTAAAACATTAATCTCCTTGATAAATATATTAATTATTTAATTAAATAAATTAAAAAAAAAAACAATATTTTTCCTTTTAAATGAGTATTTCGAAATTATTTTACATCTTTTATGAATTTCTTTGTATAATTATGATTGATTGGTCTACAAATTCGAATATTTGTATCAATTGCATTATAATATCAACAGATTTGATTTCATCTTTTTGTTTTTAATAATTTACTTAGGAGTAGAATATTAGATCATTATTGGACTAGAATGTAACTGTTTGGCTTAATATTTAAGATAGGATTCTGGTTAGAATTTCAAACTGGATTCAATGGACTTGGGGTTCGACTTCTTGTTTGTGAACGAAATGATGGCGGTGAACTTCCTCGACTGTCATAGCTAGAACAGGTAGATGCATCTGACGGTGTAACCCGATGATATGGAATAGGTCGTTTACGGGCACTAAGATTAGTTTGATTAGTATACATGGATGAATAAAAATGTATTAATAAGGACTTGAGGTTAAGAAACAAGATTGAAATGAAAACAAAAGAATTACTGAATTCAAATACAGTAGACGCTCGATATAGTGCATCTCGCAATAATGAACTATCCGGTATAGTGAACACCCAAAATTTTACTTGCACTACTCTAAATAGTGAACACATATTTTTTCTCATGTTTGAACAAGAATAATGCAGCTGCAAGGCGTCTACAGCGTGTCGACTGCCTTTGAAAATATTTTACCGTTCATTCATTATCTCACACTAAGGCCGTGTGCAAATTGGGTTAAAAAAAGTTTTACGTTTGGTTAAATTTTGACACTTTGCATTAAGGCCGTGTGCGAATTGGGTTAAAAAGTTTTTAAAACTTGACGTTTGGTTAATATTTGACACTTCGCATTGAATAAAATATGTTAAAAAATAGACTAGCTGCGAAGCAGGTTAAAATATGACAGTAGTGGTTAAAAATTCATCCATTTTTAACCACAATTCATCCAATTCGCACACGGCCTAAATAAATCAAGGGTCCAGGGGGGAAAACAACATAAGTCACTTTATAACAAATCTGAGATAAATGAATGTTTAGCTTAACTTTCTTATACACAGCCAAGAAGGGATTTAAAAAATTGTAAAATCTCAGTCTTAAAACCGATGATGTTATTAGAACCAGAGAATAAATAGATGTATGTTTCATGGATGGGTTTAGCGGTAAATGAGGGAAAAACGAAGTATATGCTGTCTTCGAGGAAGGACACCCAACACCGACGGCTCGGACAGAACGTCACAACAGACGCATACAATTTCGAGGTAGTAATAGTAGGAGTTTGTCTACATAGGCTCCGCTATAAACACGGGCAATAACACCAGCGCCGAGATTAGACGAAGAATAACTCTTGATAATCGCTGTTTCTTTGGGCTAAGAAAGCAATTGAGTGGAAAAGCCCTCTCTCGAGCAACTAAGGTAAAATTGTACAACACACTCATCATCCTAGTCCTGCTGTATGGTGCGGAAGCATGGACCTTGACAAAATCGGATGAAAGTGCCTTAGGCTGTTTCGAGAGGAAAGTTCTTTCGGGCAATGATTAACAGCGAACTTTACGGCTTGTACAACGAAATGGGCCTAGTCAGAAGGGTCAAGGTCCAGAGACTCAGATGGCTCGGTCATTTAGAGCGGATGGACACCAATGCTCCGGCCCGGAAAGCCTTCGACACTATTCCCGAGGGACGAGAGGAAGACAGCGACTCAGGTGGCGCACTCAAGTGGAAGAGGAACTCAATCAACTTGGAGTGCAAAACTGGATACAGCTAGCTAGGGACCGAGTTAGCTGGCGGAGACTGTTGATTGAGGCCCAAGTCCACAACGGACTGTAGCGTCGCCTTAAGTAAGTATGTTTCATGGATAAATATGTGCCCATCTCCTTTCTATAGGTACAACGTAGTTCATATTCGTAGGCCGTTATGCCGCATCATTGCTTTTTTTTAATTGTTTGAGTTCATATTATTTTTTTCTTTAAAAGAACATCATAAAGTAAAAACAAAGAGCTACAAGATGGCATCATTAATTTAATTTTGTAAGAAAAAAAAAAAAAAAATGGAATTGTGCCGTTTTTCCCCTGGACCCTTTAAATATAATTAATTATCTTCACCCTGAACAAAATGTCCATTTTTTATCAAATTTAACTTTGGAAAGCGTTTCTAGCCTCCCGTTCGAAATCGTGAACATGGCTGGTTTTTATTACTTCACTATATCGAGCGTCTACTGTAATAAAGAAAAAATAAAAACTTACCAAACAAAATCAACGCAAGTAAAATCTCTAAATTATAACATAAAAAACAAAATGAAATAAGAATATTTAAAAAAAAAGTAAACAAGCAATTGCTTATGAATTTGACTCCTCTGTTTATTGCGAAACATAAAAAGATGTTCTCCAATTATTTGTTCACGACGATAAATATTTAAATGAAAATGATCAGATAATACATTTAATACGCTGCACTTGCAGTCTCAGGCTATAATTTATTTAAAATAAAATGCAAATAAATCAATCAATCGCTGTGGATAAAAAGAAGCGATAAATTACTGTGGTTGTTCAAGCTCTTAAAAAACGGTTTAAAGGAAATTTTACAGTACAGTTATTTTTTTTTGTTCTTTTACAACATATTTTTCTTTAAATTAAAATGAAAACTTGAGTTTGAATAAAAAAAATTAAAAAAAAAAGAAATAATATATAAACATAATTATATATGTGGTGCCTATCTTCGATATCTGGGTTTGCTACAAAAAGAAAAAGAAAATTATAGTACGCTTTTAGAAAATGGTAAAATCAAAATTGAATCTAGAAAAATCAAATAAATAAATGTGTATGTAGTAAAACTTAAAAAACGTAGTGCTGTGTATTGTTGGATTATTTATTTATGTCTGAAGGGTATCCAAATATTTACCTAGTTATTCTCCGACGATCGAGAAAGCTCGGCGAGCCACGGCGTCGGGGAATTGAAGGTGATCGGGAACGAGATCGGCTATGCGAATGTTTTGAGCTTCCACTACAATAAATTAAGATCGATTTAAATTCATTTGTTTGAAAAATAGAACATCGTGGCTAAGTTCGTAAATGTAAAACTTCCGCAGTACTGCCGAAATTGTGTTCGTAAATGTAAACAAACAGCATTAGGTCCGTTCGCGTACTACCTAAAACTGCCCAAAACTGCCATATTCTCCACTTTTTCGTTCGTTTACTGCACTTATCGTAAAATCTGTCACTTTTGGAGGAGGAAATATTTCCCCTATCTGCGATTTCAGCCACAAAATTATCTTTGTGGCAGTTGTGATAAGTTATGTCAAAATTTTTTTTTCTATTAGTTTTGACATTTCTTCGTGTTCGAGGTTTTGAGCACTTGCTCACAAAAAAATTGACGTTTAAAAAGTGGGGAGAATTTTGTGTTCATCGCGTTCTTTTACTTTGTGCACATTTTATTTTTTTCTGAGAAATTTATCCCACTCCTCGAAATTTGACAGTTTTTACAAAAACTGCCCAAAAAGTACACGAACGGACCTATTATTTCTGCATGAGCATGGCAACATTTGTGTTCATAAAAGGTCTGTTCTTTTACTTCTTGGGCAGTTTGTGTAAAAACTGTCAAATTTCGATGAAATGTCAAAAATAATAGAAAAAAAAATTTTTGACCACAACTTACACAATTGCCGCAAGAAATGTTTGTGTCTAATGTCGTTTTCCATTGACGAATCTCAGAATGAGGTGTGAATCTGACAGCTGAAAGGGGGGGTGAAGAGGAGGAACTGTGGAAAAATCTCAGATTTCATGTTCTTTTGGTCTTGGATTCAAGAAAATGACAAAAAAAATGAGTCTGAGATCAAATTGTATCTGGATATTTTAACAAGATTCACACCATTCTGTGTGCAAAACAGACTTTCACACTACACTTTCAAAAGTCGACCTGTGCGAAACGAAACGTGAATTTTTTTTGTCTTTTTGTTTTGGAACATACCGCATTTTAAACAATATTAAATAAAAATGTTATCGTTTTTATTGTTCAGAAATGTATATTTTGTTTACGTCTACTAAAATGCTTTTATCGATCAAATTTGAATTTCACGCACACAATTACAAAAAAAAAAATTCGAGATTTCATATTCTATTTTCTATTTGCATAGTGGAGAATCTGAGATTTTACACACAAATCTCAAAAGTCAATAGAAAACGACATAAGATCGGCAGAAAGGGGAAATATTTTGTCTCCTTCAAAAGTGACAGATTTTACAATAAGTGGCAGTAAAAGAAAGAAAAAGTGGGAGAATATGGCAGTTTTGGGCAGTTTGGGAGTAAACGAACGGACCTAAAAGTATTACAACTGTCATATTGCGGTCAAGTCGGTATTTGTTTTTATTTTGTTGCTGAATTTGCAGGAAAAAAGGTGGGAGCAAATGAATTTAGATCTGGGATAAAATTTAGCACACAGACAGATTATATTTAGTCTAGACTCATCACTAGGTTACTTATATAAGGTAAAATCTATGGTGGGCGTGGATAACATTGTTTTAAGTTTACAAAAGGGCATATAATGAATTGACATGATTGTCTGTATATGTTGTGGTGGTTAAGGAGCGTCAGAAAAAATGACAAAGGCTACTTTTTAACCCGTTTTATCGCGAGTAACACCGCGGGCTTAGTAGTTTTAGTTTGCTTTTGAGAGTTTATTACTGAAAGTGAAAAATTCATTTTAAGGTGCGATTTGTCCCCTTTTATTAAATCATTAGATAACAATGATTTAAGAGGTAACGGAAAATTGCGCATGTTACATATCTCATACGAAAAGCCCAAGGGTTTTCCTTCTTTCTTACTTTTCAGTTTTCTTATTTCCGCAAGGTTTTTGTACCAAGTTTTCGAAAAACGGTTTCATCCACAGCTTAGAGCAATGCGCTTTAAAATATTTTTGTTGATAACCCTTCAAACTTTTTTTCTTATTTTGTAACGTTTGTTTTTGTGGAACTCATTTTAAATATACAGTATTCTGACCGCATACATGCAGTTGTATTGGAGTTCATTGAAAGTTTTTTTGAGGACATATTTAAGGCAGGGCATGGGCAATATAGCCTGCAATTACGAACTCGGCCCGTATCTTTCATACCTTGATGAACTTCTTGAACTGCTCCTCGATGATCGGCTAGATCTAGAAGAATGACTTCGCGAACGTGATCTCGAACTATCACTGCCGCTACTTGATGACGAGTCATGCCTGTAATACGAATGATCATGATCAAAAACTTTTGTACCAATAAAATAAATAAAAAATTAATAGAGAGGCGCGGCAGCTCTTGAAAAGCCAAGCGGCTTACTCTCAACAACAATTCTCTAGGTGCGTGTGAAGAATTGAGGGAACCTACAATTTAACGCCGATTCCGAACGGCAAAGTTGAGAAGCACTTTTTTTCGTGACAGATTGATACTCTTGGGGGTTGTGTCAGTTCTTCACAAGAGGTAGTGCCCGTAAGAGATGAAATAAAAACTATGGGCACAAGTAGGACTCGAACCCACGACGTTCTGCTTAGCATCCAACGCACCTAACCACTAAGCTACGGACACTACCCTTTTGTACCAATGCACCGAGAAAAAAAAATAAATAAAACTTACGAAGATCTTGAGTGACTAGTTGACCGTCTTCCACTCGCTGCACGCTCACTCCTTCGCGAACGACTCCTACTTCGTCTGGCTAAACTTTCAGCAGCAGCAACCGTGGCATTTGAGACCTTGGCAACGATCGTATCCACAAGCGTACTGTCGCTCAATGCCGACACAATTGGCTGCGGATCTTGTAGCTTAAAAGGTTTAATTACAATTTTTGGTTTAAAATAAGCAGCACTATGATGATGATGATGATGATTTTTACTGTTGTAATGATTATTATTATTGTTGTTGTTGTTAGTAGCTAGAACTAATTGGTTGTTATTGTTAGTAGCGCTGACTGTGCTTAGTTGCAATGATCTAGTTGACATCGTAGCTAACGAAGTCACAGCCGACGATGTTATTAGATTTGAGAGATTTCGACGAAAGTCTCTTCTTCGACTAGTGTTAATTGTGTTATTGTTGTTAATTAAAGACAATGGCGTCACAACAAGAGTGGAAGCTTGCTGGGGGAATAAAAGTTTTCCAGCCGCCGCATAATGCAGCGGTGGTGGTGTTGCACTTAGAACAGGGATGGTTGATTTTCTAGGACTAAGATTCCCTTGCCCATTGGATGTACTTAAGACAGGCGAGGACAAGGGAAGACTGTCCATACTAAGAAGTGAAGAATTATTTGCGGGCAACGGTGAAGCTGGGTAAATACAACCACTACCGATGGCCGCTACCGTTGAAGCATTATTAGCTATAAATTTATTAAGAGAATTTGTACGCAACGAATCACGTTGGGGACTTACTTCGTTGGCCATCTTTTCGATAGTTTTAATTTTTTCTTTTGCCTTGGCTGCAATGCCAGATTTGAGTTGTTCAAGCATTTCGATATCTTTGAGTTCGTCCTTGCGGTCGTCTTGGGTAAGGGATTCAATTGAAGGTCCTCCGTTTTCTTCATCATCTTCAGCTTCGCTCTGGCTATGCAGACGTACGACTGGTTGTGGTTTTGCTAGATTTCTTGAATTCTTGGCTCCTACACCGTGTGACCGCGATCTCGAACGATGCGATGACGATGAAGTTTCCGGCTTTGTTTCTTTTTGTTTTTCCTTTTCCTTTTCTTTAGGTTTACCTTTTTCCTTTTCTTTCTCTTTGTCCTTGCCCAAGTCCTTTTCCTTCTCGCTTTGAGTTCCATTAGGTTTTTCTTCTTTCTTACTTGGTTTACGTTTTTCTCGCTTTTCCTTTTCGATCTGGTCAAGAATGTCGCGATATCGTTCCGGATTGCGTCTAGCTGGCGAATAACTCAAATCAGATCCCGAGTCATTCGAACTGCATGAAGATCTTTTTTTTATTTGTTGTTTTTCAGGTTCTGTAAGTCTCGGACGATTCTGAGTGCCTTTTGATTCAAGGGTTTTTTGTTCGGTTTTGGGTAATGGAATAGCGGGAAGGTCTTCTGTGCCAGGAGCTGGAGGTTCTATTGGGGTTTCTTCTGCTTTTACTGGAGACTTGAGAAATTCTTTTCTACGGTTCTTTACACTCCCACTTCGACTTCGAGACTTGCTTTTACGTACAGAAGGAACTGTGAGTAAAGCACGACTCGAAGCAACTGAAGTCTTTCTGGGCGGGAGAGATTTATGCGAACTTCTGCGACTGCTGTGAGAGCGACTTTTGGTTAAAGATCGCTTCCTCTTCTCACCTGAAGGCGAACGTGACTTTTTCAATTCTTTCCTTGGTGAGCGAGACCTCCGACTGAGACTTTTTTGGCTTGACCTCGGCTGAGGTGATCGAGATCGTGTTCTATTCCGGCGACGGGATGTTGAGCGACGATTGCTTCTCGGCGATGGCGAACGTCTACGGTTTTTTGATTGATGAGACCTAGATCGGCGAAGATATCGCGATGAGGAACGTGAAATTGATCGTCGATGATTTCGGGAAGTTGATCTTTTAGCACGAGATCTGGAGCCTGCAGACGATGAAACCGACCTACGTGCTCTTGAAACCGTATGACCGCCAGCCCTTCGTGGTCGATCTTTTGATTGTGATCTTTGCTTTCTTCGGTCATCACCTCTTGAAATTGACCTCCTGCGACCCCTTATTGGAGAACGTCGATTTTTGTCTTGTTCTCGGGAACGTGATCGTTTTCTGTCAACTGAACGTCGAGTTAATGATCGCTTTCGGGAGGTTGACCGTTTCCTAGAAAGTTCTCCTCGAGATGACGATCGTTTTCGGGATGTTGACCTTTTTCTCGACGGTGCTCTTCGGGATGACGATCGCTTTCGGGATGTTGAGCGCTTTCTCTTTATTGGAGATAATGAACGCTTTCGAGAGATAGATCTCTTTCGGCTGGCCAGACTTCTTGACACCGAACGTTTTTCTCTTCTCGGAGACAACCGTTTGCCAGTGCGTTCAACCTTTATCTCATGTGCACTTTTGGACCTTGATCGTGATCGATGATTGCGTTGACTTTTTTCTTTTCGTGAAATATGTTTTTCCTTTGAAACAGAACGTATTTTCTCTGATTCTGGTTCCATTTTGATTGTTTTTCTTTCTGAAGCAAATGGATTTTCTCTTGTGAGTCTTTTACTTGAATCGATTTTTGCCATAGACATTTTTTCATCAGAAGCCACTAGTTTCTTATCTTTATTTCTGGGAACTTCTCGGGACGAAGAACGTTGACGGTAAGATGGTTTCTTCCGATCTACACTTTTTGAGACAGAGCGTTTTCGATCTTTGATTCTTTTAATCTCCCTTGACGAGGATCGTGGGCGGACAGAAGTTTTGTTCCTTTCAAGATCTTTCGAAGCAGATCGCTTTTTATCGCTTCTCTGTTGAACCTCTCTAGATTTGGATCGACGACGATCTGATTCATGTTTTGTTGGTTCTCGTTTAGGTGATGCTTTTCTTTCACGTGTTGACAACTTCTTATTATCTGACGGCCTTCCATCGCTTCTCTTTGGCGGAGACGGCGATCGTGAATCCGAACTACTTGTTGATCCTGATGAAGACGATGACCGCGAGAGAGACCGAGAGATGTGGCGTTTGGAAATAACTTCAGCCTTTTCGGCAACCACAGCTTTTGGCTCTACTGAAACGGTCGTCTTAAAAGGATTAACAAATTGCTTTCTACGTGGTGAAGGTGACTTTTTCCTTGTCGTTGGCGGAGATTTACGACTCTTTTCAACAATTTTTGCATGATCTCCATTTTTTTCGAATTTCCTCCGTGGTGACTTTGATCGCGATCGTTCATTTCTTTTTAGTGCATCCTTTGGCAGCGATCTGTCACGCCGATCTTTTGATCTACGATTCGAAAGGGACCGAGATCTTGATCGCTTTCGATGTTTATCAATATGACTATCATCGCGCTTCGGACCGCTCTCGTCACGATTGCGTGTTTCATCTTTCTTGCGACTATCATCACGCTTGCGACTATTTTCACGTCTGCGACTATCACCACGTTTACGAATTTCTTCACGTTTGTTACGTTTATCTTGTGGTGACTGTTTTCTATTGCGATCAATCGATTTGTCCTTCGTCGGCGAAGCATCACGTTTTCGAAGTTTTTCAACATCTCTATTAGATATTGGACTTGTCTTTCGTTTGTCTCGATCACTTGTATTGTTCAATGACTCCCTACGATCTCGACTCCTTGACAATGATCGATCTGCACGACGTGTTGGTTTTATTAAAGATGAAACTGGAGGATCTCTGCGCTCTCGCGATCGACTCCTGAAAGGATTTCGATGTTTTGGGGGTTCCTGTATGTCAGACTTCTTGTTGGACGTAGATTTTTGTTGTTCTTTATCACGTCCGGGGGAGCTAAAATAAAATAAATTAATGAAACAGTTTATAACAACTGGGGTGGAATCGTGTAAGGTGATTTGTGAATATCACCTTTGTGACTATCAAATGTGATCACATTTTATTTTCCTTCTGCTATCTATTATGACTAGTACTCTGGCAATCGATTTTAGAGCGACTTTTTACAAGCATTTTATTGTATGAGTTGTATTGAAAAAAGAAACGACGTGGCAGAGAATAAGGACAGCACGATACCTGATAGTAGCTGATAGGTTGCTAAAGTCACTTTGTGTTATTGAGGTTTGAGATCACAATCTTTGATCTTGAATTCTGAGAGTTCCTCAATACCGTTGAAGAAATCTTTACTTAAGTAGAGTGCTCTTTTTCTAGCCAAGGCCGGACAATGGCAAAGAAAGTGTGGGGCCGTTTCTTTTTCGTCCTGGTTCTCACAGCTACGGCAGAAAGAGTTATGCGGTATACCAAATTTTGCCAAAGTTTAGAGGATGATAAAGCTGAATCGATGGCTTCTATAGCTGCCTGACTGTCTGTTAGTATAGCTTCATTTGGTTCTGTCGGATATCTTTAAGGGCTATACAAGAATCCCTTATCGCTAACAATTCTGCCTGGAATACACTGGCAAAATCGGGAAGTCAATAGGATTTTGAAATCTTAAGAGATTCGCAGAAGACACCTGCACCAACACCGCATTCCATCTTCGAACCATCCGTGAAGATAGTTGTGTCGAAGTCTTTCGTCACCTTCCTCCCAGTCGATTTTTGACGGGAGCAAGACTCTAAACTTCTTTGAGGTGTTTAGGATAGGGATGCAGTAATCGGTGGTTGTGGATAGGATGTCTGATGGTATCAGGCTTGTTTGGTTGCAGTGCCCGTAGGATCTAGTTTTCCAGCAGCCTATTTCTTTGAGTCTCGAGATACTGTAGGATATTTAATAAAGAAGTTAATCAGAAAAAGGTCCAGGATGACGTTAAGTGCATCCGTTGGACAGGAACTGATTGCCCCTGATATCCCTACACAAGTATTTCTCTGCACCTTTGTTAGCTTGTTTACTATGTAAGCTTTGCTGAGAGCAGGCCACCAAACAATGGAACCATAAACAAGTGTCGGTCTTACAACCGATGTGTATGTCCATTTTATCATTTTTTACTGGAGGCCCCACTTTTTGCCGAACGTTTTGTTGCAGCTGTAGAAGGCGACACACGCCTTCCTCACCCGTTCTTCAATTTTAAGCTTCCAGTTTAATTAGGTGTTAGTATTACGCCCAGATATTTTTCTGACCAAAATAATAATAAAAATGTAAGTAAATATTACAAATTAAGTCTAAGAGACTAAAGGATATGTAATATGTGTATATTTATAGGACACGGAGGGTTATATAAATACCCTGTCTATCGATCAGCCGACTGGCATATGAATGTGATAACAAAAAAGTTGTCACAAGAAAAAGTAGCAAATTGGTGATTATCACTTGTGACTATCAACGGCAACGAGCTTACGGAATCTTTCGACGTCAAAAAAGGATTCAGACAAGGCGATGCAATGTCATGCGATTTCTTTAACATCGTTCTCGAGAAGATAGTGCAGAACTCCAACGTCCACACCAGAGGCACTATCTTCCAAAAATCTGTTCAACTTCTCGCGTACGCCGATAATATTGATATAATGGGAAGAACACAGCGTGATGTCAATGGCACCTTTGTGAGTATTGAGACAGAATCGGCAAAAATGGGTTTAGCGGTAAATGGGGAAAAAACGAAGTATATGCTGTCTTCGAGGAAGGACACCCAACACCGACGGCTCGGGCAGAACGTCACAATAGACGCATATAACTTCGAGGTAGTAGAGGAGTTTGTCTACCTAGGCTCCGCTATAAACACGGGCAATAAAACCAGCGCCGAGATCAGACGAAGAATAACTCTTGCTAATCGCTATTTCTTTGGGTTAAGAAAGCAATTGAGTGGAAAATCCCTCTCTCGAGCAACTAAGGTAAAATTGTACAACACACTCATCATCCTAGTCCTGCTGTATGGTGCGCGGAAGCATGGACCTTGACAAAATCAGATGAAAGTGCCTTAGGCTGTTTCGAGAGGAAAGTTCTTGGGGTTGTACAATGACATGGACCTAGCCAGAAGTTTCAAGGTCCAGAGACTCAGATGGCTCGGTCATTAAGAGCGGATGGACACCAATGCTCCGGCCCGGAAAGCCTTCGACACTATTCCCGAGGGACGTAGGAGGGGAGGAAGACCGCCACTCAGGTGGTGCACTCAAGTGGAAGAGGATCTCAATCAACTTGGAGTGCAAAACTGGAGACGACTAGCTAAGGACCGAGCTAGCTGGCGGAGACTGTTGATTGAGCCCCAAATCCATAACGGACTGTAGCGCCACCTTAAGTAAGTAAGTACTTGTGACTATCACCTAACACAGACAAAATTACACGATTCCACTCCTGATTAAAAAAAAAAAAAACTCACCTCGATCTAGAGTCAATAGACGATGCTCGATGCTTCTTCTTCTTCTTTTTCTACACGAAATAAATCAATCGAAAGAAAAAAGAAATTATTCGATTTAGTTTGAAGGCAATTGCATGAATAAAATTATTATTATCATTACTGAGAAAGAAAACTTAGATATTTTTTTCTTAAAATTTCTTTTGTTTTGCACCGCACCGGTTTCTTTTTTTCTTTTTTTTTATAAAACAAAACTTAAAAGATATTACATTTTACAGCATATTTAAGTATAAGATAGATAGAGTGCTAAGTAATCGAGAAAAAGTAAAACGCAAAACCGATGAAAATAATAATTTGACAAAATGAAAGTACTTACAAAACTACAAGAGAGCCTTTCGATAGCTATCCTATTTAATGAAGCGCCAAGGGTTTTATAAACAAAAAATATAATTTTTTTCTTTGTTCTCTTAAGTTTTTCTTTTTAAAATAATTATTATAATTTTTTTTTTTAATTAATCGGTTAGGTTATATAGAAAAAAGAAAATACACAGAGATATGTATAAAAAAAACATCTCCTGGGAGAAGTAAATAAATTCACCTCAAAATAAGAAACTAACTCAAAGGAAAATGTTTCAAATGAAAGAATAAAGAAAAAAAAAAAAAACTTAAGGAACACTTAACCATGATTGATAAAATTTACATAATTACTTATTACCTTCGTCGTTCGTGTGTAAAGTGTTTGGGATTTTTATTATACGAAAAATGTTTAAGCAAAAATAGATTAGGATTTTTTGTCCATCATTTAAATTTGTTTTGTTTTTTTTTTTTTGTTTATTAATTTTTTTGTAAGTTTTTTTTTATAAAGTTTAACATGCGATTAAGGAGAGTATATTTTGTTTTTGCGATTTGATGTGCAATTTATGGGTGTGGTCTGCTTACCTTGTCTTTTTTAGATTTCTTGCGTTTCTTTACTTCTTTTTCGCTATCAGATGAATCATCGTCCGAATGGTGTTTATCGGAGTCCGTTGAGTCGCCGGATTCACTGAGCTTGCGTTTTCGTGATTTCTTCTTTTTAGCTTTACTGAAATTATAGATAAGAAGTTATTATTAATAAACACTGGATTTTTCTTAGTTTTTTTTTTGCCAAGTCAAAGCTACGGTGTATCGAACTATTACTGTTGGAACTGAGAGACCGATCTGGTAGGCTTGGTCTTCAAATACAAAATTGTCAAATTTAAAAGCAGTGAAGACCTATTGCTTTGCAATAAGTCACCTAACCGAAATATGAAAAGAAGGAAGATTTCTCGATACATATATGGTCAATGCTTGGTTGGAATGACAACGTTTGAATTCAATGCAACAGACTACTTGGTCTGAAAAAGAGAGATCCTCTAAACTGCGTGGAATAAGTCTACTTAACATCGCCTGCAATATCCTCTCTGCCGTAATATGTGAACCTCTGAAGCCTTTCGTTAACAATCTGAATGGTCCTTATCAATGTGGCTTCAGGCCAGGAAAGTCAACCATCGACCAAATTTTCACGTTGCGGCAGATACTGGAAAGACCTATGAAAACCAAATCGATACCCACCACCTTTTCATCGATTTTAAGGCCGCGTATGACAGCATCTACAGAGACGAACAGTATAAAGCTATGTCTAGTTTTGGTATCCCTGCCAAGCTCGTTCGTTTGTGCAAAATGACGATGGAGAACTCACGCTGTTCCATCAAGGTTGGCAACGAGCTTACGGAATCTTTCGACGTCAAAAAAGGATTCAGACAAGGCGATGCACTGTCATGCGATTTCTTTAACATCGTTCTTGAGAAGATAGTGCAGAACTCCAACGTCAACACCAGAGGCACTATCTTCCAAAAATCTGTTCAACTTCTCGCGTACGCCGATGATATTGATATAATGGGAAGAACACAGCGTGATGTCAATGGCGCCTTTGTGAGAATTGAGACAGAAGCGGCAAAAATGGGTTTAGCGGTAAATGAGGGAAAAACGAAGTATATGCTGTCTTCGAGGAAGGACACCCAACACCGACGGCTCGGGCAGAACGTCACAATAGACGCATATAACTTCGAGGTAGTAGAGGAGTTTGTCTACCTAGGCTCCGCTATAAACACGGGCAATAACACCAGCGCCGAGATCAGACGAAGAATAACTCTTGCTAATCGCTGTTTCTTTGGGCTTAGAAAGCAATTGAGTGGAAAAGCCCTCTCTCGAGCAACTAAGGTAAAACTGTACAACACACTCATCATCCCAGTCCTGCTGTATGGTGCAGAAGCATGGACCCTGACAAAATCGGATGAAAGTGCCTTAGGCTGTTTCGAGAGGAAAGTTCTTCGGGTCATCTTTGGCCCCGTGTGCATTGAAGGGGAATGGCGAAGAAGATACAACAGCGAACTTTACGGGTTGTACAACGACATGGACCTAGCCAGAAGGGTCAAGGTCCAGAGACTCAGATGGCTCGGTCATTTAGAGCGAATGGACACCAATGCTCCGGCCCGGAAAGCCTTCGACACTATTCCCGAGGGACGTAGGAGGAGAGGAAGACCGCGACTCAGGTGGCGCACTCAAGTGGAAGAGGACCTCAATCAACTTGGAGTGCAAAACTGGAGACGACTAGCTAAGGACGAGCTAGCTGGCGGAGCTGTTGATTGAGGCCCAAGTCCACAACGGACTGTAGCGCCAACTTAAGTAAGTAAGTAAGCTGGCGATCTCAAGTTCGAAGAGGAATTGTAACAAAACAGTTTGAAATACTCCTCAAATCCACTTTGTTGCGTTTAGAAGAGACAAATCTTTAATCTTCGATTCGGAAAGCTCATTTAGGTTATTGAAGATGGTCAATGATCTGGCCAGCGCACAACACTCACACAGGAAGGGAAAAACAGTTTCCTCTTATCCCTGGTCCTCACAACTACGTCAGAAAGTATTGTGGGGACAGGTTTCCAAACAGGCCAGTGTCCGGTGTATGTTGTAAACACCCTGGGTATGTTTTGCCTGTGTCTGCAAATAAGATATTAGTTCGGAATTTATGGAAGGTTGTTCATATCTTATTAGATAAAGTACAAGTGGTAAGGCTATCCCACCTGTGGTTTGATTCAGCGAGGAAATTGAGAAGATCTTGCCCTTCATAGCACCAAGAAAAATGTTGACTCTTTCCGCGAGTGAGCTATAAGGCGCTGATCCTTACCTGGGAAGCTTGTCAGCCCGTTCAATTGCTTGAGCTGCCGCAGTTTTGATCTTGTCACTAAGACATCTTCCCACTCCTTTTGGAATGGAATGATAACTTTAAAATCCCTATTGAGGCCCATGGTAGGAGTGCAGTTATCGTCGGTTTTGGTCGAAAGGATGTCCACCGGGATCAGGTTGGTAATATTACTATGACCGTAGGGTAAACCATAAATACAAACTATCCGACTTCATTAGTGTTAACGCGCTGCGAGATACTGAATATTTATTGTGAATTTCGATTGGTAAGAAGTAAAGAAAAACGGACAGGGGGGCAAAAACTCCAATGCAGCCAACACTAGCTGTTCTCCGAACCTTCATGAGAAGCGTTAAATAGTTCGATACGAACCAAACCTAAAGATTCTTGTGGCTTCACAAAGGCCTATCGTTAACTGATTTAATCTACCTAACCAAGGGTCAGTTTTGAATTCATTTAATAGTAGAACCATAAACAAACTAAAATTTATATAAGAAAAAAGAAACTTGTGTTATGTTCACGACTTCTTTTTACTTACCATTTTCAGAAACATTGCAAAAAAAAACAATTTTTAATTTTGTAAAAAGGTGTTAGCAATAAAAATAATCTTCTACCTTGAGAATCATTTTCTTTCTACCTTATCCCTCTTTGTTTTTGTAAATCATTGTTAAGCACGAAGAAGAAAAAAATTATCTCTTAATTTTTAATCAACATTAAATCTCAATCGTAAGCAAGATCCGATTTATTTGATTACAATTAAATTAAACGCTGCCACTCTAAAACAAGGGGATTTAAATTTCCCTTTTTCTAAAAACGGTGGTTGGGTGTTGTAGGATCTGGGGGCGTATGCTGTAACTTTTCCTACACACCAAGTGCTTACTTTACCTCCTCGTGGTAACCACCGGGTACTGGTTATATCTCTAGATATAACTTGCGAAACTTGTAAGCGCGGGTGCAAAACGAGAAACAGAAGCACCTTATCAACGGCCCAACAAATTTGGAGGTTAGTGCGAGAGGCTAACAACCCCTCCACAGTAAAAAAACTTGAACGTTATGAGAGACACCAGCCTCGGATAATGACCCCCCTCTTATGGTAACCAGACCCGGAAACGACAACGGACTATGCATTGAGAGTTTGTTACCTGGAATGTAAGAACACTCTACACTCCAGGTGCAACTCAGAAAGTTGAATCTGTCCTCTCGCAGTATAAGGCAAACATTACTGCGATCCAGGAAATACGATGGACAGGATCAGGGATATTGAAAAGAAGAAATTGCGACATTTATTACAGATTACAGCTGTCATCAAAGAATGAATATATTTGGATGCGGATTCGTCGTGGGAAATCGGCTGGCTTTAATCCGCATCAAGACCACACTACACATCATCAGTCTAATATGTGGACACGCCCCTACCGATGATGCTGAGGAGTCTAGAAAGGATGACTTTAACGACCTCCTGGATAGAGCCTACAGAGCCTGTCCAGAGTACGACGTCAAAAAAGTATTCGGAGACTTTAATGCACAAATCGGGAATGAAGACATCTTTGGCATATTAGTTGGAAAGTACAGCCTCCACAAAGTTACAACAGATAACGGCTTCTGACTAATCAAATTCGCTGCAGCTCATAATACGGTGATAAGTAGCACTAGGTTTCCAAGACGAAAGATCTACACAGCAACCTGGCGATCTCCGGATGGTCGAATCACCAACCAAATCGACCATGTGCTAATCGGCGCAAGGCACGCATCCAACATCGAACGTGCGCACTTTCCGAGGAGCAAATGTCGCCTTTGACCACTTTCTGGTAGTGACAAAAAAGACAAAAAAAAACAAGTGCGGACCCAAGGAAGAAGTTCTACATCGGTTGCCTTGGCACTCCGTAGAATGCCAGAGACTACAGTGAGCGCCTAAGTGAGCGACGCTCCGCCTCAATACCACAGATCCAAACCTTGTGAACCAATATCGCGAAAAAAAAAATGTAGCCGAACACATAGTTCAGCCACCCCGAAAAGAACCGTGGTATGATGATGAGTGCGCGTTATTGAAAAGAGAGACGGAAAATGCACGTTTGCAGATGCTGCAACGGAAAACAAGGGCAGAAAAGGAAGAGTGCCGAACAAAAAGGAGAAATGAGAAAAAGACGCTGTGAAGGAAGAAAAAGGGCATCCACAGTTTCTAGCTCAAAGATCTAGGAGAGTCTCGGCCCAAGAACAATACCCGACGTTTCCATAAAAGGTCGAATCAATTCGCTTCTGGTTTCAGAACCGGGACACAGGCTTTTCGAAACAGTGAAGGAAACCTAGTCACAAAAGCACAGGAAATTGTAGATGTTTTTAAGCTGCTGAATGCACATAATGGCGAGCGAGCCAACGACGAAAGAGAAACAAGACTAGTCAATGAAGACAAAGTCCCAGGCCACAGCACAGAAGAGGTAGAAAGAGCCATCCAAAAGCTAAAACATAACAAGTCCGCCGGGTCAACAAATTGTGGGAGGAAGAATGCATGTCCACTGATTGGTCTATAAGCTCCATATGCCCATCCCATGTCATGCAAAAACTACCGAGGCTTATCCCTGCTTAATGTTGCATACAAAACCCAATCCAACGTACTGTGTGAGCGTCTTAAACTGTTCTGCAACACAATAATCGGGACGTACCAGTGTGGCTTTAGGAGAGACAGAACAACGATAGACCAAATATTCACACTGAGGCAGATCCTAGAAAAGACTAACGAATTTCGAATCGAAACCCACCATCTTTTCATCGACTTCAAAATAATAGCATCCATCGCCAAGAGCTTATGATGGCGATGTCTGAATTCGAGATCCCAAACAAACTGATCTAGCTGTGCCGCTTGACGCTAAACAATATGCAGTGCAGTGTGCAAATGGATAACAGCTCATCAAAGTTGTTTCAAACATGCTCAGGGTTTAGATAAGGAGATGCGCTGTCATGTGATTTCTTCAGCATAGTCCGGCAGCTGTGAGCACTATCTTCAACAAATCCACCCAGATCCTAGGCTATGCGGACGACAAAGACATCATCGGTCGATCCAAGAGAGCTGTGCTTGATTTCTTCACAGCTTCACAGATTGAAGAACAAGCGAAACTGGTCTTGAAGTGAATGAGGATAAAACAGTACATGCTATCAACAAACAAAACAACATCTGTCCACCGCCTAGGACAAAACGTCACTGATGGTAGCAGCAATTTCGAGGTAGTTAAGGAGTTCACGTACCTTGGAGCAAACATCAATCCCACAAAGGACACCTGAATGGAGATCCAAAGAAGAATTACCCTAGCGAACCGTTGCTGCCTCGGGTTGGCCAAACAACTTGGTTCAAAACACCTCACTCGAAAGACAAAGTATCTGCTATACAAAAATTTGATTTTACCAGTCCTACTCTACGGCGCCGAGTGCTGGACGATAAGTAAAAAAGGGGAATTGATACTGGGCACTTTCGAGAGAAAAAAAAAGAAGGTTCAACCGATAACTGTATGAGCTGTACCAAGAAAAGACGACTACATTGGCTCGGCCACATCGAGCGAATGGACGACAACGCTCCAGCCAAGAAAGTCTTCTCATCCCAGCCTCCAGGTTCGAGACGACAAGGAAGACCGAACCTACGGTACAAGGACCAAGTGACTGCGGATGCCAGAGCGCTTGGTTTCGGCAAGTGGAGAGTGGATGCGAGGGACCGTTCACTATGGAAGGCTGCTGTATCTCAGGCTGAGATCCTTCATGGATTGTGAGCCGGATAACTAAGTAAGTAAGTAAAAACGGTGGTTTTAAATTTAAAAGGATTCAAATAAATTGGATCTCGGAGATTTTCAAATGATAAGCAATACATTTTGATGTTAAATGAGAAAGCTTTCATATTCTTACCTTTCTTTCTTATGCTTTTTGGATTTCTTCTTTTTATCCTTTTTATGCTCTGGACTAGCCGAACTGCAAATATAATAAGAATTATTGTAATAAATGAACCAACTTTTGAGAAATTAGACTTACCCATCACGATTCTTCTTCTTCTTTTTCTTTTTGATTTTGCCACGAACCTCAGCCTCTTCTCCATTATCGTCTTTTGTTTCTTTTTCCTTTGATGGAGTTCGAACTAAAGCATATCGTCGGGCCTTGTCCTTTTCCGTTTCCTTTTGAGCATCAAGCTCTTTTTGCAAAGCCGAACTCTTCGCCAGATCTTCTCTTGCTTTGCGATCTGAATCGAAACTTGTTCCTTCTACAAAATATTCCGATATTCCAAATGCTTCACGCAATTTGGCGTTCTTTTCCTGTTGAGCTTCTGCAATTTGATGAGTTTCACGTACACTGAAATCGAAATACAATTTGATAAACAACTTGAACACTTGAATCAAATGAGGAAATTCTTCTACACAAAAAAGCAAGACAAATAGAACAAAACAACTTGTTTTGTAAAAACAAACTTCTCTCTTTACCTCACAACACTTCTCAGCTCTTTTTGGCACACGCGATGTTGATGGTTGTTGTTTGAGTAAAACGGAGTAGAGCTCAGAAATTCAATAGGAAATTGCTGATGCCCCGCTCCCGCCCTAAGCGGGAAGCCAGAGAACCCGGCAAAGTATCGTACGTCATTGATATCAACATGGGAAGCTTTATTCTCCCTCATCATACTACACCCACCACCATCAACAACACTTCTCGCTGAGGAGAGTGCAGAATTCAATAGAACACCATGCACATGGTTATTGTTTTGGTTACTGAGAGCATTGCCTGCGCATGCACATTGAACTATGTACATGGCGGTTTGTCGTGGTACATGTTTTTTGTGGTTAACTCGTTGTTTGAGTTTAGGAGCAGCTGCCGGTTTCAGTGGCTTAAATTTTTTTCGAACTTTTTGGTAAGCAGCCGTCACAGAGCAGTTTTGTGATTTCGTCGTAGTTGTCTCAGGAGTCGGTGAGATGATATTTGGGTCGCGATTGTCATGCTCGAAATATTGTCGGCCTACTTTTTTTCGACGACGTCTTTTGGGTTTTGAATTCGCAGTTGCGTTTATGGGGTGCTGGAGAAAAACTCCACCATTTTGTGTTGAATACATTTGAGATGCAAGCATTTCGAAGTTATGAATTCAATTGGAAGACTTGTTTTTAATTCTAACTTATTGACTAGGAAGACTTTTGTATAAATATATTTTTCCTTAATTAACTAACGCGCGATTTAATTACGTTTAAAATTCACGAACTACAACACTAACAGCTAACAGGAAGATAGTTGCCAGTTAACTGTGGTTTTGGAAGACTTTTCAAGTGATTTTCACTTTGTCAAGGATTTGTTTCAGTTGCTCTACATTGTGGTATCAATTAAATTTGACGGGGTTCTTCTGTTTATGAAGAACAGGTCTCGTCGCCTTAATCCGCCGGCTGGATTATGGTGTGTTGGGTGATTCGTTGGGGGACGAACATCGTTGATTCGATGACAATTGCAGCAGACACCAGTTCGAAATGCTGAAGATATCGTGTTACTTTTTGTCAGCTTCATAATACTACCGTTTTGTTTAGATTTCGAATGAAACCTCACTAACAATCGCCCCCTTTTTTGTTTGGGGTCGATTTGTTTATACGAATAGCAGTCAGGAGTAAAAGGTTTCACCGTTGCAAGGTAGTATTGATTTTTCAACGTTTTTTTGTATGCCTTTTGGTTTTATTCGTTTTTTAATCTTTACTTGCAGAGCAAATGTTTGCAAATATTTGTTGACTGATAGTTGGTTCTTCAGTTTTATCAATTTTGTTATTTTTTTTTTAATTTATGAATTTATTCGGTTTGAAAATAAAAGAAAAAAAATAAATACGAGTCGACAATGGCAATAAGACGACCATTGTCGATGGAAGACTTTCGGAAACTAAAGTTTGCCAACGGGGGGTGGCAGTGTAATGTGCAACCCTTAGATTTATTGTGTTGGGAAATTGTGATGCGCAGAAAAATACTGGATGCTGTTGTGCTTTCTGAAATGAGAGACAGAAGATTCATCTGTCTCAGAACAAGAATGAATTGTTTTATTGATTTTCTAATTTACTGCAAAATTAACTATTAAAGATGGTTACCCACAAACCCTTTTAATCATTTTTTTTTCTGTCGGTATTCTACAGAGTTCTGATGTCAATTTTTTGTTAATAGGTTTGGAACATTTTGTCCACATCCAAAAAATGTGTCCCAATAGACTGATGATGGAATTGACATTGGTTAGGGACGGACGCACCCATTGATGATCGCAATTATTTTACGTTTCACAAGTATCTCTTGCGTAAAAGCAAATTTGTTTCTGTCTTGGGATTCTATTCCGACCAAATATTTCACGGATAAAATAATGTTTTGTCCAAGGTTTTTAAGAAGGTTGAAGGTCTCCAACAAAAAGTTGCAGTTAAATCAAGAGCCAAAAATAGCTTAACATTAAATAAGGAAGTAATAATTTTAGCGGCATGGATGGCATATTTGGTGAACGCTTCACGTTTAGAGAAGAACTAAGCTGCATGTTCATATGTGAACGGTCCCTTACATGAGCTCTTTAGTCGCCGAAACCAAGCCCTCTGGCATCCGCAGTCACTTGGTCCTTGTACCGTAGGTTCGGTCTTCCTTGTCGTCTCGAACTTGGGGGCTGGGATGAGAAGACTTTCTTGGTAGGAGCGTTGTTGTCCATTCGCTCGATGTGGCCGAGCCAAAGTGTCGTCTTTTCTTGGCCTTCTGGACTACATCCACATCTTGGTACAGCTCATACAGTTATCGGTTGAACCTTCTTCTCTATTCGCCATCGTCGCATATGGGACCGAAAATCCGTCGAAGAATTTTTCTCTCGAAAGTGCCCAGTATCAATTCCCCTTTTTTACTTATCGTCCATCACTCGGCGCCGTAGAGTAGGACTGGTAAAATCAAAGTTTTGTATAGCAGACACTTTGTCTTTCGAGTGAGGAGTTTTGAACCCAGTTGTTTGGCCAACCTGAAGCAGCAGCGGTTCGCTAGGGTAATTCTTCTTCGGATGTCCATTCAGGTGTCTTTTGTGGGATTGACGTTTGTTCCAAAGTAGGTGAACTCCTTAACTACCTCGAAATTGCTGCTACCAACAGTGACGTTTTGTCCTAGGCGGTGGACAGATGTTGCTTTGTTTGTTGATAGCATGTACTTTGTTTTGTCCTCATTCACTTCAAGACCAACGAGTTTCGCCTGGTTTTTCAATCGCTGTGAAGGCCTCAAGCACAGATCTCTTGGATCAACCGATGATGTCAATGTCGTCCGCATAGCCTAGGAGCTGGGTGGACTTGTTGAAGATAGTGTTTTCCGTGCTCACACCTGCCTTGCGCACTATCTGCTCCAGGACTATGTTGAAGAAATCACATGACGGCGCATCTCCTTGTCTAAACCCTGCGCATATTTGCACACTGCACTGCGTATTGTTAAGTCATGCGGCACAGCTGGATCAGTTTTTTTGGGGATCCCGAATTCAGACATCGCCATCATAAGCTCTTGGCGGTGGATGCTATCATACGCAGCTTTAAAGTCGATGAAAAGATGGTGGGTTTCGACTTGAAATTCTTTGGGCTTTTCCAGGATCTGCCTGAGTGTCTATCGTTGTTCTGCTTGGGCAAAGCCACACTGGTACGATTTTTGATGGGGCATATATGGAGCTTATCGACCAGTCCGTGGGCATGCATTCCCTCTCTACAATACGTCCCTCAAAAACTACTATAATGCTTAATGTTGCTTACAATATTTTGGCATGAAAACTTTCATGCACACTTTAAAGCTAGCTACATAATCCTAAGACACAAACACCATTGCAGTTTTTCAGTGGTCCCGCAAATTGGGCATAAAACAGCAAATTTACATGAAAAAATTCGGTATCCAAAAATAAGCGTTTTATGACATTTAAGGTATCCGTCAATATTTTAAACCGACAAGGGAATAGACTGGCTGATGCCAGTGCGAGCTCGGAGAAGTGTGATCTTTCAATAGCCTTAGGTCACTAACAGCATCGCATGTCTGCAGAGAAAAGAAAAATTCACGTTTGTCGCGTTTAGCTTAGCAAGATCAGTACTCTATACATGGTAGCCACCTAGATGTTAAGTAAGCACTTGATACGTAAGGTGCGAAGATTCAACATACGCTTCAAGATCCTATACACACAATCAACAGCTTTAGTTTAATTATGCTTTCTTAGTGAGAGAGCCCTGGCATTCGACTTATCATCACATTGTGCGTTATGTTTATTTAAACACACAAAATAAGTACATTCTTTGAAAACCATTTCCATGAAATAACTCCTTGAATTAATCTCTTTCAATTCTTTATCTCGCTGCATATGCCATGGTCTTATTTTAAGAAAGCAAAACCCCCATCTACAGTGAGTCCCCTTTTGCAAAAATCACCATCAACCATATGGCGCTTTCGAGTATAAATACAAACTGCAATTTGGTCAATTTTATCAGTTTACTTCATTAGCCCCAGAGAGGATATCACTGACGACTTTTTCTCATCTAAAATGGCAAATCAAGTAAGTAAAATAAATACAGTTTACTCTTCTTGACTGGAATTTTTACGAGTAACCAACACTTTTTCAAATGAGAGACTGAAGTATGATAGAAGCTTGGACAAAAAGTTCGAGTTAAAGAAAGTTCGACTCAAGGAGAGTTCGACTTTAGAGTTGAGTTATTAATAAGATTTTCCTTGTACTCTTGCAGAACCCCAACTTAAATCTGAACTTCACTGCTCCTCAACCGGCACCAAGCAGTTTCAGTCTTGAAGGAACAAGTGTCGCAGGATCACGTTCCAAAGGATTTGATGTCAATGTAAACTCGAAATTTCCAATCTGGACGAGTGACAACGGACGTAACTCTGTGGAAGGTAGAGCACAGTTCTCTCAACATATGGGCGGTCGCTATGGAAGCAGTCGTCCAAATTACGGAGGCGCAATTTCATTCACTCATCGTTTTTAGAATGTTAATATAATTTCTGGCCATCCTAATAAAGACGAACTATTTTACTCTGAAGATGTAGTGTTCATAGCTTAGTGGTAAGGTGCGTTGGCTGCTAAGCAGAACGTCCTGGGTTCGAGTGCTACTCGTGCCCATAGTTTTTATTTCATCTTGCACGGGCACTGCCTCTTGCGAAGAACTGACAAAACTTCCAAGAGTATGAATCTTTCATGAAAAAGTGAGTCTCAACTTTGCCGTTCGGATTCGCCGTTAAATTGTAGGTCCCTCTCCAATTCTTCACACGCACCCAGAGAATTGTTGATCAGAGTAAGCAACTTAGGCCTTGGCTCTTCAAGAGCTGTCGCTGTATTATTTTATGTTGATGAAGATGCAGATGCTCCTATCCGGAAAGTTTTCATATCCAACCTAGAACATGCAGATGGTACAGTACCAAAACTTGCGACAGCGACATAAGTACTGATTAGAATGGATCCCAATCTTTAGTAAGGAGTCAAACCTAAATGACTTTTAGAAGAGAAGGCTTCACTTTAGTAAGTTATAAACTGCTGTTCCTGAAAAGCACCCGCATTGGTTTTTGTTCAAAAAAAAAAAAAAAAAAACAAACAAACGGCGCAAAAAACAACTAAACAAAAAAATCAATAAACCTTCATTAGAGTGGACGAGCAATTTTGAAGATTTTCAAGATAACTTGAATGCGCCAAAAATGTATATAATATTTTCATTGTCCACCCAAACAAAACTCTTACGCAAGACAACAACAAAAATGTAATAAAATAAATTAAAGAATAAACTTACACAATTCTTCCAAATTCGTCCGTAGTTTGGTCACTTTTTCCCTGTCCAGTTAATTTCTGACGGTAGGAGTTTATTTTGACCGCAATTTCTTCCGCCGAATATCTAAAAGTTGACAAAACAGAAAAAAACAAAAAGTTAAAACAAAGTGTGAGCAAGCTCGGGCGAGGATAAATCAATAAACTAACAATTTTGTTCTTTAATTAAAGGATTCTTATTCAACCATAAAATGAGACACACACAGTCTTTAAAGTGAAATTTAATTGAATTTGAATTTTCGCTTATTTCAGGGAAACACTTAAGACTTTCTCAAAGTGCAGTGCTATTGGAATTTTGTCTGCATTTCTATGATTGCCTTTGCAATCGCACAACTACGGGGGACGGGACTTAACACATAAAGTGTGCTTCAAAAGCTTTTAGCAAAATACCAACCCGGACCGCGCTTGCGACTGCCACAAGCCAGAGCTATGACGAAAATGACGACGACGACAACTATTCTGTGACGTACCAATGAAATGAACAAGAATACAGGAAATAGGGTGGCAAAAGGCAATTAAGGGTGGATGAATGTTGTGGACAAGGGGCTGGGATATACAGGCAACTATACAAATTATAATATTTATGTATATAGGAACGACACGCAAGGCCCGCCGCACTCACCATGTCGGCGCAAGGTAGATAAAATCAAGGAGCAACACAAAAATTTATGACTACTGACTGACTGATTCAAGTATCCTTTTTTTTGGTTGATTATTTACCTATTTATTTTGCTTAAGCTAATTACCAGGTCAGGTATTTGTGTTGTTTTTACTTTTTTTTTTTTATTTTAACTTACCCTTGCTTTTCGAGAATCTCCTCAAACTCAACACACTTGACTTCGATTTTGCGCTTGCGATCATGATCGAGTATTTCCTGATTTGGTGGCCGATTAATGGATGCATCTAACTTTTTTATATCGTCTTCTGCCTTATATGTGGGATTGTCTTTTTTTCCTGGCCGAACAAATGCCCAATTGCGTTGTACATGGCCATTTGTTCCAGAACCACGAGGGGTCGTTAATCCAATACCATTGTACATTGTTGGTTATTTTGTATAAAATTATTACTTTTTACAAAACAATATTCATGGTAGAATTACACTAATTTATGCGCAGTTTAACGAAGAAGGTATATTATTCTTTATCTAATTTGTCATCTGCCGGTTCTTTATTTTTTCTTGCTTTCTGAACAAAATCAATAGGAAAATGAAGTTGAAATTATGCAGATTTGGTTAGTTCAAAGATTGTATTTGATTTTCTTTTTTTTTCATAATTACATAATGAATCCTTGTAGATTTGTTTGAATTCAATAGTGAAGAACAAACTTATCAATTATGTGAACTGTTTAGTTTATAATTTTCTATAGATTTTGATTTTATTTTTGTACAAATTTGATGAAATACTTTGTGTAGGAAGAAAACAACTCTCACAAATTTGTGAGGATGAAACTCTTTCTAAAAACTTCCCTTGATTTTTCTCAAGTTTGACATAAGGCGCCATTTTTCTTTTGGGCATAAGGAAATTTCTTGCAATAGTGATGCCAGGTTTGACTATTTCGTTTTCCATTTGGAAGAGATTTCAATTGGAGTAATAGAGGATAGTTGATGGTGCGAGGTAATGAGGCTTTTGATTTGCAGTTTTGATTTTGGATTCAAATAAAATTAACGAGCGAGACTTTTCCGTTGCTGTTGGGCTAAGCAGTTCTTCTGGGGTTTATTTCCCTTTTAAATGACGACGAACAACTGTCGCTGCTCCAACACGAGTGATGATGTCAAAAAAGGTCTCAAATAGCCTTAACTTTAAGTTTTCAAGTTCATTGTACTAAGATCCGCTTTAAATTCAGAAACAGATTGCATTATACGTATTTCGAAAATACCAATGATAAAGCTGATATCACACGAAGAATCATTTTTCTTGGACTTATTTCATTGATAGTACATTTATCCCACGAGCAATTAAACTGTCGCCTTGCCTTATACAACCTTATTACCGTACAGCGTGTTAATTCCGTCATTGTTCGAGGCTTTGTAACGACCTTTTTTCCAGTGGTTCTCTTGGGCTGGTATATCCCGGCGGCTAGCTCAAGTCGCGGGTTCTTGAACCTCGGTCGTTAACAAAAAAAAATCCAGCCTTCATGCGTCTTTGGTCTTAGTCAGACGCGCGAGCAAAGTTGCCTCAACCCTCCCTTCCAACGATTGCCTCCCTCGCCAGGGCAATCCCTTGTCATGGCTTCTTCCCTTTATCCCATCATTTCCCCTTCTTACCGTCCTCTCCTCATCCCCCTATATTACTTTACTCTACTCCATATTCATGATTTTTGAACGTTTCAACTTATCTTCATATCAAATGAAATGCATTATATTATTCATGTTATATACATTAATATCAGTTTATTGTAATGCGTTAAAATGAACTAAATTATCAATTAAAAATTATCTAAAAAAAAGGTAAAATAACTAATTACAAAAAAAAATTAATTTAAAATGAGGTGGCAATCATATTTTCTGTTCAAAATCTTGTTTTCAATAAATAAAAATCGTCATCGATTTATTAGCAAATTTGGATTATCAAAATCTCTTTTGTCTTCTTTTTTACTCTAATTGTTCTTTTCAATACTTTTTAACCGAACACTTCTCTCTTTCTTTTTACCGCGAAGTTAAAATCACTTTAACGAAGATACTTCAACATATATGTCTTACTTTTGATAAATCTTACGTGTAAGAATATATATATATATATGTAAGTATATGTAGGTAAGTAAATTAAAAATGACTCACCGGGTTAACTCCTGCGGAAGTGGCCACTGCTGCTGGTTGTTACCTTGGTATGTTGATTTACGTATAAAGTCAAATTAAATTATCCTTACAGACTAATGAATATTGAAATAACTTATCACATAGTATAGATTAATTTCGCGATAAAAACTGATTTTTTTCCTTACGTTTCGCGAAATGTATTTTTTGAAATAAAAATTTAAAAACGTTTATACTTCTTGCCTCTTCGTAGATACTACAACTTTCAATTTAATTCAATTAAAAAGGATTATACTAAATAACATACAACTGACGAATAGAAATTATATATGTATATGTACGTATATGTACTTTAATATAAGTGCAAATATATAAAAAAAAAAAATGAATTTTAATAAAAAAAACTATGTCGGTGTTGGGATTCGATCCTGGAACCTGCAACTCGGCTGGGTTATTTTCCAGCGCCGGAACGCTCTATGCTACCAGGACGTTTGGTTTGGAGTGGGCAAACTTTAGCTTTGAATGTCCACGTGATTTCTCGTCGAGTTTTGGTGGTGGAGCTTAATGTGAAACCTTATTAATTTTCATGAAACCCTGATGTAAAAAATAAAGAATCGTACCTTTTTTATATTGTTCCTGGCATAAATAAGATGGTTTAATCTATCCTTTTTTTAAAAAAATCGAACCACTTAAGACACTTTTTTACTTATTTTTAAACTCAAATGTACCAAATGTACGATTTTTCTCCGATTAACTTTTTCCTAGTTTTGAGAACTTCTGTTCTATTCAACTTGCACAAGAACTTTGATTTCTTGTCATACAACGACACCACTTGCTACCCAATTTTAAGATTTTTGTCTAGAAAAATTCAGCAAAGCTATGCATTCTATAGCGGTGATTCTCTTGGCTTTACACCAATACTAATCCCAGAGTCCTCATATCACTAACATAATCAAAACACAAATGCATCCCTGCTACGGTGACATTGAAAAATGTTGCACTTTACGCACTATGAATTTGAATTCATAGTCAACATTTCGAGTCTTTATGCACTCTCGACAAAAGATGTTGCATATTTTCGGGATACTTCTGATTGCTAGCCGTTGAAAGTATTCTAAATACAAAACGAATTGCTTTACATTTCGAAATGGTGTTTATTATTAAACCTAGGTTACAGGGCTTTGCGTTTTTCGGGTTGACATCACACCAGGAATATGCAAATGAACCCACGATTAGTCCATTCGCGTAGACGAGAATCAGGTAAAAGTCACTAGCTCAATTCTCATATTAGTCATATGTTTAACAATACAGCCTTAATCAAAACAATCACATACACATTGAACATCGAAATACGACAAGGCCGAAAGAAAATGACTCATCTGATTGCAGCTTCTGATGATGAAGTACCTACGGACCGATTGACAAAAAAAATTATCAACTCCAATCGACGACACATGCATGCACCCATACAGACAAGACAATTAAAGATCGACTGGATAACAAGTGCATTAGCAAACGGTTATGATATTTTTTTTTTTTTTTTTGTCTTTTTGCTCTATGACAGAGTGTTTTGCCGTCGGTAGACAAACAATAAAAAAGTGTTTTGCCGTCGGTAGATAAACAACAAACAATGTTTTGCCGACGGGAAACATAATGCTAGATTTAATTCATTTCGAGTGTTAAATATTATTTAGGGTCATGATTTATGTCATATTATAAAAACGTGGGACGCGAACCCACTTAAATTATAATCTAGCCGGGCAAAAATGAATCTAGGCAGATTAAAATTATATACTATAAAAAAAAGTATTCACTGTCGCATATCCTTAGCATGGAAGATGCCTATGGATTTGCCATTTAAAGTTTCTAGCTCGTACATGCAACTACCTAAGACTTTTTTAACGCGACATTTAATGAATTTAGGCAGAAGTTTAGCGTTGATGCCTTGAGTGAAGTTGCTCTGAGCGAAGTTTCTATGAAATACTTCTTGTCCTTCGCGATACGCAATGTGTTTAGCGCGCGTGTTGTAAGTGTTTTTGCACTTAACGTGTGCCCTGAATAAATTCTCTGAAATGGTCTGCCTCGCGAGTGAAGTCTTTAATGCGTTTGGCAAAACTAACATTTCCGAATCGTTTAGACCGTTGAGGTCGCGCAATATTCTGTATGACGAGCCGTGGCAAATCATATTTTGGCCGAATAGAGCAAAATAGGGTTGACATTTTATCGAGTCATGCACATCCGATCTGAGGGAACAGGCTATGCTTGACAGATGACTATCCCAGTCATTCTGTTCCTTCGAAATCAAAACCCTGAGTTTGTTCAACAGACTCCTATTAACGCGTTCGGAAATGTTAGCCTGCGGTGAGTACAAGGCTGTACGAATATGTTGCACTCCGTATTCGGACAAAAACTTCTTAAACTCATTAGAGACAAATTGCCGACCATTATCAGAATGAATATATTCAGGGGTGCCGAAAGTGTGAAAAATTTCGTTTTCGAGAAAGTTTATTACTTTCGAAGATGTTGCTTTGTTCAAAGCCTTTAAGAAAACGAATTTAGTGAAGGCATCCACCACAATGAAAACATACACATTTCCTCTTTTCGTACGCGGATAGGGTCCCAGAAAATCTACATATAACCGTTGAATAGGTCTTTCCGATACAATCTGCTTGGTAATGGGAGGTCGGAGGATAACGTTTGGAGCCTTTACCATTTTGCATGTTTCGCAGACACTTACGAACAGCTTTATTTCTTTTGCCATGTTTGGCCAATAATACTTTTCTTTTATTCGGTTGTACGTTTTAGCAAAACCGCTGTGGCAACTAAGCCTTGAATTGTGAGCTGACTCAATGCATTCCTGAGTAAGTGCCTTCGGTAACCACAGACGCCATAACGTATCCTCTTCGTTCACATCACCATTCCTGAATCTAACCCTTTTGTAAATATATTTTCCCGATACAACTAGATCAGGAAGTGCAGATTGGTTGGAAATGATGTGCTTTCGCAGCTCTGAGTACTGTTCTGAATCGAATTCATTCGAATCCAAATCTATTTCTTTGCCTAACATGGTCGAATCAATTTCACTAACTACGTGTTCCACACTGGTAACGTCTGCCGAAATCTCTTCCATCTGCATTCGCGACAAAGCATCAGGCACTACGTTGAGGGATCCCTTACGATGCTCGATACTAAAGTTATAACCTTGCAACTCTAGACTCCATCGAGCCAGTCGTCCAGACAACTCCTTCATTGACATTAGCCACTTAAGGCTAGAATGGTCGGTTATTACTTTAAACGGCAATCCGTCAACGTAGGGTCTGAATTTTCGTATGCTCAATACAGCTGCAAGACATTCCTGCTCCGTTACCGCGTAGTTCTTTTGTGCCTTGTTCAACTTCTTCGACATGTAGGCAATCGGCGATTCATTGCCGTCCTCATCGAGCTGAAAAAGCACACCACCTACACCATCCGAAGATGCGTCACATTGAATGACGAATTCTTTCTTAAAATCTGGTTGCCTCAGCACTGGAGCAGAGGAAAGTGCAGTCTTCAATTTGTTGAATGCCTCTACGGCGTCAGAAGTTAGTTCAAATTTGCTTTTCTTTTTTAAACAGTCTGTTAATGGGGCGGTAAGATCAGCATAATTTCTTATGAACCGACGATACCAACCGGTTAGTCCTAAAAATCTCCGAACCTGTCTGATTGTTGTCGGTAAAGGGAAATTAACCATTGCCTCCACCTTGTCAGGATTGGTCTGCAAAGTACCCTGGCCAATAATATATCCTAAGAATTTTATCTGCCGCATGCAGAACTTGCTTTTATCGAGGTTAATCGTTAGGTTTGCGCGTCTTAAACTTGCAGCTACCTCGTCAAGAACGCGCATATGCGACTCAAAGTCTGGGCTACATATTAATAAGTCATCTAAGTAAACAAACACATTATCACGAAGATGACTTGGCACGACTTGATCAATAACTCGGCACATTGTTTGGCCAGCGTTGCTCAACCCGAACGGCATGACTTTAAACTGGTAGAGCGGTCTACCAGGCACTGCAAAGGCGGTTTTCTCACGCGACTTTTCATCTAAGGGAATTTGCCAATATGCGTCTTTCAAGTCAATCCCCGTGATAAAATGTGTGTCTCTTATACGACTAAGTAGACCCTCGACATGGGGCAGCGGATACGCGTCCTTGACTGTAACAGCATTGACTTTTCGAAAGTCTAAGCACAGTCTTACCTTGCCAGGTTTTCTGACCAAAACTACCGGGCAACTCCATGGCGAATTACTAACCTCGATAACTCCAAGATCTAACATACGGTCCAGTTCCTTATAAACTTCCTCCTGACGCACTGGAGACAATGGATAATGCCGAGATTTGATGGGAATGGCATCACCAGTATCGATAACGTGACACCCTAGGTTGGTTTTACCTAAACCCAAGACAACAAAGTTCGGAAAACGATTTTTAGTTCTGTCTAACTGGAATTTTTGCTCCGACGTTAAGTTAATTAGTTGGGCCGAATCTTTGAAATTGTTTTCGTTTTCCTCATCTTCGGTGACATTATTAATTTCACAAATTTCTGGCATGAGATGAAACTCACGCCAAAAATTCATCCCTAAATAAAGTTTTTGTGTGAGGTTGGGGATTAGGTAGTAACAAATGGTCTTGGTTAAACCGTTATAAGTCGTTTCTATTTCGCAAAACCCTACAATATCGTGTGCCTTGCCATCAGCCGTACGAACTTGATTCTTGTATGGTTTTACAACGGCCCCAATTTTGTTAACTAATTCCTCGCCCTCGTTTCCAATCACCGAGATGGATGCTCCACTATCTAACAATCCGAAAACGGATTCGTCATTTAGCTTAACGTTGGCATACATTCTGCCATCTGAGTTATTTGAAATAATGGAATCTAAAATTTGTTTACGGAATTTTTTTCGCTGTTGAAATCGTCGGCGACACTTCACTATATGAGCTTTTGCTGGATCATAAGTATTTCGAAAGATCCTAGCTCGAACCTTATAATAGTTAAGTTTGCGATCGTGAAGGGATTTCAATGCGTACGTCTTGATTGGATGTTCTTCAGATAATTCCGGATTTTCGGTTGTTGTTCGTTCCAAGATCTTGAGTGGAACGTTTTCATTCTCGACTTCATTTGGGACTTTGTTTGAAAATGATATTTTATGGTGGTTTATTGCGAGTGGTCTTGTGTGTTCCTGGTGGAACGAATCTCCCCACTCTTCCGTTCGTTCCCTTGCCAGTTTCCCGTGTGCTTACCGCACTCGACAGTAGTCACACCCTTTGCACCGCAAAGAAAACAATGCAAGGTTCTTGTCCGTGAAGGACAAAAGTGGTAAGCATGCCCTTTTTGGTCACAATTCCAACACACGAAATTGGCTGTCGAACCAGGTTTGCGAGAAGTCATCATGGCAGCCACTTCTTCATTTTCAGAAAAAATCACTTCCGTATCATCAGAAGCAGCAATTTCATGAACCGATTTTTGATTCGAAGCGCGTTTTGACAAAAATCGCTCCACTTCTCTTGCTTTATTTCGCAACTGCTCTAAGTTGTTAATGTTAGATGCCAACAGGATCTCTCCCAACTTCTCTCGAGAATTGTTTCGAATCACGTCTACCAACTTGCGTTCATCGAAAGGCTCCTTAAGACGGTCGTTCAGACCAGCGACAGAATTATAAAAATCATCGAATGATTCTTTTTGACCTTGTCTTCGAGTCAACAATCGCATATAAATTTCGACGTCGCTTTCTAATTTGCCAAACTCCTTGTTCATGGCTGTTCTAACGTCTGAAAATTTAGCGTTTGGGTATCTTTTTAGATAGGCCCAAAACCATTTGTTTGCCCTACTTCCCGAACTCAACAAAATATGAAAGTTGGAAATCATTTGTTCGTCTGAATAACCCCAAGATGATTGCAACCTATTAACCTTTAAAAGGAAATCGGACACGTTCTCAGATCCATCATAATTGATGTGCCACCTGTCAAGCCTACAAGAACTGATGTTGCTTGACGTCATCGATGGTACATTGGATGTCCTTTGCTCCGGCATCCGTGACATGAATTCGCGTTGAGCGATCTCTTCGAAAGGATTACTATTCCTAGCAGTACTCGTACTTGGTTGTTGTTGTTGTTGTTGTATACCCAACGACTCGAGTTTCGCAATAACGTTGTTCATAAAAACGTTCAATGTTTGCACTAACCTAACTTGATTACCAGTGATCGTGCTTTCGATACGATCCATTAATCGCAAGGCTGGATCAAGTTGGTCGTCACTGCTATGGTTCTCATTGTTCTGATCACCTATTTGGCCACCCTCAACAGGTGGATTATCGCTGCTCATATCAGCATTATCCATGGTGGATGTCAAATCAGAAACAATTGAATTTAAATCTTCAGAAAAACAAAATGTATTATTTAAATCGAAACGATCAATTGTTCGCAAAAATCTCCTATGAAAATCTTCGAATTGAGCTTCTGTGTGCGCGTTGAATGCTTTCAGTTGATTGTGTAACGAAGTTCGACGACTTTCGCTCATGCCTTAGCACAACTAATCTTCGAACAAAATTACTATGTCTGTGTGTACGACTATTCTTCTAAATTCTCTTGACCCAATCAAAATTAAAAAAAGTGTGCCAGAAATCCAAAGATAAATATTTAATGCTTATGGAATCCAATTAAAACAAAATATATTGAAATCGAATATAAAGTTCTGAATTCAACAATTAAAAAAAAATTTGGTTCAAGTACAAATGTACTCGAAAACGATAATCTCGAACTAAAAAACTGTATTAAATTCAAAATGCAATTTGTTGATTTCAAAATCATACAAAAAGAAAGCAAGTATATCTCAGAATTATATCAATTCCAACTACACTAAATCAATTCAAAACTGTTCAAAACCAAAACTTTTACCATTCAAAATCAAACCCAAAATCATCCAACTCCAAACCGTTTTCGAATTTCCACTTAACCTCGATAAGAATTCAGGATAAAAAGTTTAAATATTTTTCAATAATATAATGATTATTAAAACAAATCTTCTGCTTATCGCAATATTAAATCTTAGACTTAATCAAAATATGTATATATGTTTGTATAAATGTGTTGAAACTAATTTTCATTTAGTATAAAGGGATGAGAATTGACGAATAAAGAAAGAGAAATAAAATGAAAACAGAGAAGAAGCCGTGTCCTGCGAGCCAGATAATTATGAAAAAAATTAAAATAAACTATTTTAAACTATTGCTGAAATTAAAGGACTTTGTAAAAAAAATGTTTTCTTTTGAGTTTCATGACTTCAAGGACAAATCACTTTCCATCCTTGAAGGACTCTGAAACTCTTTGAAAAATAAATGATATGCTGGAAGGACCTCCGAAAACGCCTTTACATTGACGGGTCTCTTCCAAGCATTTTGATTTGTAAGAACAAACGCTAAAAAAAATGTATGTCAAATCACTCTGCTATTTGAGTTCCTCATCAAGGATGCTCAAAGACTAGAGAGACTTGACTCACATTTGTAAATTTAAAAATATTTGATATTGCTTTCCTTGTGGCAACGCGATACCAAATTCCACTTATTCAGTGACCGGGACTCACAAGTAAACATTACCAAAATCTATAATTTCACTAAACAATAACAAAATTTAAATTTATACTGAAATTGAAAAAAAATTGAATTGGCTCATAATATAAATCTTTGTTAAGCCTCTCCATCTTCCGATAGAGGGCTTCCACGTTGCGGGCGCCATTTTGTAACGACCTTTTTTCCCGAGGTTCAAGAACCCGCGACTTGAGCTAGCCGCCGGGAATATACCAGCCCAAGAGAACCACGGGAAAAAAGGTCGTTACAGCTTGTTGGTGTTTCGGAACTATAGTTCCGATAGGAGCGTTTGTAAGCTCTGAGACAGGAAGATGCGTCTAGCGGTTAACGAGGGCAAGACCAAGTTAATGCTGTCGACAAGAAAGGACAACCAACATTGAAGTCTTGGAGCAAACGTCAACAGAGACGGATTTAACTTCGAGGTAGTTAAGGACTTTGTCTACCTGGGATCCGCTATCAACTCAGACAACAACACCAGCGCTGAATCAAACTCTTGCCAATCGCTGCTTCTTTGGACTTAGAAGGCAATTGAGAAGTAAAGCGGAAAACACAAAGCTGCTTTGCTGTTAGCGTTGAGTGACATATAAAGTTCAAGCATAGGAATTGCTAACAACTTATCACAAAGCAGCTTTGTTGCTCGACCTTTAATTTGACATACTCTGAGAACCCCGTAACATAAACGTAACGTATCAAAAGCTGTAGCAAAAGTAGAAATGTTTTCTACTTTTTGATATGTATTTGCTCACCGACACGTTTTCCTGTTTGTATGTATGAGAATTTTATTTCTAAAGTAATTCTACTTCTTTTTTGCTTCCGCTGTTCGGTTTTGTTTTCAAAAAACAAAAATAATATATTTTTTGACAGAAAAATATTTCAAGAAAATAAAATAAATTTTGTAAAATGACAGATATCAGTCAAAGTTCAATCCAAAGTATTGAAGCGTAACGGAGTCAGCGCTAACAGAAAAGCAGTTTTGTGTTTTCCGCTTAAAGTCCTCTCCCGAGCAACTAAAGTGACACTCTACAAAACCCTCATCATCCCGGCCCTCAATAATGGTGCAGAGACATGGACTATGACAACATCTGATGAAAAGGCTTTGGGCTGCTTTGAGAGTAAAATTCTTCGAGTGATTTTTGGTCCTGTCTGCATTAATGGAGAATGGGGACGAAGATTCAACCAAGAACTGTACGAGCTGTACAGCGACACTGACCTAGCCAGAAAAGTTAAGGTCCACCAACGAATTAGATGGTTGGGTCATGTTGAGCAAATGGAAAATAATGCTCTGGCTCGTAGAGTCTTCGAATCCAATCCGGAAGGACGTCGCAGAAACGAGAGCATAAAATATTTGTTCACTCAGAAAACAACGAAGAAGTGCGTCGGAACACGTCTTTATTTTATGTACGATGCGGGTACCGTGAAGGCAATAAAACCTCCGATCGGGTACAGTAATAAGGTTATAGACACTCATCAGTATTCCGGTGCTAGGGCATTGCCCTTTTCACAAGCCGATGAGGAATTTCCAAGAGCGAGAAGATGAAAATTCATCTCTTTATAGTGTCTTGGCTGTATGAAGACAATGAAGACGAACGCCGTCATTTTGAGCGAGCAGTATCGAATGCTCGTGAGAAATGTTGTGGGTTTGAAACCGTTTTTTAACCTTAAGTTCTTCAAGAAATGAAAAGTACACAAATTTCTTTCTAAATCTTCAATTTTATTTCACAAAATTCATAAAATTATGTTTCCATATTCAGAGAGAAGAGTTGGAACCAGGAAAACTGAAATGAGAAAAGAAATCTTCGTTAAAATTATTTAAATAATTTAAACAAATTTTAAACTGTGAAATTGTTAGTTTCAGAGATTAAAATTGTTTTCAAAGTTCTGTGATTAGCAGACTCAATGAGATTCCTTCTAGAAAAATCATCACGAATTTGAGTTAAAATCCAATTACTTCCAATAATCCTCACCTTTACTTTCCTACGGTTCCAAAGACCACGAACAAAATAGAGCACTTTTTATCTGGAATGTTTAAAAGAAAAGAAAACTGTTAACTGAATTCTTTAACGAAGAAAATTAACCGTTTAACGTATGTTCGTCAGTAGTTAAAAATTGTTTTCAATGCTTTGAAGCTCAATGAGATTCCTTCTTGAAAATTCATCAGCAATCTTCATTCGAAACCTCCTAAAAACTTCAATAAATTCTTACCTTGTTCCAAAATCCCTCCTCCGCCGCCGTCAAGTGAACAGCTACCCTGAAAAAACCTCAACACAAAGAGAAAAAAATCAGAAATTTAAGTTTTTTGTTGTTTATTTTAGTTTTGTTGTAAAAACGAACACTTGGACCACATCACTGTCAGTCCAAACACACGCTATATCTACATAAAAAAAATCAACAGTCAATCCAACTGTTTATATGATGCCAATCTTGTTAGCAATGTCCAGCGCATCGTAGTCCCTAGCCAATCGCACGTAAGCCTTCTTTTGTCCATCGGGCCTGATCAAGATGTTAACCTTGGCGACCTTGATGTCGTAGAGCTTGCGAACAGCAGCCCGAATGTGGTTCTTGTTGGCCCTCAAGTGGGTCAGGAAGACCAAAGTGTTGTTATCTTCGATCTTCTTCATCGCCGCTTCAGTGGTCAATGGATATTTGATGATGTTGTAGGCATCCATGCTAGAATAGAATATAAAACATGTAGAATGTGGGAATAATAAAGTTTTCATGTCGAGAGAACTCACCGATTCCTGGTTGGTACCGACTTCCTTGGGTATTTAGGATTGCGGGGCAATTTCAAGGTCTTTGGTCTGCGGAAGTGGACACTGGTGCGGATTTTCCTGGTACGTGTACCAAAAGCACCCTTGATGACCTGTAAAATGTATTCATTAGCAAGAAATCCAAACAAAAGCAAATTGCAGGTAATCGAGATATGGATTTATCAGGTTGGAAAGTCTTTTCATAGAATTCTCTCAATGAGATTCCTTCAAAATGTATCATCATGCAAACCCAAAAGATTTTTTGTTTGTCATCAGAAACAGAACAACTCACCTTGGTTTGAACCTTCTTGGCCTTCAACAAAGCAACAGCTTTAGCCTTGGCGGTTCCCTTCTGCAATTTTTGGCCTGGTTTGGTTGGTTTGCGGGCCTTCAACAGAGCCTTAGCCTTAGCCTTGGCAGCCAATTTGGCAACAACCGATTGTGGTTTACCAGCAAGCTTCTTGCTCTTGGCATCCTTGGCCTTTGGTTTGGGTTTACCGGCAGCCTTGGCTCCGACCTTCTTGACTGGAGCAGCCTTTTTGGCAGCTCCTGCAGGTTTCTTGGCACCAGCGACGGCTGGTTTCTTTGCTGCTGGAGCCTTCTTGGCGGCTGCGGCTGGTTTCTTTTCAGCTGCTGGTGCTGCCTTCTTAGGGGCAGCAGCAGCGGGCTTAGCTGCGGCTGGTTTGGCGGCAGCTGGCTTGGCAGCACCAGAACCAGAAGCTCCACTAGCTGGGGCGGCGGCGGCTGCCTTCTTCTCAGGTTTTTTGTCTCCCGACTTTGCTGTGAATTAATGATACATGTTAGATTCTTGTGTTGATGAAAATATCGCGTGCGCGTTGTTTGCCTCGGATTTTTGTCAACAAATAAGGTTAAAGTGAATTCTCATGTATTGTGACTTTAGATGTAGCGACTTTAATTAGTTTATTTTTTGGTCACAACGATTTTGATAAGAGATCGGGGCACATTAACATACACCACCTTCCCAAAAGCACTATGCTGACAAAAACCACATGGCAAATTTCACTGCACACTTTTCAACGAGAAAAATATCAATTTTGGTTATTAATACGATTGAATTATTTTAGTAACACTGTGGTAAATAAGTTAATTGTCATTTTTCGATATTTTTCATTATAAAGTAAAGGTAAATTCATTTAAATTCATTAATATTTTCTCACCGGACTTTTCTGCTGGCTTTTTGGGTGCCATTTTTAACGAAAAAAGAAATAGAAAGGAAGGTTTTTTGTCTTTGTCAAATGCCGGAAAAGAAGATTTTCG
>CAKKXW010000001.1:96108972-96133301 GCA_920937365.1 Sphaerophoria rueppellii
AAATCCGAATGTTTCATGAATTTAGCAAAATTATATTCCAGTAACTCACCAACAAATCTGATTTAGTTCCAACCAAAAATACAAGAGGACGCTGAATACTATTCACGATTAAGGCACTTTCTAGCCATGTTGGAGTTTCCCTGAGACTTTCTTCATTGGTCATATCATAAACTATTACAATTACTTAAAAAAAAAAAAAACATTTTACTAGTTTGTAATTATATTCTGTGGGATTTGAAGTGCGATCTTACTATTGGCATTTCTGTAATATGCTTGGGCAATGCACTTGAAGCGTTCCTGACCAGCTGTGTCCCATCTGGAAAAACAATCAAAAAATATTTCAGTTCTTAAAGTCTTATGACACAAGTGTCTTAAGTGTAATTGTACCAATTTTATTGGATTGTTAAATAGTACAAGATCACGTTAACAGAATGCATGCATGCTTCCACCAAGGGTTTTTTCCGTCAATTCCTTTATTTGGCTGGAGTTATAGCTATTTCACGGGTGCCAGGCCGATCATCAGACTCCTTTATTAGTGGTGCTGTCTAGTTGTTTTTTCATTTTAATGGAAAAACTTTTTGAGTTCACATTTGGGATTTGAACCTAGGACCAGCTAGTTGGGAAGCCAATGCACTACGTACTGCGCTAACAACTCTACTGAAGTACTGATGTTTTGGTTTCCCATTGCAGACTTTTTATTGTTTATCAATTGATTAGAGAAATAGAGAACCGTGTGACAATACGAGAAAGCCAACTGGGACGGTCTCAACAACATTTTCCTGATCTTTAACTGGTCACTATGCTTCCTCGATAGTGACGTAGACTCAAACGCAGAAGCAGATATGATTAACTTTATCTTTAAACTTTTATCCCCTTTTACCTTCAAAAGCATCAAACCCAAGGAAAAGTCATGGTTCGATTCAAGCTGTAAAAAGAGGTTATGAGGGAAAAAAGAAGTAAAGTTCCGGTGTTTTAGAGCCAACCCAATTGAGGAAAACCGAAACAAGTTTAAACAAGCCAGGAAGGCCTGCAATGCCCATATTCGGCGGAACAAATTTTTACATGACCAAAAATTAAGGCAATGTCCCAAAGG
Organism: Sphaerophoria rueppellii; assembly: GCA_920937365.1. Lineage (NCBI taxonomy): Eukaryota > Metazoa > Arthropoda > Insecta > Diptera > Syrphidae > Sphaerophoria > Sphaerophoria rueppellii. The sequence goes on from CAKKXW010000001.1 coordinate 96,110,066, forward strand.
CAATAAGAATTTTTGGTCATTTGTAAAAAAATATGAAGAATTCTTCTTCTTCCTCGGTCCCTACGCTCGTTGACAATGACACTCCAGTTGTTAGCTCGCTCGCGAAAGCAAACCTGTCAAGAGTTGTCGCTGCCAGAGAGTGTCATGACTCCGTCTGTTCTTGGGCACATCAATGATTGCATGGGACAAATCTTCTTCCATACTCGTGCTGTGGCCAGAGTCTTAAAGGATCTCAACATACATAAATCCGCAGGTCCGGATGATATCCCCGCTATTGTTCTGAAAAGGTATTCTTCCACGCTGGCAAAACCCTTGCGTAAGCTTTTCCATTAATCCCATTCTTCTAGGCTCGTTCCGAGCAGTTGGAAATCAGCATTTGTCCAGCCAATCCCAAAAGAAGCCGAATCTTCTTCTCCTTCCAATTATTGTCCGATAGCACTTACGTCCCTTCTTTCTAAGGTCATGGAAACGCTGATCAGCTCAAGAAATATCTCGAAGACCTAAAGCTTCTTAATGACCGGCAGAACGGTTTTCGTAGCAACAGGTCCACAGGTGATCTGATGGTCTATCTCATCGAACAGTGGAAGAAATCTTAACATCGTTTTGGATAAAGTAAGATTGTTGCACTTGATATTTCAAAGGCATTTGATAAAGTCTGGCATTTTGCTCTTTTATCGAAAATGCGTGCCTTCGGTATCGATGAATCCCTTCTTCGTTGGATAAGAAACTTTCTTTCGAAACGTTCTATACAAGTTGTATTGGACGGGTTCAAGTCTGAAACCCACAATATAAATGCTGGTGTGCCTCAGGGCTCCGTTTTGTCTCCGACCCTCTTTTTCATTTTCAACAATGATCTCTTGTCTGTAACTTGTAATCCAATTCATTGTTTCGCTGACGATAGTACCCTTAGCTTTTTATATTCGTTTCCAGATTCACATCCCTCCTCTTCGGATGTGGAACTGGAACGGCAAAATATGATAAGCTCTCTAAATTCAGACTTAAACAGCATTGTAAAATGGGGAATTAAAAATCGTGTAGAATTTAATGCTTCGAAAACTCAATACTGCCTTGTATTGTTGAAGCGAGATATACCCCCCTTGTCATTATCCTTGATGCACTTGCATCAACGAGACCGAAAATCTCGAGATTCTCGATACGTGCATCACTGACCACCTTCTGTGGAACGAGCACATATACGATGTCGCTAAAAATGCCGCAAGATGTTTGGGTGTCTTAAGACGAAGCAAGAAATTCTTCACCCCATCTGCTCTGGCTATTATCGACAAGACTTATATCCGTCCAAAGCTTGAGTACAACTCTCATCTCTGGGCTGGTGCTCCAGCCATATACTTAAGCCTCTTGGATGGTATTCAAAAAAGAGCCCTTAAGATGATCGGTGATAGAAACCTCATTGTGTATTTCATTCGTTAGATCACCGTCGTAACGTTTCTTGCCTCTCTCTTCCTTCTACCGTTCTACGCGAATATGGAACTCTCTCCCCACTCTGTCTTTCCCAATCATTACAACGTTCAAGAATTCAAAACCAATGTACAACGACATCTCCTTTCCAACCCCTTCTCTTCTTCCTAATGCACTCACTGTGTCTTTGACATAATTAGGGTATGTAAAATCTCTTGATTTTAAAAAAATTTTACTTTTTTCATTGAAAATGTACCGTTGTGTGTGTTTTATTTAACTCTATTTTTCAATTCGAAAAATGAATAACCCTGTACAAGGTTAACGAAAACGTGAAGAAGATTCTAAAGCGCTAACTATAATGAGCGGAAGCTAGTGTCAGAACTGAACGAAACGTTCCTTTCTGAACTGTCAAGTGAACACTTTACCCATAAATGAACGGATGTGTACGGAAGTATCTTTCAAAATAAAAAAAATAGTTTGTGAATTTTGGTTACCATGCAACGACTTAACAGTTTCAAGAAATAAATTACTTTAAGATCGACAGCAAATTGATTTTCTCTTAAAAAAAAAAAAAAAACAATCAGCTGTCAAATTATCGTCCGTTGACAGCAAAAGGGAGTGCAGTTTACGCTTTGTATATGGAATTTATAGTATTTTCACCCTCGAGAATTTTGGGTTGGACAGTCGTCCCGTCTTGGCACTGTCAGTTTTTCTATATACAAGATTTTAGTTCTGTATCGCGTTCCGGACGTCGCTGTCGTCGATTCACGAGGCTGCAACTACTATAAATTCCATATACAAAGGTTTACGTCCGTAAGCAAAACTGGACAAAAATTGACGAAACAGAGCAATCCGCTTTTAGGGCAATTTATATGAATTCTTTGTTCTCGCTCAGTTACAGACTGCTTCGTATTCGTACGCGCCGTTCCGTTCATTATAGATTTGCCTTAAGCTGTGTATGTCAAAATAAATATGACATATCTTATTTGTCTCTCAAATCGAACAAAACCAGAACATAAAGTGCGAATAAGGATTTTTCCAAGCTGAATGTCGATTTAACTGCAAATAAATTAATGCACGTAAATGCAAATCTGACAGATGGGAACAGAAAGAAAATGGAACTTTTCCGGGTTGAAATTCAGCCGACAAAAATTTCTCATTTGAATTGTCCATAGTTAAAATACAAATCAGTGGAACGATTAGTTCCATTCTTTGGCATAATACAATCAACTGTTCAAAAAAAAAAAAAAAAAATGAACTCATTGCCGGGACTCCAATCGAACACTTTGTTTTTAAGTAAAAACAAAAAAAAATATTAGATCCATCAGAAACTTGCTTGTCAAAATTCAAAAAAAAAACATCATTTTCCATTTAAAAGAAAACTTACATTTGCAAGCAGTAATCTTGTCCAATGATATGAAAATTCTCGACTTCAAAATCAACTCCGATGGTCGCCTTGTAGGTGTGCGGAAATCTGTCGTAACAAAATCTGCAAGAAAAAAACAATCAATTTCAACCTCTTGCGACCGTTAAATTCATCTCCACACAATTCTGACTCTAAACACACTAACTGACCTATTCACAATAGTTGTCTTGCCAACTGAAACGTCACCGATGAAAATTGCCTTACAGGGTGACATTTTAATGGGTCTTTTCAAGGCCACTGCATTTCTTACTTCTTTTGAAAATTCACACTGTATATACGGCGTACAATATTCGTCAAAGGCAGGTGAGAATGTATCAATAATCCGACGATCTTGATTGACCATTGGAATTGTCAAATTATTGTTCTTCAAATCCATTTGCTTTTCAATTGTGACAGTTGTGAAGAGGCAACAAAATAAATCTAAACAGAGTAAACGCTCACGGCGATCGGATTGTATCGGCGATCGCAATATACCGGGCTTTGCAAAATCTATTGCAATACTGATTTACTTTCGATACTTTGTTTTTGATATTTCCCCTTCGAGATGTTGTTTCTTTTTTTTTCACCACAGAAACGATGAGTTTTGTTGTTATTGTTGGTGTTTGAACTTGAGGTATCAGATTACGGAGATCACTTGTCGTTAAGATATTATTTAACCGCAAATGGGGGGCTTGAGAAACTCCTCCTCGTTGGTGATAGTACTGCCATACACCATTCGTAGAATGAAAATGAAAACTTAAACATAGGTGTTCAAGCTTGAGTTGATAAATATAAGAATAGGAAAGAGGTTTTCTCAGAACTGTTATCTTTTCACCCAGTTTCTCATTGAGCTTTTGCGTGGTATTGTTTTAAAATACATTAATTAATTGATTGATAAGGAACCTACATGTGAACGCTCAAGAAGAACAAGAAAGCTTTATCAATGAGGTTGAATATTTTTGCATATTATTGAGATTGTTTTGAAAATTGTTAAGGTTAAACCGTTCGTATGTAGTTTTGTTGGTGTGTTTTAGTTCTCATACTATGTTTATACCTTTTTTGAGGAAAATTGTACACAGTTCCCAAACATTATTCTTTGTGGGGACTAAAATAGTAACCTTCTAGTTGATAAAAGCTTAATATGTAGCATGAGAACATATAACCTTCATCCCGAGAATATAAGTAATCCGACTCATTTTTCACTTAACTCTAGTACCCTTCTCGACGTATTTTTTTTTTACCGAAGCCAGTAAAATCCTTTTTTATGACCAGCTGTCTGCTCCTGGATTTTCTAGACATGACCTTATTTACCTTTCATTTGACTTTTCATTTACGAGACGTGAGATAACTTTCCAATACCGTGACTTTAGTAATATAAATTCATATGCTCTTGAATCCGATATTAGACAAATTCGTTGGCAGGACGTCTACTATATAGAATCCACATCTGATCAAATTGAATTTATTGAAAATAACCTTTACAGACTCTTTGACACCCATGTTCCTCTGCGGACAAAGACTATTAAACACAAAAACAACCCAATGGTTGTTTTTGTGTTTACAGACGAAATTCGTTGCTGCATCAACCAAAGAAACCGCATGTATCAAAATTGGAAACGTTTCAAAATAGCTGAGGACCATCAATTATATCGCCAATTGCGAAACAAATGTGTAAGTCTCATCAACACAGCTAAAACCAAGTGGTTCTCTAATCATCTGAATCTTTCTCAAAATGGCCGCAAACTTTGGAAGAACCTGCGCGAAATTGGAATAGGGAAGCAAAAAATCTGCTAGCCTTGATATTGACTGCAATGAATTGAACAACATATTTGTCTCGTCCGTTCCACAACCTTCTTCATCTATGAGCCTACTTCAAAATAATATTTTTTCTTCCAATCTTCTAAATGGGTTGAACTTTGCTAATGTGTCTGCCGAAGAAGTGGTGCAGAATCTTATTTCTATCAAGAGCAACTCTGTGGGATTTGATGGCTTACATCCTACTTTCGTTAAAGCAGTTATGCCTGTTATCCTCCCATATATAACATTTGCCATCAACTCAGTGTTGACTAAAAGTGAGTTTCCATCGAAATGGAAATTTTCCAAAATTATCCCTGTTCCTAAGAATAGAATTGGGACTGAATTTCGTCCCATTTCCATCATTCCTTTCTTGTCCATGTTGATGGAGGGATTGATTCATAGGCAAATTAATCAGCACTTTGACAATAACCACCTTCTATCCCCTGAGCAGTCTGGTTTTCGGTCTCATCACAGTAGTACCACTGCACTCCTAGATGTGGTTGAGCGGATAAGGAAAGCCATTGACAATGATAAGGTCACATTCTTGATTCTTCTTGACTACTCCAAAGCATTTGACACGATTGACCATAACACATTATGTAACAAATTAGCCACAGATTTCGGGTTTGCTCCGGAAGCAACTAAATTGATTCATTCTTACTTAACAGGGAGGAGTCAGGCAGTTGTTTCTGGTAATAAGGTTTCCGACTATATCTCAGTGTCGCGTGGCGTTCCCCAAGGTTCCATCTTTGGACCGCTTTTGTTCTCGGCATACGTTAATGACATTCCCAGAATAATTAACTATGGGAAAGTGCAAATGTTTGCTGATGACGTCTAATACCTCCAGAGTTCATCTCTCGGTCTCATAGAAAACTGTGTTAGCAACATCAATGACGACCTGTCTTCTATTCACAAATGGTCTAACGAATGTGGTCTAGTTCTTAATCCCCTTAAAACCAAATGTTTAGTTATCTCGCGGAATAAGGTTGACCTCTCCTATTTTCCTTCAGTGCTCCTAAATAATGTTCCAGTTGAATACGTGCAGACAGCCAAGAACTTGGGAATCTGCTTTAATACAACTTTCACTTGGAATGACCATATAAACGCTGCGGTTGGAAAGACATATATGGCGCCCTCAGGACTCTAACAATCTCAAAAACATTTACGCCAATTGAAACTAGAAAGATGTTAGCTAAGACCCTTGTTGTTCCAATCCTGACGTACGGATGTGAAATCTTCTTCAACTTGGATTCTGTGTGGTTAAGAAAGATGACAGTTGTATTCAACAATATTATTCGTTATGTATTTGGGTTACGTCGTTATGACCATATCTCTAACTACTCCTTAGAATTGTACGGTATAAGTTTCATCAACTTTTTAAACCAAAAGACTCTTAACTAACATACTGTTATTTAAAATCATTCAGACTAAACAACCACCTGACTTGTTCAATCATATCCAGTTTTTATCATCTAACAGAACTCAACTTATTTCAATTCCTAGATTTACCTGTCTCATATCTGAGCGACAGTTCTTCATTAGTGGGATTCGTCTCTGGAATACGCTGCCCCGTGAATTGAGAAAAATAGAGGAACTTAAATTATTCAAAAAGAACCTTTTCGAATATCTATCCACCTTGTCAAATCATTAAAATTCAATTTTATGTTCTCAAATCATTAAAATTATTGATGTAATGGCGATATTGGGGATAATTCTAAAATTGTTACTTTCTTTTTTTTTTCTATCTATCTCTTTCTCTTTTCTCATCTCATCTCATCTTCAATCTTCTTCCCGTACAATCTATCTTTCTACCTATCTATCTACGTCTTTATTTTTATTTCTGTTTCTTACTTTCTTCTTCTTCGATATTAACTTTTAATGTTAGATATTTAACTTACTTATTTTTTTTTAAATATAATTTACTGTTTTAAAATACGAATGTCTTTTTATTACCATCATAATCAAGGCTTAATTATCTAAAAGATGTATATCATAATATTAAGTTCTTTTAAAAATAAAATAAATAAATAAAATAAAATGTTCAAGGTGAATTGACCGCTGGGAGCCTTGGAGGTAGGCTTTCATTTTTTGAAAGAGTGTAAACAGGATGAAATAATATTTTTGTTCGTGTCATCCATTACAAATATCTTGCAGACAGCTCTTATGGCTGAAACACAAACACGCTTCAGCTTTACCTTCGGCTGCGTTACGATGCACCCGCTTTTAATTATCTTTGGATTTCAATTTTGCCTCCATCATCATCATCCCTCTAAAAATAAATGAATTTTGTTTGTTGACTTTGAGCTGTCAGACAAAGCAGAATTTCAGCATATTTGAAGGCTGAAACACAAACACGCTTTAGCTTCGGCTTCGCCTGACGTTTACGTGTTCAGCCATAGGAATTCAATGCATTCTATCACGATGAAGCTTAGACCTCACGTATCACGCTTCGTACGTAATGTTACATAAGGTGACTCCAAACGAAAGCTCTAGCTCAAATATGCTGTGTCTGACAACTCAAAAGCTGTTAAAAAAAGTCCACCAATTTCATTTGTTTCTGCAGGGATGCTGATGAAGAACTGTCATTCAAAGTGAACCCGAACGGTGCATCGTAGCCATGAATTAGAGCTTCCGTAAGTATTTAGTTACATTACGTAACATTACGTTTTATTTTTTTTTTCGATTGACATGAAACGTGAGGTCAAAGCATCATTGTGATTGTAGGTATGCAATGGATTACTATAGCTGAACTCGTAAAAGTCAGGTTTCGATACTTTTTTCATGTCATTCATGTCAAGATACACTGCGAGTATAAGGAAGAAAAAAAAGGGTTTGAAAGGAATTCTTAAATATTGCAAAGACAGGCAAAGACAGTGTTTGGTAAACAGTTCCACATTGGCGAAGTGCGGTTGAAAGAAGAAACTCTGTATCTGACTCTTGACAGTTCCACCCAAGGTAAGGTTCGAGGGTTCGAGGATGTTCTGATTAACATTCCTAGAGGCTCGAGTATTTATTTGCATGGTTCGTTGAGAAAGTGGTAAGAAAATGGTGAGAAATGAGACATGACGCCTCTGTTGAAACGATGTTATTGTCCCAATCATAGTGGAATTAGGACAGTGTCTAAGAGGCTTAAGTCAAAGAAAGTCAAAGTTTCCTGGATACAAGTCCTACTCATCGATAGCGGCAAAGGTAGTATATTTCGCTTCAATGACTGAAGCTAAGCTTAATTTAAAAGTGATTTCTTATTCCCCAATAAGAAATGCTTATCATATTTTGCCGTTGAAGGTCCACTTCCAAAGAGCAGGGCTAATAATCCGAAAACAGTTGTAAAAATCTGAAGAAACTGTCTTTAGCGAAAAAAGGAGTAGTTTCAGACAGTAAGTCATTAATGAAAACGAAAAAGATTGTAAGAGACAAAACGGAGCCCTGGGATACACCAGCGTTTATTTTGTGGGGATAAGAGTTGAACACGTCCAGTACAACTCGTATTGAACTGTCTTAAAGGAAATTACCAATTCAATAAAGAAAGTCCGAAGCGGACAAAAAGACCGAAAAAGACACGACAAGACAAAAAGTCTTGTCCGCGCGACACGACACGACACGACATAAAGTCTTGTCCACTCGTCGGTTGCAGTAAGTACATGGGGTTGTATAGGAGCAACACACACCAAAGCGGACAAAGACAAGACATTTTGTCTTCGTCGACCTCGGTGTGGTGTAGAATATGACACGACTTTATGTCGAAAGACAAAATTGTGTCGAAAGACAAAAAGATGTTTTGTCAATTTCGGTGTGTTTTTAGCCGAAAGGTGCAATTGTTCCGTCATTGGTGAAAGTCAGTGCGAAATAGTCTAATAATAAACGACTTCCTACGATTGAAGATCATGACTTGGACGATAACATAAAACTCAAAAATAAGAAATCAATGATATTCTAAACTTCTAAGGTTCCAACATTGGTGATCCCGAGTAGAAACACTCATATAGGTATCACAAGATACCACACTAAGTACAAACAAGGTATCCCCCGACCCACAGTAAGATACCTTACAACTCCACATTCACACAGAGGGTGAAGAAGGTATCTCCCGACCCACGGTAAGGTACCTTTCAACTCCACACCCCCACAGAGTTAAGAAATTATCCCCCACCAACGGTTAGGTGCCATTAAGCTACACAACAACAAAACACAATCACAAACACAAATGCCCGACACGTGTAGAGTGAGCGAAGAAGGAGTAATTTCAAAGGTGTCCATTAGGATGCCACCATTCTGGAAGCGGAGCCCTGACTTGTGGTTCCTCCAGCTAGAGGCTCAGTTCCACACTAGTGGAATTATTTCGGATACTACGAAATATTATACACGCTAGTTGGAAACCTTGAAGCTGATGTGCTGATGGAAGTCCGAGACGTTGCTAATAACCCTCCAGCCACGAACAAATACAATGGCCTGAATACTCGACTCCTGGCTGCTTTCCAGGAATCAGAACAGAAGAGACTCCAGACTCTCCCCAGCGGTAACACTCTTGATGGAAGACGGATAACCCAACTGTTAATTAAGATGAGAGAACTGGCGGCACCAACAATATCGGAAGAAATTCTGAGAACCCTATGGATGAAGCAGCTGCAAAGCACGACCCAGTCCATCCTGTCGTGCAGGAACTCACAACTTTGATGTCTTTTCAAATACAGACATTGCTTCTGTCGGAGCGCCGCCCTCATCCAGTGTTGCTGACATCTCTGAGTTACAAGATCAGATTGCTGCTCTTCAAGAAAAAATCAAAGACCTTCAGGTACGCAAAAGCCGAAGTTCTTCCCATTCAAGAAAAAGGAGATCGAAGTCTAGAAGTTCGAACATCTGCTACTTCCACCATAGGTTCGGCAAAACAGTAAGGAATTGTCAAAAACCTTGCCAATTCCAGTCGGAAAACTGATTTGCGGACATCAATCAGCGACTAGCCAATCCGCAGACACCATATGTCGCTTTTACGTCAGTGAGAAATCTTCCAGAAAATGTTTTCTCATAGACACTGGAGCTACAATTTCAGACATTTCACCTACAAGTACAGATAAGCGGAACAACCGCGTTCTTTACGGAGCGAAGGGCACTGAAATACCAACTTATGGAGAACCATTGATGTCACTCAACCTTGGCCTTCGTAGAAACGTTTCCTGGCCTTTTATTATTGCTCAAGTTACTTACTTACTTACTTAAGGTGGCGCTACAGTCCGTTGTGGACTTGGGCCTCAATCAACAGTCTCCACCAGCTAGCTCGGTCCTTAGCAAGTCGTCTCCAGTTTTGCACTCCAAGTTGATTGAGGACCTCTTCCACTTGAGTGCGCCACCTGAGTCGCGGTCTTCCTCTCCTCCTACGTCCCTCGGGAATAGTGTCGAAGGCTTTCCGGGCTGGAGCATTGGTGTCCATTCGCTCTAAATGACCGAGCCATCTGAGTCTCTAGACCTTGACCCTTCTGGCTAGGTATATGTCGTTGTACAACCCGTAAAGTTCTCTGTTGTATCTTTTTCGCCATTCCCCTTCAATGCACACGGGGCCAAAGATGACCCGAAGAACTTTCCTCTACAAACAGCCCAAGACACTTTCATCCGATTTTGTCAGGGTCCATGCTTCCGCACCATACAGCAGGACTAGGATGATGAGTGTGTTGTACAGTTTTACCTTAATTGCTCGAGAGAGGGCTTTTCCACTCAATTGCTTTCTTAGCCCAAAGGCGCCATTGACATCATGCTGTGTTCTTCCCATTATATCAATACCATCGGCTTACGCGAGAAGTTGAACAGATTTTTGGAAGATAGTGCCTCTGCTGTTGACGTTGGAGTTCTGCACTATCTTCTCAAGAACGATGTTAAAGGAATCGCATGACAGTGTATCGCCCTGTCTGAATCCTTTTTTGACGTCGAAAGATTCCGTAAGCTCGTAGCCAACCTTGATGGAGCAGCGTGAGTTCTCCATCGTCATTTTGTACAAGCGAACGAGCTTGGTAGGGATGCCAAAACTAGACATAGCTTTATACAGTTCGTCTCTGTAGATGCTGTCATACGCGGCCTTAAAATCGATGAAAAGGTGGTGGGTATCGATTTGGAGTTCATAGGTCTTTTGGTCGATGGTTGACTTTCCTGGCCTGAAGCCACATTGATAAGGACCAGTCAGATTGTTGACGAAATGCTTCAGAGATTCACATATTACTGAAGAGAGGATCTTTTACGCGATGTTAAGTAGACTTATTCCACTGTAGTTGACGCAGAGGTTCCGTTCATCGGGCATGCATTCCTCTGACCATATCTTACAGATTATTTGGTGCATGCTCCTATCTAACTCGCCGCCTGCTGCTTTGAACAACTCAGCAGCTGGTCCATTTGCTCCAGCGGCTTTGTTGGATTTCAGCAGTGATATTGCGGTTTTCACTTCTTCTAGGTCGGGTTCACGGAATTGTTGGCTATCATCGTGTCCGATGAAAGGCTCCTGTCTGACGGCGGTATTTTGTTCGTCGTCGCCGTTATACAGTCTACAGAAATGGTCTTTCCAAATCCCCAGCATTGACTGCGATTCTACTATGACGTTCCCTTGTTTATCTCTGTAGGCATCGGTTCTTGCTCGATGACCTTGAGCCAGCTGTTTAACCTTTCGGTAAAACCTCCGAACTTCATTCCTGCTGTTGGCTCTCTCAACATCCTCGATCTGACACTTCTCGTGCTCTCTATTTTTTCTCCTGAGAAGCCGGCGTTCCAAACTCCTCTTTTGCTCGTAGAGCTCTCGAGCAGCTCTTGTCCTTCTAATGCAGCGCCGCTTTGTATGCCTCCTGCTTGGCTGCATGGGCCTGCCTGCATTCTTCGTCAAACCAGGGGTTTCGTTTTGGGGGCTGTGTGAAACCCAGCACATTAGAGGCGGCATCTCTAACTGCTCTCTGGCAATGTTGCCACTGGTCTCCGATACTTGATGTTGGCGGCATAGGACTCCTTAAGAGGTTACTTGACACTCGATCAGAGAAGGATCTGGCGATCTCTTGCGATTGTAGCCGTCCGACGTCGAATTTTCTTGCAGCATTTCCTTGTTTTGGCTGTTGTCGGGATATTCGTAGCACTACCTTGGCTACGACGAGGTAGTGGTCCGAGTCGATGTTAGTTCCTCGGAAAGTTCGAACATCTAAAATGCTGGACAACTGCCTTCCGTCGATCGCAATGTGATCAATCTGGTTGACGGTTGATTAATCAGGAGATCTCCATGTACCTTAATGGATGTTGAGATGAGGGAACCAGGTGCTTGCTTCCACAACATTTCGCCCCGTAGCAAAATCGATCAGCCTGAATCCGTTATCGGAAGTGGTGTCGTGCAGGCTGTGCTTTCCGACTGTTCCACCAAAGATGTCATCTTTTCCCAGCTTCGCGTTAAAATCGTCGAGGACAATTTTAATGTCATAACTAGGACATTGCTCATACGTTTTGTCAAGGAGCTCGTAGAACTCGTCTTTGGTGTCGTCCTTTTTCTCTTCTGTGGGGGCATGCGCACATATTAGGCTAATGCGCACATATTAGCCTTGATTCGGTTTGTCATGATGCGTTCGCTTACGCATTTGAAGCTCAAGACTTTTTGCGTGAGTCTGCTTCCCACGACGAATCCGCATCCAAAGAGACGCTGTTGTTGCTCTCGGTAACAATTACCATGGTAGATGTCGCAGTTTCTCATCCTCCTTTTGCCCGGTCCATCCCATCGCATTTCCTGGATAGCGGTAATATTTGGTTGGTAGCAGTTGAGGTTCTCCGCTAACTGTTCGGCAGCACGCGGTCTGATAAGGGACCTAACATTCCACGTGCATATCCGAAAATCGTGTATCCGTCCTTTCCCGAGGCCTGTTGTTGCTTCGCAACTAATTTATTTTCTACGTGGTCGGGAAGTCACCCCGACGCACAACCCTCAACCTGTAGTACCAGGCACTTGATGTGACTCCAAGTGCAAGAGCCGGAAAAGCCGTTCCTTTTACGGCCTGGGCTTCAAATAAGTCGAAGTAGCCCGTAAAGGTGTTCACCAAGTAGTTCGGCCTAACTGGAACTGGAGACGCCACCGTTGATTCCAAAGAAGAAATTCATTCGCTGCCGTCCCTCGGTGGGAGTGCCTTGGTGGGAACAATCCTTCGTTGTGGGGTAATTAGTAGTAACAGCCTACTCCGCTTCGACCTGTCGACCATGGGAGACCCTTCTGCGAAATCAAGTTTCGCGATCGCATAGCTCTAAGCTTCATAGTAGTAGTTACCGTAAGCCGCTTCGCCACGTCAAGGCTTATCCTCATGGAGGGTATATTGCTCAAGTTACAGAGCCAATAATTGGATCTGATTTCCTGTCATTTTTCGATCTTTTAGTGACAGTTTTGGTGCAACAATTTCATGCAGCTCAGCAAACATTCAGACAATTAATTCATCATCCTTTATTTACCATTTCCATTTCTTCTAGTTACAAAAATTACTCATACGCCACAGTGACCAAATAAATTAAAGACAAATATCATCAAACAAAAGTTAATACAAATTCAATCAAATACTCTCTTCTTTGGATAGCCAAAATAGCCGACACCTCTTAGTTCTGTTACCAAATCCGGATACGGCATCAAAGCCTTAAATATTGCCGATTCCAATTCTTCATATTGAAAATGCGGCTCAAATGGCATATCTTCAAATTTACACACGTAAGCACATCCCCTTTCATTCCCCACAGCAATCGAACGGCCGCAATTCGAAACTCTGAAAAAAATACCAAAATTAAAAAAAAAAAACATAAATTCAGTTAAAAATCTTGCTTGGTCATCGTCATATAAGTCCTTTCCGGTCTTCCGGATGACATCGGCTTCAGAGTACTCCTTCTTATATCCCAGACACATATAGCCCTCCTAGTTATTGATATAATTACTGTTGAATGTGTCTTGCTCCAGCAGGCACAATATATAGGACTCAAGTGGCTAGTCAAAGTTATCAGGGGCTTGAAAATTCCATCGATCCATATTCGAATGCACCTATATCGATAAAATCTAAATTTCCGCAGCCATTGAACAAATTCAATGTCAACCTACCAATCATCACCACATGTGAGAAATAATTTCGGAGACCATGGTGAAAACTCCATAGAATAAACAGCGCCCTCATGTGTTTGCCAAAGGCTCAAATGCTGCTGTGGATAGTTGGTCGAGCATTTGTAAATGACACCTTCATTTGAAATGACATAAAATATATCTTCAGCCAAGGGATCCAGAGTGATGCCCAAACACTGTGTAGTGCGCCCAGCATGCAAAGCCTTCCAAGGACGAATCACTGGTAGACCCTCCGGAGAGCCTTCAACACGATACAGAACGGCATGCTGGTATCCCAACAAATGCGGACTATTGATCACCCGATATCTCATAACACTGCCATCTTGAGATACCGTGAGAAGCGATTCAATATCACCACTCTCGCCAGCATCCAATGGAATCCATTTCAAATCAGTCACTGGTTCATATCCCGGTGATGTTTCCCTCTGCGACGAGGCAACGATACTGGTTGGGTCAGTAGTTATATCACGAACCTCAACGCTTCCATCATAAAGCCCGATAGCTATCAGTTGTGGTCTATAGGGCGAAAATTCGACTGCCGATACTGACGTATGGTATTCCCACAGCTTTTCCGGATTGACTGGATTCTTGATGCTCCAAATGGCAACGAATCCTTGTTTTGTTGAAAAGTTTATCGAACACGTGAAGACTCCATACCCAAGTGCCAAAATATCACCGTTTGATGGGCACCAACTAATGCAACTTACTGCATGACGTTCCCAATTCTCAGCCGTTGCATCCAATATCCAAAGAACATCAACTGTGTATAAATATTTGACATCCGGTGCCAAAGGATCAGGTTTGGACATATTGCGAAAGCGACGCTGATTTTTTTCATAAACATTTCCAGCTAGCATTCGCTGCACCACCATTTGAGCGAATTCAAATTCTGGCAGCTTTCCTATCTTATCAAATGGATCACTACCACCAACATTGTAAGTCATCACATCCAGTGTCTGTTCATCTTTCAATTTGATACTAGACCTGACCGGTTCGAGCAGCTTCTCGTATGTATCAAACATTTCGAAATACGATACATACGAGGCGGTGTTTATTTTTCGAATAGTGTCAGTATTTACTTCACGCGATTTGTAGAGAACACAATTGGTTTGGGCTTCCGAATCAGCTTTGCGAACTAGACGACCCTTGCCATGGATCATATATTCGTAGGCTCTGTTATCTTTCTCAACCAGTTCGGCGTCTTCGGTTCTCGCAGGAACTGTTGAACTGGATTGTTCGTACAATACAATATCGTCTGTTTGTCTCAAATAGACTTTGATGAATGGCGTGAATTTAATCGATTTCTCACCAAGTCCGCCGCTCTCTGTGGGCTCATCTTTTTTAGATTGCTGCGGGGCAGGCGTCTTCAATATGAACAACCCATTGGCTATCTAGGAACAAACAAAAACACCAAATAAGACATTTCCAGATGCATTTACGCTATCAACTTACTCCCTGAACAATTTCATCAATGGTTATTCTTAAAGTTGTACTCAAACTGGCCCGCTTCATTTTGCTGTAATCCATTAAATCTGGCATCGGATTGAAATTTTTCAAATACTCTTCGGTTTGCTTGTGAAGTAACTTAAAATCGCTTGTCCATTTATCTGAATCAATTGGCTTGGGAGTAACATCCAAGTGGTTATCGTATACCTGTGAAGAATTTATTGGTTAAACAAAATTTTGTTGCTAGGCAGGTCTACTAGTTGTTGTTGGTTACGCGAATTTCATTTCTTTGCCTAAGGGCTTCGGCCACTTCATAGGTATATTTCATAAGGAGCTTAGGATGAATGGCTGAAGATGAGCTTGAGGCGACGGAAACTTCATCTTTGTTGGTGGTTTCCTTGTTGGCGGTTTCTTTGTTGGCGGTTTCTTTGTCAGCCAGTAAAATTCTTGAAGATCTTTGCATGATTTTTGTTTGTTTTGTTTTTGAAATATCTGATTGAACGGGGGGAGTGAAAAAACTAAAAATATGTTTTTGAAAAAGTTCAAAATATTTATAGACGTTTTTCCTTCACACCACTTAAAAATGATAGTCCGAGAACAAGTAAAGTAAAGAAGGTCGCTAAACTTTTTTTTTTCTATAGCAACATGTGTCCATTGCGCTTTCTTAAAAAAATGAATGTCGGATGGTTAGGCTGTCCGGAAAGGTTTTTGTTGGTTTTTGAGATGCTAAAGATGGTTTGTTCCAAAGCTATCCGAGAGTTTCCGAAGTACTTACTTACTTAAGGTGGCGCACAGCCCGTTGTGGCCTTGGGCCTCAATCAACAGTCTCCGCCAGCTAGCTGTCTTCAGTTCACCATTCCCCTTCAATGCACACGGGGCCAAATATGATCCGAAAAACTTTCCTCTCCAAACAGTCTGAGTCACTTTCATCCGATTTTGTCAAGGTCCATGCTTCTGCACCAAACAGCAGAACTGGGATGATGAGGGTGTTGTACAATTTTACCTTAGTTGCTCGACAGAGGGCTTTTGCACTCAATTGCTTTCTTAGCCCAAAGAATCAGCGATTAGCAAGAGTTATCCTTCGTCTGATCTCGGCGCTTGTGTTATTGCCTAGGTAGACAAACTCCTCTGCTACATATCGAAGTTGTATGCGTCTATTGTGACGTTCTGTCCGAGTCGTCGGTGTTGGGTGTCCTTCCTCGAAGACAGCATATACAGAACTGATCAGTGCTGTTGCCACAAAGGTATGCATATATGCGTCTCTTTCTGAGCGTCCTATTAACTGATTAGAAACCTACCTACGTTTTACCCTCCAAATACCTCAAAACTTTTTTTTTTCATACACGCATACTCTTACAACTAACCTGCTCCTTAGCTTGTAGGCAAATGTCATTTTGTTATAACTGATCAGTGGTCCTATATCAATAAAATTTCTTTGTCTGGTTCTCAGTTGTTTTGTTTTTGTTTTGATTGTAAAGCGTTTTGTCTTGCCATTTTATTTTCAAGACGTGGGGATGGACCGGGCGGATGAGAAACTGCGACATTTACATTGGTAATTGTTACCGAGAGCAACAACAGCAACTATTTGGATGCGGATTCGTCGTGGGAAGCAGACTCAGGCAAAAAGTCTTGAGCTTCAAATGCATGAGCGAACGCATCACGACAATCCGAATCAAGGCTAAATTCGGCAACATTAGCCTAATATGTGCGCATGCCCCCACAGAAGAGAAAAAGGACGACACCAAAGACGAGTTCTACGAGCTCCTTGACAAAACGTACGAGCAATGTCCTAGTTATGACATTAAAATTGTCCTCGGCGATCTTAACGCAAAGCTGTGAAAAGAGGACATCTTTGGTGGAACAGTCGGAAAGCACAGCCTGCACGACACCACTTGGCGTCCCTGCCAAGTTCGTTCGCTTGTTAAAAATGACGATGGAGAACTCACGCTGCTCCATCAAGGTTAGCAACGAGCTTACGGAATCTTTCGATGTCAAAAAGGATTCAGACAAGACGATGCACTGTCATGCGATTTCTTTAACATCGTTCTTGAGAAGATAGTGCAGATCTCCAACGTCAACACCAGACGCACTATCATGCAAAAATCTGTTCAACTTCTCGCGTACGCCGATGATATTGATATTATGGGAAGAACGCAGCGTGATGTCATTGGCGCCTTTGTGAGAATTGAGACAGAAGCGGCGAAAATGGGTTTAACGGTAAATGAGGGAAAAACGTAGTATATGCTGTCTTCGAGGAAGGACACCCAACACCGACCGCTCGGGCAGAACGTCACAATAGACACGTATAACTTCGAGGTAGTAGAGGAGTTTGTCTACCTAGGCTCTGCTATAAAAACGGGCAATAACACCAGCGCCGAGATCAGACGAAGAATAACTCTTGCTAATCGCTGTTTCTTTGGGCTAAGAAAGCAATTGAGTGGAAAAGCCCTCTCTCGAGCAACTAAGGTAAAACTGTACAACACACTCATCATCCCAGTCCTGCTGTATGGTGCAGAAGCATGGACCTTGACCTTGAAAGTTCTTCGGGTCATCTTTGGCCCCGTGTGAGTTGAAGGGGAATGACAAAGTTGTACAACGACAAGGACCTAGCCAGAAAGGTCAAGGTCCAGATGGCTAGGTCATTAAGAGCGGATGGACACCAATGCTAAGGCCTGGAAAGCCTTCGACACTATTACCGAGGGACGTAGGAGGAGAGGCGACTCAGGTGGCGCACTCAAGTGGAAGAGGACCTCCATCAACTGGGAGTGCAAAACTGGAGACGACTAGCTAAGGACAGAGCTAGCTTGCGGAGAAATGTTTATTGAGCCTCAAGTCCACAACGGACTGTAGCGCCACTTTAAGTGAGTAAGTATGTAAATGTAAAAATAGATTTTATTCTGGTTTTTGGAAGGGAAATTGCGCAGGGATATTAGGGAGCGTACACAGTGTACGGTTGCTCTTCTGCGATGGCGACCGTCAAAAATTGGCTTACCGAACACCACCGTGGTTGCATGTCGGTATTTTGATGAACCCCGTTTAGGGGCCCCGAAAACATCCACTACTGAAGATAATGTGACAAAAATACCGATTTAGTGTCTTTTTCCATTGGTCTTTTTTTGACGTTTCTTCTTATACTTCCAATTGAACGCGTTATGGTATATGTGTCATTCTTCGGATTGTGTATTCAAAACAGAAGAGTTCTGCTCTTTTCAGAAGCATTCCGTCAGTCCAATGGAATGGTTTCAAAAGACTTCTCGACTGTTCCGATTGCTTATGGCGACCAATACAAAACGACATACATAGGGTGAGCGAGATACAAATAGTAGGCATTTCATAAAATTGCGCATGCAGCACACCAAAATTTCCCTTGGCAAACGACAACGATTTGGATTGCAGTCGATAAAAAGGCCAGTAAAATAATGACAGTTGTGCCGGCGATAGAACTTTCAATTATTGGAATAAAGACAGCTCTGATGGCGTTTAGAAGAATTATTTTAATACGCGAATCTAATGATCTGAGTTATGCACTCTATTAGGTTGAAGTATTTGCTATTTTCTTAATCTGAGACCCAAACCTCAGGTCTATTTTGCTACGTTCTATGTGAAAGATGCTATATAAATTGAATTTGACAGAAAAAGTAAGTTGGATCGTTTTATTCGCATTTGATTATTGTGTTGGCTACTGAGTAGTGAAAAAAAAAAACACGGATGAAATTTTTGATATGATAAAGCTGTCATCAGCGCAATGGGTACATCAGCATTTGCTCACTCCAGACAGTAAGCACAATCGGCAGACTATGTACAGAGGACGTACATAGTCTCTCTCGTTTCGTGGCAGTAGAAGAAACAGGGATCCACTGGTATATACCAGAGACCAAAAAACAATCGAAAAAGCAGACTTCAGCCGACGAACGTGCTACGAAGGAGGCGAAGACCGTCGGCGTCGCCCTGAACGGAAAGTTGATGGCCACCGTTTCCCGGCATTAAAAATGTGTGATCCACATCGATTATTGTCACAATCTTGCTCTTGGCGAGTTATTTTCCTGATTTGGCGAAGATTTAAAGAAAAAACGGCCCCTCTTGGTGAAGAAAACCGTGTTCTTTCACCATGATAACGCACCGACCCAAACCCTCACCATTGTTCTACGGTCAAATTGGTTGAATTGAGCTGCTGTCACATCCAAATGAGGAGATCATCGCCACTCTGAAGGCCTACTTCGCAGACCTCGAGAAAACGTATTTTAGGCAAATTAAAGACACTTTTGAAATTCGTTTCCTTCTGACTACTTCTCGGACCACCCTCGTACTTATCGGATCACCCTTGTTAGTTCGACCCGTCTATTTGAACACAAAACTGAACCCACCGATTACCAAATGAATTTTGTGCATCCAACCAGCATTGTTCTCTTTTTCTAAAATGACTTCCCTGAATACGAACTACACGTAATCTTATCACAAATTATCGCAACAATAACGTATTAACGTTAATGTAGAGCACATTTGGAATAATTTTGCTGCGAGCATATTGTACTGCGGAGTCATCAGCCAAGACACTTAAGACGATAGTGCACCGTGTCCGACATGCAAGCTAGATTTCGACTAATTTATTTTTCAGTTGCGCTTCGCTTGCTCCACTAAAAACATAAAACGAATAATTTGGTAAGCCATTGTATTCCAGTTGCAACTTCTTTTCCCGCGAAATTGTTGAATGTTTTGCAATCCACATTTGTGTCGAGTCATTTACTGGTTATAGTGTTAATTTACTCCAATATTTTGGTTTACTTCCATAAATGGGCAAAATCCCAATTTGTCCTGCTTTACATCTGAC
Source organism: Sphaerophoria rueppellii (assembly GCA_920937365.1). NCBI lineage: Eukaryota > Metazoa > Arthropoda > Insecta > Diptera > Syrphidae > Sphaerophoria > Sphaerophoria rueppellii. The sequence continues at coordinate 96,130,055 of CAKKXW010000001.1, forward strand.
AATTAGTCAGTTTTTAAAATACGTTACTAATTTGGAACAGTTATGAGGGAAATCATTATAAATTAAGTAAAAGGTGCCACCTAAGAAAAGTTCATCAAAAATTTGTTAGTTTATTTTTGTATTTTGCAAAAGAGTAAGAAAGAAGGAATGTACACTGCACATAGCATTAATTACAGTATGGACGACAAGAAAGGTAACATTCTTAGATTTGTTCATTAATTGACTTTTCTTGTAAAAGAGTCAGTTTTTTTTTACGAACCTTGCTAGTGAAAAACCAGATTTTATTATGAAATAAAGCACAGTGTTTTATTATAAAGTACAGTTATTTAGTTCATAGTGTTGCGCGATACTTTCGGAAACTAGAAAGCAACCAAACCGAGGTATTTCTTCATCTAGATCTAACATAAGGACGCGTGCAATGAAGGAAGCAGAAATAGAATCCGTGATGGTGAAGATATTTCACCATCATTCATCACATTGCAACAGGTATGCGCGACCTCTCCGGCTAGCTAAACTCACGCCGACGCGAATCTTATTCGTCTTGGCTTTATCTTTTATTCTTCATTCAAAATCTTAGTAGGGCGCGCGATGACATATATTTCTTGTAAGGGGGCTCCACACCTATAGGGTTCGAAATGAAGAGAGTACAGCACAAAGTATGAGGCATCTCCTTACAATAGGAGAAAAGGAGTATAGAAAATGCAAACACACTATTAGGGGTTTCAAAAGGACATCACCAACAATGCAAACGAAAAGCAAACCTAGTGGCGGGCTTATGAAGCCTAAGTATTCATAAGTATAAAGATTGGAATGACATTCAAAACTTGATCGACGTAGAAGGATGGCTCATGGTTCTTGTCTCCAAGCCTATAATGTTGATCTAGTTTTCAAGTGTGTTCTGGACAGCTGATGAACTTGCTTAAAATGGAACAACTTTTCCTATATTGTCCGAATGGGAAAGGGTTGGTATACCTAACGCTACGCTACCAACGCAGAGTCGCAGAGTGCTTTCCGCACATAAGCTCTATAATAAGTGTCATTACTGGACACTGCCTTATCGGCTTCCCAAACGATTTCTGAAGAAGCTGCAGCTGCTAGCTGTCTCCATTTTTGAACTTAAAGCTGATTGACCTACTCTTCCACTTGTGTGTGCCACCTGAGTTGCGGTCTTCCTCTCCTTCTACGTCCCTTGGGAATAGTGTTCAAGGCTTTTGGGGCCGGAGCATTATTTTACATTCGCTCATCATGACCCAACCATCTAAGTCGTTGGACCTTAACTTTTCTGGCTAGGTCAGTGTCGTTGTTCAGCTCGTACAGTTCTTGGTTGAATCATCGTCTCCATTCTCCAATAACGCAGACAGGACCAAAAATAACTCGAAGAATTTTTCTCTCAAAGGAGCTCAAAGCGTTTTCATCAGATGTTGTCTTGGTCCATGGCTCTGCACCATACATGAGGACCGGGATGATGAGAGTGTTGTAGAGTGTCACTTTAGTGGCTCGGGATAGGAGTTAACTACTCAATTGCCTTCTAAGTCCAAAGAAGCAGCGATTGGCAAGAGTGATTCTTCGTTTGATTTCAGCGCTGGTGTTGTTGTCTGAGTTGATAGCGGATCCCAGGTAGACAAAGTCCTTAACTATCTCGTAGTTAAATCTGTCTATGTTGACGTTTGCTCCAAGACAACGATGTTTCTTGTCGACAGCATTAACTTGGTCTTGCCCTCGTTAACCTCTAGACCCATCTTCCTGGCCTCCGTCTCAAGACTCAAAAACGCTCCACTGACATCACGCTGTGTTCTTCCAATTATGTCAATGTCACCTGCGTATCGTAGTAGCTGGACGGACTTTTTAAAGTCCTCAGGTGTTGACGTTGAAGTTTTGTACAATTTTTCAAGAATGATTTTGGAGAAATCGCATGACAGCGAATCGCTTTGTCTAAAACGTTTTTTAACATCAAAAGCGAGCGTTTAGTTTTTTCCAACCATGATGGAACAGCGTGAGTTTTCCATTGTCATCTTACACAGACGGACGAGTTTCTCTGGGATGCCAAAACTAGATAATGCTCTATATCAGTGTTTTTCAAACTTCATGAACTGGCGGCCCCCTTTATATACAAAAATAAATAAGCGACCCCCAATATATAGCCGGGAAACCGCATACAATTTCTGAAAATCTTAATTTACATGCAGCTCTAAACATGGTTGAAATAATGTTGGGTTTTCAGGAGAAAGAGAAGCTTAAAAGTATTCCACTTTCTGATAATATAAGTGAGAGAAGGATAAGTGACATGGCAACTGACATTCGAGAACAGTTAATTGTAAAATTGAAGAAGAGCCAACGATTTGCATTGCAACTGGATAAATCTACTAGTTTTAGATTGTGTACAGTTTTTTTGTATTTGTTCGATTCGATGACAAGATTGATGAAGAGATTTTATTTTGTAAACCTCTTCCTACGTATTCTACAGAAGAGAGAGAGTGGCGCGACAGCTCTTGAAGAGCCAAGGCCTAAGTGGCTTACTCTCATCAACAATTCTCTAGGTGCGTCTGAAGAATTGAGGGGACCTTCAATTTAACGCCGATTCCGAACGGCAAAGTTGAGAAGCACTTTTTCATGACAGATGATACTCTTGGAAGTTTTGTCAGTTCTTCGCCAGAGGCAGTGCCCGTGAAGGATGAAATAAAAACTATGGGCCCAGGTAGGATTCCAACCCACGACGTTCTGCTTAGCAGCCAACGCACCTAACCACTAAGCTACGGACACTACACGTATTCTACAGAACGACATGATTTTCGAAAGTTGCCACGACTATGATCTGGATTGGACCAGGTGTATTTCTATTTGTAGCTATGGTGCAAAAGCCTGCCCGTGGACTCATAGCTAAATTCAAGTCAATAATGCCAAACGTTTCATGGACACATTGCTTCCCCCAATCGACAAGTTCTAGCTGCTAAGACTTTGCCTTCAGAATTAAATGATTTCCTTTAAGATGTCATCAAAGTTGTATTGAAAGCAGAATTATTGATGTTTCTTGAAGATTCAAACTCTGGATGTGCACATTTTTTTTCTGAACCCAGTTGGCTACTTAAATTGTCTTTTCTTAATGATATCTTCGAACGTCTGAAGTAAGAAAACATTTTGTCTGCAAGAGGCAAATTCAGAGGATTCATCTTGAAACTTTGTTTCTGGTCAGAGTCTCTGCCAAAAAAGTGTGTGAATCCTTCCCCTGCCTTCAAAAGCCATCGATGAA
>CAKKXW010000001.1:96133801-96284412 GCA_920937365.1 Sphaerophoria rueppellii
ACGGGGTTAGTATGTGTGACAAGACCTCTTACCACTGGTGAGGGGAAGCCTACGTCCAGATTAGTCTGCTTTTATACTTACCACTCCGGAGGACACGTGTGCTCACTTCGAGCTCCTGGGTTCAACTGATTTTTCCAGGGCTGGTACTGGCATCTGGCTAGTAATAGACTGTCCGCCTGTGATGCTAATTGGTCGACGGTAGGTTGTCAACTGCCTGATATTTGCTGGAGTCTGGTTAGCAACCGATTTGCTTCAAACTGAATTCGGTCTGCAACTTTTTTGTTACTGGTTCGGTGCTGCTGGTAGCTAACTAGTCGATAATTCGGTGGAGAGGGAGACTGATGTTAGAGATTGGTCGGCAACTGATGACTTTTTTCTGATTTTGGCAGTCTATTTATACCACGAACTGGAGGCACCTCATGTGACTTATATTTCTCAAAGAATAAAAATAGGTGTATGGCGGCAATTTGTAATGAGTCATTACAAAGGCTGAGCTTTACTGTGCTTCTCCCATAGCCCCTGAAAAGAAAGCACAATAGCATGGTTCAAACTTTACTTACTTAAGGTGACGCTACAGTCCGCTGTGGACTTGAGCCTCAATCAACAGTCTCCACCAGCCACCTCGGTCCCTAGCTAGTGTCTTCAGTTTTGCACTCCATGTTGATTGAGGTCCTGTTCAACTTGAGTGCGACACCTGAGTTGCGGTCTTCCTCTCCCTCAGGAATAGTGTTGAAGGCTTGCCGGGCTGGTGTATTGGTGCCCACCCGCTCTAAATGACCGAGCCATCTGAGCCTCTGGACCTTGACTCTTCTGGCTAGGTCCATTTCGTTGTACAACCCGTAAAGTGCACCGTTGTATCTTCCTCTACATTCCCCATCAATGCACACGGGGCCAAAGATGACCCGAAGCAGAACTGGTATGATGAGGGTGTTATACAGTTTTACCTTAGTTGCCGCAGAAAGGGCTTTTCCAATCAATTGCTTTATTAGCTCCAAGAAACAGCGATTAGCAAGAGTTATTCTTTGTCTGATCTCGGCGCTGGTGTTATTGTCCGTGTTAAAAGCGGAACCTAGGTAGACAAACTCCTCTACTACCTCGAAGTTGCTTTACGTCCGAGCCGTCGGTGATGGGTGTCCTTCTTCGAAGACAGCATATACTTCGTTTTTCCCTCATTTACCGCTAAACCCATTTCTTCCGACTCCACATTGACATCCACGCTGTGTTCTTCCATTATACAATATCATCGGCGTACGCGAGAAGTTGAACAGATTTTTGAAAGATAGTGCCTCTGGTGTTGACGGTGGAGTTCTGCACTATCTTCTCAAGAACGATGTTAAAGAAATCGCATGACAGTGCATCGCCTTGTCTGAATCCTTTTTTGACGTCGAAAGATTCCGTAAGCTCGTTGCCAACCTGATGGAGCAGCGTGAGTTCTCCATCGTCATTTTGCACAAGCGAACGAGCTTGGCAGGGACGCCAAAACTAGACATAGCTTTGTACAGTTCGTCTCTGTAGATGCTGTCAATACGCGGCTTAAAATCGATGAAAAGGTGGTGGGTATCGATTTTGGAGTTCATAGGTCTTTTCCCAGGATCTGCCGCAACGTGAAAATTTGGTCGATGGTTAACTTTCCTGGCCTGAAGCCAAATTGATAAGGACCAATCAGATTGTTGACGAAAGGCTTCAGACGTTCACAGTCTACAGAATGGTGTTTCCAAATCCCCAGCATTGACTGCGATTCTACTATGATTATCTTCGCAGGCATCGGTTCTTGGCTGGCGATTGAGCCTTAGAGCCAGCTGTTTCCATCTTCCGATAAAACCCTCCGACTCTTCATTTCCTAGCTGTTGGCTCCCTACAACATCCTCGGTCCTTGACCGTACCTCATTCTCTCGACTTTTTCTCCTCGAGAAGCCAGCGTTCTTCTCTCCTGTTTCGCTTCGTAGAGCTCACGAGCAGGCTCTTGTCTTTCTATGTAAGCGCCGCTTTGTATGCCTCCATGCTTTGCTGGCATGGGCCTCCTGGCATTCTTCGTCAAACCAGGAGTTTACCATTTTGGTGGCTTAAACCCTGTCCCAATATTTGGTCTATTCAGGTGTTCCGCGTTCCGGGCTATCCGAATCTGGCTGGATGGGAGAGAATTATATTCCCCAGTAATTTGACACACTGCTGTTTTGATAGTTATTCCGAACCGACGGTCTTAAAAAAAAAAAGGATCCTATCGAATCTTTATAATCGTAATTCAGCCAGAGTTTTCTATTGCTACTGGAGGTTTCCATCAGGAGTTTCCATCTATCTGCTACAAATATTTCATTTTAATTCACATGGTTAAGGTTTTCTGCAGTTGGGGTAGTCGGTAGTCCTCATCACCCCAGTGCTAATTCATGCCATTCCTTGTACTTTAAAATAGAGTGGCGCGACAGCTCTTGAAGAGCCAAGGCCTAAGTGGCTTACTCTCATCAACAATTCTCTAGGTGCGTGTAAAGAATTGAGGGGACCTACAATTTAACGCCGATTCCGAACGGCAAAGTTGAGAAGCATTTTTCATGACAGATGATACTCTTGGAAGTTTTGTCAGTTCTTCGCAAGAGGCAGTGTCCGTGAAAGATGAAATAAAAACTTTGGGCACGAGTAGGATTCGAACCCACGACGTTCTGCTTAGCAGCCAACGCACCTAACCACTAAGCTACGGACACTACTTGTACTTTGGCAAGGGTTTAATTTCGTTGATTTCTCCAAAGCTTGCCACCAAACCTCATATCTTTCTTGAATCCTTGGATCCACAGTTGACTCTCCTGAATCTGAGATTACTCCTAGAAATGTTCCTCGCTCTCTGTCTGCTACTCAAAAGGTGAGATCCATCAATCTTTGGACATTACACACAGAAGGGATCTTGTTCTGACCGCGGTTGTTTTGCCGTTTTGCTTCTGGATTGTTCGCTTACAGTTTTGTCATGTATTGACCCTCGCTTGACGGGCTAAATCATCGGCGTATGCTTATATACCATTCACCACTGTTTTTTAAGTTTGATGAGAATCTCGTTCATCACCAAGGTCCAGGGAAGAGGTGAGAGGATACCACCTTGTGGATTTCGTCTAGATGTGAACATCCTTAAATCTGAGTTGCCTTAATTTGCAATGGATTTGCAAACTGCAGAGGTGAGGCTGATGATAGGTCTGAAATTTGTTGGTTCTGTGTGACTGGGCTTGCCAGCTTTTGATATGAAGACGACTTTGACTCCACCCTTCACGTCATATCTTAGAAACATATCCCAGCTTTAGGCTATTCTGAAATATGTTAATCAGATATGGGATAATGGTTTCACTGTTTTTTTCGCAGCATCAAGGGGAAGATGCCGTCTAGGCCTGGAGATTTATAAGGCGGAAAAGAATTAATTTGGCCTCCTTTAACTTTTTTTCGTTATGACTTTCCTAGCGATTTCGAGTACCGAATGTAAATATTTTTTAACTCGTTATCTAGGTTTGTATTACATCCCAGAATATGAATTTGAACCAGGAGCTTTATAATTTCATTACAGGATTCTGTCCATTGATTGTCAGGTCATTTTAAAGAGCCAATAGGGGTGGTTACTTTGAAGATAAATTTCCTTAGTCTCGCACTGTCACCGAATGCTATTGCAGACATTTCTCCATGAGCTTCGTTTAACTCTTTGAGTTTCTGTCTAAAATTTTATCTGACTTGACAGTCGCTTTCTGCTCTAGTACGTTTTGCCCTATTGAAAAGTTTTCTAGTTTCTTTTCTAATGTTGCTGAGCTCAGCATTCCACCATGGCGGTCTATTGTTTTTCTTCGCCGATGTAATGAGTGGACAACTTTTATCAAAGGCGTTCTGCAGAATTCCCGTGAATTCTACTGACAATTCGTCTAAGCTATCTGTGTTAAGATTTGTATCAGTGGTTAGCTGATCTATGGTCTTAATAATTTCTCTGTTGAAGACATGCCAGTCGGTACATTTGTTATTTCTGAATGAGTTGTGTTCCCGATTGATACAGTATAAAGAATTCAATTAGACGATGATCTGAAGCCAAGGAACGCAAGATCGCGCGAGTACATCGCTGCGGTTCATGAAAGTGTACAGCAGAACCCGAGGCAGTCTATTCGTCGCCGTGCACAAGCACTCTGCCTTACGCAGACTTCAACTTGGTGAATTTTGCATCGGAACTTGGGCCTACACCCGTACAAGATCCAACTGACAGAGGAGCTTAAAGTTCATGAACATAGACAGCGCCGTTTGTTCACTGACTGGGCTTCGAATCACATCTACCCGCCATTATTGAAAAACCCTTTATAATGTCAAAATGGTTCTTACTTGCAAAAGATATCAATTGGTTTGTGATATCAGCTGGTTGTCCTTCTGTACCTACCATCGTGCGGCATATATGTGATTGAGGGAAAGAGCTTTGGGAGTCCTTCTTGCTCCAGATGTACTGCTGTTTGGTCAATATTGTTGTAAGCAGTCAGAAGAAAAAGATAAGGGATCAATGTTTTGGCTGTCATTCGACTTGTACAGCAGAAGTTCTTAAGAGTGTATTCCCTTTATATGGATTTGTGGGTCGATCTAAGCTCTACCTCGGTGCCCTTTCTGTTTCTTCCACTCTTACCACTTCCCAATCATGACTTAGTATATCACTGTTAAGTGAGAGGATATATCTCTCAAGTCGTTCGCTGGGGAGGGTTGGGCCTTTGACCAATAGTCTGTCTGCTGCTCTGCATAGGTCCCTTATCTCTTTCACCTCGATAAGGTGAAGATCGACACCATGCCATGGAGCTGACATGTTTTTGAGCAAATCTCGAAGTAATTCGAGAGTCACATAATTCTCACAGTTCACCACCTTGAAACCGTGGATTGTCGTGAGGTTACGAAAGAATGGCATTTGCCTTGCAGAGATGGATGATTGTAGCTAAAACACCTCGTACTACCTACTTAAAAGCCTTATCTGTCAAACAAAATTGAGAACAAGAAAAAGAACTCAGTTGGCAACACTGAAAACAGAGCATTGTAACATCCTGTTACACATTGCAGGAAACAGACCCCAGAAGAGATGTTTACCTCATACCTATACCAGACCATGGATTTCCAGTTCTGGATAAACAATTATCCTGGATCCAAACAGGTTAAAATAAAAGTTGAAGTATTTTTTACCTTCTGAAGTAACAGCACATATTTATTTCTCCATCATACTCGTATTATCCCATAGACAACAGCAGGGTTGAGCGGAGAAGGAGTGATGAACATTTCTGTTGTTGAAGATTCTGTTTAAAGAACCGATTGCTTCCAAGTTTATATACAAACCCCATTTCCTACAAGGAGATCAAGGGCCAGGACCTTTGTCGTATAATATGATGGTGACATTTGGCACTGTTGCTTGCTTCCATGTGCGTTCCATAAAGAGGTCTCATAATATTGTTCTGGTTTTTTTTTTGTCTTGTCTCTCCTTTTTGTAAAATATGTATCCACAGGTATAGATGCAGTGAAGGGAAACTGAGTTACATTGTGTGAAATCTGACGTTCCTAATGATTACACGTAAGTCACCCGAAGCCCCCCTAGGGTGGCTGGGCTGTAGTATACGTAGGTTGTGTTACACTTGTACTTACTATACTCATCCACAACTCGTCGTCGTTAAATTTTACGGTTGCGTACGTTTCACCGTGATACGGATGGTTGAACTCATCAGCACCCCTTTTCTTTCTGGTTCCATTAAAATAGATTCTGGATTCTGGCTCGGCCAGAGATTCCACAAAAATATAATTACTTTAAAATTCATGTTCAAGCAGCTATGAATTTTTATTTCATTATGTGCAAGAAAAAAATTTAATTTGTAGGAGGGTTAAGCACGAGTGAAAAAAAAAAACAACATCTAGCGAATTTATTGTTCTAAGTCGAACAAGAGAATTCGATTAATTTTGTCCTGCTGCAAATCCTGGATGAAGGAAAAAGAAAACCATTAAATTAAAATTATTTTAAGCAACATCGCTTGAGCAAGTTGAAGAGTGTTCCACTTAAAAAGTTACAATGTTTCTGGTTTTTTCCTATTTTTGAACTTTTCACTGGATTTTAAAACTCTGACATTGTTGAGTGCCAGGAAAGATTGTTGCCGAAAAAAAAGTAAAGTAAAAAAGGCTTAAAACTATGCAAATGCAAGGTGCATTCGTTGGGATGTTAACCTCCGTCGACAAATACCTGGAGATGGATGCCAACTTTATTGTTACAGAAGGAAAGGATGATTCGCTCTGGGAAGTGGATGACATTTAACTTTTAAGTGGACGAAAATTTAGTTTTTAAAGTAGATCTGGTGTATCTGGCGTTTGAGCCCATTGTTTTTATTTTAAAGAACGCTTCCCTTCTTAAAAGTTATGTTTTATTTTTGTAAATGCCTCGGAAACGGACGGTGATGACGACCCGATGAAATGTTTAAGGATAACGAATATCGGATATGCACGTGGAATGTTAGGTCCCTTAATAGACCGTGTACTGCCGAAAAATTAGCGGAGACCCTCAACTACTACAAAACAGAAATGGGATGACATGGATCGGGCAAAAGGAGGATGAAAAACTGCGACATCTACTTTGGTAATTGTTACCGAGAGCAACAACGGTGGATGCGGATTCGTCGCGCGTGGGAAGCAGACTCAGGCAAAGAGTCTTGAGCTTCAAATGTGTAAGCGAACGCATCACGACGATCCGAATCAAGGCTAAATTCGGCAACAATAGCCTAATATGCAAGCATGATTCCAGAGAAGAGAAAAAAGAAGACAACAAAGACGAGTTTTACGAGCTCCTCGACAAAACATATGAGCAATTTCCTAGTTATGACATTGACATTTTCCACGCCGATTTTAACGCCAAGCTGGGAAAAGAGGACATCTTTGGTGGAATAGTCTGAAAGCACAGCCTGCATGATACCACTTCCAACAACGGAAATGTTGTGGTGGCAAGCACATGGTTTCCACATCGTCCGTAGCCAAGGTAGATTGCAACAACATAACTCCAGCATCAACGAACCCAGAACCACACAGCGAAATACTCGCGAGAAGCCAAAATTCCAACACGTGGGAACGGCTACAAATCGCAAGAGATCGCCAGATCCTTCTATGCTCGAGTGTCATTAACCTCTTAAGAAGGCCTATATGCCGCCAACATCAAGTATCGAAGACCATGGCAACATGCCAGAAGCAGTTAGAGATGCCGCCTCGTAATGTGCTGGGTTTCACACAGCCACCAAAACGAAACCCCTGGTTTGATGAAGAATGCAGGCAGGCCCATGCAGCCAAGCAGGAGGCATACAAAGCGGCGCTGCATAGAAGGACAAGAGCTGCTCGTGAGCTCTACGAGCAAAAAAGGAGAGAGGAACGCCGGCTTCTCAGAGAAAAAAGAGAGAGCATGAGAAGCGTCAAATCGAGGATGTTAAGGGAGCCAACAGCAGAAATGAAGCTCGGAGGTTTTATCGGAAGGTAAAACAGCTGGCTCAAGGTCATCGAGCAAGAACTGATGCCTGCAGAGATAAACAAGGGAACATCATAGTAGAAAAGACCTCTTCTGTAGACTGTATAACGGTGACGACGAACAAAATCCCGCCGTCAGGCAGGAGCCATTCATCGGACATGATGATAGCCAACAATTCCATGAACCGACCTTTGAAGAAGTGAAAACGGCAATATCACGGCTGAAATCCATCAAAACCGCTGAAGTAGATATTCTAACTGCCGAGCTGCTTAAAGTAGCAGGCAACGATCTAGAAAGGAGCATGCACCAATTAATCTGTAAGCTATGGTCGGAAGATTTCAAGCCCGATGAATGGAACCTCAGCATTGTTTGTCCCAATCCTGAAGAAGGTGGAACTGCGCCAACTACAGAGGAATCAGCCTAATTAAATCGCCTACAAGATTCTCTCTTTCGTAATATGTGAATATCTGAAGCCTTTCATCGACAATCTGATTGGTCCCTATCAATATGGCTTCAGACCAGAAAAGTCAACCATCGACCAAATTTTCACTTTGCGATCTCTCTTCTCATCGATTTTAAGGCCGCGTCAAAACATACAAGAAAGATATAAGAAAGCCATGATTGCACTCTAATACTCGTGTAATAGGATTCTGGGAAGAAATTGGGGGCCAAATCCTAAGATAATCATGTGGATGTACACAGCCACACTTATGGCAGTTTGGTTTGGTGGCAAGCTCTGGAGAAATCCACGAACTTAAAAACCCTTACCAAAGTACAAAGAATGGCATGCATTAGCACTACGCCCCATAGACTTATTCGTACAAGAATCAGCAGCAAACAGCGCTCTTCGACTTAGTCAGACCAATATTTGGAGATCTAATCAACACGGCCATACCACGATTCTTACAAAATACGTTGGCAACAATGTTTGTACGGATTACATGACCCCTTATTTAGACTTCAATAAAAACTTTACTACCAGCTTCCCCAATAGAGAAGATTGGGAAAACAGTGTACCCTACACTAATGAATCGAACTTTACCATCTTTACTGATGGTTCGAAAATGATTACTGGAGTAGGGGCAGGTTTCTACTCAGAAAATCTTAGCCTTGCCAGTTCATTCAGACTTCCCGACCATAGCAGTGTCTTCCAAGCTGAGATCTTGGCAGTGAAAAACGCTGCTAATCAAATATCCATGATGGCGATATCACACGCTGATATCACCTTTTTCATTGATAGCCAAGCAGCAATAAAAGCGATCTCTGCCACGCAAATCAAGTCAAAGCTTGTTTCTTGCTGTCGCGAAGAGCTAAGGGTTCTTGGTATGCAGCACAACGTAAGACTCTGCTGGTTCCCGGTCACAGTGGTGTGCCAGGAAACGAAAAAGCGGATGAGCTTGCAAGAGAAGGCTCGGTACTTGATCCCTCTCTCATAGACCATAACATCAGAATCCCTCAATGCGAATTAAAAAGAAATATCAGTAAAAATATCATTCAAAAAGCAAATGATAGATGGAACCTACTAGAAACCTGCAGTAACACCAGGAAACTCTGCCTTATTATGACAAGAAAAAATCCGATAAGATTTTACTTCAAAAAACCGCCCCTAAGATCCCTCATAAGTGTAATAACGGGACATAATCAACTCGACTACCACAATAAGAAGATGGGGCTTAGCACAGATGACATATTATGTAGAGGCTGCGGTGATGAGGAGGAGCTCGAAAACACAGCTTACTTCCTATGCCACTGTCCAGCACTCTGCCTAGGCAATGCTACTGAACTTTGTCTAGTCCACCGAATGGCTCGACCAACCATAGAATTCATAGGTTAAATCACTTTTTCAGAAGTTACAATACTTCATGGTATCGCAAAGGATCTATATTGATCTAAGTGTGATGGTAACAAAATCAACCGTCAGCCCATATAACCTAACCTAACCGCGTAATGAGAGCTGCTACAGAGACCGATTGTATGACAGTTATGTCTAGTTTGGGCATCCTTGACATGCTCGTTCGCTTGTGGCCAAAAGACAATGGAGAACGCACCTGCTCCATCAAGGTTGGCAACGAGCTTACGGAATCATTCGATGTAAAAGACGGCTTCAGACAAGGCGATGCACTGTCATGCGATTTCTTTAACATCGTTCTTGGAAAGATAGTGAAAGACTCCAGCGTCAAAACCAGAGGAACCATCTTTCAAAAGTCTGTTCAACTTCTCGCATACGCCGATGACATTGGTATATTGGGAAGAACACAGCGTGATGTCAATGGCGCTTTTGTGAGAAATGAAAGAGAAGTGGCAAAAAAAAACGAAGTATATGCTGTTTTCGAGGAAGGATACCCAACACCAACGGCTCAAACAGAACGTCACAATCAGCGGCGTAGCTACGTGGGTGCAAGGGCGTGCAAAGCACACGGGCCCACGGCTTTTAGGGGCCCTTCAAGAAATCTATACCTACAATTTTCATACAAATCAAAAATGAAAATTAATTAAAATTTTCGCATCTTTATATTTTATAACAACAAATATGTAAACGTTTGTATGCCAAATGGCATATTTTTCTTCATATAATGTATGTCCTTTTTGCCCTTTTTCCAAATCTATTGATAGATATGATAGTCTATGGTGCACAGGAGTTCGCGATTCTATGAAGCATGGAAGAAGGAGAAAATTATTGACAAACAACTCCAGAGTGAAATAAAAAAGGAAGCATCATTCTGGAAGCAAGTACTACTCCGCATATTTTACATAATTTTAACCTTATCGAAAAACTGTGTGGCCTTAAGAGGGCACAATGAAAATTTGTTTTGAATGTCAACCACGGTAACTTCTTAAGCACTGTTCAACTCATCGCCAGATATGATCACGTCATAAGACAAGTCTAAGAAATGCCTAGTGGTGTGTATTATTTTATGAGAAACTACCTTACATTTCATTTATATTATATTTATTTCGGTTAAGGTTCAACCAGATACCTTAGTCCAACAATTCAAAATGAAATTATTGACTGTTTAGGTACTGAGCTTGAAAGCAGTCTCTTGGGAAAAATAAAAACATCTACATTTTTTCCGTTATTCTGGACACAACACAGGACATAGCCAGATTGATAAATTAAGTGTTGTCGTGAGGTATGCAACAATAGCCCGGACAGAAAGTGGGAAGTCAACCAAAATCGAAGTGAAGGAAGTATTTCTAGGTTTCCATGCTGTCAGTGAACACCGTGCCGATGATCTGGTATATCAGGTTACAAAATTCTTTGGAAGAAAAGAAATTAGATTTTAAGAATTGTACCTATGGGTCAAGGCTATGACGGACGGTGCGAATGTTATGAGTGGTGTGTATAATGGCGTTCAAAAGAAAATAAAAGACATTCAACCAAATGCAGAATATGTGCATTCCGCCTGTCATAACTTGAATTTAGTAGTAAACGACGCAGTTAGATTTTGTGTTGAAGCACAAATTTTTTTTTCAATTTTACAAGAAATTTATTGCTTTTTTGGAAACAGCATTAAGCGCTGGGACGTTTTAGCAAAATTCACAGACGAATCTGAGGCCACCTTAAAAAAACTAAATCCTACTAGATGGTCTAGTAGAATAAGCACAATAGCCGCGGTCAACCTACGTTTTTTTGATATAATTAAAGCGCTTTCTGAAATAATTTTAAAAAGTTGCAAGAAAGACGAACGCAACGAGGCAGAGGTTATTAGAAAAAAAATGTTTACATTTGAATTCGTGTTGCTTTTCGAAATATTTAATACCGTTTTCAACGATATCAATTACGTTTCAAAAATTTTACAAAAAATTGATAACTGTTTAGATGTTGCTTGTAGTGCTTTGGATAATGTTAACAAACGTTTAAAAGGCTACAGGCATAATTTTATTTCTTTTAAAAATAAGGCAATTGAAACTTCGAAAAAATATGGCATAAAGCCAAAGTTTCAAGTTAACGTTTAAAAAAAATTAAGAAGCATTTTGACGAATTAGCAAATGATACATGATTTGAGAATGAAGAAAAAATGTTTGAAGTTAACATTTTTAATAGAGTTTTGGACATAATAATTTCTCAATTACAAGAGCGTTTTAGTGGTAAGCGTACAGTCTGCAAAACATTTGATTTTGTAAATCCAAAAGTATTGATAAATATAAATGTTGATGATGAAGGTAAAATGCGATAATTTTCAGTTAAAGTATTCTGATTTTATACAACATAATTTTAAAATGCAATTTGTAAACATTTACCTTCTTTTAAAAAATGATTTAACTGAAGAGTTATCCATTCACGATTTTTGTAACTAATTATAAATAAATTTGGTGTAATGGAGTGCGATATATCAAAAGTTTACACGGCAATGTTAATTTTTATACAATCCCCGTTACATTCTGCATCTGCTGAGAGGTCTTTCAGTAAATTGAAAATTATAAAAAATTACTTAAGAAATAGAATGACTCAAGAGCGTCTTAAAAGCTTATCATTAATCGCAATTGAAAATGAGGTGGCTTCAGAAATAGACTTGGATGAGATCATAGATACATTCGCTTCCATTAAAGCTCGTAAAAATATAATTTAATAAGTTTATTATAAATACAATTAATAAATATTATTTAAATATTATAATGAATTTTATAATTGTAATACTGTTCATGTTTATAAAATAATAAATAAAAAAAAAATTGTTTGGGGCCCACATTTGAATTTTGAACACAGGCCCTTGTCAGGCTAGCTACGCCACTGGTTACAATAGACGTAAACAACTTCGAGATAGAAGAGTAGTTTGTGTACCTAGGCTTTGCTATTAACACGGCAATAACACCAGCGCAGCGCCGAGATCGGACGAAGAATAACTCATGCCAATCGCTGTTTCTTTGGACTAAGAAAACAAGTAAGTGGTAAGGCCCTTCAGGGACAACTAAGGTAAGACTGTATAACTATGACTAACAGCGAACTTTACGGGTCATGACAACAACATGGACCTAGCTGGAATTGTCAAGGTCCAGAGACTCAGATGGCTCGGTCATTTATGGGGGATGGACACCAATGCTCCGACCCGGAAAGCTTCAACACTATTCCCGAGGGACGTAGAAGTAGAGGAAGATCGCGATTCAGGTGGCGCACACAAGTGGAAGATGACTTCAATCAACTTGGAGTGCAAAACTGGAGACAGCTACCTAGGGAACGAGCTGGCTAGAGGAGACTGTTGATTCAGGCCCAAGTCCACAACGGACTGTAGAGCCACCTTATGTAAGTAAGTACATGTCTACCTATTTAATAAGTTATCGAGAGCGTTAGATCCTTTCCACTTTCAAAATAGTATTATTTTTAATTTTTATACTTTTTCTTCAATTTGGGGTTGAATCGGTCCAAAAATTCTAAATCGTACAGCCCTGTGGTTCCCACATGGTGAATCCCAGCGAACCGCGATTTTTTCTTGATCCTTAGTTTCGAATTCCAATAAACCCGTAATGCACTACGAAATTAAAAAAAAAATTAAGTGTACCCACACGATTTCAAAACAATCGCACACCATTTAAAACAGAAAAAAAAGGTTTGATTACTTCTGCGGCCCTGAATCCCGACCGAAAATTCCTCCAGACTAATAAGCGATCACTCAAACTATGTGGGAAAAATTAAGGCCTCTAAGAGCAACTTTGAATTCTTCCTTTCTGCCAAACGAAAGTAAAAAAACAAAATAAGGGAAACAAACTGAAAGAAACAATCGAAGCAATTTTATAACTAAAAACAATGCCAACCTCCCAACCATCAGACATCACTTGAACGAAGACTAAGACAACTTAAAGTTTCCAAAGTGCACATTTATTCATTCCATCACACATAAGCCAACCCAAAACTTCAGCTAGCAACAAATCCAGCCGCCATATCGCCATCACAACAGTCAAAAGATAGAACGCGAAGGATAAACTCATTTTTCAAGAAACCACCGCGACCGCATCAGTGCACCGCAGTTCAAAGTCACGCATCTCACGATCAAACTATTAAATTCCCACCTCTTAAATGCGAAAGAGCATCTTATATAGCTTAATGGCAGTGTTTCCGTAGGAAGGTTTGGTTGGGTACTTGAATCCTCCAAAAATGTTGACGATGCCGAGTAGATTCATCCGCGACTTATGGATGCATAGATGGATGGGTTATGGATGCCCTTTATTCCTCCCTTTCGTTCGTCGTCGTCGTTTGTGACTTTGTGGATTCAATTGTGCGGGATAAACTATTCACTTGCTCGAGGGCATAACTCCTCGAGGGCTCAGCGAGAGGATTTTAAAGGACTCGCGGTGGATTATGCCAAACCAGCGAATTCCGTCATGATTGGCGTCTTCGGAATGGTTATTAGCTGGGCATGCATAATTGGCTTCACCATCATACATACACTCGTCTTTTTGTTGTGTACGGCTGTGTTACGTGCCTTATGCTCGAGTATGGGGCTCGCAATCTCAATAGAAAAAATCCAAAGTGACCCATTTCTGACACCGTTCGGGCCAGTATCCAGCACGAGAATCTTCAAACTAAAAAAACATCCCATCAGTATTGTATTGGAAACGCCCAGCTATATTCATTTCTGGATCGAATTCTTCAGTCCTCTCGTCTCGTTTCGGCATCATATTTAATTAGTTTCGCCACGCATTCCGAATCTCGCGTCGTCCGTCCTCGCAGTCGTCGTCTGTCGGTCGTCAGCAGTATCCCTGTTGATCCAACAACGAGCAACAAACGACCATAAAGCACGTCCCTTGCCACAGATAATTATCATAAAACTCGGTCATAGGTCGTTGGGTCTTTTTTTTTTTAAGTGCCCGAAACGCTCTCGCTCCTCGCTACGGCTGTTTTTGTGGCAACCAACAACAACCATAATGATACGAAGTCGAAGAATTTTTTCGTTGTCGGTTAATTTGCCGTAACCGCCTTAAATTTTCGCAAGCTGTGTCAAATCAAACTTATACAATCGATGATGGTTGGAAAGGTTACACAATATTTTGGCCCTCGATAAAAAAAAAAGAATAAAATGAATGCAATATGGCGCGACGGACAACGACAGCAGGTGTTTCGTGTTTCTGTGGAGAGGAAGGCAGAGTGAATATCTACTAGTGTCCACTTCCGTCGCGTCACTGCTCCGCTGTCATTCCATAACGATCCTTATTGCTTCTAAGAGGGGCCTCCAGATTTGAAAGGATAATGAATATAAATTTGGGCTTTTTCGGTATTAATTTTTATTGGCATGTTGTTGGGCGAAAGAAATCGTCATTCTCGACAGGAGAACGAAAAATTACTCTGATATAATGTAGGAAAGGTCCTTAGGGTGATTTCTTTTTTTTTTTTGTGGTCGTCAGGGACTTACTTTAAAGAGAGTTTGATTGAATGGAGCATGAAATTGAAGAGATTTTAATTTTTGGTAAAATTACATGTTGACATTTTCAGGCGGTGGTTGGGGTTAGAGTGGTATGGGCCTACTGTCAACTTCAGGCCAGGTTGATTTGAAATGGTTTGAGTTGATTTTGATTGACAAATAAATATTTGATTCTCTTTGGTGTCGAATTCATTTGTGAAGTTTTCTGAGAGCTAAAGTTTGGTTTATTTGTAACGAAGCTAATATATTGATTGATTTATTTACAATTTTAAATGTCGATGTCGGTTTGGTTTTTCGTTTTTGTTTGCTGGACTTTGATTGACGTCGCTTTATACATTTGACCACAGAGACAAAAACCACAAATGACAATTGAAGGTGTATATTGCATTTCTCTTTGTTATTTTGCCTGTACGCAATTTCTGACGCACTTTTGTTTGCTAATGAAGGGAAATCAATTTTGCTCATTTGCTCACTATACGCCTGCCCCGCCGGCCACATGGGTTAGAAATGTTTTATTATTTGTTTTATTATATCGCACGTCTTTATAGGTTTTCACGTCGTTGTCAGGAGACAGACGTACATCCTTTAGAAAGTCTAAAAAAAAAACAATAAAATTTACGGAATCGACCCACAATTCCGTTAACGCCAAATTGGTCGAATTGAGTAATGAACTGATGCTCCGTCAACCACAGACCTGAATGCAGTCGAATGAAGAGGCCATCGAAAGACTCTGCGAAGGAAGAAGAGAACATCCGCCGTTTCTCTGCTCAAAGATCTAGAAAGGTCGCGGGCCAAGAACCAAACCCGGCCAAGGAAACCTAGTCACCGAAGCACAGGGAATTGTAGGTGTTTTCAAGCAGCACTTCCAACAGCTGCTGAATGCACATAATGTCGAGTGAGCTTATGACGAAAGAGAAGCAAGACCAGTCAATGAAGACCCAGTCCCAGCCCCAACACAGAGTAGGTAGAAAGAGACATCCAAAAGATAATAAAAAGTCCGCTGGGTCAGATGGCATACCTGCGGAACTCTTTAAATATGGAGGAGGTGTTTTGATGAACCGCATGCACCAGGTCATCATCAAAGTGTGGGAGCAAGAATGCCCGATCTACAAAAAGGCGATCCTATATCATGCAAAAACTATCGAGGCATATCCCTACTTAATGTTGCATACAAAATTTTGTCCAACGTACAGTGTGAGCGTCTTAAACCGTTCTGCAACACATTAATTGTCAAGTACCAGTTTGGCTTTAGGCAAGGCAGAACAACGATTGACCAAATATTCACACTGAGGCTGATCCTGGAAAAGACAAACGAATTTCAAGTCGAAAAGCTGCGTATGATAACATCCATCACCTAGAGCTTATGATGGCGATGTCTGAATTCGGGATCCCGAACAAGCTGATCCAGCTGTGCCGCATGACGCTTAACAATACGCAGTGCAGTGTGCAAATGGGCAACAGCTTATCGGAGCTCTTTCAAACATGCGCAGGGTTTAGACAAGGAGATGCACTGTCATGTGACTTCTTCAATATAGTCCTGAAGCAGATGAGGCGCAAGGCAGGTGCTAACACGGAAAACACTATCTTCAACAAATCCACCCAGCTCCTAGGCTATGCGGACGACATTGACATCATCGGTCGATCCAAGAGAGCTGTGCTTGAGGCCTTTACAGCGATTGAAGAACAGGTGAAACTCGTTGGTCTTGAAGTGATGAGGACAAACCAGAGTACATGGTATCAACAAATAAAGCAACATGTGTCCACCGCCTAGGACAAAACGTCACTGTTGGTAGCAGCAGTTTTGAGGTTGTTAAGGAGTTCACCTTACTTACTTATGGTGGCGCTACAGTCCAGGTCGGACCAGGGCCTCACCCAACAAACTTCTCCAGCCAGCTCGGTCCCTGGCTAGCTGTCTCCAGTTTCGCACGCCAAGTTGGTTCAGGTCCTCTACCACCTGTGTGCTCCACCTGAGTCGCGGTCTTCCTCTTCTGCGACGTCCTTCCGGGTTGGATTCGAAGACTCTACCTCTACGACGGCATTATTTTTCATCGCTCAACATGACCCAACCATCTAAGTCGTTGGACCTTTACTTTTCTGGCTAGGTCAGTGTCGCTGTTCAGCTCGTACAGTTCTTGGTTGAATCTTCGTCTCCATTCTCCATTAATGCAGACAGGACCAAAAATCACTCGAAGAATTTTTCTCTCAAAGCAGCCCAAAGCGTTTTCATCAGATGTTGTCATAGTCCATGCATAGTCTGCATCTGCACCATACATGAGGACCGGGATGATGAGGGTTTTGTAGAGTGTCACTTTAGTTGTTCGGGAGAGGACTTTACTACTCAATTGCCTTCTAAGTCCAAAGAAGCAGCGATTGGCAAGAGTGATTCTTCGTTTGATTTCAGCGCTGGTGTTGTTGTCTGAGTTGATAGCGGATCCAAGGTAGACAAAGTCCTTAACTACCTCGAAGTTAAATCTGTCTTCCTTTCTTGTCGACAGCATTAACTTGGTCTTGCCCTCGTTAACCGCTAGACCCATCTTCTTGGCCTCCGTCTCAAGACTCAAAAACGATCCACTGATATCACGCTGTGTTCTTCCAATTATGTCAATGTCGTCTGCGTATCCTAGTAGCTGGCCACTCAGAAGTCGTTTTAACCAATAAACCCGTGGAGTTCACCTACCTTGGAACAAACATCATACCACAAATGACACCTTAGTGAAGATCCGAAGAAGAATTACCCTAACGAACCGCTGCTGCTTCGGGTTGGCCAAACAACTGAGTTCAAAACTCCTCACTCGAAAGACAAAGTGTCTACTATACAAAACTTTGATTTTACCAGTCCTACTCTATGGCGCCGAGTGCTGGACGACAAGTAAAAAAGGGGAATTGATACTGGGCACTTTCGAGAGAAAAATTCTTCGACGGATTTTCGGTCCCGTATGCGACGATGGCGAATGAAGAAGAAGGTTCAACCGAGAATTGTATGAGCTGTACTAAGATGTAGATGCAGTCCAGAAGGCCAAGAAAAGACTTCTACATTGGCTCGGCCACATTGGGGAATTGACGACAACGCTCCAGCAAAGAAAGTCTTCTCATCCCAGCTCCAGGTACAAGGACCAAGTGACTGCGGATGCCAGAGCGCTTGGTTTCGGTGACTGGAGAGTGCATGCGAAGGACCATTCCCGATGGGAAGGCTGCAGTATCTCAGGCTGAGATCATACACTCATTGAGAGCCGGTTAAGTAAGTAAAGGCAGAACTTTAATTGCTTAAATGAACTTGAGCTAATGTAAAAAAAACCGACGAAAATTTCAAAAGAAGTATGCTTGGCCTTCTCTTTTTCAAATTGTCAAATTCACTTAAGCAATGAGCGAATGAAACCGCACTAGTAAAAGCTGAACGATAATTTAACAAACGTAGCTTAAGTACATTAAGGTTCAGCCTTTTAATAAGAAGAGACCATCGCCACCACGCAGACCTCGAGAAAACGTAATTTTTAGACGAGTTTAAGGAAATTGGAGCATTGCTGCGTCAAATATATTGAATTAAAAATTAATGAAATGAAGCTAAGTACTTATCGGACCACCTATGAAAATGTACATACAAATTAAAATATCGACATTTTCTTATAATTTGTTTTTGTGTCATTTAACACTGCAGTTAGGCTGCGTCCGTCAATTCCATTTATGTATTTGAACAACGATAACAACTAAGAGGTGCTTCCACCAATGGCTTTTTCCGTCAATTCCTTTATTTGGCTGGGGTTATAGCTATTTCACGGGTGCCGATCATCAGACTCCTTTATTAGTGGTGCAGACAGCACCACAGTTGTTTTTTCATTTTAATCGAAAAACTTTTTGAGTTCACATTTGGGATTTGAACCTAGGACAAGCTAGCTGGGAAGCCAATGCACTACGCACTGCGCTAACAACTCCACTGAAGTTTTGGTTTCCCATTGCAGACTTTTTATTGTTTATCAATCGCGATGAATAGACATGCATTTTTACAAGGTTAGGTTAGGCTTAGCGGGCTGATAGTTGATGCTGTCACCATCACACTTAGATCAATGTAGATCCATTGTGGTACGTACCCTGAAGTGTTGTAACTTCCTGAAACATTCAATTTCCTATCTTTGTGTGACAACGGTTTTGTTGTACACACAGAGGGTTAGATTATAATAAAAATGAAAGCGGAACAAGATAGCATACTTTGAGGAGCTTGCAAAAATGCATGTCTATTCATCGCAATTGATAAACAATAAAAAGCCTGCAATGGGAAACCAAAACATCGGTGGTGCAGTAATTTTTTTTTCAAGTAAGTATACGCCACAGTGAACTTAGCTGATTTTGTGTTAAATTTACGCCCAATTTCTTCACAAAGTTCTAAATTCCCTTTAAAACTCGATCTAGTGAATCTCGGTCTAACGTTAGAACTTAGTTTTTAGAATATTTGGAACTCGGGCATTTCCTCACTTCTCTAGAACACGATCTAAAATCATAACTGAGTTCTAAGCGCTTAGAACTTGTTATTTTTAGAACATAGTTCCTGCATGTTTTAAAACATTTTTGAGACACCCGGCAGTAATTTTTGACAGATATATAATATGTACAATTTTTGAATTTGCGCTAATTTTTTTTTGCGTACGGTTTACCGTATCATGTATGTATGTATTTTGTGATGCCCGTAGACTTGGGTTCGAATCCTACTCGTGCACATAAACTGTCAAGAAATAAGTGCCTGGCCCTTCGGAATCGGTGTTAAACTGTCCTTCACATGCATTCGAAAATTGTTCATGATGAGTGGCTTACACTTGGGCTTTGACTTTCTTTTAGCTGTCGCCACCGCCGAAGTAAACTTCATTTTACCAATTGCTAAGAAGATTAGCATCATTTGATTCTGATACAATGCCATCAGATTACGACGCCTACAAAATGACTCCTGCAGCCGATTTCCATGCTCTCTGGTTGAAAACAAAGCAACAACAACCGCCGACAGCTCATGTATCAGCAGCCTTTCCACTGATACAACGCACGGTGCCACTGTCGTCTGACAACACAAACAAAAAATTATTATCAAAAAATGCTACAAAATAATTATAAATTTTCCCTACGAACGGTCGACGTCGTCGTTGTCCGACATGAAATCATCAATTTAATTTCGCTCGCTGAAAAAACCAAATTCTAATACAACCTAGTTCTAAGGCACTAGACCCCCTAATTCGAGGGTCCAATTTTATGGAAGTTCTAACTATAATAAAGTTCTAAATCGGAGTTCTAACGCGTTAGAACTTAGTGAAGAAATGACTTAGAACTCAAATTTATATAAAATAAAATAAATTGTTTAAAACATTTTGATATTCGATAAGAAAACTGTTTTCTTTTAGATTGAAAACTAGAGTGACTAGAGTGGTAAGAGAGAGTTGGAGGGGAAATTAAGAGTTTGGGGAGGTAATACAGATACAGCAATTAAGCCGTACCGACTTAGATTTGTAATTGGCCAGTATTAACAAAGCCAACGTAGAGTGGGAAGGAAAAGAAGGGGCAGGTAGGAAAAAGGGGGAGGGCACCTTTGTTGCAGCACCCTTCAGGGGAGAGTTCCCGAGAATCTTTGATCTTACTCAGCTTCTACAACTCGACAAGTTCGATGTATGTTTACATACATAACTAGAAATAATCTCAAAGAGTTTTCCACATTATGAACTCTCTTCCTATCAATACGAAGAAAATTCTCATCTGACTACGACAAAAAACTCCACAAGGGTGGATCGGAATATTGTTATTTTTAATCCGGCCCGAGGCACCCTAGTTTGTAGATTTCAGCATTCCATAAACGCCCGCAAGTAATGTAAATAATTATTCAAGTATTTTTACTATTTCATCAAAGTCAATATAAGTTCCCTGTTTTTGAATGTGTACGAGCTCTGCTGGTTAAGTTAATCCCCTAACCAAGGTTGCCAAAAGAAGAAAGTTAAAAAAAAACATTTACAACTCTTTTCCTATATCACGCTCAGCGAAGATCTTAACCCCACACGCTGGTGTTTATTTTATTATAATTTTCATTTTTATTTATTTTGTTTTCAAGGTAACATTCTCACATTAATCTCTATTTAAATTTACCCATCCAGCTCTGAAAGCCAAAGTTTTATCCGTTCCACTGAGTGCTATTTCAACCCTAAATAGGCGAGTTCAGTGCAAAAAAAAACATAAATAAGAATAAAGAAAACAAAACTGAGTTTTCCAGCTGCAAGTTCAATTCCTCGGAGTAACTGGAAGAAGAGTGTTTTTTTTTTGTTCTGAGTTCGTATTTTTTCCATGGATAAAATGTACCATGGAAAAAAGTGGTTTAAAATTTAAAATTAAACTTTTTTTTCTCTTTTAAAATAAACACAGCGAGGATGTGGAGAAAAAAGGAGAAAGTCTTTAAAGGATTAAAAATATGGCAGTGGAAATGTTGGTTGGACTTTTCATTCTGCTTCTGGGATTTAGCCATTCAACAAACAACATTTTGTTGTGAGTGCAAGCGAGTCACTTGGAAATAGGGTGACCATATGGAAACAATTTCTTTTTTTTCTTGCTTCAAACTGGTCTTAATCAGAGGCGGATTAAGCGTTGAGAGCGCCGTAGGCATGCATCTCATCGGCGCCCCTATATTAGGAATAACTCGTACTATTTTTTACTGAAACTGCTGTACCGCGTGTATTTAAGAGTTGGCGAACCAAGTTGTCAAGTCGAATTACCGAGCTGAGTTTGCAAACCGAGTTCAATCTGTAAGTGGAATTGCTCAGAACCGATTTTTATCTCAACATAAGTGGTAAGTGCGGTGCGAGGTCATAAGCTTTCTTCCTTGACAGTCACGTATGAACTAGCATTGTGTGCCACTTCATCAATTCACTGCGCCCTTTGTACCCTCCCGCCCCTAGGCACACGCCTACTTTGCCTTAAGGATAATGTGCCACTTGTCTTAATTCGCCTTTTAGATCAAAGAGCTTACACAAAAAATTCAAAAGCGGTTTAAAACACACTATGCAAATTTGTAACTAAACTGAAATCTTTGAATATAGGTAACCGTATTTTTTTTTTTTTTTTTTTTCAAAAAGCGATTCATTTGTGATGGTCACACCATTCTATGCAATTATTAGAAATAGACATCTAAGCCCAAAAAAAAAACATATGAAAATCTGTGATCCTGGATGGCTGTTGATGTACAGAATTGATGGGATGGTTCCACATTTTCCATTGGGTGTAGTTAATTTTAAGCTAACAAATACAATTGAGTTCTATAATCTGCCTTTAAATAAAGGGTTTTCCAAAAGAGGTGTTATTTTGAAGAGCCCGCTATTTCGGTAGCTGTCACTTTTGAAGCTGTCATTTTTTGACATTTGACAAGTAGAAACTACGCCATTAATAAAAATGGAACGATACACGCTTCAACAACGCATTGAAATTATTAAAATTCACTATAAAAATGGTGAAAATTTGGCAGAGACGGTTCGTAAAACTAAAACATTTTTGGGTCGTCGTGAAGCACCTTGTCGGACCGCAATACAGAAATTGGTGGACAAATTCGAGCTGTTGGGACAAGTTAGTGATGTGAAGAATAAAACCGTGCACGTCGCTCAAGAACAACTGAGAATATTGCTGTTGTAGCCCAAAGTGTTGAAGAAAACCCAGGTTTGTCCATTCCTCGTCGTTCTTTGGAATTAGGCATTCCACAAACGTCATTACACCGTATTTTGCATAAAGACTTGGGTCTTAAGGCTTATAAAGTTCAGTTAACACAAGAACTCAAGCCGGCTGATCATCAACAACGTCGTGTCTTTGCTGATTGGGTCCTTGAAATGCATGAAAATGATCCGGAATTTCATCGAAAAATCATCTTGACTGATGAGGCCCATTTCCACCTCGGAGGCTACGTCAACAAGCAAAACTGTCGCATCTGGGGCTCGGAAAACCAAGAGTTATTGTTGAAAAGCCTCTCCATCCTCAACGCGTGACTGTTTGGTGCGGTTTATGGTCCGGCGGGGTCATTGGACCTTACTTTTTCGAAAATGAGGCTGGAGCAACAGTTACGGTCAATGGATTGCGCTATCGAGAGATGATTAATGATTTTTTATGGCCGGAATTGGATGGTATTGATCTGGACAACGTTTACTTTCAACAAGACGGCGCTACGTGCCACACAAGCAATGAAACCATCGATCTTTTACGGGAAAAGTTTCCGGACCGTGTTATCTCTCGAAGAGGTGATCACAATTGGCCACCGAGATCTTGTGATTTAACACCTTGCGACTTCTTCCTTTGGGGCCACGTGAAAGATAAGGTCTACGCCAACAGCCCAGCGTCGATTCAAGACCTCAAAGATGGAATTCGTGAGGCTATCGAGGACATAGGGCAGCCACTTTGCGATTTGGTTATGGAAAATTTCATGAAAAGGATATGGTCCTGTAAGCGTGGTCGTGGCGGCCATTTGGCTGATGTTGTGTTCCATTATTAACGGCATACCTTCCTCTTTATAATGAAATAAACATCCGATCATTTATCTCAAAAAATGCCATTTTTCTTTGAATATCATAATAACACCTCTTGTTGGAAAACTTATTCGAAACAATTTTCAGTCAGAACAGTTTGTACATATAGGATATAGGTACTCCCCTCAGGAAGTTACATTCTCACATTGTACTCACCTTCCCTAAATCAATGACACCACAAAACCTTCATCAGTCTAGAGATAAATGGGGAATCTTCTTCTCGCATCAATAGTTTCGCAACATAGTTCTTCCCTTTTGCAAAATTCAACACCAAAAAAAAAAAACCTTCCTCCAAATAGAATACACACACACAAAACATTTACTAAACGGACCTTACCTCAAGCGAATCACAAACAACGAACATCAAATAAGACAGAAACACATCCATCTATTCATTCATGCGATTAACCAACGATCCGCAACACTGTTCTGTGCGAAAAAATAACGACCGACCAACGACGAGGACGACGACGGACGTAAAATAACCAACAGACCACAAAACTCTACAACTGTCCAGTCCAGTCGTTCTCATTCGTCTGGCTCTGGATCTAGATCTGGATATGTGTATTTCTCTAGCGAAAATGTTTGATTTGCCTTCATCTAGTTCGAATGAGAGGTCTATCCTCCATCGTCAAAAGCCATACACGTTAACAAGCACTGCGTTCACCTTCCGAGTTCCGACTATCCCCAGTATCCCCCACTCCGGTTCCGAACCCGATGGTCAATGGTTGTATTTATAAAGAGATGTATGTTGTGAGTTGTGATTGTGACTGTCTTGTTCGGAACGGAACAGTGATTCCTCGAATTGTTTCGTGGTTTGGGGATAATTTAACTGTTTTTGTTTTGTTTTAGATTTTCTAAACATTTTTTCTCATTCGTAAGTTTGCTCTGGGGTGATAGGGATTCATTGGGATAAATAACTCAATAGAAAAGGAATCTAAACCTCAGTTTTGTGTTGATGATTTTTATTCTTGGGCTTTTGAAACGCATCATTAAATATTGGGAAAAGAGTACAGTGGGTCGAGGTGTTTCTTTTTTACTGCAAGCAAAGGTTCTCGGAACTTTGAAACCGATATTACATAGGTGATAGAGGGTAAGGTACTATATCCAAATTTCATTTGTCTAATATGTTCTTAACAATGTTGCCAGAGTTCAGCCAAATAGATATAAATTGTTTAAGTGCACGAAATGCCGTAGTCGGAATGCTATCCAGCTGAATCTGAATGCGTTGAACATCGGCGGAGCGAATTGTGTACAACACGCTGTCATATTTTGACCTAGCCCTCCGCAGCTAGTCGATGTTATCACATTTTAATGTGATGCGATAGTGTCAAAAATTTATACAAACGTCAAGTTTTAACCCACTTTTAACCCAATCGGACACGGCCTAATAAGCCGAAATGAAATTTCATATGAAAATTGAATTGCTTGAAGTGAGCTGTCAAAACCTATATTACAGCGGTGATTTGAACGAAAATAGTGATACCAGATATACTTTACATTGAAAGGCTGTTTGATAGTTTTTCTATTGAATAGAAACATGCAAAATGGTTTGATTTATTTTCTCAGTTAAATTTGCATTTAATTTTAATGTCAAGTGATTTGATATTTTTCCAATGAATTTTTTTGGATTGAAATTATGGAATTTTTTTTATTTATTGCGAGAGCTGTTCTTGAAAATATGGTGCTGAAGAAAATGTATTGTAGTCTTTTGGTCGAAACTCTACACTCTCTACATTAGGCTTTTTGAAGGCGGCGCATCTGCTGCTCATGGGCTTTGTAAGATTGTCTAGAAAGCAGATGCGATTAGATGATCATTTTTATTTACAGTGATGGTGCGATTGGGGTCTGTGAATAATGGTGTGCAAGAGATGAAAGAGGGTGTGTATCAAAATGGAATGGCCATTATATCGGCCAGGGGGGGGGTGGGGTGGGGACGGTTTCTTCGGAATAGAAATTAATGACGTGACATACGCAGTATTTTACTTCGACAGATTTATTTAAAACATAGGATATTTTCTTATAATCGGCACTTTTCGTTCCTGTTGTGAACAAAGACTTAGCCTTATTTGTACATCCGCTGCACAGTTTATCAACCGTTCAACATGCAAGAGGTGTTCATTCTGCCAAAATTTTGGTCATTTGATTTTGTGCTTTTGACTTTGTGTAGTCTGGTCAGCAATCTCGACCGTGCATCGAGTGTTTTTTTAATAATACCTGTTGTATAGCATTTTACGGATTTCATAAGTTAGCGTAAATAAAAACGTATAATTTTTTTTTCATGATATTTCTTTTTATATAAAGGTTTAACTTTGACATTATGTGTGAAACACCACATCACTTACATGACCACCAAGCGAATTGTTGCAAGCAACGATTCTTTTTAAGTAATTTTCGACCACTTTTTGACACATATTGGCGGTATCTCAGCCATAACTTGACGAATGTTGGTTTTAAAGTGCTCAAGAGTTAAAGGTTTATCTGCATAAACACGGTCTTTCGCGTAGCCCCACAAAAAAAGTCCAGCGGTGTCAAATCGCATGATCTTGGTGGCCAGTTGATATCGCCACGACGAGAAATTACGCGCCAGGAAATGTCTCTTGCAATAAAGCCTATTGGCTCGAGTTTGTGGCATTGGACATCTTGTGAAACCATATTCCAAGTCTATCACATAGCAGGCAAAAAAAGTCGGTTATCATATGACCATAACGCTCCGAATTGACGGTGACAGTCGTTCCATCGTCGTTTTCGAAGAAGTAAGGTCCAATCACACCTCCGGAACAAAGAGCGCACCAAACAGTGACTTTTTGTGGATGTTATGGCCTCTCTTCAATTACTTGAGGATTCTCAGAACCCCAAATACGACAATTTTGTTATTAACATACCCACCGAGTGAGAAATGTGATTCGTCGCTGAAGAAAATTGTCTTCGTAAAATCGCCGCACCTATTCGACGTATCAACGACGTTGTGAATGGTCAGCTGGGTCCTGATGTTGTCTTGTTATATTGATGTAGGTGTAAATCCAAATGCAAAATACGCCATAATGTGCCGTAAGACAGTCCTAATTCCTTGGAACGCCGAGGAATCGAAACATTCGGGTCTTCGGCAACGCTTTCATTTACAGCAGCGATATTTTCAGTGGAACGAGCGAATCGAAAATGCGACATGCCTTACATATCTGTAACCAATCCCAGTCTCTTCAAATCTTCTTCTCAATTTTTGCCATTGCTTTTTGCGTAGTTAGACGATTAATGTAAACCATAAATCTTTTTTTTCCCTTCCTTAAAGCACGATATGTGGGCTCTGGCAGAATCTCCATTTTTGTAGTAAGTTTTAACAATTTTTTATGCCTATGTGCTGATAGTTAGGGCGATCCATTCTCGTAAATGTCCAGGCTTTCAACTGAAAAAAAAAAAACAAAAATTGGTTTAACAACTTGGACTGACACTGATAACCCGTTACTTATCATATGAGAATAATTTTGTACTAGCTGTTCCTCAGAACTTTGCTTGACGGAACAACCTTCCGAAAAGAAGGTATTATTTTGCTGGATGCTTTATTTCCTATTAAAACTGTCAAAAGAAAAAATGAATTATGTGCCAATTCCAAATTTAAAGCACAATACCGCATTGAAATACCTACAATAGATATTTCTTGATTTTATAAAGGGTTTTGCAACAAGAGGTGTTATTTTGATATTCCATAGAAAAGTGGCATTTGTTTGAGATACATGGATCGGATGTTTATTTCATTACAAAGAGGCAGGTATGCCGTTAATAACGGAACAAAACATCAGCAAATGGCTTGCCCCAACCACGCATACAGGACATATTCTTTTAATGAATTTTCAATACACAATCGCAAAGTGGCTGCCCTATGTGTGAATCGCGCTGGGCTGTTGGTCGTAGACCTTATCTTTCACGTGGCTCAAAAAGAAAGGAAGTCGCCCCCAAGTGTTAAATCACAAGATCTCGGTGGCCAATTGTGATCATCTCTTCGAGAGATAACACGGTCCGGAAATTTTCCCGTAAAAGTTCGATGGTTTATTGCCTGTGTGGCTCGTAGCGCTTTGGTCTGTTGAAAAGTAAACGTTGTCCAGATCAATACCATCCAATCTGACCATAAATCATTAATCATCTCTCGATAGCGGAATCCATTGACCGTAAACTTGTTGCTCCAGATCATTTTCGAAAATAAGTAAAGTACAATGACCCGCCGGCCATTAAACCGCACCAAATAGTCACGCGTTGAGGAGTGGAGAGGCTTTTCAACAATAACTCTTGGGTTTTCCGAGACCAAGAAGCGACAGTTTGCTTGTTGACGTAGCCTCCGAGGTGGAAATGGGCCGCTCATCAGTCAAGATGATTTTTCCATGAATTTCCGGATTTTTTCATGCATTTCAAGAACCCAATCAGCAAAGACACGCGTTGTTGATGATCAGCCGGCTGAGTTATTGTGTTAACTTAACTTTTGATAGCCTTATGACCCAAGTCTTTATGCAAAATACGGTGTAATGACGTTTGCTGGAATGCCTAATTCCAAAGAACGACGAGAATGGACAATACCTGGGTTTTCTTCAACACTTTGGGCTACAACAGCAATATTCTCAGTATTCTTGAGCGACGTGCACTGGTTAATTCTTCACATCACTAAACTTGTCCAACAGCTCGAATTTGTCCACCAATTTCTGTATTGCGGTCCGACAAGGTGCTTCACGACGACCCAAAAATGTTTTAGTTTTACGAACCAACCGTCTCTGCCAAATTTTCACCATTTTTATAGTCAAGTTTAATAGTTTCAATGCGTTGTTGAAGCGTGTATCGTTCCATTTCATTAATGGCGTAGTTTCTACTTGTCAAATGTCAAAAAATGACAGTTTCAGAAGTGACAGCTACCGAAATAGCGTGCTATTCAAAATAACGCCTCTTATTGGAAAACTGTATGTATAATGTCCTGTTTGGATATTTTTCAAATTGATCCAGCCAACCACCGAGTTTTCGGTAGAGAAAAACCGCATAATACACAAACAGGTATTCTTGCCTGCAAAAACACACCGCACACTCACTGTAGCCCTATTTATCAATATCCAACAGACTATTTACCAACATAAATCCATTTTAAGTCGAATCCGTATTCAAAGTTTAAGGAATTAAGCTGCTTACAATTAATTGAATATTCTGTGGAACGTAAGTTAAAACATAATTATTGCTTGCGGTTCCCGCTTCAATGCTCCGTTAAACTTTTCTTTACCATTTTACATCCCACTACACAACATCAAACCACAAAGATGTTGGATGCTGTGTGTGAACGAACTTGTTTGATGCACTCGACAACTCTGTCGCGGTACTCGGTGCGGCTTATACAGAGGCAAAAGAACTGCAGCAGGTTGTTGAATACATTTTCAACCACGCAAAGATAGCTTTTTGCAAGGTCTTGCCTAATATCACCTTTATGCTCCATTCTCAGTTTGTGTTCCGCTGTCAATCTTGTTGGCAGTTGGCTTGTCGTGTTCGGTGTGAACTTAGAAGTTCGTCATTGATTCGAACGAAATCTCGGTTTTAGGCCTTCTTGGGGATGTGAATTAAGAAAAATCAGTATCAGCGTGTATCTGAAAGCGGGTAGTTCGTTCTCTGGTTTCTCTATCGATTACTTCAAGCTTCCCCTTGCATCAGGTTGTTGTATACTTTTTTGTATCTTGTAATCCGAGCAGTGAATACACAATTTGGAGGGTAATTTTCAGTGTCAATCTTAACGGAAAGATAATCATAAATTCATAACACGATACTCGACGAGTGTGACAACACAAAGTGAGGTGAATAATTGTGAATAAATTATTTTCTTGGGTGTTTTTTTTTTCTTTGTAACAAATTTTGTCGGCGTTGTCGTCTCGTCGTCGGCAGTGAAGTGTGCAATATTACCTGTCACTTAATTTTGCCAAGTCAATCAAAGAATTTACTTTGATCTCGCAGTGAGTGAAAATGATCCAGTGATGGAGAACAAGAGTATTTTTTCGGTTTGGGGCTGTTTGTTAATTTTTCATCAAGGCTGTCGTCGTCGATGGTGAATGTAAATTTTGTAAGCGGGCGACACCTCCCGGTTCCGACTTGTTGTGTTTTAAATTTATCACAAAAAAAAAGTAGAAAATTATTATGTTGATGTCGAAAAAACGATTTGTTGACTTTTGAAAGACAGCGACAGCCACAACAACTTCATCGACAAATGTCAATATCAACATTGCCACCGGTTAACAATCCACAAAGGAAACAGAAATATTAAAAATAACATTACCTTGGCTCTCTGGGTTGAGTGTGAGTATTGTTTTACATTGTTAATAGATCGAAATACAAATGACATTATACACCTTTCCGCCCACTGATTGGTATGACAAAACTAGGGGTTGGGGTTTGGTGTTCGAAGTCGAGCCACTATTGCGGAAAGACTCAATTAGTGTTTTCCGCTTTGAATTTCAATCAATATTTAACGAACTTTGATTGGAAAATGCAATGACGGGAGATTATAAATAAAAACACAAACAAAAAATTGTAGCTAGGTCCTCCAAATGTATGATGTTGATTGTGTTGTTGTAAAACTAAAAAAAATACAGAAGGAGATGATAAAAATAACAACAGGAAGAGCATACGGAAAACGGAAATGGGGGTGTTTATTTATTGATGCCGAGTAAATCCTCGGTAATTGGGGGATTTTTGTGTTTGCTCCTTTTTTTCTGTGTGGTGTATGATTTATACGTGATTAACATATATTATTCTGAACCTTCGAATCCTCCCACAGATCCTCGAAGCCATCGACACCGTTGCGACCGCTTCCTCCTACAAACCACCGATATGACGACAACGGCGCGTAGACTTTAACCACAAAAAAAAAAGTAGAAAAGGAGGAGATAGAGTCCTGGCAGTTGATTTTTTGTTTGTTTTATATCCTTTTTGGAGGTTGGGAATTGCAGGTCTCCGTCTCATTAAATTGAAATGTGTGTTGCCTCTTGCCATGTATGAATGGTTATTTTATGAATTTCGTATACTTTACGAGTGGTAATCCTTGCAGGAGTTCGAGTGTTGTTCGTTTTTTGGAGTGGCTTGTTTGAATTACATATTATTGTGTGTGAGAATGGCGAAGTAATTAAAATAACGTGAAGGAGCATTTAATTAAATGCATCATTTTTATTTTGTTGTGGGCATTAATAATGAGTTAATAAAAGTATGCAGTTACTCAGTTTATTTTTTCTGAGATTTTTTTAATTTTTGAATTGAAATGTTTTCATTTAGCGAAAATTGTTTGTAAGTGGAATGGTTAAACAGCTTTAAGGACATGTGATTAAATACTTTTTATCAATGCCTTAAGAGTGCTTATTAACTTACCCAATCGTAGCTGTTAAAAAGTCATAGGTTCTCTCAATTCTTCACATGCACCAAGAGAGTTTTTGTCGAGTTCCCTCTTTCACATGGAAGTTTCGAATGTAATTTAGCAGCCAAACCAAGGTCCTTCGTCTTAAATGGTGTGGTTGCGGCTTCCTCTTTTGCAACGTCCTTCCGGGTTGGATTCGAAGACTCTACGAACATCATTTTCCATTCGCTCTGCATGGTACAACCTTCTAAGTCGTTGGACCTTAACTTTCTTGGCTTGATCAAAGTCGCTGAACAGCTCATACAGTTCTTGATTGAATCTTCGTCACCATTTTCCCTTTATGCAGGTAGATGGGACAAAGAAGAATTTTTCTCTTGAAGTAAAGCCAAAGCATTTTCATCTGAAGCTGTCAAGGTCCATGTCTCTGCACCATAAATGAAGCTTTGGGTTGGATTCGAAGACTCTACGAGCCGGAGCATTATTTCCATTCGTTCAACATGTTTTTCTGGCTAGGTCAGTTTCGCTGTACAGCTACAGTTCTTGGTTGAATCTTCGTCTCCATTCTCTATTTATGCAGACAGGACCAATAATCATTAGAAGAATTTTTCTCTCAAAGAAGTTTTGTACAATCTTTTCAAGTATGATGTTGAAGAAACCGCATGACAGCGCATCGCCTTGTCTAAAACTTTTTTTGACATCAAATGCGTCCGTGAGGTTTTTTTGTGATGCAAAACTAGACTTTATTGCATATATGTAGTTGTTCTCTATAGACGCAGTCATATGCTGTCTTGAAATCGATGAAAAGGTGGTAGGTATTGACTTGAAGCTCCTTGGTCTTCTCCAAAATCCTCTGTAGGGTGAATTTTTGATCGATAGAAGACTTTCCGAGTCTGTATCCACACTGATAAGGACCTTTTAGGTTGTTGACGAAAGGCTTCAAACGTTCACACAGCACGACAGACAAGATCTTGTTGTCGATGTTCAGAACACTTTCTTCTGTTATTGGTGCAGTTAAGGGGATCTCCCTTCTTAAGGATCAAAAATACGATGCTGAGGTTCCATTCGTCAGGCATGCTTTCCTCCGACCAAATTTTGCAGATGAGCTGGTGTAGGTGTATGCTCCTAACCAAATCATCTGCAGCTGCTATGTACAGTTCGGCGGCTAGGCCGTTTGCTCCAGCGGCTTTGGTCGACTTAAGTTTAGATATCGCTATCTTCACTTCGTCAAGGTCGGGTGGGTGGAATTGGTGGTCTGCTCCACCCAAATCGAATGGTTCTGTATAACTCGCGGAATTTTTGCTTGTCATCGCCGTTATACAGCTTGGAAAAGTGCTCTTTCCATATCCACAGCACTGACTGTGGTTCCACTACGATTTTCCCACGATGGTTTCAACAGGCTTCGGTTCAGGGTGTAAAAGCTTATAGCCCTTGATGGCTATTTCGACGTCAATGGCTTCGTCTCTTAAATTTTTAATGAGACGCACTGAAAGTTTTTTAAAAAACTTTATTAAAAATATTTTAAATACATATGAGTTATTTAGGATGGGAGTGTTCTGCTCTGGAACACAAAAATTTAATGGCAACTTTATGATGTTCCTTGGAATGCAAAAAGAAGACTGACTAAAAAATGCTTCTGGTCTAAAGTGAAGTTAGAAACGTTGAATAAATAAAAAAAAATAAATAGAGTGGCGCGACAGCTCTTGAAGAGCCAAGGCCTAAGTGGCTTACTCTCATTCAACAATTCTCTAGGTGCGTGTGTAGGTCCCTGTTTTACGCCGATTCCGAACGGCAAAGTTGAGAAGCACTTTTTCATGACAGATGATACTCTTGGAAGTTTTGTCAGTTCTTCGCAAGAGGCAGTGTCCGTGAAAGATGAAATAAAAAACTTTGGGCCTGAGTAGGATTCGAACCCACGACGTTCTGCTTAGCAGCCAACGCACCTAACCACTAAGCTACGGACACTACGAAACGTTGAATGACATTATTAATTTTCGTTAAGTGCGGTTGGGAAGAGTTTAGAAAAGATCGAACACGTAAGGCTGTGTGTTCATCAGAGCGTTTATACGTAAGGCTGTGTGTTCTTGTGTTTTTTTATTTTTTGTTGATGGTGAATGAGTATCCACCACAAGCTCTGGTGGTTTATTTAACAGTTTTGTAAAACTTCGAATTTCGATCCTGTTGTGTCATCCCTCTATCTCCTCAATCGTGCTTCCCATGCTCACTTTTTTTCTACCTGAGAAGTTTGTGCTCCTCTCTTCTTTTCTGCTCGTATAGTTCGCCAGCTTCTCGTGTCCTTCTTTGCACAGCCGCATTGTATGCCGTCACTCATCGTCAAACCAGGGGTTACGTTGCGGTGGCCTTGTAAGCCCTAGCACTTCAGAAGTGGCAGCTCTGATCTCGGAACATCTTTTATCACAAAATTGTCAATTCTGTTGATACCAGCATAAAAGAACAGTAACACGCGTTCAAAGGCTCCGATTTATGGTACCTATTCGACACAAACCGTGTATAGGCCTTCCTGTATACGCAATTCGCAATTGCCTAAGTAAGACTGCCTAGTAGATCGCTGGTGTAAATACTAAAAAGGATCGGCGAATTAACCGCTCCTTGTTGCGGGCCATTTTTAGTACCAAAGGTTGAGGTAGAAGTTGGATTGTTATACCCCATGTGCCGGTGTAATACTCAGTCTGCTCCTGCATGACCATCTGAGTCATGATGCGGCTAAAAAGGTTTGGGTGGACATCGGACTGAACCTTCTGCAATGATTGTATTGTGAGGTACCTAAGACCGACCTAAGCCTTATGTTAGGGTTTCAGAATTTATATCTAAAAATAGGAGAGTAGTGGCTAATACCAACATACACTAAAAATAAAAAATAAAATTCATGGGACACATGCTTGTTGGATTTCTATCTATTACGAGCAGTAAACACTTTTTACTTACTACTCTTTTTTACATTACTCTAAATCCCACAATTTTCTGAATGGTTTCATATTTCCTCCTTCGGCATTTACAGGAAGCAACCAGAGACAGCGGCAACCCAATAAAACATTAAAAACACTTTAAATCGAAAACAAGTGAATTCATTTGCACACCTAGCCATGATCCTTGTTTTCAAAAGCAGAAAACTGTCCCCTTGCAGCCGCCACTAACATCAACATTAGGGCCAGCAAACAAATCGTCTTCGTCTTCATTCCTTTTTTTTCTTCCATTCAAGCTATTGATGAAGATAAACACTCTCTAAAGGTGATGTTTTTCATAGCGCTCCCGCTCAGTTTTAATTTTTTCTTTCTTCTTGTGTTCAGCTGAAACTTGCACTCAATTCATCTATCATCCTTTTTATTTTTTTTATTCATCTCTCTCAAAAAAAAAAAAAAATGAAATGAAATGAAAACTAAAAACTCTAGCTGGTATCAGATCATAGGGACCTCCATCTGGATTGCACGATGCAATCCACTTAAAGCACCTTCCGTTTTACACGAATTTCCCATAACATGACGCCTGTGTCAATGTTGTCGCCGAACATTCTTGCAATGGCATTTGGGGAGCATTTGGCAAGCATTTGGGAAAGAGGAAGCGAAGCGAAGAAATGTTGAAAATGTTGTAGAGCGATATTATCGCATATACTCTACTACTCCAGTAGTGTAGTTCGTCCCTTCTGGGGGACTTTTTTTGCAGTGGTATTGTCTTTGTTTGGGACAAGGATATGCATTTAAAGAGTCCTTATTACCAACCATCGTCACTGGCAAATCATTGCATGCAGCATTGCCATTTTACAATCCTCAAATAAATTGGATGTAGCGTTTTATGTTTCAATAGTGGACGTGTCAGGTGTAACAAAAATATGACACAATTCGTTTTGATTGCATCCTATTTTCTGTGGAACGCATTTCTTATCAGTTTCTGACCATTAAAGAGGATTGTTCTCAAGATAATGCAAGGACCTTGTAGAATGTCTTTTAATTTCTCTGGTAATTCTTTGAATACTAAACTTCATGAATTTCAGATATGCACGTGAAGTCCCTTAATAGACCGCGTACTGCCGAACAATTAGCGGAGACCCTCAATTGCTATAAAGCAGACATTACCGCTATCCAGGAAATGCGATGGGATGGACCAGGCAAAAGGAGGATGAAAAACTGCAACATCTACTATGGTAATTGTTACCGAGAGAAACAACAGCGGATGCGGATTCGTCATGGGAAGCCGACTCATGCAAAAAGTCTTGAGCTTCAAATGTGTATCGAATCAAGGCTAAATTCGGCAACATTAGCCTAATATGCGCGCATGCCCTACAGAAGAGAAAAAACGACGACACCAAAGACGAGTTCTACAAGTTCCTCGACAAAACATATAAGCTATTTTCCTTGGCGATGCAAAGAGGACATCTTTTGTGGAACAGTCGGAAAACCCAGCCTTCACGACATCACTTCCAACAACGGATTCAGGCTGATCGATTTTGCTGCGGGGCGAAATGTTGTGGTAGCAAGCACATAGTTCCCACATCTCAACATCCATAAAGGAACATGGAGATCTCCTGATCAATCAACCGTCAACCAGATTGATAACATTGCGATCGACGGAAGGCACTTGTCCAGTATTCTAGATGTTCGAACTTTCCGAGGAACCAACATCGACTCGGACCACTAACTCGTCATAGCTACGAGCAAAACAAGGAAATGCTGCGAGAAAATTCGACGTCAGACGGCTACAATTGCAAGAGATCGCCAGATCCTTCTCTGATCGAGTACCAAGTAACCTCTTAAAAAGTCGTATGCTGCCAACATAAAGTTGCGAAGACTAGCAGCAACATTGCCAGAAAGCAGTTAGGTTTCACACAGCCACCAAAACGAGACCCCTGGCTTGACGAAGAATGTGAGCAGGCCCTTGCTCCCAAGCAGGAAGCATACAAAGCGGTGCTGCATAGAAGGACAAGACCTGCTCGTGAGCTCTACTAGCAAAAGAGGATAGAGGGACGCCGGCTTCTCAGGAGAAAAAAGAGCATAAGAAGCGTCAGATCGAGGATGTTGATGGAGCCAACGGTAGGAATGAAGGTGAGGTTTTATCGGAAGGTAAAAAATGGCTCAAGGTCATTGAGCAAAAACCGATGCCTGCAGAAAAAGGGAACATCATAATAGAATCGCAGTCAATGCTGGGGATTTGGAAAGACCACTTCTGTAGATTGTATAACGGCGACGACGAATAAAACACCGCCGTCATCGGACACGATGATAGCCAACAATTCCGTGAACCCGACCTAGAAGTGAAATTGAAAACAGCAATATCATGGCTGAAATCCAACAAAACCACTGAAGTAGATGGCCTAGCCGCAGAGCGTTTAAAACAGCAGGCAACGAACTTGATAGAAGAAAGCACCAAAGTCCAAATCATCTGTAAGATATGGTCGGAAGAATACATGCCCGATGAATGAAACCTCAGCATTGTTTGACTGATCCTGAAAAAGGGAGATCCTCTAAACTGCGCCAACTACAGAGGACTCAGCCTACTTAACATCGCCTACAAGATCCTCTCTGCCGTAATATGTGAACGTCAGAAGCCTTTCGTCAACAATCTGATTGGTTCCTAACAATGTGGTTTCAGACCAGGAAAGTCAACCATCGACCAAATTTTCAAGTTTCGGCAGATCCTGGAAAAAACCTATGAATTCCAAATCGATACCCACCACCTTTTCGTCGATTTTAAGGCCGCGTATAGAGCATCTATAGAGACGAACTATATAAAGCTATGTGTAGTATTGGCATCCCTGCCAATCTCGTTCGCTTGTGCAAAATGACGATGGAGAACTCACGCTGCGAGTTGGCAACGAGCTTACGGAATCTTTCGATGTCAAAAAGGATTCAGACGAGGCGATGCACTGTCATGCGATTTCTTGAACATCGTTCGTTCTTGAGAAGATAGTGCAAGACTCCACCGTCAAAACCAGAGGCGCTATTTTTCAAAAGTCTGCTCAACTTCTCGCATGCGCCGGTGATATTGATATAATGGGAAGAACACAGCGTAATGTCAATGGCGCCTTGGTGAGAATTGAGACATAAGCGGCAAAAATGGGTTTAGCGGTAAATGAGGGAAAAACGAAGTATATGCTGTCTTCGAGAAAGAATACCCAACACCGACGACTCTGACAGAACGTCACAATAGATGCATACAACTTCGAGCTAGTAGAGGAGCTTGTCTACCTAGGCTCCTAGGGAAATAACACCAGTGCATCAGACGAAGAATAACTCTTGCTAATCGCTGTTTCTTTGGGCTAGGTAAGGTTAGGTTGGATTGGCTGTCTAGATGTTACTGACTCACTTAGACCTCAAGGTGCCATTGTGATACCACTTTGGGCTAAGAAAGCAATTAAGTGGAGAAGCTGTATAACACCCTTATCATCCCAGTCCTGCTGTGTGGTTCAGAAGCATGGACCTTGACAAAATCGGATGAACGTGATTTAGGCTGTTTCGAGAGGAAAATTCTTCGGGTCATTTTTGCCCCATGTTCATTGAGCGAAGACGATACAACAACGAACTTTACGCATTGTACAACGACATGGACCCAGCCAGAAAATTAAAAGTCCAGAGACTTCACAACATGCACATGTGGAACATATTTAAAACTCATTTCATGAGAGGCAAAATGTAATTAAATTTGTTAAAAAGCTCCTCAACTTTTCCCACCTGGCAGTTCCATTTCAAACAACACAAACCAATCAACATCCAACTATCTGAATGCTTTCATAGCCAATCATGTTAGTTTGTGCCTCAGAGAATCTCGTGGTTTGTTTTATAGTTCCTGAATCCTGATGTTTGATGTTTCCACACACCTGCTGCTGTATAAATACTGCTGCCAGGCTAAGACCCTTCTCAACATTTTTGTGCGATGAATAAGAAATGTCTATAGAATTGAGTGATAGAGCTTCGTGTGTGGACAGAAGATGCATTCAAATGAATTCAATAGAACTGAATTTGCGACACCCCTCAACTTGAACGTGTATCATGTTCGTGTATTCAATTCATGAGATTTTCATCTCCCTCGATGCATATTATAAGCTTCAGATCGACATCATGGTGGATAGTTTTGAAATATAGTGCCCAGGCTTAGGCCCAGCTCTCAATGGAGAAACTTTTAATCCGATGTAGTGTAGTGACGCGTGTGAATGGTCGGGTCGGTCCTGAGGGTACATCAACGTTACCCTTCACAGATTTATTATCATCCAACCCAGTTTTGTGTTATTGTTGGTTGTTGGTAGTTGGTATCATCATCATTATCATCGTCATCGTCATCAGAATGTTTGTTCATTATTCATTCTTTTCGATTAGTCCATTATCTGTTCCGTGAACCTTTGGTTGGGCGTTTGTTTATTGAACATTGTAGATCCTTTTGGGAAACGCAAAGTATCCTAGCGCATAATCATCATCACCTTCATCGTGCTACATAGCGATGATAGTGGTGAAGGATCCATCTATATGAAAGTCTAAGCAAACAAAATCCAACAAACGACATCCCCATAGGAGGTGAAAGAACTCGCGAGTGAATGAGCCTTCGTTGAAAATGTTGGAGGTTCCTTAAGCCCCCTAAAAACAGGTTAGGTTTTTTGTTGTCTTTCGTACGTTACGTTGAAGACATTCAGTAAATCCTCATTATCTTCGGGCGCGTTAAGATTTAGGCTTACAAAGGCGATAGATTGAGGACCGTTGTTTGAAAAGTGGCAACTCAGACGATATTTAAACGGCATTGACATGGGAAGGACTTTATTCCAATGATGAAAATTAATTAAAAAGTGTAAATTGCATATTTTTTAGCGAAAAATTCGAGAGGCCATGAACTTTTTGTATAGAATTGCCTAGAGAAGTCGTGGCGGATGTGGTTCCTCACTTAGGTATATTAAAAAAATCAAGCGTAAATCGACGTATTCCTTTTTTCAAAGGTAAGACTTTTGATTTTTTGTCATATCGAGCGGGAAACGACTCAGAATATTTAGTAAAACTAAAACACAAGAAACAGTCAGAAGAAAACGGAAATCAGAAAAATGAACCTACATTCAACTGAAAAACGAACACATCAATAATAATAGGTCCGTTCGCGTACTCCCTAAAACTGCCCAAAACTGCCATATTCTCCCACTTTTTCGTTCGTTTACTGCCACTTATCGTAAAATCTGTCACTTTTGGAGGAGAAAAATATTTCCCCTATCTGCCGATTTCAGCCACAAAAATTTCTTGTGGCAGTTGTGTAAGTTATGTCAAAATTTTTTTTTCTATTAGTTTTGACATTTCATCGTGTTCATGTTTTGAGCACTTGCTCACAAAAAAAATTGACGTTTAAAAAGTGGGAGAATTTTGTGTTCGACGCGTTCTTTTACTTTTGTGCACATTTAATTTTTTTCTGAGAGACTTATCCCCACTCCTCGAAATTTGACAGTTTTTACACAAACTGCCCAAAAAGTACGCGAACGGACCTAATGTTTGACACTAGAAACCGAAATCAATCT
The DNA here is from genome assembly GCA_920937365.1 of Sphaerophoria rueppellii. Taxonomy (NCBI): domain Eukaryota; kingdom Metazoa; phylum Arthropoda; class Insecta; order Diptera; family Syrphidae; genus Sphaerophoria; species Sphaerophoria rueppellii. Next base: position 96,172,998 of record CAKKXW010000001.1, read on the forward strand.
TATACAGCTCTCTCTAATATAGAATAAGACAGCTATTGTAACCCACAGTACACAGAATATAAGGTATTATATTGCGCATCTCTCAGAGACCAAGATGACAGAATTGAGAAAAGGCACAAAAAGAAATGCCGGTAAGACAACAAATATTTTTGTTGTGTTTTGACGTTTGGTCTCTGAAATTTGACATATGCGCGAAAGGCACAAAAAGAAATACTGATAACACAACAACAATTTTTGTTGTGTTTTGACATTTAGGTCTCTGAAATGTGACATATGCGCGAACTTTGGGGGAAGAAAATTGGGAATATAATACCTTGTATTCTGTGTACTGTGATTGTAAAATAAAAATTCAATTCAATTCAAACTCTCTAACGAAAACAGCGCCTGTTTTTCCTAAACGGATTTTTAAATAATTACAATATTTGTCAGTTTGAAGTTTAAATTTTAAAATTACTCAATTCGAATTTATGTGAAAATAAAATTTCGAACCAAAAAAATACATACCTACCATGGTATAGATATGTGTCACATAGTGGTACCACTGTGAAAAGTAACTCATACTTGCTTATGGTGGCGTTACAGTCCAGGTAGGACCAGAACCTGATGCTAAAAGCATCTCTCGGTCTCTAGCTACATATGTACATATGTAGCTGTTACCAGTTTCACACGCCAAGATGGTAAAATTCCTCTGACAAATGTGTACTCCAACTGAGTTGTAAAAATAAATAGAGTGGCGCGACAGCTCTTGAAGAGCCAAGGCCTTAATGGCTTACTCTCATCAACAATTCTCTAGGTGCGTGTGAAGAATTGTGGGGACCTACGATTTTACGCCGATTCCGAACGGCAAGTGAGAGCACTTTTTCATGACAGATGATACTCTTGGAAGTTTTGTCAGTTCTTCGCAAGAGGCAGTGTCCGCGAAAGATGAAATAAAAACTTTGGGCCCGAGTAGGATTCGAACCCACGACGTTCTGCTTAGCAACCAACGCACCTAACCACTAAGCTACGGACACTACAGCCACCTGAGTCGTGGTCTTCCTTTTATGCGACGTCCTTACAGGTTGGATTCGAAGACTCTACAAGCCGGAGCATTGTTTTTCATCCGCTCTACATGACCCAAATATCCAAGTCGTTGGTCCTTAACTTTTCTGGCTACAGTTCTTGATTAAATCTTCCTCTCCATTCTCCATTTATGCAGACAGGACCAATAATCAGTCGAAGAATTTGTTCTTTTGAAGCAGACCAAAGCAATTTCCTCAGATGTTGTCATTGTTCATATATCTGCATCATACGTATACATTAAGAATAGGATGATGAGAGTTTTGTACATCGGCATTATAGTTGCTCTAGACTTACTTTACTGCTCAATTGCCTTCTAGGTCCAAAGAAGCAGCGATTTTTCGTTTGATTTCAGTGTCCTAGACTCACGAACGCTCCACTATCACGCTGTGTTTTTCCAATTATGTTAATGTCGTCTGCGTATCCTATAGTAGCTAGACGGACTCTGGCCTCTGGGGTGACATTGGAGTTTTGCATAATCTTTTCTAGAATGATGTTGAAGAAATCGCATGACAGCGCATCACCTTATCTAAAAACTTTTTTGATATCAAAAGCGACCGTTAGGTTTTTTCCGACCATGATGGAATAGCGTTGAGTATCCCACTGTCATCTTACACAGTAACCTTTCTGAAATGCCAAAAGTAGACATTGCTCTATATATAGTTAGTTTCTGTAGACGCTGTCATACACGGCCTTGAAATCGATTAAAAGTTAAAGAGGGTATCGATTAGAAGTACCTGGGTCTTCTCCAAGATCTGCCGTAGAGTGAACAGCAGACAGAACAGACAGAGTGAGCAGACAAGATCTTATAGGTGATGTTTAGAAGACTTTTACTTCTGGTAGTGGTGCAGTTCAGGGGATCTCCTTTCTTGAGGATCGATGCTGAGGTTCCATTCCTCGGACATGCTTTCTTCAAACAAAATTTTGCAGATGAGCTGGTGCATGCTCCTAACCAAATCATCTGCAGCTGCTTTGTACAGTTCGGCGGCAAGGCCGTTTGCTCCAGCGGCTTTGGTTGACTTAAGTTAAGACATCGCTATCTTCACTTCATCAATATCGGGTGGGTGCCTCACCCAAATTGAATGGTTCTGTACAGCTAGCGGAATTTGCTGGCACGTTTTCGGAGACACGATCGGAAAAGAATCTAGCAATCTCTTGCGATTGTAGCAGTTTGATGTCGAATTTTCTCCTACCATTTTCAAGTGTTGGCCTTGATTGGGATATCCGCATTCGTACCTTGGCTACAAGAATTCGATGTTGGCACCTCGGAATGTGCGAACATCTTGCATGCTAGAAAAGTATCGTGCGTCGATCGCAATGTGATAAATCTGGATAACGGTTGATTGATCAAAGGATTTGTTTGTCCCCTTGTGGATATCTAGATGTAGGAATCGCGTACTTGCTACCATTACGTCTCGCCCCGCAGCCAAGTGTATTAGTATAAATCCGTTTTCGGAGGTGATGTCGTCTGATTATTCCACGAACAAATTTCTTCTCTACCCAGTTTAGCCTTAAAATCTGCAAGGACAATTTTAATGTCATAGCTAGGGTATTGGTCGTAGGTCTTGTCGAGGAGCTCGTAGATCCTGTCTTTGGTGTCTTTATCCTTTTACTCAGTGAGGCGTGAAAGCAGATGAGGCTAATGTTGGTTTATTAAGCATTGATGCGGATTGGTGTGATGCGCTCATTCACTGAGTTGAAACTCAAACCTTCCTCCTGAGTCGAGTCCCAACTACAAATCCGCATCCAAATAGACGTTGATTTTGTGCCCGGTAGCAGTCGCCGTAGTAAATATCACAGTTGTTCATTTTACGTAGGCCCGGGACATCCTATCGCATTTCTTGGATGGCAGCTATATCTGTTTTAAAGTAGTCAAGGGCTTCTGCTAGTTGTTCGGCTTCCCATGGTTAAGGGACCTAACATACCAAGTGCAGAACCGAAATTCGTTGTCTTTAAATCGTTTGCGTTGGTCGTAATCATTACTTCCGTCCGTATCCGAGGCTTGTTGGGGTTTCGGAACTATCTCTTCTTTATGTGGGCGGGCAGTTACCCCGATGCACGACCCCTAACCTGGAGGCCCAGGTCTTTAGTTTAACCCCAAAGACAGGGAGGCGGCCAGACCGCTTCTTATAGGCCTGGGCTGCGAATATTTCGTAGTAGCTCTATAAGGTAGTAGTAAAGGCTTTTTCAATAGGGACGCTACAAAAGTAGACCAATAAGGACAGCAAACGACGCCATATTTTTTCCTGCTCTCTTAACATTTCTCTTCAGTAAGGTTTGCCATTTCATCATGAAAAGGTATACGATCCAACAACGAGTCGAAATTATTAAAATTTACTACCGAAATTCGGAGTCAGTGGTCAACACTTTAAGAGCGCTACTCATCTTCAGCGATGAGGCTCATTTCTGGCTGGATGGCTTCGTCAATAAGCAAAATATGCGTTATTGGTCAGGCAGCAATCCACATGTGCTTCACGAGGCACCATTACATCCCGAAAAAATCACTGTTTGGTGCGGTTTACATGCTGGTGGTGTCATTGGGCCGTACTTCTTCCGTGATGATCAAGACCGGCACGTTACTGTGAATGGGAATCGCTACCGCTCAATGCTAACCGATTATTTTTGGAATGAATTGGATGATATGGACTTGGACGATATGTGGTTTCAACAGGACGGTGCCACATGTCACACAGCGGGCCAAACAATCGAATTATTGAGAACGAAGTTCGATGAGCGCATTATCTCCAGAAATGGATCTGTGAATTGGCCGCCTCGTTCATGCGATTTAACGCCGTTAGACTATTTCCTGTGGGACTACGTCAAATCTATGGTTTATGCCAACAAGCCAGCGACGATTGATGAACTTCGTACGAATATCGAACGTGAAATTGCAGCAGTATCGGCCGATTTATGCTTGAAAACCGTCGAAAATTGGGTTCAGCGTCTGGACTTCTGCAAGCGTGCCCGTGGTGGCCATGCAAAAGAAATCGAGTTCCATACATAATGGCATCAAATGTACTTCCACAGGAATAAAGAATTTCATTGATATCCAAAACCGTTTTATTTAAGAAAACTTTTGTAGCGTCCCTATTGAAAAACCCTTTAGTTCATCCTGACTGGAATTGTAGACGCCACCGATGATTCCATCTGGGGAGTTCTTCCACTGTCGCCTGTTGAAAAGTAGGCGTGTTTTAGTGGACGAATACCCCCCCTCCCCTTATCCTCCCTCCCGCGCTGTCGCCAGCACACACAGAGGTTGCTGTGGATGCTTATGTCCTCTAGAATGCATTTTGTCTACCCTTCGATAATCTTTGGAAGTTTTTGGGAGAGGTATAGTACTATCGATCTGAGATAGTTCTGAAATTGTCTAGAATACAGTCCCTTGCATAAGTATAACCGCACCCGAAAAAATGCATTTAAAAGAAAACCTATACAATAGGAGTGACTCCTTACTATTTTTTTATTGAGTTGCATCACTGATCAAGCAAATTGAGAAGAAAATAAAGTACCGTTATTTCCTCTCTTGTGTTTAAAAATTAAAAACAGATTTTCTTGTATTGCAAAAATATAACCGCACAATGCAAATCTCTTTGAAGCTGCATTCAGTCAAGTGTTTTCAAATAAAAAATCTTGCCTTTTCGGTCAAGCGGCCTAAGTCTGAGGGCTATTGGAAGACGAATTTCCACGATCGGATCGTGTCGTTCGAAATTTTTTAAAATATCCAGAATCTTATGGGACAAAAATAAGACCCGGGCGTCCGCAGAAGCTGTAACGTCGCGACAAGAGGCGTTTAATCAATGCTGCATTCAATTCGGTGTATTCCTTGTCGGAATTTTGTAACGAATTGGGCTAAGGAGTTTCGGTTTCAACCGTTTCTCGTACTTTAAAAAGCAGTGGAGTGATTGTTCGGGGAAAAATGGTGCCAGTTCCAAATTTAACAGCAGCCCACAAACAAGAAAGATTGGAATTTGCACGCCAAAATATAAATCGTAATTGGAGAACCGTAAGTGACTTTCTATTAATCTACACTAAAATCTCGTTATTCCAAATGGCATACTGGAATGAATGTTTTTTATTAGGTTAGTTTTAGTGATGAAAAAAAGATTAATCTCGATGGACCAGGTGGTTTAAGCGGATATTGGCACGATTTGAGGAAAGAGAAAAAGTTTTTTTTCCAAAGAGGAACTTTGGTGGTGGCAGCTGTATGGTTTGGGGGGCCTTCTGCGAGCGTGGTAAGGTTGCACTTGCCTTCACCTCTACCAGAATGAACAGTTCTGACTACACTTCGGTCCTTGAGGAGAATTTCTTACCTTATTTAAGACGATTTCGCTGAGTTGAGCATGTCTTCCAGCAAGATAATGCCCCAATTCATGTAATTCGTCAAAGTTTGAATTGGTTCGAATCGAAAAACATTAATTTGATGGAGTGGCCGTCACATTCTCCAGATTTCAACCCATCGAAAATCTTTGGGGAATTTTAACTCGCAAAATTAATGCCCATAATAAGCAATTTGCTAGTGTTGCTGAGCTGCGAGAGGCAGTTGTGACAGAATGGAACGCTTTAGACGACTTCATATTGAAAAATCTAGTTAATAGTATGCCAAAAAGAATTCTAAGATTGGTGGAAAATAGAGGCAACAAAATTGCATATTAATGTTTTGTTAAAAATGAACTTAAAACAAAAAATATCAAAAAGCAATAAATGCGGTTTTATTTTTGCAATACAATAAAATCTGTTTTTAATTTTTAAACACCAGGAGAGGAAATAACGGTTCTTTATTTTCTTCTCAATTTGCTTGATCAGTGATGCAACTCAATAAAAAAATAGTAAGGAGTCACTCCTATTGTAGGTTTTCTTTTAAATGCATTTTTCCGGGTGCGGTTTATACTTATGCAAGGCACTGTAGTAGTATGGCCAGTGTTGTATCTGCTGCAGTGCGTGCTATTCCTGGGATATCGCATTCCAATGAGTCTCCCAAAATTAAATCTTCCGAATGGACCACCTCAGACAACGTAACCGTTTCTACCAAAATAACGCTCCTGCTTCAAGCTCTTGACTACACTTATTTCAATGACAAAAACCAGCAATTTTTCGAATCCAAATGGATTCTTTTTATTTAAATAAAAATAAAGTCTTTTAAATCAAATCATATTAAAAAGAAAAATGTTGCTGCATAGCGCTATAGGAAATATGAAAAGCCTACAAAAATCAAACTACCCATAGCCTTGAAAAAAACTCAAGCTATAACAGATAATATGATGTCTTGATCGGATTTAATGTCTTGAACGGTTTCTTGTTTTGAAGAATTTTGATTTTGTTCTGTTGTTTCCGCCACTGGCAATGTTGAATTCTTCTCTCTTCCGTTTTCTTGTGGCAATTGCGGCAAAAAAGGTCCAAATTCTTCAGGCTCTGGCTGAATAACGAGAGTGTCCTGAGGGAAAATTACACTGAAAAATCCCTCTTGTGGCATAAACGGTATCAATTCTTCAAATGTTTGAACTTGTTCGATAATTTTCACGTCATTTTGTTGCTCCGTTTGATTTTTCGTGGAATTCGATTGACCATCAATTATGATTGTTTCATTTTGCCTTGGCATCAATCCAGCTGCAAATTCGAATAAAAGTCCTATTTCTGATTCAATTTCCGACAGAACGGAAGTTGTGACATTTTCAAATTTGGTCGATGTTCTCACTGAATTTGGACGTAAAATCGAAAAGCATGCGCAGTCTTCTTTGATGATATCAATTGGTTTTGCTAAAGTACTGATCAGTGGCTGCACGGTAGTGTTTTTAACTGTCAGTTCTTGGGGCTTATCGGTTTGCACGGCATCAGTGGTGGCTTGTAAGGTGTCAGTGGCGGTTTCTTCGGTTGTTGTGCCTTTTTAAATGAAAGTGGAAATAACGGTTTTAACGGATTAGAAATTGCAATACCTTTGGTAACACTTTCCATGTCAGATTCATTCATATAGTGATGAACATCAGTGGCTTCGACAACAGGATGCGCCAAGACCTCAGGTGCATTGGTTAACGAATCCACCAAATCGTCATTTTGAGTTCCAGTCGTTACAAGAATTTTCGTTTCATTCAATATGGATTCCGGAGCAATTGTTGTTGCAGTTAATTTCACAAGAGAGCTTTGGTTTAATGAAGCTTCGTCCTTTGCAATTGGATCTTTTGGTAGGTCTAGCAGTCTTTTATGAATCTTGTGGCCAATTGCTGGGAGCACAAAAATCAGACTGATCGCAAGTGCAAATGTAAAGGCTTTCTATAAGCATGAGGGAAATGAAGTGCAAAATGGCTGAATTTTTGGAAAAAAAAGGAAAATTACCATTTTGAGGAGTAAATTATTTTTTGTGTTATTTTCGTGAAAATCTTGAATGAAATGAAATATGGAACGAATATTTCAAAAACAAAAGCACGAGTTGCTTTGATTTTCGAAATTTCAGTAATTTGACAAAGGTTCATTTTGGGGGGTACCGGTTCGCATTGTGGCAGTGCTCATAGACGCGTAACGCGTTTGGCCAAACAATTTGGTTCAAAACTCTTCATTCGAAAGACTTTGATTTAACCATTCCTGCTCTACGGCGATAAGAAAAAAAAAGGGAAATTTATTCTGGGCACTTCCAAAAGGAAAATTCGTCGACGGATTTTTGGTGGCGCCATGGCGAATGGAGAAGGCAGTTTAACCGCCAACTGTACGAGCTGTATCAAGATGTGGATCGAGTCCAGAAAAACAAAAGAAGACGAGCACATTGGCTCGGCGACATCGAGCGCTCCAGCCAAGGAAGTTCTCTCTTCACAGTCGCCAGTTTCGAGACGACCAGGAAGACTGAACCTCCGCTCCGGTACAGAGACCAAGTAACTGCGGATGCTAGAGCACTTGATTTCGACGACTGGAGTGTGAACGCGAGGAACCGTTCCCGATGGAGGGTTGCTTTGTCTTTGGCTGTGATCCTAAAGCGCGATAAGTAAATGGAAGCAGGAGTGTCAGTTGATTTTGGATTTATATTTTTGGAGGGGGAATAGGGCAGTTAAATCAGAGAGATTTTGGCAGCTGGGAACACTGATTCTTCTTCTTCAATGAGGACTGTCAAAAATTGTTTAACTAGATTCAACGTGGTCGCATGTCGGTTTTTGATTGGTCACGCCCAGGTGCCTCAGAAACGTCTTCTACGTCGCCGCACTAATTGAAGGTGAGCAAAATAGACCTGAAAAGAGTATTCATTTCAAAAGATTGAGTGGATCATGTCCTGCAAGAAATTTTGGGCAAAAAAGATTTGTCGGTGACTCCAGACAACATGCGCAACCGTGGCCTACCTTTTCTGAGATTCCCGCATTGAAGGATCGCATGGCCGTTCGTTGGGCCGATCCGACGCCGAATTTAAGAAAAAGACAGCTCACATTGGTGAATAAAACGCTGCTCTTCCACCGTGTATTCTCCAGTGTCAATAGCCGGACAGAAATTTCAGTTTAAGGAAGTCCTATTTTGCTGAACTCCATAAAACGTATTTGTCAGACGGGTTAAAGAATTTGGAGCATCAAATGTCAAGTGTATCCATTTGAAAGGAGACTTTTGAAAAATAAAACGCAGCAGTTTTTCAAAATTGTTTTTCTTTTGTAGGCTTGTAGACTTAACGGACCCACCCTCGTGTGCAAAGCAACCCGATGATTTCTATCCTTGACCCGTGGTTCAAGGGAAACTCAAAAATAAACCAACGAGTTTCCCCTCTAGGCTTTGGAATTGCCTTTGATTCCTTGAGGGACTTTGCTTTTGTCTGTACACTTTAGACCTTACCTACACCTTCGTTCTGGCAAGCCCCATCGGCCTTCTCTTTGTTACCGCCTTGCTCATCCGACAGAACCTTGTGAACAAAAAGTCGCTGAAGCATCAATACGTCTACAACTCGTGATTAGCATTCCTTGTTCAATAGAAGACGCTTTTTTTATATATGTTAAAAGAATGATATTTATTTATCAATCAATCATGTTATAAAAGTTTAACAAAAAAAAGCTAGGCAAAAACTTTGGCAAAGCAAAATAAATTCATGATAATCAATGCCTTAATGCCCAGCTGTTCACTAACAATTAATTTTGAGACTCCGCTAGACCTAGGTTTTGCTGGGGCCTGTTTGATTACGTCGTCGTCATCATCATCGTCCGCATCTGGATCAGGAACAAATACTACTTCCGTTGTTGGGCTATCGTCGTCGTCATCATCTTTTCCTTTATCGCCCCCTTCACTAGCTTCAGTAGCAGCGGCAGCAGCTCCTTCCTCATCGTCAGCGGCTCTTTTGTAGATTCCTCTTGCATTTATTTTGCCAATAGCAAAAATAATGCAAAGGAGCGCAATTAATTGAATTGATTTATTCTAAAAGTTTATTTTATTAATAAGCAGTTCGTTTTATTGTTTATTTATGCAAAGCTTCTTACCATTATTATTTAAAAACAAAATTAAAACAATTATTCCAAAATTTTACGGAGAAACAATATATCGACTCGAATTTTTGTAAAACGTTTTTGATCTGTAAAAAAATGTTTGCTTGATTAATATTTTACTTTGGAAAAAAACAACTAGTGAAAAAATTTAACAGGTGTTTAAAAACTGGGTACAAAAGCTTGGGGTGACAAAACAATGTTATCTTGGTCCCTGTTCACGTATGTTGACACTATGATAAGAGGCTCATTCAACAAGCGTCTAGAGCTTAACGTTGAGGCTAAGTCGACCAGTTTTGCCATCAGAGACATCTTTTTCGCTCAGTTCATGCGAATGCATGCGAATCATAGACCGTAGGTCTTTTCGAGGAGCCACATTGTTTGAATTGCATCTGGATGCGGATTTTTAATTTTTTATAATACTAGAAACAATTTTGGGCTACCGGTCCTAAGGCCTAGACCACGGGGTCTGGAACAAAATTGTCTAGCTACTGATGATCTTTTCGAATACCGTACTGATGCTTGAGTTGTCCTCTTCTTTCTTCGGGAAAGGATTAATTACAAAGTGGTGTAGATGCCTACTGCCATCGCCATTGAGCTGACTCCGAAGTCTGAGCAAGAGCTTCACCTACAATTAAATTAACAGTTGAATTCGCTCGGGGTGATTGCCGAAAGTACTGAACAATAAAGTGAAAGGAGAAATGGGAAAAAGACCCTGCGAAGGAAGAAAAGAGCATCAGCTGTTTCTCAGCTCAAAGATCTAGAAGAGTCTCGGCCCAAGAACAACAACAGAAGTATCTTAAAAAGGTCGAAGCAATTAGGTTCTGGTTTCAGAACCGAAACACAGGCTCTTCGAAACAGTGAAGGAAACCTAGCCATAGCCCCCGAAGCACAGGGAATTGTAGATGTTTTCAAGCACTTCCAACAGCTGCTGAATGCGCAAAATGTCGAGCAAGCTAATAACGAAAGAGATGCAAGACCAGTCAATGAAGACCCAGTCCCAGCCCCCAGCACAGAAGAGTTAGAAAGTGCTATCCAAAAGCTAAAAACAAACAAGTCCGCCGGGTCGAATGACATGTAGGAGGTGTTTTGATGAACCGCATGCTCTGCAAGGCAGATGCGAGCACGGAAAACACTATCTTCAACAAGTCCACCCAGCTCCTAGGCTATGCGGACGACATTGACATCATCGGTCCATCCAAGAGAGCTGGTGCTTGAGGCCTTCACAGCGATTGAAGTAGAAGCGAAACTCGTTGGTCTTGAAGTGAATGAGGACAAAACTAAGTACATGCTATCAACAAACAAAGTAACATCTGTCCACCGCCTAGGACAAAACCTCACTGTTGGTAGCAGCAATTTTGAGGTAGTTAGGGAGTTCACCTGTACTTTGAACAAATATCAATCCCACAAACGAAATTTTGGTGGAGCTCTGAAGAAGAATTACCCTAGCGAACCCCTGCTGCTTCGGTTTGGCAAAACAAATGGGTTCAAAAGCTCTCACTCTAAAGACGAAGTGTCTGCTATAAAAAAAAAAACTTCGGTTTTACCAGTCCTACTCTACGGCGGCGCCGAGTGCTGGACGATAATAAAAAAAGGGGAATCGATACTGGGCACTTTCGAACGAAATATTCTTCGACGGATTTTCGGTCCCGTATTCGATGATGGCGAATGGAGAAGAAGGTTCAATCGAGAACTGTACCAGCTGTGCCAAGATGTGGATGTATTCCAGAAAGCCAAGAATAGACGACTTAATTGGATCGGCCACATCAATCGAATGAACGACAACGCCCCAGCCAAAAAAGTCTTCTCATCACAGCTCCCAGGTTCAAGACGACAATGAAGACAGAACCCACGGTACTGCGGATGCCAGATCGCTTGTTTTCGGTGACTGGAAAGTGTCCTGTTACTTACTTATGGTGCGCTACAGTACAGGTCGGACCAGGGCCTCACTCAACAAACTTCTCCAGCCAGCTCGGTCCCTGGCTAACTGTCTCCAGTTTCGCACGCCAAGTTGATTTAGGTCCTCTACCACCTGTGTGCTCCACCGGAGTCGCGGTCTTCCTCTTCTGCGACGTCCTTCCGGGTTGGATTCAAAGACTCTACGAGCCGGAGCATTATTTTCCATTCGTTCAACATGTTTTTCTGGCTAGGTCAGTGTCGCTGTTCTACAGTTCTTGGTTGAATCTTCGTCTCCATTCTCTATTTATGCAGACAGGACCAATAATCATTAGAAGAATTTTTCTCTCAAAGAAGCCCAAAGTGTTTTTATCAGATGTTGTCATGGTCCATGTCTCTGCACCATACATGAAGACCGGGATGATAAGAGTCTTGTAGAGTGTCACTTTAGTTGCTCGGGAGAGGACTTTACTACTCAATTACCTTCTAAGTCCAAAGAAGCAGCGATTGGCAAGAGTGATTCTTCGTTTGATTTCAGCGCTGGTGTTGTTGTCTGAGTTGATAGCGGATCCCAGGTAGAGTGTCCTGTTAGCTGGTTTCAAATGTCAGATAACAAGGTCAGAAAGTCTGGATGTACCACTGGGGCAACCACCTTCGTTTTGCAACTGCCCTCTATTCCTTCGATAGGCTGTTTCTCAAGTAGCTTCTTCAAACAAGGAGTCTATCCAGCTTTAAGATTAAGTTTCACAGTGTGAAACATTAACTTGTGTTTTAATATACACGAAACATACATGCATTCATATACCTAAGCAATTACCTTCTTAACTATCAAGACTCACAAATAAAACTCAGAAATAATGACTCCATTAATCCTCTGATAACAAATAGTCTTAATTATCCGACTTCGATGTGTTTCGCTCTTCTCTAAGGTACACTCCGCAGTCAGAACTACCGAAAACATTGCTATGCGTGCAACTTATTGACTGCTTAAGTACCCCCATTGATCCAGTCTGTCATCATCAAGTGAAACCCCCAAACCATACTACTTATCATTCTCCCCCAAAAACTTCATTGAACAAATTACTCTTTCTCTTTCGTCTTCAACTAGAACCCACAACCCCAACCAGAAACTTACCAGCAAAATAATGAAAGATTAACTCTAAATAATTGAGTATTTTTCTCTTGCCACTAAGTAGTCTCCTATAGTCTCAAGATGAAGCATCCTTGAAATATCTCTTTCTCATCTAATTAATCATTGAGATACCTCTGTAGTGTACTTGCTTGTCTAGCCCCATCCAAGGCACTCTGCTTACCTCTCTCACCAATATCTTTTTTCCCAAACTTGATTTTGTACAATCCTCCCTGCTGGAGGTCTGTTTTTAGACAAGGACGAAGTTATTTTCCTTTTTTTTCTTCCTTGCTGTTGAAGCAACATCTTAAGCAACTGAAACTTTGCTGCTCGCTACATTAAGTTGTTAAAGTTTAAGCATCTTAATGGTTTAGTTTAGTTTCAGAAAAAAAAAGGACTTTCGGAACTTTCCTTCTGCTCTCGAAAATGTCTGTTTTATTTAAAATCCTCCTGCAAGGCGAATGAGTAAAAAAAAACTTCCCTTTAACTTGTGTCAAATTAATAAATAGAAATAGAAAACTTTTCCCCAACACACACAGTAGCCCATAATCTCTTATAAGCTTTTACTTTAGTTCGAAATTCAAAACTCAGTGAACTGTGTTCGATAGAGCCTCCTTTTATCCAAAACAAGAAACTATGAGGGAAACTTCTTTTATATTCCTAAACACCGAAGCCGGAATCTTGGGAAGGGGTCATAACTTGCATAACTTGTGCTCCTCAAGAACATCCTTCCAGGCATTCCTTTTTTTTTTATCAAACTTTTTGTCCCAGTTTTGTTTTTTTTCGAATTCTTTTCTTTGTATTTCTTGTCAAGCTACATTGAAACTTTGTTGCATCATCGTCTCCCCTCTTTTTTTCGTTTTGGTTTTCTTGTCATGTTATTGTTGTTCTTGTTGATGTCATCATCTTAGTTTTACCTGTCTTTAGGAGCTAAACACAACAAGGTAGCCAGTCAACTGGTAGACATAACGAGATTCAAAGAAGCAACACAAAAAAAAAGTAAAAGCAATAAAAACACAGGTGACTTTTGTTGGTTATGGTCATGAGATTAGCCAATGGCATTTGATACCGAAACACCTTGAGATGAGAAGACAAGAAATTTGGCGAATTTGAATTGAGAAGTCCAGTGGGGTCACGTGAGGTAACTTGGTCAGTTTCATGTAGAAATCATGCAAAATTTTATGGAAATCGTTAAAGTGACATTTGTGATCAAAGTTATTGAGTCTTACTTAATTTTAAGAACAAGTAAGCATGTGGAAGAACTTACTGAAAGAGGCAAAGACCGGTTGCGGCACAGGCAGGCAAAATATTGATCGCCCAGGCCGACGATATGAAAACAAATAGATACTGCCGAAGAAAGAAATTCAACCTCGGTTGGCTTAGCATTCCGGAGAATGCTAGAGACTGCAGAGAGTGAGAGACTCTCCACCGTCCTCCCAAATGCCACAGACCCTATGGAACCAATATCGCGAAATAATTAAAAATGTAGCCAAGATCACCATAGGTTGCCAACCACCTCAAAAAAAGAACCAACGGTTTGAAAATGAATGAAACGCACGTTTGCAGATCCTGCAATGGAAAACAAGAGCAGCTATAGAGAAGGGTACCGAGCAAAAAAGAGAAATGAAAAAAAGACTACGAAGGAAAAAAAAGATCACCCGCCAGCTTCTCAACTCAAAGATCTCGAATGGGACCGTACAAACAACAAAACCCGACGCTTTTTTAAAATGTTGAAGCAATAAGCTTCTGGTTCCAGAACCGCTGCACAGGCTCTTCGAAGCAGTGAATTTTAGATGTTTTCAAGCATCACTTCTAGCAGCTAATGAATGCGCATTATGTCAAGCGACCTTATGACGAAAGAAAAGCAGGACCTTCATGCAAAAACTACCGAGGAATATCTCTGCTTAAATGTTGCACACAAAATCTATCCCAAAGCGGTTTAAGAGTTTATGATGGCGATGTCTGAGTTCGGGATTCCGAACAAACTGATCCTGATGTGCCGCATGAAGCAGTGCAGTGTGCAAATGGGTAACAGCTCATCCGAATTGTTTCAAACATATTTAGGGTTTAAAAAGGAGGAGAAGCGCTGTCATGTAACTTCTTCAACATAGTCCTGAAGTGGATAGTGCGCAAGACAGATGTGAGCACAGAAAACACTATCTTCAACAAATCCACCCAGCTCCTAGGCTATGTTGACGACATAGACATCATCGGTCAATCCAAGAGAGCTGTGCTTGTGGCCTTCACAGCGACTGAGGACCAGGCGTAGCTTGTTGGTCTTGAAGTGAATGAGGACAAAACAAAGTACATGCTATCAAGAAACAAAAGAACATCTGTTTACTGCCTGGACAAAACTTCACTGTTTACTACTTACTTATGGTGGCGCTTACAGTCCAGGTCGGACCAGGGCTCTCACCCACACAAACTTCGCCAGCCGCTCACGGTCCCTGGCTAACTGTCTCCGTTTCGCACGCCCAGTTGTGTTCATGGTCCTCTACCACCTGTGTGCTCCACCGGAGTCGCGGTTCCTTTCCTTCTCTCTGCGACGTCCATCCGGTAATTGGAGTCGAAGACTCTAACGAAGCCGGATCATTAAATTATCCAATTCTCTCAACATGACACAACCAACTAATGTCCGTAGGACTTAACTTTTCAGGCTAGGTCAGTGTCTGCAGTACAGCTCGTATAGTTCTGTGAATCTTCTCCTCCATTCCCCATTAATGCAGACAGGACCAAGAATCACTCGAAAATTTATTCTCTCAAAGCAGCCCAAAGCGTTTTCATCATATGAAGTCACAGTCCAATGTCTCTGCACCATACATGATGAGACCGGTATGAAGAGGTTTTGTTAGAGTGTCACTAGTGCTCGGATGAGGGACTTTACTACACAATTGCCTCTAAGATCCAAAGAAGGCACGATTGCAAGAGTGAAACATCGTTTGATTTCATCGCTGGTGTTGTTGTCTGAGTTGATAGCGATCCCAGTAACAAAAGAACCTTAACTACCTCGAAATTTTAAATCGTCTATTTTTGACGTTTGATCCAAGTACGTCTATGTGGTTGTCCTATCTAGTCCGAACAGCATTAAGTGGTCTTGCCCATCGTTAACCGCTAGACCCATCTCTTCCTGTCCTCCGTCTCAAGGATCACAAACGCTCCACTGAATCACGCCTGTTTTCTTCCAATAATTTCCAATGTCTCTGCGTATCCTAGTAGCCTGGAACGTGACTTTTGAAAGATTTTGCTCACCCATGTGTATTGAACATTTGAGCCTATTTGCACAATCTTTTCAAAGATGAAAGTTGAAGCAATCGCATGACAGCGCATCGCCTTGTCCTAAAACCTTTATTTGAACATCAAAAGCGTCCCGTTAGTTTTTTTCCGACCAAGATGGAACAGCGTGAATTTTTCCATTGTCATCTTAACACAGACGGATGAGTTTTTTCTGGGATCCCAAAACTAGACAATGCTCAATATAGTTTGGTCATCTATATACGCTGTCCAAACGCGGCCTGAAATCGATGAAAGATGTAGGTAAACTATTTGTAAGTCCTTGGTCTTCACCAAGATCACGAGTTGAATATTTAGATCGATGTGGATTTCCTGACTGAAGCCACACAGAAAGACCTATCAGTTGATGACGAAGGGCATCAAACGTTCACCACAGCACGGCAGACAGATCTTATAGCGATGTATTAAGGAGACTTATACCTCTGTAGTATGGTCAGTTCAGAGTGATCTCCTTTGTGAGGATCGGCAAACGATGCTGATGTTCCCTTCATCGGTCATGGCTTTCCTCCGAACCAAAATTTGCAGATGAGCTGGTCAATTCACCAAACCAAAATCATCTCCTCTGATAGTTACAGTTCGCGCTAGCACCACTGCTCGATGCTTCTTTGTTCGACTTTTGTTTAGATATCTCTATCTTGCACTTCGTCCATGTCGGGTGGGTGGAAATTGTTGGCCTTCTGCACCCAAATTGAATGGTTCTGTATAGCTGACGGAGTTTTGGTCGTCTCGCCATTATACAGCTTGGACAATTGGTCTTTACCATATCCTCAGCACAAGACTGCGGTGTTCAACTACGAATATTCCCATTGATGGTCTCTACAGGCTTCATATCGGTGAATAAGCCTTGGAGTTTGATCACACTCTTTGTAGAACTTCGAACCTCGTTCCGTAGTGACATCCCTCTATCTCCTCGATCGCGCGCTTCTCATGCTCCCTATTTTTCTTTCAGAGAAGTTTAAGCTCTTCAGCCTCCTCATCTCTCGTAGGAGCTCACCGAGCTGCTCGTTCTTTCTTTGGCAGCGCGCGCATTGTAATGCCGTCTAGTTTATCTTGCATGTGCCGGCCGCATTCATCGGACAAACCGGTGTTTTCTGTTGGTGGTGGCCTTTGTAAACCCTAGCACTTCATAGGCGGAACGCTGTCATGTAACTGTCTTCAACAAAGTCCCCTGAACGATATATGCGCAAGACAGTGTGAGACGCACAAAAAACACTATCTCAACAAATCCACCCCACTCCTAGCTATTTGATGACTTAGACATCATCGGTCATTCCCAACGAGACTGTGCTTGTGGGCTTCACATCGACTGAGACCAGACCAAATCTTGTTGGGCCGTGAACGTGAATGAGACAAAACAAAGTACATGCGAACAGAAACAAAAGAACATCTGTCACACCGCACGGGACAATAAGCAACACGTGTTTGTAGCAGCAATTTCGAGGTAGGTTAAAAGAAGTACTCTACCTTGAAAAGTTATGAAACAAAAAAGCTTCAATCCCCACCAAACTACTACCGTTAGTGAAGATACATACGAGTAAAGAATTAACCGCTATCGAACTGCTGCCTACTTCGGTTTAAGAGCCAAATCAACAGGATCTTTCAACGTCACTGTTGGTAGCAGCAATTTCGAGGTAGTTAAAGAGTACGCCTACCTTGAAAAGTTGAAACAAGCATGCAATCCCACAAACGACACCTTAGTGGAGATACAACGAAGAATTACCCTATCGAACTGCTGCTACTTCGGTTTGGCCAAACAACTAGGTTCAAAACTTCTCACTCGATAGACATAGTGCCTCCAATACAAAACTTTGATTTTACCAGTCCTGCTCCACGGGGCCGGATGCTACACGATGAGCAAAAAAACGGAAATGATACTGGGCACTTGTGCATACCTAATCACGTTAATCACCTAATCACCTACTGGGCACTTGTGAATGAATAATTCTTTGATGGATTTTCGGTCCTGTATGCGATAATGGCGACTGAAGAAGAAGCTTTAACAGCAACTGTATGAGCTTTACCAATATTTGGATGTAGTCCAGAAAGCCAAGAAAAGACGACTTAATTGGCTCGACTTCATCATGCAAATGGACGTTAACGCTCAAGCCAAGAAAATCTTCTCTTCGAAGTCCTCAGATTCTTGACGATCAGGGTGACCGAACCTGCGATAATAACACCAAAGAATTTCAGATGTCAAAGAACTTGGTTCCGACGTCTAGAAAACGAATGCGAGGGGCTGTTCCCGAACCAAACTGCTGTGTCTCAGCTAACCGATGTTGAAGAAATTGGCATGCGGTTTGAGTTCATGATTCATCTTACATCTGTTTCGTTATTTGAAATTCTTAAAGAAAAGCTGAGAAATACATTTCCGCTTTGAGTTGAAGGCTGCCTGATCATTGATCTGAGCAACACATTCGTTGTTTTTTTGCTCGTGCTCATGTGAATAGTGCTTGACCCTAATGGACGTAATAGTAGCCGTCCATGGATGAGTCATCATCCGAAGATCTATGCCACCAAATCCCCCTCTTCCGGCAGTATGATATTCCACCCTACAGAACTTTGGACTGTGGCATTTTGAAGTCGAGATTCATATAGTTTATGTTTCGATATGAATCAGTGTGCAATTGTCTAGTGATGCGGAGCTCTTCTTTTCCAGCTAGTTTTTCATATGGCATTCAAGCGAGCATATTATTACCTTCGACAGCTTCTGCTGGCACCAGCTAGAGTATACTTTAGATCGTATAAGTCTTGTTCGATAGGGCGAACATCTGTTGCGTTCTACCTTTTATATTCAATTCTGAACCAAAGTCAAACTTTCCAGTATTCCAAAACAAAGTTGTTTCACTTCATCAAACTTCATTGGAACGAAATGCTGAACTTTTTCAGGTACAAAGTCTTAAAAAGGGGCAGATATTAAATAAGTGCACATTTTGGAGGTTCAAGTTGGAAAGAAATTAAATTTTTTAAAATCCCATCTCAATCTTTTAATCATAAACTTTTCTGCAAAAGTGCCCCGCAAAAAATCAGAGGCCCCACAGTCTCTTTGTAAATACATTCCACATCTATATTCAAACGGAACACATAATAGAACCAGGTGCAATCTTGGACCAACAATTTCTTGTTATTCCGCTCTTACAAAACGTTGATACTGACTTCTAAGGGTTACACAAAAACCTACAATCTGAATGTGGAACCATTCAAACTTGTCCTTATCCAGTTGTTATCGTCTGGTTTGTTTTTTTTCTCATCTTATTAGTTTTATTTTGTACGGTAGCCTGAACTCTTTTGGACTGAACATCTCATAGTATTCCTGAACTTCCGATGTCATGTCATGTATGAAAAAAGGACACACGAGCACAAAAACGAGAAAAAGATGTTTTTTGCTCAGCTGGCATCATCGGCATCCTTGTGTGCCATGCTGATACTTCAACATGGAGTCAACAATTTTGTTTGTGATGAGGCAACATTCTTATGCCCTTTGGATTTCCTGAGTGTATCTCTTGGTATTACATAAAATTACTTTAATCAAGATGAGTTTCTTGTCTGAGGTGCTTGGGGGGAAAAAGGGAAGTAGTTTCAATTTATATTTCCAATTTGAGGTTAGTTCAATTACTGACAAACCTTGCACAACAATTTTTCTAATCCAGTGGACCTTGCTTTTTTCTCATAAAGATCAAAGAATGTGTAAAGTTTTTTCTAAGTGGGTTCATAAGTTTATTTATTTTTAATCAAACAGGAGGTCAAGCTTGAAATTCCCTTTAATGGGGGGTCCTTAATTTTATCCCTTGGCTTAGGTCTAGAGGTCAATAAATCTAGCAAGCTGACTTAGAAAAGGGCCTGGTTGGGAAGCAAGAACTCAACTTTTGGGGGATTGTAGCTGTAACCATGGTGAGATGATGGTTCCTCAATTGTCGCCTTGTTTACTTCAGCAACAATTGGAACCGCAGCTGCTGTGGGTTTGACTGTTGAACAAGAACCTGTTGTTGATGTTGAAGGGAAGGTTGGACAAACAACTGATGGGTTTGGTGTTGGACCAGGACCTGATGTTGGGGTTGGACGATGATCTCGGGAACTCGTTGAATTCGGATTGGAGCGAATTGAAATTGTGCCACGGGTTTGTGGACGAAAATCGGTTCCTTCTTGATTTCATGTGCAATTGAGAGCTGTGATGCTTCGATTGTGGATGGAACTGGTTTTTCGTAGTTGTAGCCAATTTTGGGTTCCTCAATTGTTTGAATGGGTGAGGGCGTAACAGGAGCTTCAGGAATCTTTGGAACAACTGGGGCTTCTGGTAAAGCTGGAAGTCCTGGCTGAAGAAGAGGTAACTCCTTTTTGGGGGGTAGATATGTTGGTTCAACGTGAATAGGTTGTTCGATGGCAACAGTAATTGGAACTTTTGGGGCTTCTGGCAAGTTTGGAAGACCCGGTTGCAAGAGTGGTTTTGGTGGCAAGTAGGAGTTTGAGAGCTCGGCATGAATTAGAATTGGTTGTTCGGTTGTTGTGGTGGTTGTAGTGGTAAGTGGAACAATTGGGGCTTTTGGCAATTCTGGAAGTCCTGGCTGCAGAAGAGGCAACTCTGGTTTTGGAGGCAAATATGTATTTGTTGGTTCCACTTTACCGGGCTCTTCGATGATGACTGGAGTTTTTGGAGCTTCTGGGAGAGATGGAAGTCCAGGCTGTAGAAGTGGAAGTTCTGGTTTTGGTGGCAAGTAAGCACCCGATAGTTGTTGAGCAAACTGAATTGCTGGGGCATGTCCTGCAAACACCACTGTTGAAGGCTGGCCGATGTGTGTGATTTGCTGATGTGACACGAATGAAGTGGCTGGAGCGATAGCTACTTCTTGCCTTGGTGGAAGATAGGCATGAGATACCTCAGCTGGTTTTTCAATAGTCAGTGGGACAAGAGGAGCAGCTGGCAGAGCAGGAAGTCCTGGTTGAAGAAGTGGGAGTTCAACTTTCTG
This sequence comes from Sphaerophoria rueppellii, assembly GCA_920937365.1. Lineage (NCBI taxonomy): Eukaryota > Metazoa > Arthropoda > Insecta > Diptera > Syrphidae > Sphaerophoria > Sphaerophoria rueppellii. Next base: position 96,193,766 of record CAKKXW010000001.1, read on the forward strand.
CTGAACTGCAGGAGATGGTGGTAGATAGGTGTTTGACGGTTCTACATGAGATTGAATGGGTTGTTCGATTTTGAGTGGTGAAGTTGATGGAATTCCAGAAGGGTATCCAAAGTTCACAACGCTATCGATCAAAGGCAAATCATGGGTAAAAGGCCTAGAAGTGGTGGTGGTAATTGGTAATTCGGTGGTTTTCTGTTCGCCGATTTCTTCAGTGTTGAATCCAAAACCGAGCAACGGGATACCATATTCCTTGTGAGGGATTATACTTGTGAGTCCACGAAGACTACCTCCTTGGGTTTGCCCAACAAGTGCAAGGCACAAGAATGATGCGGCAATGAGGAATTTCTATAAGAAAAAGAAGGAATAAAAATTTGAAGACAATTTTTGTTCTCTTGTGTCTTACCATCTTGGAGTTCAAGTTGCGTTTGATACTTTTTTGTTGAATATTTGTGCTATTTATACGAAAGAAGAGTAGGTAAGGTTTCTGGACTCATTTCGGAATCAGAAAGTAAATGGAAGAAAGAAATATTTCGGGTTTACTTTCACCACTCAACGTTGCTAATTACTCACATATGTATGTAGTCATTGCCGAAAAAATGTGTTTCTAATGACATTTCGATTGCATTTCCGAAAATTGTTGCTTTGGTTGATTTTTCGCCAGTAAAAAAACAAATATCATTAAAGTGGGAAACCTGGAACAACACCTCGAACACAAGCACAACAAAATTGGACTCGAGATGAAGATTTTCAACCGCATATCGCCAAACTCAGAAGTCTCTAGCCAAGATACCTTGATTGTCAAGCGATGAGTTCCTAATTCGACAGAAATTTCTGGCTGGTGAGTGACTTTTTCAATGTTTGGAAAAAAAAGAAGTCGGACAAGGCCCAATCTGGAAAATACAGTGGATGGGGTAACAGTTCGTAGCCCGATTTGACAAACTTTTGTGCGGCAATGACAGAGATGTAGGTCGGTGTATTAATACGTTAGAAGATTCCTTTTTTCTTGCCAAGTAGGTCCGATTTTCCTTCAATTTTATTATTATTATTAGGGTGGCGCTACAGTCCAGGTCAGACCAGGGCCTCATCTAACATGCGTCTCCAGCCTGCTCGGTCCCAAGCTAAAGGTCTTAAGTTTCTTAAGTTGTTTGAGGTCCCGTAACACCTGTGTGCTCCACCTCAGTCGCGGTCTTCCTCTTCTGCGACGTCCTTCCGGGTTCGATTTGAAGACTCTACGAGCCGGAGCAATATTTTGCATACGTTCTACAGGACCCTACAATTTAAGTCATTGGACCTTAACTTTTCCGGCTAGGTCAGTGTCGCTGAACAGCACGTACAGTTCTTGGTTGAATCTTCGTCCTTATTCTCTACTTATGAAGACGGGATCAAAAACCACTCGAAGAATTTTTCTCTCGAAGCCCCCAAAGCGATTTTCACTTGATATTGTCAAAGTCCAAGTCTCTGCACCGTACATGAGGACCGGGATGATGAGGGTTTTGTGCAGCGACACTTACATTGCTCGAGAGAGGACTTTACTGCTCAATTGCCTTCTAAGTAGCGATTGGCAAGAGTGATTCTTCATTTGATTTCTGCGCTGGTGTCGTTCTCTGACCTTATAGCGGATCTTATGTAGACAGTCCTTAACTACCTCGAATTTAAATCCGCCTGCACTAACATTGGCTCCAAAACTTCGATGTTGGGTGGGTGTTCTTTCTTGTTGACAGCTTTAACTTGGTCTTGCCCTCGTTAACTGCTAAAACCATTTTTTTGCTGCCGTTTCAAGGCTCACAAACGCTGCACTTTGTTGACGTTGGAGTCTTGCATCGTCTTGTTTAAAATCATTTTTGACAGCAAATGTATCCGTGAGAGTTTTTCAATTGTCATCTTACGCAGACGGACGAGATTTTCTAGAACGCAAAGGCTAGACATTGCGCTATATAGTTGGTGTTTATTGACACTGTCATTCGCGGCCTTGTAATCGATGAAAAAGTGGGAGGTATCGATTTGAAGTTCCAACTTTCCGGGTCTGAAGTCACACTGATAAGGACCTATCAGGTTGTTGACGAAGGGCTTAAAACCTTAACACAGCACGGCAGACAACATCTTATACAAACGATCGCGATGTTAAGGAGACTTTTACCTCTGTAGTTGGTGCAGTTCAGGCGATATGCTTTCTTGAGGAAAGAGCATACTATGCTGATGTTCCATTCGTCGGACATGCTTCGCTCCGACCAAATCTTGCAGATGAGTTGGTGCCTACTCCGAACCAAATCATCTCCTGCTGTTTTATATAGATCGGTGGCTAGGCCGTCTCTTCTGCTCGAGCGTCTAATCGGTCCTTTTCCAAAATTTCGATGAATAACACACAGAAAATGGTGGACATCAAATTTCGGGCCGATCATTCTTTTTCTTGTTCGGAGCACGTTTGCCGACTGAATTCCGCTGTTTTCACTGTTCTTTGGTCTCGGGTGTGTACCAGTGGATCTATATTTCGTCGACAGTCACGAAACGATGCCGAAACTCTGCTCTGCTCGTTGTCCGGAGTCACGATAGCTTTCTTTTGTCCAAAATTTCATGCAGGAAATGACACACTCTATCTTTTGAAATTTCTACTGTGCGAGCTATCTCCCTCATTCGGCGGTGAATACGAGATCGTGGATTTTTGTAACGTTTTCAGGGTTTCCTGGACCTGGCTATCAAAAACCCGACATGCCACCAAGTTGACAATCGTGAAAAAAATTTCTTAAGGTCGCCATCGGAAAAGAAGACTGACCGTGCACTGAATCCGGAACTTTTCGATGTCCTGTCCCTTAAAGTACTATTGCCTTTAGACAACTCATTGAATCTGAAGATTTGAGTAATTCCTTGCCTATCTTTTGAAATTTCTACTGTGCGAGCTATCTCCCTCATTCGGCGGTGAATACGAGATCGTGGATTTTTGTAACGTTTTCAGGGTTTCCTGGACCTGGCTATCAAAAACCCGACATGCCACCAAGTTGACAATCGTGAAACAAATTTTTAAGGTCGCCATCGAAAAAGAAGACTGACCGTGCACAGAATCCGGAACTTTTCGATGTCCTGTCCCTTAAAGTACTATTGCCTTTAGACAACTCATTGAATCTGAAGATTTGAGTAATTCCTTTGCCTCCAAAAATCCTAAGGAATGTTGAAATACAACCAGTTTTCCTGTTTCCGACATAAGAGATAAGACCACTTTTCAGTTTCGAATTGTAAAACCAAAATTTTGAAGTTTTAATTAAAACTCATCAAATAGACGAGCATGTCAAACATTATTGTTCGATTTTACATCAAAAACAGAAAAGCGGTAAGAATGTAATCAGCTTACCAATTACGGGATCTCGGATTCAAGTCAGATCCAATCAAATATGCCCGCAACTGAACTATCCTGTCCAATTTGGTATTAGGCTTATAAATAATTTAGCTACTTCCTAGATTAGGACCAATGCCAGTTCCCATTATGTTACTCTACTTTGCAATCAATAGCCAACAAATCCCTCTTCCCCCCACAAAGTCTGTGTAAGTAATTGCCAACCAAACATCATCATCGGAGATGACCATCACTATACTCGTCATCGTTCGATTGAAGATTCGAATTCCTGTTTGCATGTGCATCCGTCAAATTCATTTCACATCAAAATGAATGTTTCATCATCGTTCTCCTGTAACTACAACCATATGGAGCCGGCTTTTCAGTTTGAGCTCTTAAATCGCCCATAATCATCATCAGCATCAACATCATCGCATATCGAATTCCTGCAGATAAGCCATAATTCAACCACAAGCATGCGTTCGTCTGTCATTCAAGCCTCACGCATCATAGACCACGGCAACGACCGACTGACGCGTCGGACGGACAATACGAAGCATGATGATGCTGATGGCTTTATATCCAAACCCATATGGTCATCGCATTCTCAACCCGAACGCATTAACTTTCCTGTCCAGTGCGCTGAGTTGTGCGTCGAGATTTCCCAGAGTTCAAATCAAAGGGAGATGCCATCTTTTTGTTTGCATTACCTGACGCCTGGCGGAGACATGGATTATGATGATGCGAGATGATCTTGATGAGCATCGAGATATGATTATTTGCAAATACAAGCATCGAACGACCGACATGGCGATGTAATATTTACACAGCACCCAAAAGTGAATAAGATATGCGTGTCCAAGAACTCACATAGGAGTCCATAATTTGATTCCCAATCGGTGCTCGCATGCTCTGGCAATTATGTCGTTTTCATGATTTCATTAAAATGCCTCATGATTGTCGGGTGTCCAATTCCAATGTAAAGGTCAATGATTCAATCATCGATTGCTCCAAATTGAGATGCGGCCGGACATATCTGGAGAAGAACTATACACGAATTAAAAGAATCAAAGAGCCTCCAACTTAATAGAACTATATACTCCTTAAAGGAAGATGGGCAACAAAAAATCCTTCCACGAAGATGGTCATGTCTCCATCCGTTGCAACGACGACCGACGATGACTGACCGTCTAGCTGTCCAGAGTGGAGCACTTTCATAGTGACACGTACCAATAAAGATCTATTAGCGACGACTGACTTCATCTGGAAGCAAGCCCCACTTCAAACAAAGGACGAAATTTTCTTAAAAACTGTGTGTGTTTCTCTGTAAGGATTTTTTTTTTGGTTGTTGAAAGTCTGGCATTGTTTTCTTAAGTGGGTTATTGAAGAAACTACGTGAGTTGAATGCTGATACTTTTCGATAGACACAAAGATGATGAGTATTCTGATTGGGCGCCCGATGGCGACAATTTCATTTTAGGGTTTTCGTAATTGAATTGCGAAAAGCGTCAAATGATGTCACGGGCCAAGAAATTGCCATTATTTGGTACCTAAATGTTTTGAAAACATTTATTTTTATAACTTTATCACCGTGTTGTTCATTAAGTTATGAATTTGCATCTGTTAGAATGAACATTTTTACTAATCAATTTGTGTAGGTCTTGGTGGATATTCAGACAAAACCGGACAAAATCACTGGGCCACCTTTTTCAGAATCTGTTAGGCCGTGTGTGAATTGCGTTAAAATGTGTACGACAATTTGACGTCTGGTTTAAATTTGACGTTTGGTTAAAAATGGGATCAAATTTAGCCATTTGTTGCATGAATTGCGTTAAAAGGGATTTCTTAAACCAGTATTTCTGCGTAGAACTAAGAAATTTCCCTCATGATTTAAGAAATTTCCCTCAACAAGAAATTGTTTTTATTCTTCTAGGAAAATACTTTTGTGCACAAAATCACAACAAGTAACAAACAAACCGTATTTTATTTAATTTTCTCGTTTTTGAAACAACAGTAAAAATCTTCAAACAATAATTCCCATTTTGGATGGTTGTTTTTTAACGTTACCGAACCAACCTGTACTATCTATAAATTTCCTCATGTTTGCCACTGAGACCTGTGCTAGATCATCCAATTTCCCAACCTGTTCCCGAAATGACGGAGTCGGTTAGTTTGTGGAGGTTCGGACAGTCACAGAGCAGGTGTTTAATGGTTTCTATTTCCTCCTCATCCTGACAGCTCCTACAGAAATCGGGTGCAAAAGCCTATCAGGATCTTAATGTTCCTTTTACTCAGCGATAGAATATACCTATCCGATTTTCCTGTTAGGCCATACACTTCTTGATTACGCAATCGTCCCTGGATTTCCAGGAGTTATTGATTTTCTCTTTTGATTTAAGGTCTATCTTCTTCTTGAGTACCCCAATCGGGACGTGTGGTTTCCTATCTAAATGGTCGCTACTACTTGTATCTGCTTCTGAACATTTCCTGGCTAGTTCATCTACTATTTCGTTCCCTTCTATATTGCTATGTCCAGGAACCTAGCAGAGCTTAACCTGGTAAGTGTGGCAGATTCTATTTAATTCCTTCCTACAATTTAAAACTGCCTTTGATCTTATGGTCTCACTGGCTAAGGCTTTGAAAGCAGTCTGGCTGTCAATGAAAAAAGTAATCTCCGAGGAGCTTAGCTTTTCATGATGTGCCATTTCAGCTCATTTTCCAATGGCATATATCGCAGCCTGAAAGATATTACGGGCAGCTGGGAGTTTATACGCCTCTCTAATGTTGAGAGATTGGCAAAACACTCCAGCACCTATTCCTGATTCCATTTTTGAACCGTCAGTGTAAAAAGGGATACCCTGTTTACTTTTCAGTGAATTAGGATCCCAACCCTGTCTTTCTGGTATGCAAATAGAAAATTTCCTATCAAAATCTAGTAGAGGGGGAATGTTATCGGTGGTCTCCATTGTAAGATTGACCCGTGTCAATAAGTGTTGTGCTTCCAAAAACTCAGTTCTTTTAAACGAATTGCAGTTTTGGCTGCCGTGCACCTTTTGAACTCATCCAGGGCCGGGAGATCCAGGATCATTTCATACCCAGCTTGTGGGTGCCCTGTTATTCCTATACAGGCTAGTCTCTGTACCTTATTCAGCTTCTTGAGAAAGCTGATTTTTCTACCCTTTCCACCATACGCTGTGTACATCCATTGCATGACTTGCGGTTGCATACCCCACCGTACACCGAAGGTCTTTTTGCATGTGAAGAATGCACATAGTGCTTTTTTCATTCTTTCCTCAGTATTACGCTTCCATGTAAGCTTGGAGTCAAGGATTACTCCTAAAAATGTAGCTTCCCTAGAAAGTTTTAGAGGAATAAGTACCATTTAGCTTAGGAGGGTTGAAGCCCTCCAGTTTCCGTTTTTTCGTGAACAAAACTAGCTCCCTCTTGGTGGGGTTGATTCCGAGACCGTTCTTAGTTGCACAAGAAGATAAATCCATTAATGCGTTTGCCATAATGTTTCCGATGGTGGTAAGGAACTTACCTGATACCAGAACCACTATGTCAACAAGGGACTAAATAAAACAGAGAAGAACAGAACTAAACAGCAAAACAGAAGCAAACCTCTCTATTCTCATTCATGAAAAAAAAGACACGTCAAACTCATTTAACCTGCTCCAGAGCAGGATAAATGTTCACCCATTTTATTCACCAGGCTAGTGTTAAGTTTTAACCAAATCAAATTGTATGATCTCTCCCGCCCAGCTTTTGTTTTCCAGTTGTTCGACGTGGACATATTGTCACCTTCATATATATATTTATTTAAAATCCCTGAATCTTGTACCCTGCTCTGGATTTTCAAAAGTTCCCGCGGAAAACAAGCATCAATTTATTTATAATACACTATTACACTAAAAAAATAAAAATACTGGCACGACAGCTCTTGAAGAGCCAAGGCCTAAGTGGCTTACTCGCATCAACAGTTCTCTAGATACATGTGAATAATTGAGGTGACCTACAATTTAACGCCGATTCCAAACGGCAAAGTTGAGAAGCACTTTTTCATGACAGATGATACTCTTGGAAGTTTTGTCAGTTTTTCGCAAAGAAGCAAAACTTTTATGAGCACGAGTAGATTGAAAGACACATTGTGCCAAAAATCACATTGGCGTTTCAGAAATCAATAAACCTCTCACCATTGTCGTTGCCCATCACAATACCACCACGGGCAATGTTGTTGAAGGTGGCACCTAGTCGACTATAGAAACATTCTTTCTTTACATCAGAAGCGAGTTCCGTTGGCGCATAACACTGTGTAATTGTGGCCGTACGCTACTCTGAAATCTGGCTTTTATGATTCTTTCTTCAAGGTGGTTACATATGAAATAAGGCTCCTGTTTGAAAGAAACTTGTAAACTAATGTAAATGAGTTAATTTTGTTTACTTTGTAAGTTTTCCAAACTTTTTTTAATAGTAGGTTACTAAGAGAAAACCTGCCAAGTAAAACAAATTAACTAATTTACATTAGCTTATAAGTTTCTTTCAAAACTAATAGTTGATTCGATTAAGGTCCACTTCAAACATTTGCAATGCACCTACGAGTACTTGCTGAATCTTAGAACTTAGCGGGCTTTTAGATCTCATTACTTTTCGTGGCTGATTTGTTAGTCAGAATTTTTGTACGGGAGAACTTGGCTCTTTTTTTACATTTATGTTTTTGGTGTGATATCATTGCTTTTTGCAAAGATTTTTTTTATATTGATTGGCAGAATTGCTAGTTTGCCAAATTACAATATTCTACGATGATCAGAGGTGTCCCATATATTTTATAAAATTTATTTTCAAATGGGTGGGTACCACGCCCCCTCAGTTGAAAATCATAAATGTGATCTTTTATTTGTTCTATTGTACGTTGTATTTGTATGCCAAATTTCATGATTCTACTGTACTCCAAAGTGTTCCATATAATTTAAATTAAAAATGTAAAAGTAGGCGGCTACCACGCCCCTGACTGAAAAATTTCATATTTTCGATTTTTTCCTTTGTTTCTAGGGCAACGGGAAGCAGAGTATATCTAATAATGAGTAGGGGCACTCTCGACGTGGTTCATATTTGTTTACATTTTTGGATCCCGTTAGGTCTCACGTACACGAGAAATAGACGGCGATGTAAAGTGTTATAGTAAGAAGGAGATAAAACAAAGCAACAAAAAACTTCTTCATTTCAACCCTCAATTAGTGTGACCACGTTCATTCATATAAAACATGTTAGAAGGGTTGATAATTGCAGTTTAAATCGCAAAATATTAAACCTTACGAAGTCATAACAGCTCATAAAACAGTTAACATATATTCTAGAGTGAAGTTTTTATATTTTGCATTCTTTATATGGCTTTGTAAGTAAAAAATAACAATTGCTTGCAATGAAAAATAAAGTGATCTTATAATAGACTAGTGTGGTCACTCTACTTCTTTTCAGATTGTCAGAAAAAAGAAGCTAGAACACTAATACATACAAGACCATTGGCCGCTCCATTAAAAACGCATTATGGATTTTATGTATCGTACACAAGAACACGAATGTGTTAGGGCTCGTATTGTTTGTTGTGAACTCTTTCTTTCTTTCGAATTTTTCTAAACCTAATGCTTTTGCACTATTCTCTCCTCGTGGAAGAACTAATAGGTACATACATAGACCATTGGCCGCCGGAAATTAACCACGTGGAGAGTGTCCCTACTCATTATTAGATTTACTCTGACGCGAAGTGCTTCATAATTTAGATTATCTGCCAGTGAGTGAGTGAATCAGTTAGTCAGTCAGTCTGAAATTTACTGAGGTGCTTAACAAATAATGTGAGTTTGACACGTTTGGCTTCTTTGGTATTGGTATAGAAGTTAGAGGAGTGTGGAAAATGCCCTGAGTTGTTTTCTGTAAATAAGGGTGTAGTGCCAAAGTTGCTAGAGATCTTGGCTGGGCACTACCGTGCCCCTTGGTTAATCCTTCTGTTTTCTTTTTAAACTTCCCAGAGGAAGTTCTTGTAATGGGTCCGATTTTGTGAATCTCTAATTTTTGCATATCTCCATGTTTCGAGGTCACTAGAATCTGAATCAAGCGTTTTTATGATGATGTGTGTGTGTGTGTGTATGTGTGTTCGTATGTGCGTTACGTTTTTTCAGCTCGAGCGAACCACTCATCTTATTGTCATAAGAGCTGATTAGGTTTTGAGCTAAATCGGCTAAGCGGTTTTTTAATGTCAATCAAAAATCTAAGACAACCCTAATATAAAGAAAATTATGATATTTTCTGCAATAATTTCAACAATAATGCAAAAAATCTTGTAGTTATTGTGAAAAAAAAAACAATATTCAGGAGTATCATAGACTATATTTAATCACTAGCCGACCCACCAAACGCTGTTTTGCCATTTCGCAAATTATAATCCGATTAGAAAAATTCTAATTATTCAGGAGTAATAGGCTGTATTTTACTGTGCAAAGTAGTTGTACATCACTCCACGTGTTGGTACGAAAAACTTTTGACAGATGGTGCCACTGTTATTCAATGAACTTAATGTATGTCCTCAAATCATCAGTTTTATGGAATTTGACTTTGAAAACCAAGGAGAGTGTACATTGCCAACTATACAACGAAAACAACTAATGTTTTTACTTATTTTTCTACTCTGGGAAGTTAGTCGTGTGGGCTACATGGTCGCATTCATATTTTTCATGTGACCTTGAAATACTGAGTTCAAGAAAAATTAACTTCATGTGTGAAGTTTAAAAAAGCCGCGTTTATCTTAAATTAAATTAAAAAGAAGGTACTCTACCTTCAGGCAAATAATTTACAATATGACGTGCTATACGAATTACTTTCTTATTGAATGTCATGTCATAAAAATATCATCAAATTGCTCTTGTCCTGAATAAATGGATTTTGAATTCTGCTATAGCTGAAGTTGTGACGCATAAAGACCCAAAGCTAAATGAGACATTAATGAACTAGCTTTCGTAGCTCATATTTACAAATCAAAAAATCATGCTGCAATTCGTAGTTCATTCAACCCCAACAACACGAACTATTAAAAGTCTTATGGAGCCTTAGATTATCTTAGTATTAGGTTCGTATAAAGAAAATATGCATTTTAGTATTTCATGTCTTAAATCGACTTTTACTTCAATCCTACGTGGGAATCAAACTTGCTGCTAGTATTTATATCTAATTTTATATTTACTTTGGCGGTGTGCTTTTATCAGTGATAATATTACATTTTTCTTTCATGTGGGACTGGGTACGCTGTTCTTCGTACAATCTCTTAAAACGAAAGTGAAATGCTCTGCAAAAAATCCCACAGGTTCTTCAAAATCTGTAGGTATCGTCTTTCAAAATAGGTGAAGAACCCATGTCAATATTTAAGTTTTGTTTTTGAATGTGAAAGTCGAAATGTTACCTGAGGTGAAATCAAAACTCGCCTTTACCGGAAATGTTCTTTACAATTTTTAGTAAAAGCAGCCATAGAAACTTAACAATTATTCTATTTTCTTGAAAGACTAAGCAATTCACTCAGAAAAAAAAACAAAATTCACACGTTAGACCACTAAGAACAACAACAACCGTTGCGTTGCTAGCCTTACCTGTTTCTACCTGGCATCGCTATTCGATTACGTTCTGAAAGGTATTTCCTTGTTTACCTATACCTGTCCGAACTCCATAGGCATGGCAAAGCGGGAAACTACAATGCGCGTTCATTTATTGGTAATAGCCACATAATAGCCAGATTCATTCGATCCGTCTTAGCCCCACACATCACAACAAAAAACACCATTAAGACCCGATGAACCGGCAAACGCACGCGCACATTGCAGAACACATTCCCGACCACAATCTAGACCAGTAATGGGGAATACCAAACCAAACTCTAAACAGAAATGTGATTCCAGCTAATAACAAAACAAAAACGAAAATGAGAAAAAAAAAACACAGCAGTGTGTAGATTTCCTTCCAGCATCCAGCAAGAACACATTCCCTGATTCCCTATAGACGTGCCGAGATTGATGATGTGCTCCATTGAACGAAGGCCTTCGAGAATAAGTTGTAATGTCCAGAACCGATCATCAATGCATAAATTCTATGGATGACTGAAACTGTGCGGAATTGTGTGGCGTGAACCAGATGCGGAATTATTGTGTCTCTGTTTTTCTTTTTTTTTTATTGTTTTCTTCATCTATTGAACTCATAATTATTTAACAATAATTCTTTTGCGCCGATTATGGAGAAAACTAATCTTTGGAATCCACAAAAGGGGAGAAAATATGGGAAAAAATAAATTAAATAAAACGTAGAAAAAAGTTGGCGCATTATGAGTATGAGGATGGTAGTGAACAGTGCTGTCGTTTCGGTATAATATCATGAATAAATGTCATGTAAATTTTCTGAACACTAAAAAAGTATTGAATCAATATTACTTACATACTTAAGGTGGCGCTACAGTACATTGTGGACCTGGGCCTTAATCAACAGTCTCTGCCAGCCAGCTTGGTCCCTAGCTAGCTGTCTCCAAATTTACACTCCAAGTTGATTGAGTTCCTCTTCCACTTGTCGCGGTCTTCCTCCCCTTCTACGTACCTCGGGAATAGTTTCGAAGGTTTCCCGGGCCGGAGCATTGGTGTCCATCCACTCTAAATAAATCAGCCATCTTAGTCTTTGGACCTTGACCCTTCTGGGTACGTCCATGTCGTTGTACAACCCGTAAATTTCGCTGTTGTATCTTCTTCTCCATTGCCAAAGATGACCCGAAGAACTTTCCTTTTGAAACAGCCTAAGGCACATTCATGGTGCTTCTGCACCATACAGCAGGACTGGGATGATGAGGGTGTTAAACAATTTTAAGTTGGTTGCTCGAAAGAGGGTTTTTCACTCAATTGCTTTCTAAGCCCAAAGAAACAACGATTAGCAAGTGTTCTTAGTCTGATTTTGGCGCTGGTGTTATTGCCCGTGTTAAAAGCGGATCCTAGGCAGAAAAATTCCTCTACTACCTCAAAGTTGTATGCGTCTATTGTGACGTTCTGTCTGAGCCGTCGGTGTTGGGTGTCCTTTCTCGAAGACAGCATATACTTTGTTTTTCCCTCCCGCTAAATCCATTTTTGCCGCTTCCGACTCTATTCTCACAAAGGCGCCATTGACATCACGCTGTGTTCTTACTGTTATATCAATGTCATCGGCATGCGCGAGAAGTGAAACAGAGTTTTGGAAGATATTGCCTCTGGTGTTGACAATGAGTTCTGAACTATCTTCTCAAGAACGATGTTAAAAAAAAACGCACGACAGTGCATCGCCTTGTCTGAATCTTTTTTTAACAGATTCCGTTGATGGTTGCAGCAAGTGTTCTCCATTGTTATTTTGCACAAGTGAACGAGCTTGGCAGGGATGTCAAAACTAGAAATACCTTCATACAGTTCGTCTCTGCATTTCAGAACTGTGTTTTTGAGAACTATGATGTTGTGATCTTTATCGACGAAGACTTTTCATGAGGAGTCCTTGGCATTTCAAAGAAAGTCTCGTGTTGAATATGAATGTGATTTGGTCATGGAGCATGTTGAAAACAAATTCTACAATATATTACAATTGTAGTACAGGCTCATGAGAATATTCCTTCGAATTTGAGAAGGCAGCACTGTCTATGACACTAAAGAAACGTATCGAAAACAAATATTAACCTAGAAACTGATCCCCAGACATCCGACATCCAGACAAACAAATTAAACATGACACACATGACTTCCGTCGATGTGAGGCCCACAGATATTTGTGTCTCGCCTTCATTTTGCAAGTTCTGTTTTCTTCTTCTCGTTCGTTTGTTCATCAGCCAATTCGACTGGATGGTATTTTAATTAGATGCAATCAACCTCTGTCTTCTGATATCCCTTCGTCGCTCCGTCGTCGGTAGTCCATCTTCCTCGCCGCGAACGTGAACAAAAAATACCAACAACATCAAGGCCACCAGTTAAACAGTAATTATACAATTTTTCAGCTCCTGGGATGTGTCGATGTCGATGTTCGACAAGGATTCTCCTTAAAGAATTTGTAAATTTTGCAACATAAATATTCACTTGCTTTCGACACGAACAACATTTGGTCTGTATTGGCTGGGCCTGGGATGAGAATGGCTTCGGGGAATGTCTCCAGTTGGGCGCCATCCTGGGTGAGGTTGAGGTTGAGTAGCCAATATGAAAGTTCATCCATCGAAAACGAGCAGGGGAGTTAAGAGAAAAGTTTCAAAGGGGTCGCCTTGCGTAATTAAGAAATTTTCTTTTAATTGGAAAAACTTTTTAGCTATCGCGAGTTCATGGGTGCGTAGCCTTGCGTTAGCGGAATGTTAATGTCTGACTTAATAGAATGTGGTGCGAAGTCATTGCGATTCCAACGGTGGCATAGGCTTATCGGGGAGTTTAAGAGTTACATAGTTTAAGTGACACAAGGAATTTCCTGTGTCTTCTGGGTGCCTATACCTGAACCTCTACTAATAATGGATTATAAAGTGAATCTAGCTAGAAGTGTGTATGGCGATTAATTACATGAGAGTTCCTTACACACAATATTTCCTTGCTTAGGTTCCGGAATAAATTCACTCAGATCTCAGATATGAATAAATTACTAGCTACGCATGAATTCAACTTAAGTACCATCTTACATAACTCTTGCGTCATTTTCAACTAAAAGCATTTTAAATTCTTAATGATGTAATTAATAAATTTGTACTGTTACCTGTGGAGTTGTATCCTTATGTAACGAAGATGGAGCTATTTGGGGGAAGATAAACAATATGGGGAAGGTAATGAGGAAAACATGGGAAATAATGTGCGCCTAATTGAAAAATTAAAAGTCTTTATGGATAAAGGTTCTTATGGCTTGGAAAATTGCTTAAGAGGATTAAGGACCCCAAGAAATTGGTAGGTCTTTAGAAATAATTGAATTTTATAGGCATTACAATTTCACACTTAAGCAGTCTTCGTTTTTGTTTCGTTTTCTTCTTGTTGAAAACTCAGGAATCATCATTAGGGACCACGTTAAATTTTGATTTACTTTTTTTTTGTACAAAAAGAGCGTTGGAAAAGGATATCCTGCGAAGAAGAAGTTTTACCAATCAGTTGAAAACATGCCAAAGTGTACTAGGACAGTATGAGCCTAAAGTGCCTGAACTGTTTTCGAATTGTTTGGCGGTACTTCATGGTTCCACAGAAGCATGAATTGATTAACGTCAGCACCTAGCAATTAAGCCTTATCTGACGTGTGACCACTCACACGGGTGTCGTTTTTAAGTGTTGACATTCACCCTGATGATCCACCAGCTACAAAAGCACACCTCAACTTTCAAAAGAAAGAAGCGGGTACCCTGAACTGGATTCACACCAGTACCAATTGAATTAGTGCCAGCCTTTATTCATCTTGGTTTGATTCTAGACTACTATTCAGGCAAAACACGGAACTGCACTCAACCCTCGTTTACCGAAAGAAGAGCCGTTATCCGGTCACGGAAACTGCACTCAACTTTCAGTCACCGAAAGAAGAGCCGTAACCGCGATTTGCGAACAGCAGCTGAGGCCAAACTCAGACAACCACAACCCCCGCGAAGGTCCATCCCACTAGTGAGGTGGCAAATCCTCACTACCCGCGGTACCCAATTTGCCCCTGGGTGAGGGTTGGTGTCACATTTGGTTCTGTATAACCATTCGTTATACAGACATTGTTTCATTTTTGTGATCTTTTGAGTTTTGCAGCTTTTATACCAACTGGCGGATGAGGGGCAACCGCTCACCCTCTGTCAAGTATATCCACATGATTGAAGGGATAACCAGCCAATCAAGGATACCCACTGGGCGTCTAATTTTCATTAACGTCTATCCACTTTCGTATTCGTTGATCGTTTTTCCTCATTTAATATATCCTTAGATATATTATCTTTTAAGGATCGCATCAATCTTCATTATACGTCCTGCTTCAATCCGTCAATTCCATTAGACTAAAGCTGCCTACGTCCGCAGGTTCATGCCAATAAATTGACAAGAACCTCTCAGAGGCACCACTTGAAGGTGTAGGTCAGCACGTTCACTTACTGGGGAATATGTACTCGGAAACATGTTTCCTTTCTAAATTTCCAGGTCCATGATTTTACCTCCACTTCATGGTTCCACACCAAGGAAGCTCTAGAAATCGCCAAGGATAACATGACTTGGGATTTGGTAACAAAACATCGATTGTGGTTGTGTAATATTGGCTAGCCAACTGCATATATCAGAGATCCTCCAAATCCATGTCTTCTTATTCAGGTTAAGAAAAAAACGTGTACTTTTGTAAGGGGGGGGTCGTCCCGTTGCGTGACTCGACCAGTTTGCTTTCGAACCAGCATCCTCTGAATAAATCCATAATCCGAACCAAACTGACATTCCCCTGTGCTGCATTGGCTTCTCAATATGTAGTGCAAGTTTTCCGGGAATGAGACGCTGAAATTAATTTTTTTTACGAAGCCAATGACATGCAAATACGCTTCGTCAGAAATGAGGACTTTCAAAACAAAAATCTCGTGCTGCAGCCACCAAGCATTGAAGAAGTCAAAAAGGCTATTAACCCGCTTAAGGACAACTTTACCGCAGGTCTCGATGGTATACCAGTCGAGTTGTTCAAACGTCGAGTATAATTAGTGCACCAATTAACAGTGCGCGTATGGGAACAGATAGCGATATCTAAACTTAAGTCGAAAAAAATTTACTAGACCAGACAGCCTAGGCACCCAACTGTACTTACAAAGCAGCTGGTATGATAAGTTGGTAAAGAGTATGCACCAGCTCATCTGCAAAATTTGGTCAGAGGAAAGCATGAACGACGAATGGAATATCAGCATCGTTAGCCCCATCTTCAAGAAAGGAGATCCCTTGAACTGCTCCATCAACAGAGGTTTTACTCTCGGAAACATCACCGTGTGGCTTCAGATCCGGAAAGTCGACCTTCGATCAAAAATTCACTCTATGGCAGATCTGTTGCAGAGCTCTTCAGGTTCTTCGGATTAAGATGCGAACAGTAACAGAACAGAACTAGTTAATATTACATAAACATTTATTAGAAAAATTGAAGAAAGAAAATTATAAAATTACAAAAGCGACTGATTAATTTGACGAGCAGAAAAACAAGTGAAGCTAAGAAAACAAAAATCAAAGTAATTTTCTTGAAATTAAAAACACAGTATATGTTTTCTTGAAGTAAAAATACAGTACAGTAGTTCGTTTGTACATATCTCCAACACGCCTCCTCAAACGGACTCGAACAGCCCACACTTCGTTCTTAAATCCGTGACTTTATTTTCTGGGAGTGGTTTTGTCAGAAGATCTGCCAACATGTCTTCGCTTCTGCAGTATTCTGCTTTAATTAGACCTTTATTGATGTAATCCTTGACGAACATATATTTGGTGTCTATGTGTTTTGATCTGTTGCTATATTTTTCACTTGTTAGCAATTTAAGGCAGCTTTGGTTGTCTTCCCAGATATGTATTGGTGTATTGAAGTCTTCGTTCACATCAGCTAATAACCTTCTCAGCCAAACGGCTTCACGACTTGCCTCCGCCAAAGCAATGAACTCGGCTTCGGTAGATGATAGGGCTACGCACGATTGTTTCCGACAGCACCAACTAACTGTTCCACCAAACATCTTAAAAATATAGCCGGAATTCGATTTCCTCTCCTTTCGGTCTTCTGCCCAGTTAGCATCTGCATACCCCATAAGCTTTTCTTCGACACCTTGTTGATTAAGACATAACTTCAGAGAAGATGATCCCTTCAAGTATCTTGCAACTCGCTTTAGCTCGTTCCAGTCTTCGGTTGATGGCTGCGACACTTTCGAAGCTAGTATACTTATACTTGCTGCTATGTCCGGTCGAGAGTTAACTGAGATGTACAGAAAACATCCAATATACTTTTGGTACTTTTCATTATCAGTCAAGTAGTTTGTTTCATCACTTGACTTTCCATAACTAACATGCATCGGTATCTTCGACGGTTTGGCATCTCTAAGCCCCATTTCTTGGATAACTTTATTTATATAAGCAGATTGACTAATTGAAAAATTACCTGCAGTGTCTCGATGCACTTCGAGTCCAACATAGTTTCTAACTGGTCCAAGATTCTTCATCTCAAATTTCGATTTCAATAAGCTTTCGGCATCATCGATATGTTTTTGACTTTTACTTATGACCAATAAGTCATCAACATATATAAGGATATAAATCCAGAACTCATCATCTAACTTTTTGAAAAGACACGGATCAATGTCACTCTGATGATATCCATTTCCTAAAAGAAGGTTACTGATTGTTTGATTCCACGATCTTGCAGATTGCTTCAACCCGTAGATAGCTTTCTTCAGCTCACAGACTTGATGCTCCTTCCCCTCCTTTACAAAACCCATCGGTTGTCGCATGTAAACAGTTTCCTCTAATTCGCTGTTCAGAAATGCTGTCTTCGCATCTAGATGCAAAACATGCATTTTTCGATGTCCAGCTACAGCCAATAGAGTTCGCAAAGTAGTTTGACGAACGACTGGCGCAAAAGTTTCATCATAGTCCATTCCATGGCGCTGTAAAAATCCTTGTGCTACTAGACGAGCCTTGTAAACAATTTCACCTTTTGAGCCTTCTTTAGATTTGTACACCCATTTACTTCCGATTGCTTTCTTGTCAGCTGGTAGATCTGTCAGTTGCCAAGTACCGTTCTTCTCAAGTGATTGCATTTCCTCGTTCATAGCACGCTTCCAGAACGCATTTTGTTCACAACCTATTGCTTCTTTGAAATGTATTGGGTCTGGTGTTTTTATAGCTCCTAGGATGTTGACTTCATTTGTGAATCTGTCAGGGGGCTTTCCTTTAGTTGACCTTGCTGATATTCTCTGTTTAACGACATTCGTGTCTGCACTTTCTTCAATTTGAAGATCATCTAACACCTCATCACAACCATAAAATACACTTTCAGAATCTGAATTCGAGTCCAAGACTTCAATGTTTTTGTTGAATCTCTTTCCGATACAAACATCAAACATGTCAGCTTTATTGATGTCATTAGGAGTTATCTTTTCTTCTTCATTTAAGTCTTTGGTAGATTCACCACTAGGCTCGTGATTACTCCTATTCAAATTTGGTTTCAAAAATCGAACATCTCTGCTGATAGTTATTCTTTTGGTGTTGCTGTTTAGCAGTCTATATGCTTTAGAATTTGTATCATATCCAACAAAAACTAGACATTCAGCCTTTTTGTCCCACTTCTTTCGTTTTTCTTTGGGGATATGTGCGAAACATCGTTCACCGAAAGTTCGAAAATGTTTTAAAGTCTGGTTTCTTACCGAACCATAGTTCAAACGGTGTTTTTTCTGTCGCTTTCGTGGGCAGTCTGTTTTGAATATAAGTCGCAGTTACGATGGCCTCTGCCCAGAACTCTTGGTTCAATTTTGCGTCGATCAACATACATCTAGACATTTCGACTAGCGACCTATTTCGCCTTTCAGCAACCCCATTTTGTTGTGGAGAGTAAGCTGCTGTAAGTTCTGATTTTATTCCCTCCTTCTTGAGAAATTGTTGAAAATTCTGTCCAACATATTCACCGCCCCGATCAGATCTAAGTACCTTTACTGTACGTCCAAATTGCGTCTTCATCGTCTGAATAAATTCTTTACACTTATCGAATACGTCTGATTTCTGATGTAACAAATATATTGTCGTATACCTGCTATAATCATCGATAAACGTTACTATATATCGATAACCACTTGGACTGACTGTCTCCATCGGACCACAGACATCCGTGTGCACTAAGTCCAGTATGCCTTTTGACGAACTTTCGGATATCTTTGGAAACGGCAACCTCGCAGATTTGGCGCAGGGACATAAGTCCCAGGACATAAGTCCCAATTTTTTTCTTTGGGACTTATGTCCCACCTAAGTGAGACATAACACCCAAATTGAGTTTGGGATTTAAGTCCCACCCAAGTGGGTCATAAGTCCCAGTTTTTTTTCCATGAAAGTGGGACATAAGACCCAAATAAAAAAAATATAGTTTGAATAAAAAAATAGTAAATAAGAAATCGTCACTGAATACAGCAGTATTAACTATGAAAATTTCACAAATTATCCATTTACAGAACAATGTCTGTGCAGCGAAGCGCACCGGATCCGCTAGTAATTGAAAAAAAATTCCCTTAGTTTCATCTAAAGGCTAACACGAACAAAATAAAACAAAAATTATCCAAATCCGTCCAGCCGTTTGTGAGTTATTACGTTACACACGAACAGGATTTCATTTTTTATATATAGATTTAAAAAAAATTGCAAGGTTAAACCACTTTATTCTGTATCTTCGAAACAAATGGTGGAGAAAAGAAAGTTAAAAGATTTTAGACAAGTATACAAATTTTGATATTACAAATATATATGCATGTATCAAACTTATTTTTTGAAAATATGAGAACAGAGACTTGCATATAAAATTTAAGTTTTAGAGACTTAATCAAATTAAAGCCCAAAAATCGCGCGATTTTTGGGCTTTAATTTGATTTAAGTCTCTAAAACTTAAATTTTATATGCAAGTCTCTGTTCTCATATTTTCAAAAAATAAGTTTGATACATGCATATATATTTGTAATATCAAAATTTGTATACTTGTCTAAAATCTTTTAACTTTGATTGATGTTATTGAATGGTTTGAATATATGCAGAATTTTTTCTCAAAATTTGAAGTACAGTGCCATCAATATCGAAAACAAAGGATGCTTTGGAAGATATTAAAAAACTGGTTTGAACAAGGTGCAGATTTTCCTAAGTATTTAAGTTAAAGGCACTGTAAAAAAACATCTTTCCTGGTATTGAAATATTCTAATTTTATCATTAAGCAATACATACATTTACATTATATGTGGGACATAACGCCCAACTTTTTTTTTTGGGCCTTATGACCCACT
This sequence comes from Sphaerophoria rueppellii, assembly GCA_920937365.1. Classification (NCBI taxonomy): domain Eukaryota; kingdom Metazoa; phylum Arthropoda; class Insecta; order Diptera; family Syrphidae; genus Sphaerophoria; species Sphaerophoria rueppellii. Next base: position 96,214,081 of record CAKKXW010000001.1, read on the forward strand.
TGGGTGGGACTTAAATCCCAAACTCAATTTTGGGTGTTATGTCCCACTTGGGTGGGACATAAGGCCCAAAAAAAAAGTTGGGCGTTATGTCCCTGGGACTTGCCATAATAATGCTCCGACCCGTAGAGTCTTTGAATCCAACTCGGAAGGCGGCGAAGAAGAGGAAAACGGCGACTTAGGAGACAGCTACGAAGGGACCCATCTGGCTGGAGACGCTTATTGGATGAGGACTTTGCCCGATCTAGACCGCAGCGCCACCTTCAGTAAGTAATAGTTTTCCGAACCCGTCAAATGACAATTGGCTGAATAAGTGACAGCCAATTGACAGATGTATATTCAGCAATGTGGCCGCTGTCAACTATCAGGTTATTCAAAAACTGATAGAAACTGCCCATTTTCCCCTCGTGCCTCTTCAACTTCTTCAGGATTCTGTTAAATTTTTGACTCTGCACTTATTCCGTACTGGTGTTCGGAAGTGTTATAGTTGCTGTTATTAACATAAAAACGTTGAACATGTGTCAAATCTGCTACTTGAAAGGTTAACAGTCTGTTACAAACCTAAGCGATTATTAAGAACACAACACAACTGAAAATTGCTGTGTGAACATAAACAAAAAACCATCGAACCACAAATTGGAAGATCGATTCGTTCAGTATGTGATGATACCAAACATAAAAAAGATTAGCATGAGCACGTTTTAACGGTGATAATTTGCTTACAATGTATATTCGCAGTTCTTTACCACGAAATCATGTCTAACCTTTTTGGTGTTCTAGCGTGGCACGACCACCGTCGCGTCACCACTGCCACATCTGAAGCTAACCAATGTGCAGGCTTATGGATGCTTTTAATAATTTCATTTTCGATGAATCTGCGTCAAGTTCAAAGCTATTTACACCACCGATTCAGTCTCGTCGTATCCTCGTCCGAAGTTGCTTGTTGCTAGCTACTGCAACAGCTGCAACATTGTTGCAATATTCCCAAACACCACCAATCAGACTTTTTTTTGTGATTTTTGAAAGGTGTGCACATTGAGTAGGATATAATTTATCTACACGCTCTTCGACCACGATTTTCCAATCACAATTTACCCATGCAGTGATTTGTTCCGAGAAATTTATTTGTACGTGAATCCTTACTCCTGCCTGCCTCTCCCGATCGTTCGACCGTTCGATGATGATCTTGAACTCGAGGAGATTCTTTCGATGGTTCTTTAATTTTGGATTTACTTAAAAAAAACCATATCGTCCAAGAAAGCCGCCTTCGTAACTGCTCCATTGATGGGTTGCGATTGATTCCACGTTCAAGGACTATGCGTTTCTCTATGGCTCGTTTGTTATCTTATTTTCTGGAGGGCGATGTTTCTTTTTTCGTTTGTTAGTTTCGTTGATTGGATCTTAATTTATGGCTCCTCAAAACACGGTTGCATGCATAAATTTCAATATTGCGATTCTTGGTGCATCAGTAGCTTCGATTTTCTAGCTTCCTGTTTGGGTGGTCTATGATAAGAGGAGTATTCTATGATTATAACCTGGTTATTAAGTGGAACCATTCAACTAAGTTGGGACGAAGTACAACAGGTTACCTGCTGTTTAAAGTGGGTGTTCCCGTGATTTGGCAGGAGGAGTGCACTCGTATAAGCTTTGTTGGATGTGGCCTACCGAATTCATAATGCTGTAGGCTTGAAGCTATGGACACGGCTTCCTGAAAAGATTGTTGGTTATGTTTAAAGATGAGTTCATCTCTCATATAGTACAACGAATATAAAGTTCATTAGCAAATCATACTGATTGAGTTTAAAGTTGTCCCTGAATGTCAGTGTTTTTATTATTTTTTAATGTTGCCCATACATAATGGCAAGGCTGAATTCGGCAACATAAGCCAAATATGCAGGGCGAAATGTTGTGGTACAAGCACCTGGTTCCCTCATCTCAACATCCATAAAGGTACATGGAGATCTCCTGATCAATCAACCGTCAGCCAGATTGATCACATTGCGATCGACGGAAGGCACTTGTCCAGCATTCTATTTGTTCGAACTTTCCGAGGAGCTAACATCGACTTGGACCACTACCTCGTCGTAGCCAAGGTAGTGGCTACGAATATCCCGACAACGGCCAAAACAAGGAAATGCTGCAAGAAAATTCGACGTCGGACGGCTACAATCGCAAGAGATCGCCAGATCATTCTCTGATCGAGTGTCAAGTAACCTCTTAAGGAGTCCTATGCCGCCAACATCAATAATCGAAGACAAGTGGCAACATTGCCAGAGAGCAGTTAGAGATGCCGCCTCTTATGTGCTGGGTTTCACACAGCCACCAAAACAAAACCCCTGGTTTGACGAAGAATGCAGGCAGGCCCATGCAGCCAAGCAGGAGGCATACAAAGCGGAGCTACATAGAAGGACAAGAGCTGCTCGTGAGCTCTACGAGCAAAAGAGGAACGCCGGCTTCTCAGGAGAAAAAAGAGAGAGCACGAAAAGCGTCAGATCGAGGATATTGAGAAAGCCAACAGCAGGAATGAAGTTCGGAGGTTACCGAAAGGTTAAACAGCTGGCCCAAGAGCATCGATCAAACGATGCCTGCAGAGGTAAACAAGGGAACATCATAGTAGAATCGCAGTCAATGCTGGGGATTTAGAAAGACCACTTCTGTAGATTATATAACGGTGACGACGATCAAAACACCGCCGCCAGACAGGAGCCTTTCATCGGACACGATGATAGCCAACAATTCCGTGAACCCGACCTACAAGAAGCGAAAATCGCAATATCACGGCTGAGCTGAAATCCAACAAAGCCGATGGAGCAGATGAACTAGCTGCTGAGTTGTTCAAAGCAGCAGGTGACGAGCTAGATAGGAGCATGCACCAAATCATCTGTAAGATATGGTCAGAGGAATGCATGTCCGATGAATGGAACCTCAGCATTATTTGCCCGATCCTGAAAAAGGGAGATCCTATAAACTGCGCCAACTATAGAGGAACAAGTCTACTAAACATCCCCTACAAGATCCTCTCTGCCGTAATATGCGAACGTCTGAAGCCTTATCCTTATCAATGTGGCTTCAGGCCAAGAAAGTCAACCATTGACCAAATTTTCACGTTGCGGCAGATCCTGGAAAAAACCTATGAACTCCAAATCGATATCCACCACCTTTGCATCGATTTTAAAGCCGCGTATGACAGCATCTACAGAGACGAACTGTACAAAGCTATGACAAGTTTTGGCATCCCTGCCAAGCTCGTTCGCTTGTGCAAAATGACGATGGAGAACTCACGCTGTTCCATCAAGGTTGGCAACGAGCTTACGGAATCTTTCGACGTCAAATAAGGATTCAGACAAGGCGATGCATTGTCATGCTATTTCTTTAACATCGTTCTTGAGAAGATAGTGCAACATTCCACCGTCAACAGTCAACACCAGTGCCTCTTGCAAAGTCCAAAGGGAAGAGAATAGCGTGATGGCAATGGCGCCTTTGTGAGAATTGAGAAGGAAGCGGCAAAAATGGGTTTTTGCTGTAAATGAAGGCAAAGTGATGTAAAAACTATCTTCGAGGAAGGACCTAGACTCCGCTATTAACACGAGCAATAACACCAGCACCGAGTACAGACGAAGAATAACTCTTGCTAATCGCTGTTTCTTTGGCAAAGACTTCTGTAGAATTGTAGAAGCAATTGAGTTGAAAAGCCCTCTCTCGAGCAACTAAGGTAAAACTGTATAGCACCCTCATCAACCCAGTTCTGCTGTATGGTGCAGAAGCATGGACAAAATCGGAGTAATGTGCCTTAGGCTGTTTTGAGAGGAAAGTTCTTCGGGTCATCTTTGGTCCCGTTTGCATTGAAGGGGAATGGCGAAGAAGATACAACAGCGAACTTTACGGGTTGTACAACGACATGGACCTAGCCAGAAAGGACAAGGTCCAGAGACTCAGATGGCTCGGTCATTTAGAGCGGATAGACACCAATGCTTCTGCCCAGAAAGCCTTCGACACTATTTCCGAGGGACGTAGAAGAAAAGGAAGACTACGACTCAGGTGGCGCACACAAGTAGAAGAGGACCTCAATCAACTTGGCGTGCAAAACTGGAAACATCTAGCTAGGGACCGAGCAGGCTGGCGGACACTGTTGATTGAGGCCCAATCTACAGCGGACTATACCACTACTATACGTAATGGCGCTTCTTAACAAAATTCGATGAAAGTAGATCCTCAATATGTACTTCCTTATGCAAAAAAACAAAAACCCTAAAGTACTTCCATTCATGACTTTTGCCTTTCCATTGAATCCCCAAAAGTGTACGTACTTCAAATAAAATGTTTAAATTATTCAATAACATCCTTTCTATTCAAATCCTCAAAACAGAGACTCTCAAGTCCGAAGTCAATAACCTTAACAAATAAACAAATCCATTTTGTTCAGGGTTACGTACACACACATACAAATACAAAAGTCCTAAAAACATGAACTTGAGTACAATCAAACTTGCATGCATATTTGAAAAGGGCTCCAAGAGTACTCCTGATGCTTTGTATCCTGATCCTGAATAAATGATGCTCATTCGCATTCAAATACCTACGCAATGTAATATTACAAATCCCCTCCTTAAATGCCCGGCTCCTTTCCTTTACATAATTAATCGCTCGAGCTCGAGCCATCATCATCTCGTTTTACTTAAATTGAACAAAAAAGAAGTAAAACAACAAAAAATCAATTCCAAACGGGACAAACACGAAATCAAAAAAAGAAAAATGTAAAAATTCTTCTTAATCTTTTAGACTTAATCATTTTTTGTATACGAAGGCAATTATACCCGTACATACACATTGAAAATGTGGCGTGTCTACAACAGAGTCCCTTTTTGACATTCAAAGAGTTTTATAGATATGCCAGTAGGTATGTATTTTAACACATCAAAGGAAAGTGAATGTTTTCGACATCTCTTGTATCTGAAAAAAAGTATAAAAGTCTACAAGGACTGTCAACGATGGCAGAGCAAATTACCCTATTCATGAAAAAAAGAAGCCCAAGCCCAACATCAGTAGCACATGAAATTAGAAAAAAAAATCTATATCATCGCGAATCCGATATGAGAATTCCTCGAACAGAGAAATGTCCCTTCGGGGCATTGTTTTATTACAAAAGCTATAATATACATATAGAATGTAAGAAACCACTAATACAATCGTGTCTTCAATGACAGAGCACAGTAGATGAGATCGTCATCGGTCGGTGGGTTGTGGTAGTTGAACGCATTTAACAAGCATCAGATGTAGGAACTGTTTGCCATATTGGCTTACACTCGAACTCGGTTAAAGGCATACTTTTTCGTACTTACTTACGCGACTTACAAGAAAGTCCTTTGAACATTTTCTGCTTTTCAGTATTTTTAGGGCTTTTTTATGCGATTCCTAGGTTGAGTACATTTGGTGGTTTTTTTTGTCTCATTTTGCTCTGTCGATGGTCCCTCGGTTGGTTGTTCTTGAAGCTGAAAGACAATGGTTTTATTTACACAGAAAAAAGCAATAAAAAGACAAGTACCTTACAATTTACACAAGAGCATATAAAAAAAACTAATTTAGGGAAGAGCATCTTTTACTGTCATTTTTGCGAGGTAAACGATACTGGCCTTTGTTGTTTTTTTTTTTTTTTGTGAATTTTGTATGAGATTTTAAGAAGCAAAGACATTTCATAATTTTACAGTTTTTCGTATTCTATTTCTGGACAAGATTGTCTCAAGAACGATTGAGAGATCTTAAAGACTTTTCTTCACATAATTTTTGGCAAGTTTTCACGGTTACAGTTAGTTATAAAGGGTTTTCCAATAAGAGGTGTTTTTTTTATAATTAGCACACACTCAAGGGGTTTCTTATGCCCTTATTATGCCAGAGGCACAGTGAGTGCTTTAAGAAAGAGGAAAGGGGTTGCAATGATTTGGAAAGACAGAGTGTGGAAGGGAGTTCCACATTCACGTAGTACGGCTAAAGAACGATTCTCTATACTTGAGGGTACGACCGAAGTTGGGCGCAAGGGTGAACTGATGGGCATTCCTGGAGGCGCGGGTATTACGGTTGAATATCTTTAGGGGAGGAATGCAACTGGCTATTTCACTAGAGCAAATACCGTTAATGTAACGGTAGAATAGGATGAGGCATGAGTCATTACGATTACGGCGATGTTCGAGAGATGTAAATGACTCAACGATGGTAAGATCACCAATCATCTTGAATGCTCTTTTTGGGATACAGTCCAGGAGACTTAAGTATGTCACTAAAGCACCAGCCCTGACATGAGAGTTATACCCAAGCTTGGACGTATGTAGGTGTTGTAGATGATAGACAGATCAGACGGGGAGAAAAATTTCTTGCACCGTCTTAAGAAACCTAAACATCTTGCAGCATTTTTGGCGACATCGCATATGTGCTCGCTCCACAAGAGGTTGTCTGTGCTGCACATACCGAGAATCTCGAGATGTTGGGTCTCATTGATGCAAGTGCCACTCATGCACAGTGGCAAGGGGGTATGTGTCGCTTTGACGATACCAGACAGCATTAAACTCAACGCGGTTATTAATTCCCCAATGTACAATGCTGTTTAGGTCAGAGTTTAATGAGCTTATCATATTTTGCCGTTGCAGTTCCACATCCGAAGAGCAGGGGTATGAGTCTGGAAACGAATAAGAAAAGCTAAGGGTACTATCGTCAGCGAAACAATTAATTATATTAGAAGTTACAGACAAGAGATCATTGATGAAAATAAGGAAGAGGATCGGAAACAAGACGGAGCCCTGGGGCACACCAGCATTTATATTGTGGATTTCGGACTTGAATCCGTCCAATACAACTCGTATTGAACGGTTCGAAAGACAGTTTCTAATCCAACGAAGAAGGGACTCATCGATACCGAATGCACGCATTTTTGATAAAAGAGCAAGATGCCACACTTTATCAAATGCCTTTGAAATATCAAGTGCAACAATCTTACTTTCTCCAAAACGATGTAAAGATTTGTTCCACTGTTCGGTGAGATAGACCATCAGATCACAAGTGGACCTGTTGCTGTCATTAAAAAGCTTTCGGTCTTCGAGTTATTTCTTGAGCTGATAGTTTATCAGCGTTTCTATGACCTTAGAAAGAAGGGACGGAGGTGCAATCGGACGATAATTGGAGGGAGAAGAAGATTCGCCTCTTTTTGGAATAGACTGGACAAATTCTGTTTTCCAACTGCTCGGAACGAGCCCAGAAGAAAGAGCGTGGAAGAACACCTCTTCAGAACAATAGCGGGGATGCCATCCGGACCAGCGGATTTATGTATGTTGGGATCCTTTAAGTATCGCGCCACAGCACGAGTGCGGAAGAAGATTTGTCCCATGGAATCATTGACGCGCTCAAGAACAGGCGGAGTCATGACAATCTCTGGCAGCGAAGAGTTGGCGGCGAACTGCCTAGCAAAAAGGTTAGCTTTCGCAAGCGAGCTAACAACTGGAGTGTCATTGTCAACGAGCGTAGGGACCGAGGAAGAAGAAGAATTCTTCATATTTTTTTACAAATGACCAAAAATTCTTACTGCCTTTGGGACATTGTAGTATTTTTTGCCTTAATTTTTGGTCATGTAAAAATTTGGTCCGACGAATATGAGCATTGGAGGCCTTCCTGGCTTATTTAAACTTGTTCCGGTTTTCCTCAGTTGGGTTGGCTCTAAAACACCGGAACTTTACTTCTTTTTCCCTGATAACCTCTTTACAGCTTGAATCAAACCATGACTTTTCCTTGGGTTTGATGCTTTTAACCCTATTCGGGATAAAAGTTAAGTGTTATTTTGAAGAGCTCTCTATTTCGGTAGTCATCACTTTTGAAGCTGTTATTTTTTGACATTTGACAAGTAGAAACTACGCCATTAAAAAAAAATGGAACGATACACGCTACAACAATGCATTGAAACTATTAAAATTCACTTCAAAAATGGTGAAAATTTGGCAGAAACGGTTCGTAAAACTAAAACATTTTTGGGTCATCGTGTCGGACCGCAATACAGAAATTGGTGGAAAAATTCGAGCTGTTGGGACAAGTTAGTGATATGAAGAATAAAACCCGTGCACGTCGCTCAAGAACAACTGAAAATATTGCTGTTGTAGCCCAAAGTGTTGAAGAAATCCCAGGTTTGTCCATTCCTCGTCGTTCTTTGGAATTAGACAGACCCTTGTGGTACTCTGATGTTGGACATTCATGTCTCACTGAATCTAAGCAGAAAAGAACAGACCTAACAGAGAATTAATGTAAATGAGAAACGAAATCGGTTCCCAAACAGACCCTTGTATTACCCCGTTGTTTTACTGAGCCAATCTTCAATTTTGAACCTTTGCGATCGGCTCATTCATGAACATATCCTTTGACACCAATTGAATACATTTGAGGAGAGTGACAAATGCAACAAATATTCCAGCACGACATTTTCTCAAACCAAAGCATCCCTCGACCTCCTTTTTTCCGCCAGGCGCTCTCTTAGGTTAGAGTGGATCCCTTGATGTTGTTGACTCACTCAATTGACCTCATAGGTCCATTGTGATACTTCGCGCTCTTACCTCTTGGTCTTCTAGAGCTTTAACTATTATGTGAAGTGCCTTCATTCACCTTGCTCTTGTACCTGCTGATTTACCAGAGTTTCGAACTGCTTTTTGAGTGTTAGTATTATAAGGCCCCGAAAACTGCCTTCTGAAAACCGAACTTAGTTCTAGGCACCCAAGACGAAACTGAATATTCCGATTATTGAATCATAATCGCCAGCTGTACTTTCGATTTCCCGTTTAACCCGAGGACTGGTCCGTTGATCCAGAAGTAAGCCGATTGGGGATCTGGAAAAAGACAACCCAGACCAAGACCCAGTACGGGTCCTGGTTTGCAGATCTGCTAAGTTGAGTTGGATATTTTAGCGGCAATCATCTTCATTGTAGCCGTAGTGAATTAGTATTTTGCACTAATGTCAAACAAACGTCTTTTCGCAGATTACAGATTACTCAACAGCGATTTTCAAAAGAACTTAATTTGCGTTTTTCTTATAAAAATGCTGTCGATAGCATTTGTTTGCTTGCAGCAACACTCAGAGAGCCGTTCTGGCGAAACGAAGCGCTTCTGCAAAGTTTTGAAAATAGGTTTCATGAGTGGCGTTCATCTAAAGCGTGCATAAGTTAGTCCAACTAAATTGTAGTTGGGCCTTAATGCTTCCAGCTTAAATTGCAGCAAATAATCCGAGTAACTTGTGTTGTCGCTCTTTTAACCCCTTAATTGCTGTCCACAACTTCCCAACTTCTTTTTAATTGAGATCGTTCATTTTGGTAAAATTCAGGAAACGCCGCAATCGTTATTATTTCACATTTGAATTTACTTTGTGAGCACCTTGCCGTAGTTCGAAACAACTGGAGCAGAAAAGCTTTTGAAAAAAAAACTCATATTTTTCTGTTTGTCACTTTTCATTCCTATTTATAACTTCCTTCGTTCCATTGATTGCACCAATTTGTGAATAAAAACACCTTTCAACGATTCCATACTAACTCTTTCATACCTTTGTGTGTATTTTGTTGGAAAGGCATGAAAAATGGTTAAAAACTCCTTTTTTCTTAATTTAACTTCAACAAGTCGTCCAATATTTCAATGGAAGGATTTACATAACCCGACATAAAAAAAATAAAAGCATCTTTATCCCTTTTTTAATGGCTATATTGACACGTTTTTTCTTGTTATTTTACACGTTTACACGTAAATTCTGCCGCACGTTTTATTTCCATTTTTTTTTTCATCACATAAACCTTTCATAACCAAAAAATAAGAAAAAAAAAAGAAGGAATAACATTCCTACTGTTCCTTAATTTCTTTCCTTTACAAATTTAAAGTTTTTCCTTGGGTTGGCTGTTTGTCTGTGTGGGTGAATGTCTCGTTTTACTTGTAAACATCAGGATTCTGGAAACTGTATTACCAGAACGACGAAGACGACGACGACAACAACAATCCTGGTGTCAAGTGCAACTTTAACGGAAAAAAAGGGGTTTCCTATTGCGGCAGCAGTTTGGCGGCTTCTTCTCTTCTCATTCTTTTGTGTTGTTCTTGTTCTTGTTAAGAAAGTTTATTTCAACGAAAGGTGAAAATATTTTATTTCGCTGTAAAATATTTTTATGAGTATGGTTTCTGCTTCTGCAAGTAAAGTTTGGGCTTGTTTAAGAGAGGTGGCGTGTCGGTTGGAGGGGATTTGAAATTCAAGTGCATCCTTAAATGTAGGACGTGAAATAGGAAAACATGAAAAATTGCCAAGTGGAACTTAGAAAATGTGAGAAAAGTTAGGTGCTTTAAGGATTCTGGTGGCTGGTTCTTTTGGTGAATTATAGACTGCTGCCGTTCGTTGGGTTGAACTTTTTTTAGCAACAAAAAGGGTTTGTTTTTACTTTAATTTAATGAGGAAATGAAATTTTTATTTTTTCCGGGCCATAACAAAGAGAAAATGGAATAATGCGAAATATGGGGCTGTTTGGTTTCTGGGAGTTATAAATTCTAGGGTTTTATAACTCTTATTTAAGACTTAATAGCTTGAAATTTAATCAGAAGTAAAAGAAGTCAGTTCGATAGTTGGGCTGAAGCCAGAACATTCATTTTATATTAAACCTAAATAAAGCCCATAAAGGCTTACATTTGATTGGTACTGTTCAAGGAACGACCCCGAGGAAGAACCCGTGATATCATGATGATCTACCGAAGTTTCCTTAAAGGGTCAAAGTAATTTGCTTCTGGTTCCAGAACAGAGGCATAGGCTCTTCGAAACAGTGAAAAAATCCTAGACCCCGAAGCACAGGGAATTGTAGATGTATTCAGCAGCAACTGAAGGCGCATAGAGAAAGGAGACCAGTCAATAAAGATCCAGTCCCAGCCCCCAGCACAGAAGAGGTAGAAAGAGGCGTTCTAAAAATAAGGAATAACAAGTCCGCCGCGCCGGTTGCATGGCATACCGGTGGAACTCTTTAAATATGCATTAGGTGTTTTGATAAACATCTTGAATGCATGCACGAACAGATTGCATGCCCACTCACTGCTCCATAAGCTATCCATCTACACAAAAGGCGATCCCTTGTCATGCAAAAACTACCGAGGCATATCCTGGTATCGGCCTCACAGCTTTCTTGGATCGACCGATGGTGTCTATGTCATCTGCATTGCTTAAGAGCTGTGTGAATTTGTTGGTGTTGGCTGATCATGTTTAAAACAACTCGGATGAGCTAATACCCATTTGTACACTGCACTGCGTATTGATAAGCGTCATGCGTCAGACATCGCCATCATAAGTTCTTGGTGGTGGATGCTATCATAAGCAGCTTTGAAGTCGATGAAAAGATGGTGGATTTCGACTTGAAATTCGTTGGTCGTTTCCACACGTCCCGATTATTGTGTTGCAGAACGGTTTAAGACGCTCACACAGTACGTTGCAAAAGATTTTGTATTCAACATTAAGCAGGGATATGCCTCGATAGTTTTTGCATGACATGGGATCGCCTTTCGTGTAGGCCATCCGATCCGGCGGATTTGTTATGTTTTAGCTTTTGGATGGTTCTTTCTACCTCTTCCGTGCTGGGACTTTGTCTTCATTGTGTAGTCTTGCTTCTCTTTCGTCATTGGATCGCTCACCATTATGTGCATTCAGCAGCTGCTGGAAAACATCTACAATTCCCTGTGCTTCGGTGACTAGGTTCTCTTCACTGCTTCGAAGAGCCTGTTGTCCGGTTCTGAAACCAGAAGCTAATTGCTACGATCCTTTTAAGAAACGCCGGGTGTTGTTCTTAGCCCGAGACTCTTCTTGATCTTTCAGATGAGAAACTGCGGATGCTCTTTTCTTCCGTTGCACGATCTTTTTCTCATTTCTTCCTTTTGTTCGATACTCTTCTCTTGCTGTTCTTTCCGTTGCAGCATCTGCAAACGTGCATTTTCCGTCTCTCGTCTCTCTCACCTATGGTGGTCTCGGCTTCAGTTCTTATTATTTCGCAATATTGGTTCCACAAGGTGTTGGCATCTGTGGTTTTTGGAGGTCGGCGAAAAGTCGCTCACAGGTGCTCACTGTAGTCTCTGGCATTATCGGGAGTGCTATAATAGGCAACCGATGTTGAACTTCTTTCTATGGGCTGCACGTGTTTTTTTTGTCGTTTGATAGTCGAGCCCTTAACTTAGTGGTCAGAGTCGACATTTGCTCATGTGAAAGTGCGCATGTTCATGATGTTTGATGTGTGCTTTGCCGGTTAGCACATGGTCGATTTGGTTGGTGGTTCAACCATCCGGATAACGCCAGGTTGCTGTGTAGATCTTACGTCTTGGGAACCTAGTGCTACTTATAACCGTATAACGAGCTGCAGCAAAGTCGATTAGTCGGAAACTGTTGTCTGTTGTAACTTCGTGGAGGCTATGCTTTCCAACTAATCCACCAAAGATGTCTTACCTCCCGATTTTTACATTGAAATCTCCGAGTACAATTTTGACGTCGTACTCTGGACAGGCTTTATAAGCTCTATCCAGGAGGTTGTAAGAATCCTCCTTGCTAGGAGGGGGCGTGTGCACATATTATACTGATTTTTGTAGTGTGGCCTTGATGCGGATTACATCCAGGCGATCACTTATTGCCTTGAAATCCATGACTTTCGATCCAAGCCGATTTCCCACGACGAATCCGCATCCAAATACGTGCATTCTTTGATGACAGCTGTAATAAATGTCGCAATTATTTCTTTTTCATTGTCCCTGATCCTATCCATCGTATTTCCTGGTTGGCAGTTATGTCTGCCTTAGCTGGAGTACAATTCCCATCTTTGGGCTGGTGCTCCAGCTACATACTTAAGCCTCTTGGATAGTATACAAAAAAGAGCTGTAAGAATGATTGGTGACAGAGACATCACTAACTCATTCACCTCATTGGAACACCGTCGTAACGTTTCGTGTCTCTCTTTGTTTTACCGTTACTTCTACGGTAATTGCTCTAGTGAAATAGCCAGTTGCATTCCACCCCTTAAACAATGCAACCGTAATACCTGCGCTTCCAGTAATGCCCATCATTTTACCCTCGAGCCCAATTTCGGTCATACGCTCAAGCATAGAGAATCGTTTTTATCCGTACTACGCGAATGTGGAACTCTCTTTCACACTCTATCTTTCCCGATCATTGCAGTTTTCAGGAATTTAAGACCAATGTACACCGGCACCTCCTCTCCAATCCCTTCCCTCTTTCCTAAAGCACTCACTGTGTCTTTGGCTTATTAAGGGTATAAAGAAACCCCTTGAGTGTGTGTTTATTATAAAAAAAAAAAATATTACGTGAGGACAGATTCAAGTTTTTGAGTTGCATTCTTACATTCCAGGCACAAACTCTCAATGCATAGTCCGTTGTTGTTCCGGGTCAGGAAGAGGGGGGTCATAATCCAAGGCTACTATCTCTTTCATTCATCATAACGTCAGAGTTTTTTACTGTGTCAGTCCCTCGCACAAATCTCCAAATTTGTAGGGTTAAGTGCTTCTCTTTCTCCGTTTTGCACTCGGGCTTACAAGTTTTGCAAGTTATGTCTAGTTACATAACCAGTACCCGGTGGTTACCACTTGGAAGTACAGTAAGCACTTGGTATGTAGGAAAAGATACAGCATACGCCTCCAGATCTTACAACACCCAACCACCAAAACAAAACAATGTACATGCTATCAACAAACAAATGAACATCTGTCCACTTCTAGGACAAAACGTCACAATTTCAAGATAGTTAAGGAGTTCACCTACCTTGGAACAAACATCAATCCCACAAACGACAGCTTAGTGGAGAATTACCCTATCGAACCGCTATTACTTCGCTTTGGCCTAAAAATTGGGCTTAAAACTCCTCACTCGAAAGACAAAGTGCCTACTATACAAAACTTTGATTTTACCAATCCTTCTTTACGGCGCCGAGTGCTGGACGATAAGTTAAAACGGGGAAATGATATTGGGCCTTTTCGATGGAAAAATTCTTCGACGGATTTTCGGTCCCGTATGCGACGATGGTGAAAGGAGAAGAAGGTTCAACCGCAGACTATACGAGCTGTATAAGGATGTGGTTGTAGTCCAGAAAAACAAAAAAAAGACGACTACATTGGCTCGGCCACATCGAAGAAAGTCTTCTCTGCGCAGGCCCCAGGTTCGATACGACCAGGAAGGCCGAACTTCCGGTACAAGGACCAAATGACTGCGGATGCCAGAGCGCTTGGTTTTGGTGACTGGAGAGTGCATGATTCAAAATTGTTCAAACAAATTTATGGGAAAGTAAAATGAACTCCTGGTTCACAATTTTTATATGTTTAAGCTCTGAGTTGACCATTTTTCTGCATTAAGAAAAGATTAATAAAATATTTATTTAACTACTTAAAAGAAGAATATTTTACCCTTCTGCTGTTATAATAAAGGGTTTTATCTGTCGCTAAAAATACTAAAAAGTGAAACGAAATAAATGATTTTTCTTTGATGAAAAACGCACTGAAAAAGTTACAGTCAATAAAATCGACTAACTTAATAACAAACAATAAAATAAAACAGTTTCCTGTCGATATAAAAAACAAGTTAATAAAAAAAGTTTATATGAATGTAATTCACTTCGATATGGGTTAATTTTTTATTGCTCTTATTTTACTGCTTGAAGTCAAATAGTCACCAACCGTTTACGAGGCAACACCCATTCTGAAATTATTCATTTATGGTTTTTTGCTTACCATAACCTCAAAAGCACGAAAACATGTTGCTTGAAAAGCATGTAGGTAAACGCATATAAACAATTACAAAAAATTAAATCCCCTTTAAAAGAATGTTACTTTAACGATTTGAAAATTATTAAAATTAAAACAAACCCTTTCAAGTTTTCTGCATTTAAATTGACAACAGTTTCTTATCTTTACTCCATCGAGAGTCATTAAAATTTTCCCATCAACCAAATGTGCCTTCCATGTTTATCATAAAATTCCGTTGAACTATCCAAATGCTCTCCGCACCGGATCAACCATTAGCACGTCCCTATACTAACTTTGGTTGGCATTAAAGCTGCTTTTTTCCTAATCAAATTACCCCTGAACCAAATTGACCACGATCGTTGCCTAATTGAATTGAAAACGTTTAAGTGCTTCCAAGCTAATCCTTTATCATTTGCTACGCTTGCTCAACAATCAACTCATACGACACACTCAAACACCGCATCCACTACCGACCGACCGACCGCCTGCCACCTCTTTGAGTGCAAATCATAAAAATTCAAAAGTTATGTTGCCAATAAATTCGCTGACTTAAGTGGAGGAAGAGTGCTCGACACGCTCGGTGTCACCCGAGTTCCATATCCAAGATTGTTCCATGATTTTACGACCATGTTGGCAAGGATCTCTCAAAACCTTTATTGATTTCGATAAGTGTTTGCCAGCATGTGTGACTGTGTGTGGTCCGCCCATCACATCCAACCTGATGCTAGTTTACCTATTTGAACCAGCTTAAGCTAAAGGTGATTGCAGATTGTGAATTGAGAATCGAAATCGGAATCAAAATCAAAATAGTTATTGTTAGTTAATAGCAGGCTTAATGGCAATTTACTATCGTTTTAAGTGCTCCTCGTCTGCGTGGTTGACGATATAGGTGGTGATGATTTTCAACTTGGCTGAGGATGGGGAGTGGTTCTTTGAGAGTTTAAGTGCCGAAGCTCTTTTATAATAACTGATTCCAGCTGCGGTGCGGTGCTGTGGCTCCTTCGAACAACGGTTAGTGTGAATTTATTCGAATGTTTGCCAGTATCGCACACCGAACATAGCATACGGTGCTTATATAGGTATTTGGTTGCGTATCGGGTTTTATGAGCGTCAAGAGTGTGGTGATATTAAAAATGTGGTTTATTGGAAGTGGCAGTTGTATTTGGAGCTAAAAAGGGATCATTTTGTTGGTTTGTCGATGTTGTAAATTCCTGTGCAGTCGACAGTTGTCATAAGGTGCGTAGTTTTATTGGTTGAGTGTTGGGAGTTAGAGCGTTTTGATTAATCGAATGCAAATTATTTGGCTTTTATTGGAAAATAAAAGCTGGAATGTTTATTTTGCTTATTGCGAAATTTTCAAGTGCGACACAGACGCAATGGTGTCATGAGAAGTCTTACATATAAATTGGTATATTATTATTGTCATTTTATGTAGTAACGGTCCTAAAATTGGGGACTTAAAGCGTTTAAATGACAGTTTTATGCTGGGTTACTGTGGCGTATACGTACTATTTAAGGTTAGGCAGTTTGTTTTTGAAGAAAAAAAGTGTTTGCTAAATGAAAATCTGATTAACAGTCCACTAATGCAACTGTGGAACTAGTGAACGTCAGGATAGAAAATAAAACATTTTTGAAACCTCACGCTGCACAATGGGCAAAAATCTTGTGGTTTTAGGGTAACCTCAAATGACGAAAAGGGAACTGGTAAAACAATAGTAATAAAGTGACATAACAACTCCGAAGAACCAAAACCTTAAAGGCTTGCATTCTTCAACAAATCCTTCAGAGGTATGAGGGGACCTGGTTAGGTTAGGTTGGAGTGGCTGTCTAGATGTTACTGACTCACTTAGACCTCAAGGGTCCATTGTGATACCACTAAAGAAATTACTCATGGGAGAGTAATGAACTTAAACAAAGTTCCGATCGTTTCCAGTTAACTGGTATTATCGAAGAAGGGATTACCGAGATAGTTATGCCTTCTATTGGAGAGCGCCGGACATGTACACAGAAGGTGTTTGACTGTTTCCTCTTCCTCTTCGTCAATGCAGCTTCTACAGAAGTCGTTTGCGTAGACCCCTAGCCTCAAAGCATGTCTACCTATGAGGCAGTGTCCTGTTATGATTCCAATTTTAGAGCTTATATTTTGTCTGCTCAGGGAAATCAAGCCTTTTGACCGTTTCAGGTCTATGCTTGGCCATATTTGTTTGGTTGCTAGGCAGGTGGTACCCTGTGATCATCTAGCATTTGTTGATTCTAGATCATATTGTTTGAGAAGATATTTGCGTGTAGCAAGTGGTAGGCAGAAGTGTTCTGTTTTTGGTGAGCTCATCGGCCTTGCAATTTCCCGGCATGCCTCTGTGGCCCGGCACTCAAATGAGGTGAATGTTAAACTGTTCCGACATCTCATTCAGAGATGATCGACAGTCGCGGACTATTTGAGAGTTTGTGGAAACAGACGCGAGATATTTGAGAGCGGCTTGGCTGTCCGAGAAGATACGTATATTCTTGCAAGATATAAAGCCAGGATAGTGCCTCTTAACACGCCATTACTTTTCCCTGGAACACAATACATTGATTGAGAAGTCTATACGACAAACTGAGATTCAGTTGTTTCGAATAGATACCACTTTCAACTCCGTACTTGGTCTTTGAACCGATGCAGATGCTTGATTATTACCGTCTGAAAGCAGACTTACTTACTTACTCACTGCTACAGTCCGTTGTGGACTTGGTCTTCACTCAACAGCCTCCACCAGCCAGCTCGGTTTCTAGCTAGCTGTCTCCAGTTTTGCACTCCAAGTTGATTGAGCTCCTCTTCCACTTGAGTGCGCCATCTGAGTCGCGGTCTTTCTCTCCTCCTACGTCTCTCGGGAATAGTGTCGAAGGCTTTCCGGGCTGGAGTATTGGTGTCCATCACCTCTAAATGACCGAGCCACCTGAGTCTCTGGACCTTGACCCTTCTGGCTAGGTCCATGTCGTTGTACAACCCGTAAATTTTGCTTTTATATCTTCTTCGCCATTCCCTTTCAATGCACAAGGGGCCAAAGATGACCCGAAGAACTTTCCTCTCGAAATAGCCTAAGGCACATTCATCCAATTTTGTCAACCTCCATGCTTCTGCGCCATACAGCAGGACTGTGTGTTGTTGAACGCAGACGCCACTGTTAATTACATTCTGAAAGCAGACGCCACTGGTTATTGCAGTCTGAAATCAGACGCCACTGGTAATTACAGTCTGAAAGCAGACGCCACTCGTTATTACAATCTGAGCATGCAGATGCCACTTGATTATTACAGTCTGCAAGCAGATGCCACTGATAACTACAGTCTAAGCAGACGCCGCTGGTTATTACAGTCTGAGCAAGCAGATGCCACTTGTTTAAGACCCAGTGAATGAATTTCACAGTCTGTTATAACTTACGAGAGGACCTTCCTAGTACAACTAACCTGGTACTAAACCGTTGGAATGTTGTTCTCTATTTTAATTAAAATTCCACCTCTATTAGTCAATTTCGTGCCAACACATGAATGTGAATTATACTTGGCAAACTAAATCATTCCATTCATTTTGTATCACTCTGATAAACAGCCTATTCAGCTTTTAATTGTAAGAATAGACTGAATGTACCTTGTTTTGGTTGTGTGTCTGCAGCTGTTATGGGTTGTCTGTACGCTGATGCTGGTTGTCGTCAATCGCCGATGGTGGAGTTGTATATTTATTATTTGTAATGAATGTTTCATTACAACTTACAAAACTGACTTGTCACATTAGCAAGTACCTGCACTGAATGAATGAAGTTTTTGTTTTTGTTCGACCACACCGCGGATCATATTCAGCTAATTGAAAGGCTACTTTTGAACAGTACCTAAAAAGCAAAAGGAGATAATGAGCGCCTGATGTACAAGATATGGCGCGCTCAATAAAAAACAGCTGAGCATTGTATTTCTGGTCTTAAAAAACAGAGACTGCACCTACTACAAACTACTAAAAATCGGACACGAGGTCTTGCCGGCATACAGCTTGAAAGTTTGAAGCTGCTTACAAATAACATATGATAGGTTTTTATCAGCGTAGATGATTCTACAGGAACATTTTTCACTTGATTTTTTGTACAGTCCAACTAAATGGATAAATGAGACTGTAAGGCCTTGGCCACGTAGTAAGCGGCTGAGTGGCAGCTCTAAGCGACGTATGGCCAGGCACTGAGCGACTGCTTTTGAGCGATTAGTAGTTAAAATGCCGTTGTCAAGAACAGTTCGCCGTATTTTACTGTCGGAAAATCGTTTGTATGTGTACAAATTACTTAAACGTATACAAAAAAGAAGACGATTTGGTGTTCATCCGATTAACCAATCAAGATCGGAGTTTGGAGAATTTAATCATTTATTTTTGAATCTACGAAAATTTCCAGATAGATTCTGGCAATATCTACGTATGTCTATCGAATCTTTTGATTTGCTGCTTGAAAAAGTGCGTCCTAGATTGATAAAACAAGGAATTGCTATTTCTCCAGAGCAGAGAACATTACTAAAAATTAAAACATGTTTGGTTGCTGCGCGGCGCCCGCCGCTTAGCCGCTCAGAATTTTGTTTTGCCACTCACCCATTGTGTGGCCGCTTCTATGTGATTTCATATGTATTATATTTTTTTTCCGCTCAGCCGCTTACTGCTTGGCCGAGGCCTAAGTGTTGTATGTACAACTATACCAACCTAGCCAGTCCCGCCTCTGAAAGCCAATGTTGAAATCAATCGAAGAATTTTCTTGCTAATCGCTACCTTCCTCTTCAAAATATACAAAATTCTCATTACCCCAAACAAACTTGCATCACCAGAAATAAACCCTTAGGATAGGGATGACCGTGTCGAGGAAATTCTCTGAAAATCATTTCTTTTTTAGCAATAACTCCGCTCCCTGAATTATTAGACTAAAACTTAAGATTTGTCTTCATTTGAAAATCAATTAAGAAACTAAAAAAAAAAGTAAAAAAAAACCTTCATCGTCTTTTAATTTGGCTAATCTGTGGACAATGTGAAAAATAAAAAATTCATGAAACCTTATAATCCGAATCAGTCCAGCCATAGAAGAAACTTACTTTCAATTCGCTGAGACTGCATTCGAGAGAAGTAAGTGTTTCTACTCTTTTTGAGGGATTGGAAGATGGGATAGGAATTAGTCAGATTATGACAAGGGTGTATATTTTGCTATCAAAAAAAAAAACACCTTTAGAAGAACCAGCTTTTGTTTTAATCTTCCATTGAGATGTATACGTTGACTGGTCGAAGGAAGAACATCTGCTAAATTTTTTATTCTCCAATCTTCGCTTGTGGCCTGTCGGTTTTTTCGTTTTTTTTTTAAACATTTTTGTCCGTCTTTGTCTTCGTCTTCATTATCATTATTTTGTTTTTACCTTTTTTCGTGTCTTAGGAATTTTTGATCTTAGAACAGAAAAAAACAGAAATGAGAAAATATAAAAATCCTGAATAGCGTCTGGGTGGGAGCTATGAATTTGGATGAAGTTATCTTAATTGCGATCTGTTTGCTTGATGCACGGTTGAATCGTTTATGAGTCGATGTTTTATAACTCGCGCTATTTGCAGATTAGATTGCTTCTCTGAAGGTCTGCGGAACAGATCCAGATCAAATGGAGGCAGCGCTTGAAGCGTAAAGTGTGGAGAATCAGGAATTGGTGCTTCTTTTTGTCTTGACGATGGCTTCTCTGTTTAATTGACCTAAATTGCAAATCGGTAACTTCTCCTTAGCTCCACAGAAAACGAAGAACAATATTTTTCACGAAATTGGAATGTGTGCAGAGTCAACATACAGTTTAAGGATTTCTTTAAAGCTAAAACTATCATCCTCCCACTAAAAAGAAATCAAAATATCTACAGTTGATCTCAAAAGTTTGGCAACACCCTGTTTGAATGGTTTAAAAATTACTTTGCACTGGAATTACTAATTTTTTCTTATAAGAGTTTTTGTTGTTTAGTGATTTTTCTTAACACTGAACGAAAAATTTTCACTACCACTGTTTATGACATCATGAAGATCAAGATCACCCTCACACAAGGTTTCCGTCATCCGCCATCACTTCTTATTGAACCTCTCTTCCATTCCACATCTCACATTTAAATCCCACCTTCATAACCCACCAGCAATCTCCATCTCCGTCATCGTTCCGGCTCACAAGCCGGCCGACATGCATGAAAACGTGATGGTATTTCGAATTCGCTAGCCGTCAGTTTCAGTTTGATCGAACACATCACAGGTAGACGGTTCGAAATAGAAAGACGCTTGCTACCAATAATTATTTTGTCCGTCTGTCCGTCGCGCGTCGTGTCGCGGTCGGTAGATTTGGATTTTGTTGTTGCTGGTATTTGAGTGCAATATGTTGTTGTAGGTTGTGGCTAAACTATGACATCAAACCAACATTTTAAATGTATTGCAAAAGACTTGCAACACAGAAAGCAGGAGGCGTGAGTTGTGAAGGGCAATTTAGTGATCTCTCACGTATTACATAAGGGTATGCATACGTCATGTAACGTGATGGGATCTCTTGTAACATGTTACATGATGATCAGGAGTTTGATTTTCCTTTGGCTTGTAGGATGCTGATGTGATGTTGTAGTCAAGGTTAGAAGGAGTGAAACATTTTGACTTTTTAGTTTTGCTCAACAATAAAGAAGAGTTCATAGAGGAGGTTATTGGCTTTGCTTTCTTTAATTAGATTTACGTGAGAAAGATGTAATTAAAGATCCTTTAAACATCGGTACAAAGAGATGCTGGACAAACTCTTGACAGCAAAATTTTTGAGAAATATTAATGAGAGAACAGACGATTCATCTTTGTTTTGCTGGAGTTGATTTATATCCCCATTATTTCTGGCCATCTCTGTACCCCTGTTGTCCATTGGAGGAGATCCTTGATTCTATGAGTCAAGATGTTTGTTTCCTGTCAAGGCCGTTCACTTAACATCGCTTATTATTAACAGAAACAATATTGGTGATAGTATGCAGCCCTGTGGTACTCCACTTTGGACTCAAAAAACAGCGTCCTGACAGCCTTTCTTCTGGAAAAACTGTCGCAAATCAATTGCTTTTGGCAAATAAATGACAAGCGAAGACTGTAGAAAAGTAAGTCCGGCGTTTACTCCGTGGAAAGTTTTTACGTAGCTTAAGACCTTGGTTCACGTGCCTCTAACATACAGCTCGTGCAAGAATTGATGATTGGTTAACCTAGTTTAAAACTAGCCTTAGATGAGCAAAAGGAAGCTCATTGCTGTTTAAATGGCTTAAAAAGTAAGCAGAGATAATCCTCAAGCCCTGAATGAATCGAAATAACATCCATTACATCGACGGCATTCGGTTTCAACAGTTGCACCCTCTGTTGGACGGTTAAGTATTCCAAAAAAACCCATATCCTCATTAATTCACTTCAACGTTAACTTCTCTATTTGCAAACAAGAAATTGAAGAACTTTTCTGCAGCGTCAAACTTAAAAAACAAAAAACGACAACCCTTTCTTTTACAATTAACCCTCATAATTGTGACTAATTAGGAAATCCGCTTTGCAGAACCCCCAGAAACCAGACATGTAACATCATCCTAGAACAATCCTCCAAAACGCAGAGTGAAAAAGAGTAAAAAAAAATAGAAATTAGCAAACTTGCTCCTAATTGGCAACTAATTGCAAAATCCAAAACCTTCCCTGCGCTATTTTCTTTTTATTTTTTATTTTATTCTTCACCATGCATACCCCCGATGAAGCTTGTAGGCTTTGCTTGAATAAATTCCCTCGTGCGTCATCGTCGACTAATTTTTGATTTTATTGTTTCTCTTTTACAGAACGAAGCCGATTCACAAATCCCTTAGAAATCACAAGACGCCCACGACTACAGCCAGAGGAATCCGTTTCGGTCAATTTGAGTGCAGTACCACCAT
The DNA here is from genome assembly GCA_920937365.1 of Sphaerophoria rueppellii. Taxonomy (NCBI): domain Eukaryota; kingdom Metazoa; phylum Arthropoda; class Insecta; order Diptera; family Syrphidae; genus Sphaerophoria; species Sphaerophoria rueppellii. Next base: position 96,236,783 of record CAKKXW010000001.1, read on the forward strand.
TTCGAGACTACAACCCCCTTCCATCAACCCCACCACCATCATACACTCCACGAAAGCCCGACCATCATCATCATCAAGCTGAACGACAACAGGTTCATAGTAATTCGAATGGGTATGGTGCCGGTAGCAGGACACTGCCACCAAGACCATTGGGAGTGAGACAGGCCGAGGCACAACTAGCCGCAGTTGCATCTGCAGGCAGCAATCGATGTACGAGAAGGCACAATGAATCCGAAAGTAGTGACACAAGTGGGACTAGCAGAAGTAGCAGTAATAGCAGTGAAAGCAGTACTACCAACAATAACAACAGTAGCGACGAGGACGATGACATTAACAATGGACTCTCAAGGAGGAATGCTTCTCTTCGAGTAAATGGTAAGGATGCGACAGATGGAGTTATTACTACCTGTGTGCTTGAATTCTTTTTTTTTTTTTTGAAATGTAAATTTGAAGGACTCTGCACCAGCAAACAGTTGGACAGAAGTCATTGTTTTTTGTTTATTTTAATGCTAAACTCCTTGACACAGTTAAGGAAGATTTTCTGTTGGGGTTTCCTCAATTATCTTAAGACTCTTAAGGGAGACATTGTTTAGTCATTAAAGACCAAAGTTGACTCTCAATGATTTTAAAAATTCTCTTCCTCTTTCAGGTGCTTACTGTCCAGATCTTTTGAATGCCTGTGCATTGATACTCCCTGCACAAGAGAGTGATTCATCCTCACCTGAACGCCAAAGTACAAATTCACGAAGAAACCGTCAATACAAACGCCAACGTAATCGTCGTCGGCTCTCGTCGACGTCAGCAGCAGGAGCAGCAGTCACCACCGAATACTCATCATCAGACTACGCCGAAATCGATGAAATCCCCACTGCCCTCACGCAATCGACGAGCACACCCACACTATACCACCAAAGACGATCGATCAATGAAGGATGTATAACGAACTCGCACACAGCACAACAGCTGAATCAAATGGGTCAGAATTTAAGCCTACGTAGGCCACGCATATCATTGACTTGGGTTCTCAGAGAGCAACAGAATCAGAATCATCAACCATCACCGGTCGATCAATCGAACAACCAAACAACCAACAATCACGATGCCGAAATCCATCAAAACAACAACAATCCATCGAACGGATTTGATGGAAAAACCAATTTATCGAACGGCTTCGAGTTCAAGAAGAAGCTCAAGGCAAAGCAGAACAATAAGGAACCAGATAAGCTCTTCAATGAGAAGTATGTCAGCAATCACAATCTCCAACAACAGTTGCAGGAGAAGCGAGAACCCTCCAAGGATCTTATGTTTGTATGCACGCCATCAAGACAGCCGATTTCCCTCAAGTCCGGCGGCGATACCACGACCGCACCGGACTCAACTCTACGGCGACGTTTCGTCATCGGCGAGCCGAAAAAAGTTCTCGAGAAGAAATGCTTTAAGGTCAGTGATGGCAATGTTCTAGAGAAATGCGAGAAGGAAGAAGGCAAGTCCCTCAAGGGCACCTACTCCGAGCCTAGTCTAATAGCCGCCAGTGAAGGCCACCACCGTCGACACAGACATCGAAAGCGGCGCGACCGAAATCGCGTGCAGAAGTTCGGTTACGAGATTCGCAATGTTGATGAGTTCCTGTCCAAGTGCTCTCTGGCTTCGCCGGGAAATATTCCGGTGGTGTTATCGTCTTCGAGCACGCTTTACCAAACCCGTCCCGGTGGTTATCAGATCGAGATTCCCCTCCCCCTGGGCATGGTCGTCAATGCTGTGTTCAAGAATCAGAACTGGCTCTATGTTCAAACTCCACATGCCGAAGAGGGTTATGTTGGCTATAATTCCTGCCTGCCATTGGGCATTCTTCCTCCGGCAGCGCGAGGCAATTCTACATCGAAACCAACTCCCTGTTGGGACACCAATGGTGATGTCTTCCCACGACCCTGTGGCAACATGACGGACAGCGAAAAGGAGATACGCCTCCGTGGTGGCACAAGATCTGATGGTGCCCGAACACCACGACTCAAACGAATTCCACCGAGTGGAACTCTCGAACATCATGTCGACAAGCTATATCTTCGAGCTGCAAGTCAACCAAAGCTCGCCGAAAAGGCATATGCCCAACTAAAGTCAACGAATTTGCAAAAGAAACAAGCTGCCAATGCAGCCTGCAAGACAGCTGCCTCTACTGCAGCTCTAACCCACACACAATCCCCAACAATAGTCAATAATTCGTGCAACGCTTCTGTACGGACGGCCTCCAACGAAGAGTACCTCCAGCAGCACAAGGCCAAATTGCTGCAAAAGCAACAATTGCTAATGAGTCAAAAAGCCACCTCAGCTGCTTCCTCAGAGAACCGTAGTCTGCGACAGACCCTGGTAGCTATCATGATGGACTACACTACACAAAATATCACTCTGCAAAAGGGCGAAATTGTGACGCTTTGTGAGTGTCGCGAATCGAAGGATCGTCGTCAGTGGTTCTATGTTAGGACTCGAGATGGACGCGAAGGATATATTCCAGCTGAAGTCGCCGGTCATGGATTTCTATAAGTAAAAAACCAGTAGATGTAGAAATGTAGAGTAGTGGAGCTTTTGTCAATGTATTTGTATATTGTAATTTTGTAAGGATGTTAAATTTTAGTGTAGAAATATGAATTTTTATTTTAAACTTACCAAATGTTTTTAGTTTTTAAGAGATTGCAAATGTAATCCGTTATTGGAACCTAGTTGATAGGAAAATGTGTAATTATAATTTTATGAGATAAATGGCAAAAAAGTACAGAAATTAATAAAAACGATAAATTATTAAATATTTAAAAAAATACAATTTTAAAAGTTTTGATATGGTTTCTTCTAGCCGAAGACTGGTAACTGAGGTAAGGTATTTTTTGTTGAGAGAAAACAATGAGACAGACAAAGATTAAGGTATTTTATTTAAAGCAGTACGAAGTCTGGCGGGTCAGCTAGTCTCATATAAGGAATATTTTCTGATGCAAATATCTCGGCAACCAGGGCTCAGAATTGAGTTTTTCTTTCAGTGGTAAGCTCAGGATTATGAGGACTTTCAAATATGTAGATTCTAGCGAAATCGATTTCTTGACGATTTTCGAAAAATATCATGGGCGTAACCTCTTGCCAAAATTTTGGACAGAGAAAAAAATCTTCCAAAGCCCTTCAACTGATCCATCAAAAGAAAGGTCTACGGGACATCTATTCATCGCAATGGGAAACAAATTTTTTGAAGGCCTGGTAGCGGCCTAGATATTGGTAAAAACGTAAATCATTTGTAAGCATATTCGCCCAATTTCAAAGCGATATCTCTCACAATTTTCCTCGACAGCCATTATATAATTACTTACTTTCTTACTTAAGGTTACTGTCCGTTGTGGACTTGGGCCTTAATCAACAGTCTCCCAGCTCGGTACCTAGCTAGCTGTCTCCAGTTTTGCACTCCAAGTTGATTGAGGTCCTCTTCCACTTGAGTGCGCCACTTGAGTCGCGGTCTTCCTCTCCTCCTACGTCCCTCGGGAATAGTGTCGATGGCTTTCCGGGCCGGAGCATTGGTGTCCATCCGCTCTGGACCTTGACCCTTCTGGCTAGGTCCATGTCGTTATTCAACCCGTAAAGTTCGCTGTTATATCTTCTTCTCCATTCCTCTTCAATGCACACGGGGCCAAAGATGACCCGAAGAACTTTCCTCTCGAAACAGCCTAAGGCACATTCATCCGATTTAGTCAAGGTCCATGCTTCTGCCCCATACAGCAGGACTGGGGGTGTTGTACAATTTTACCTTAGTTGCTCGAGAAAGGGCTTTTCCACTCAGTTATTCTTCGTCTGATCTCGGTGCCGCTGGTGTTATTGCCCGAGTTTAAAGCGGAGCCTAGGTAGACAAACTCATCTACCACCTCGAAGTTGTATGCGTCTATTGTGACGTTCTGTCCGAGCCGTCGGTTTTGAGTGTCCTTCCTCGAAGACAGCATATACTTCGTTTTTCCCTCATTTACCGCTAAACCCATTTTTGCCGCTTCTGTCTCAATTCTCACAAATGCGCCATTGACATCACGCTGTGTTCTTCCCATTATATCAATATCATCAGCGTACTCGAGAAGTTAAAAAGACTTTTGTAAGATAGTGCATCTGGTGTTGACATTGGAGCTTTGCACAATCTTTTCAAGAATGATGTTGAAGAAATCGCATGACAACGCATCGCCTTGTCCAAAACCTTTTTTGACATCAAAAGCGTCCGTTAGGTTTTTTCCGACCATGATGGAACAGCGTGAATTTTCCACTGTCATCTTACACAGACGGATGAGTTTTTCTGGGATGCCAAAACTAGACATTGCTCTATATAGTTGGTCTCTATAGACCCTGTCATACGCGGCCTTGAAATCGTTGAAAAGGTGGTAGGTATCGATTTGAAGTTCCTGGATCTTCTCCAAGATCTGCCGTAGGGTGAATATTTGATCGATGGTCGACTTTCTGGGTCTGAAGCCACACTGATAAGGACCAACCAGGTTCTTGACGAAGGGCTTCAAACGTTCACACAGCACGGCAGACAAGATCTTATAGGCGATGTTAAGGAGACTTATACCTCTGTAGTTGGTGCAGTTCAGGGGATCTCCTTTTTGAGGATCGGGCATACGATGCTGAGGTTCCATTCATCGGGCATGCTTTCCTCCGACCAAATTTTGCAGATGAGCTAGTGCATGCTCCTTACCAAATCATCTCCAGCTGCTTTGTACAGTTCGGCGGCTAGCCCGTCTGCTCCAGCGGCTTTGTTCGACTTAAGTTAAGATATCGCTATCTTCTCTTCGTCCATGTCGGGTGGGTGGAATTGTTGGCCTTCTGCACCCAAATTGAATGGTTCTGTAATGCTGACGGAGTGTTGGTAGTCATCGCCATTATACAGCTTGGAAAAGTGGTCTTTCTATATCCTCAGCACTGACTGCGCTTCTACTACGATGTTCCCATGATGGTCTCTACAGGCTTCAGTTCGGGGTGTATAAGCACTGGTGGTTTGTTTCACCTTTTTGTAGAACTTTAGAACCTCTTCCTGTTGTACTCCTCTATCTCCTCGATCACGACCATGCTCCTTTTTTCTTTCTGAGAAGTTTATGCTCCTCTCTCCTTTTCTGCTCGTAGAACTCACGAGCTGCTCGTGTCCTTCTTTGCAGCGCCGCTTTGTATGCCTCTTGTTTAGCTGCATGTGCTCGCCGCACTCATCGTCAAACCAGGGGTTTCGTTGTGGTGGACGTGTAAACCCTAGCACTTCAGAGGCGGCATCTCTGATGGCTGCTTGGCAGTGTTGCCACTGGTTCTCTATATTTTGTGCTGACAGCAAAGGACTTCTGAGGAGATTTTCGGAGACACGATCGGAAAAGGATCTAGCAATCTCTTGCGATTGTAGCCGTTTGACGTCGAATTTCCTCCCAGCATTTTCGCATGTTGGCCTTGATCGGGATATCCGCATTCGTACCTTGGCTACAACAGAGTCCGATGTTGGCACCTCGGAATGTGCGGACATCTTGCATGCTAGAGAAGTGTCGTGCGTCGATCGCAATGTGATCAATCTGGTTGACGGTTGATTGTCAGGAGATTTCCATGTTCCCTTGTGGATATCGAGATGTGGGAATCGCGTACCTTCTACCATTACGCCTCGCCCCTCAGCGAAGTCGATTAGCCTTAATACATTATCGGAGGTGGTGTCGTGTAGGCTATGTCGTCCGATTATTCCACCAAAGATTTCTTCTCTACCCTAGCTTTAGGACGATTTTAATGTCATAGCTAGGGCATTGCTCATAGGTCTTGTCGAGGAGCTCGTAGAACCAGTCTTTGGTGTCTTCATCCTTTTCCTCAGTGGGGGCGTGAGCGCAGATGAGGCTGATGTTGGTGAATTTAGCCTTGGTGTTGATTGGTGCGCTCATTCACTGAGTTGAAACTCAAGACCTTCCTCCTGAATCGACTCGCAACTACGAATCCACATCCAAATAGACGCTGATTTTGTTCCCGGTAGCAGTCGCCGTAGTAAATATCGCAGTTGTTCATTTTACGTAGACCCGGACCATCCCATCGCATTTCTTGGATGGCGGTTATATCTGTTTTATAGCTGTCAAGGGCTTACGATAGTTGTTCGGCTGCACGTGGCCTGTTAAGGGACCTAACATTCCACGTGCAAAACCGAAATTCGTTGTCCTTAAATCGTTTGTGTGGGTCGTCATCATTAATTCCGTCCGTATCCGAGGCTTGTTGGTGGTTCGGAACTATAGTTTCTTTATGTGGCCGGGCAGTCACCCCGACGCACGACCCCCAACCTGGAGGGCCAGGTCTTTAGTTTAACTCTAAGACGAAGAGCCGGCCAAACCGCTCCTTATAGGCCTGGGCTGCGAATATGTCGTAGTAGCCCTTATAAGGTGTTCACTAAGTAGTTCATCCTGACTGGAACTGTAGACGCCACCGTTGATTCCATCTTGGGAGTTCTTCCGCTGCCGCCTGTTGAAAAGGAGGCATGCCTTAGAGGACGCATACCTCCCCCTCTCTCTCTTGCTGCCCAACTTCCACTGGGTTGGAACCCAATCTTCGGTTGAAGGTACTGGGCACCCGATGTTCACCACGGGGAGGTGGAGAGTAGGAGTTGATAGACAGAGGTTTTAGTGGACGCTTGTGTCCACTTGAATGCACGTATCTACCCTTCGAACGAGCTTGGCAGTGATTTTAAAACTAGACAGAGCTTTGTACAGTTCGTCTCTGTAGATGCTGTCATACGCGGCCTTAAATCGATGAAATGGTGTGGGTATCAATTTGGAGTTCATAGGTTTTTTTTCCAGATCTGCCGCAAAGTGAAAATTTGGTCGATGGTTGACTTTCCTGGCCTGAAGCCACATTGATAAGGACCAATCAGATTGTTGAGAAAGGCTTGAGACGTTCACATATTACGCAGAGAGGATCTTGTAGGCGATGTTAAGAGGCTGATTCCTCTGTAGTTGGCGCAGTTTAGAGGATCTCCTTTTTCAGGATCGGGCAAACAATGTTGAGGTTCCATTCATCGGGCATGTCATTCCGCTGATCATATCTTTTAGATGATTTGCTGCATGCTCCCATCCAGCTCGTCACCTGCTGTTTTGAACAGCTCGCCAGATAGACCATCTGCTCCAGCGGCTTTGTTGCTGTATAATGACACATCAAATTAAGGACCTACAAGTGTTCTATCAGCCATTGAAAGGGAATTCTTTTTGTTGCACTCGGTTATAGTTTACTTCTTGATTGCTGACTTCAGAAAAACTGTCGAAAACTGTCTGTAAGTTCTGGTTATCGAGTTGTGATACCAATAAAACGTTCATCATGTCAGCTATAACACTCTTTATTTTACATACATTTTGTTCACTATTCAAACTTTAAAAATTAAGCTACAAAAACTGCTACGGTGTTTTTTTATTCATTTTAAAATGCATTTAAGGAATTCTGCGGGCGTAGCACCATTCACTTTGTTCAGGTTAATATCAATTAGCTTTAGGCACTATTGTCGACTTTGGTAACAGCATCGTGAATTCCTTTCGCCACGTATTCAATATTTTTAGGATTCAAGCCACACATGTTAATCCTTCCGGATTTCAATAAATAAATGTGATATTCGTCAATCAGGAACTTGACTTGTTTCTCTAGAATTAGAATTAAAAATGGTTTCAGGACTCGCTGTCGAAATTTAAACTGAGAGATTTGCTTACCATTCAAACCGGTGTAGGAAAACATTCCGATTTGTTGGGTAATATGGTCCCAGTTGCCAGGGGTTTTGAGTGCAATCAAATTGTCGCGCAGTTGCGCTCTCATATCAATAATTCGCTTCGACATCAGTTTTATACAATCCATCCTGGAATTTTCAAATTAGTCCAAGACTTCAGAGATTTTTGTAGGACTTACCATTCCTGTCGGAGTGTAGGGTCATTCAAGATCTTTGAGACAATCCTGCTTCCGTATGCGGGGGGATTTGAATAGGTCATACGAACTAGCAACGTCAACTGCGAGTGAATTGCCGCTGTGGTATCTGCAGTTTTTTGAACCACCGTCAAATTGCCAACACGTTCACCTTCAAGACAAGTTAAAGAATATTTCAATTTTGTTTGATTATAAGCGATTCTTCCAACTTACAGTACAATCCAAAGTTCTTAGCAAACGACTGAGCTGCCAGCAGCTCAAAATTATTCTCAACAAAATAACGTACTGGCCAAGCATCCTTATCAGGATCGCCGCTAGCAAATCCTTGATAAGCCGAATCGAAAAATGGGAATAGTTTCTTTCTGCTCATAACCTCTGCCAACTGTTGCCATTGTTCTTTGGTTGGATCGCATCCAGTTGGATTGTGGGCACATGTATGAAGGATAATAACTGCGCCCTCTGGTGCTCCATTCAAATCTTCAACAAAGCCGTCGAAATCGATTCCACGTTTCTCTTGGTCCCAATATCTGTAGGTTTTGCCGGTTTGGAATCCGGCAGCTAGAAATACAGCTCGGTGGTTTTCTAGAATGAATTGATTAGTGTCATTTGATTTGTGTTGAAAATGTTTAAATTCATACCCCAAGTTGGTTCAGAGTAATAGAATACAGTTCTGCCCATTTTCTTGGCCAAGAAATCGGCTCCCAAGCGCAATGCACCAGTTCCCGATATGGTTTGGACTCCAAATGCCTTGAATTTTAATAAAATGAAGCATACGTACCGACAGAGAAGAATAAAATTAAGTAACTTACACGCTTGTCAGCTATGGCAGGTGAGTTCTCTCCCAAGAGAAGCTTTGTCGCAGCAGTTGTATACAGGTCAGTTCCTTTGAAGAAAAAGATCGATTAGAATCAATTAGAAATCAATCTTGGCTGACTTAATTCACTTACCACAAACTGGCAAATATTCATGATTAATTGACTCGTCGGAGGCGATTTTAATCTCTGTGCTTCTTACTACTGGCAGAACCCAAGGCTTACCATCTTCATCACGATAGGCTGAAATGAAAAAAAAAGTGTAAATAGTGAGCGGGAAAAGGTTGTTGGAACTATTTGTCCAGCTAAATTTCATTGCTGATGATTGGTCGATTGCCAGTGCTAATTGCTGTTACCCTTGTCATGTAGGTACCTGGTTGAATCTCTAAGCGAGACCAGTCAATGAAGACCTACCCCTTGCCCTCAGCACAGAAGAGGTAGAAAGAGCCATACAAAAGCTAAAAATAACAAGTCCGCCAGATCGGATGGCATACCTGTGGAACTCCTGCACCAGGTCATCAACAAAGTGTGGGAGGAAGAATGCATGCCCACTGACTGGTCGATAAGCTCCATATGCCCCATCTACAAAAAAGGCATATCCCTGCTCAATGTTGCATACAAAATCCTATCCAACGTACTGTGTGAGGGTCTAAAACCGTTCTGCAACACAATAATCGGCACGTACCAGTGTGGCTTTAGGCCAGGCAGAACAACGATAGACCAAATATTCACACTGAGGCAAATCCTGAAAAAGAATAACGAATTTCAAGTCGAAACCCACAATCTTTTCATCGACTTCAAAGCTGCTTATGATAGCATCCACCACCTAGAGCTTATGATAGCGATGTCTGAATTCGGGATCCAGAACGAACTGATTCAGCTATGCCGCATGACGCTTAACAATATGCAGTCCAGTGTGCAAATAGATAACAGCTCATCCGAGTTGTTCATACATTCAAGGTTTAAGCAAGGAGATGCGCTGCCATGTGACTTCATCAACATAGCCCTCGAGCAGATAGTGCACAAGACAGGTGTGAGCACGGAAAACAATATCTTCAACAAAATTCACTTCTACGGCGGCGCCGAGTGCTGGACGATAAGTAAAAAAGGGGAATCGATACTGGGCACTTTTGAAAGAAATATTTTTCGATGAATTTTTGGTCCCGTATGCGACGATGGCGAATGGAGAAGATTTGATTGGTTCATCCGAGAACTGTACCAGCTGTGCCAAGATGTGGATGTATTCCAGAAAGCCATTAGAAGACGACTTCATTGGATCGGCCACATCGATCGAATGGACGACAACGCTCCAGCCAAGAAAGTCTTCTCATTGCAGCCCCCAGGTTCGAGACGACAAGGAAGAGCGAACCTCCGGTACAATGACCAAGTGCAAACGGATGCCAGAGCACTTGGTTTGGTCGACTGGAGAGTGCATGCGAGGGTCCGTTCCCGATGGAAGGTTGCAGTGTCTCAGGCTGAGATCCTTAAGTATCAAGTAAGTAACTCTAAGTCCGTCCAGCTAGTAGAATACGCAGACGACATTGAAATTATTGAAAGAACACAGCGTGATGTCAGTGGAGCGTTTGTGAGTCTTGAGACGGAGGCCAGAAGATGGTTCAAAACAGCCTAAAACTACGCCATGCTTTGCTGGGCAATTCCTATGTAGTGTAGAGACATGGACTATGACAATATCTGATGAAAACGCTCTGGGCTGCTTTGAGAGAAAAATTCTTCGAGTGATTTTTGGTCCTGTCTGCATTAATGGAGAATGGAGACGAAGATTCAACCAAGAACTGTACGAGCTGTTAAGCGACACTGGCCTGAAAAGTAAGGTCAACGACTTAGATGGTTGTGGTCATGTTGAGCGAATGGAAAATAATGCTCGGCTCGTAGAGTCTTCGAATCCAACCCGAAAGGACGTCGCTAAAGAGGAAGACCGAGACTCGGGTGGAGCACAGAGTTGGTAGAGGACCTGAATCAACTTGGCGTGCGAAACTGGATACAGGTGGCTGGAGAAGTTTGTTGGGTGAGGCCCTGGTCCAACCTGGACTGTAGCGCCACCATAAGTGTGTAAGTAAGTAACTCTAAGGTACGTTTCATTAATGACAGCGTTCAAGATGGAGATTCCTTATTGAATTCGTGAGTTAAGGGTATGGCAGCAACTGCATATAATTTTCAAACATTTAAGGTCCCTAAACTTCTTCAATTTATGGAGATAGTGGACAGACGGAATGTTTCAGAGACGAGCAGAACTCTTCTGTTTTGAAAACAGATTCGTCCGAAGAATGACACATACACCATAACCCGTTCCATTGGGGGTAGAAGAAGAAACGTCTAAAAAAGACCAATGGAAAACGACATTTGATCAATTTTAATTTTCAACGTCTTGAATAACTTGTTTCCGGTCAGACAGTAGTTTTTGTCTTATGGTCAAGAGCATTAATCACACAACGCTTGCATTGCCAGCTCCAGTTCCAATTAGATATGTGAAAATGGGATGGAAATATTTTCTCTTCATCAGCAGGCTCGAGTTGTTCATTACGAAACCAAAATGAAACTTAGGGGGTTCAATGCATCACAATTAACGAGCTCGTTCTAATGTACACTTTTATAGGCACTCATTCTATTCATTAGAGAGTATTCAAATTGCTAAACGATTCCATTTGCTTGTTTTTCATCATCTGTGTCTAAAATAGAACTAGGTACCTACTTCTAACGAACATGTAGATACAAATGTCTTTCTGTTTTGTGATGTCTGATGTGTATGCATGCATGTCCAATCATTTATAAAAGCCACTCAATATCAGTGTTATATAACAACGTTGAGGCCATTTGAATATTTTTCTCCACAGTGCATTGTTTCCAAGTTCCTTTATGGGCTCTTCACACTAAGGGGTAGCCATTGATTATTGTAAGCCAGTCACGCGTCTTCGACACCTTAATACATTTTCAAATCTCAAAACCGATAAGATAAATCAAGACCCCGTATGAGGTGCCTACGTCAATAAGCATTCTATTTTTAAATTCATATTTTCGATGTTGCAATATAATAAACAAAACAAAAATAAAAATGTTAATAATATTTACGTTTGCTGATAGTGAAGAAAATGGAAAACAATATTTGTTTGACCTCTAATTCGACCTTATCATCTTCACTCTAGTTGCTTGTGGCTGGAAGCTACTTGTATAGGAATTCATCTTAATTATGTGCGTATACATACCTCCAACGCCGAGGTTTGTCTTTTTGGGGAAAGTGTCTTCTTGAAATGCTCGATTCAAGGCAAACACTTCGATGGCTGGTCCTTTTTCAATACAATCAAAAACCGACATTCTCTAACTGTTTTAACTTAATTCCTTTTTCTATTTAAAATTGATAAGTTTGCAACACAAAATAACCGGAAACCGGGCACTGTGTTGTTGATTTGTGAATTATGAAATATGAATGAAAAATTTCAGATTGTCAAAAGAAGACACTTGTGCTTACGATATTTGAAATCACGTATTTGTACAGGTTTTGTTTTTGTTTGTTTTTGTTTTGTGACACGACTGAGATTTAAGGTGAAAACAGAATGACGCTGCTATCTGTCTTTTGTCTTTTATTGTGATGATGGGATTACAGAATGAACAAGAATATAAAATTTCACTCGTCAGACAGAAATTATAATTATACAGGTACAGACTCACCTCCAGCACCAAGATTTGCTTTTTGAGGAAAATCATCCTCTTGATAAGTTCTAGTTAGCGCAAACACTTCAATTGCAGGACCTTTTGCAATATTTTCAAAGACAGACATTTTGTTATGCGGTATATCAGCAATAAAATGATAAGTAAACTTTTTAAAGATATCGCCCAATGTATATGTACAGTTGAGTTTATATATTATGATGTTATGCCAAAATAATAGGTTTGTTCGATGTGCGCTCTGGGTCGCTCTGTGGCACTCTGTTCGATGTTTCTCTTTTTTCGCCCGGTGCATTTCCACTGTGTTCGATGTGTATTCAGTGCTCGCACCAGTAGCACTCTGAATCACCCCAAGTTCCAAGTTCTTTTCCATATGGAATTTTTTCATTTAGAACTGTTTCTAAATTTCATCTGTATACAAATGAAATCGAATTTTTTAAACGACAAACAAAGTTTTTATTAAAACATGGGAGAGCGAAAAAGAATAGATTTAATGTTATTTTGTGTTTTTCCGGGCCGGAGCATTGGTGTCCATTTGCTCTAAATGACCGAGCCACCTGAGTCTCTGGACCTTGACCCTTCTGGCTAGGTCCATTTCGTTGTACAACCCGTAAAGTTCGCTGTTGCATCTTCTTCACCATTCCCCTTCATTACACACGGGGCCAAAGATGATCCGAAGAACTTTCCTCTCGAAAGGCACTTTCATTCGATTTTGTCAGGGTCCATGCTTCCGTACCATACAGCAGGACTGGGATGATGAGTGTGTTTTACCTTAGTTGCTCGAGAGAGGGCTTTTCCACTCAGTTTCAGTTATTCTTCGTCTGATCTCGGCGCTGCTTTTATTGCCCGTATTAATAGCGGAGCCTAGGTAGACAAACTCCTCTACGACCTCAAAGTTGTATGCGTCTATTTTGACCTTCTGTCCGAGCCGTCGTTGTTGGGTGTCCTTGCTCGAAGACAGCACATACTTCGCTTTTCCCTCATTTACCGCTAAACACATTTTTGCCGCTTCTGTCTCATTTCTCACAAAGGCGCCATTGACATCACGCTGTGTTCTTCCCATTATATCAATATCATCGGCGTACGCGAGAAGTTGAACAGATTTTTGGAAGATAGTGCCTCTGGTGTTGACGTTGGAGTTCTGCACTATCTTCTCAAGAACAATGTTAAAGAAATCGCATGACAGTGCATCGCCTTGTCTGAATCCTTTTTTGACGTCGAAAGATTCCGTAAGCTCGTTGCCAACCTTGATGGAGCAGTGTGAGTTCTCCATCGTCATTTTGCACAAGCGAACGAGCTTGGCAGGGATGCCAAAACTTGTCATAGCTGTCATACGCGGCCTTAAAATCGATGAAAAGGTGGTGGGTATCGATTTGGAGTTCAAAGGTCTTTTCCAGGATCTGCCGCAACGTGAAAATTTGGTCGATGGTTGACTTTCCTGGCCTGAAGCCACATTGATAAGGACCAATCAGATTGTTGACGAAAGACTTCAGACGTTCACATATTACGGCAGAGAGGATCTTGTAGGCGATGTTTAGTAGACTTATTCCTCTATAGTTGGCGCAGTTTAGAAATCTCCCTTTTTCAGGATCGGGCAAACAATGCTGAGCTTCCATTCATCGGACATGCATTCCTCTGACCATATCTAATAGATGGTTTGGTACATGCTCCTATCTAGCTCATCGCCTGCTTTGTTGGATTTTTCATTAAAAAATAAAAAAATGTTTTACATTTAGGTGCTTTGAACGAAAATTTTTTTTTAAAACTACAAACGAAAAATCCAAATTGTCTAAGTGCTTAGCTGATTTTACAAATAAAATTCAATTTGACATACATATGAAAATACATTTGGAAATAAGAAGTGACAGTCCATGTGGAAAATCCATATCGTGTAAAGCAGGCTTAAGAAATTTTTATTCCATTTTTCGTTAATTTATAAATTTGTACGGGGTTTTCAGACATGATCAACATTAGGCGTTTTTCTTTTTTAGCTCTAAGCAGGGTGCGGAGTAGAGCCTGAGCACATCGAGCTCGGTCTGAGCAGAGTAAGCTCAGACCTTTCCGAGCTAATAAAGAAACAAAACTGAGCACGGAACTATCACATAAAAATAAAAATTGAAAATCTGACAAAAATAATTTATTATTTACTCTCTTTCGGGAAATAACTTGCTTCGCCCGCCCTTTCCACCGTTTTTATTTTTTTTTTCGCGTCATTTCACTGATGATATGAACAAAATAAATGAAGTTGGCCGCGCGTAACTTTTTACTCTATCTTTTCCATCAATTTTAACCGAGCTCGTAGATCGCGCTCTGACCACGGTCTGATTGAAAAAATAAACAAAAGTTGAGCGCTCAGATATGTCTGAGGTAAAAAAGAAATACGGTTTTTTTTTTGACAGCTCCATACCCTGCTCAGAGCTCAAAAAGAAAAACGCCTATTGAAGCTGTAAAGCTGTTCAATAAGAATCCGTTCCTCCGCTTTCCAAATTTTTTTTTAAACATAACCACACTGATCTCGTCTTGTAAATACGCCCCGACTGGCGACTGCATTCTGTTCAGCTATTAGAGCATACAATGAGCGAATGAAACCGCACTATTAAAATTTGAACGCTTTTCGTTCAAACTAACGTAGCTTTAACGTTTTACGTGAGCAAAAGTCCATTATAGTTGAGCCTTAACAGTATAATACATAAAAAATGAACAAAATTTAAAAATATGACCCTCTGAGTTATCTTATCAAAAATGCGACGCTTTTGATTCCAATTAGTTAAAGTGGTAACTCTGCCAGTAAGTACATCGCATGTACAAAAAACATAGAATTGGTTAACCATCTCTTTTGTATAATCTGTGTAAATTCAGAAAAAGTGAAAACGAAAGAAAAACAAGACAATCTGGCACTGAATTGTTGCAAAAACAAAGAAAAGAATTATTTCCGAGTTGAAAGTTTTCTCATTCCAAATAATCAATACAGAATTTAGTTTAAAGTTTCCAATAAAAGATTAATTAAAGTTTTTTTTTTCCAAATGGGAGCAGCATTAGGTGTTTGCTCGGCAGCTCAGGTAAAACCAAAATAGAAAAAATCCAATAAGAAAAACAATATTGATCATTTTGAGCTTTTCAATGCAATTATGGATTTTTCTTTAATATTCTCGTAGTCTTTTTCTGTATTTTTTGTTGCATTGTTTGTCATCCGAACAGATTTAATTGGATGACAAATGCAAATTCATGTATTTTTCCTTATCTCTCTGAGGTTGCGACTGTCTTGTCTTTCCATCTGATTTCTTTTGTACAGTCGAACCCTGTTAACTCTCAGAGCAAAATATAACTGTAAACTTTCATTTTCAGCTCGCTTGCTGTTGCACGGGAACAGCTTGTTCCCTCTGCTGTTCAGCATGTCCGTCATGCAAAAACTCCGTCTCCTCGCGTCTTATGTATGCCCTCATGTTACTCATCGGTACAATTCTCGGAGCCATCACCCTATCGCCCGGCCTACAGGACACGCTTAAGAAACTACCATTCTGCATGAATTCCAACACCTCTGTCACAAAGGAATTAATCGGTAACACGTTCGGCCAGATCGATTGTCAATATGCACTCGGCTACATGGCTGTCTATCGAATATGTTTCGGGCTGGTTTGCTTCTTTGGACTCATGGCACTGATTATGATCGGCGTAAGGTCGTCACGAGATCCTCGATCACACATCCAGAACCAGTTTTGGGGATTGAAGTTTTTGATGTGCATCGGAGCGACAATTGGGGCGATTTTCATTCCCGATGGCTCATTCGGACCGACAATGATGTGGGTGGGATTGTTTGGCGGACTGGCTTTCATTGTGATTCAATTGATTATTATTGTTGATTTTGCTCATTCGTTGGCTGAGAATTGGATTGGTGAGTTTGTACATCAGTTCCAATTCCCCGGATTCTATAACTTTCTTTGTCCCTTCAAATGACTAGAAAACTCCGAATCGAGTCGTGGCTACTTGTATGCCCTAATCACGGTAACTCTTGTACAGTACATTGCTTCAATTGTTGGAATCTCGCTTTTGTATGTCTACTTTACAAATGTAAGTTGACTTTCCTGTTTCCAGAAAACAAAAACAATTGATTAATCTTCTTTGTCTTCAGTCTGAAGGTTGCGGATTGAACAAGCTATTCATCTCGTCGAACTTGATCCTTTGTGTTATTTTGAGTGTAATTTCTGTGTTGCCCGCTGTACAGGAGAAATTGCCACACTCTGGACTTTTGCAGAGTTCCATGGTAACAATTTACACCGTCTACTTGACTTGGTCGGCAGTCACAAACAATCCAGGTGATGTCTTGAGGGTCCCTCACGAAATTCTTGCTGAATACTTTAAACCTCTTTTCTTTTAATAGAAATCGAATGCAATCCAGGAACGATGTCTTTCGTCAAGGACGATCCAAAGGCTACTTTCGAGACCACAAACATCATCGGATTGGTTGTTTGGTTGCTTTGCGTCTTCTATAACTGCATGAGCTCCGCCGTTGAGGTATCTAAAATCACAAACACTGAGTCCGACAAAGAAGGTAAGAGTTTAAATCCATAACAGTTTGTTAGTGCATGTTGACGTCCCTCAAAGAAATCACTTGAACATCGTTTCATCTGTCAAACCGTTAGCCTTCGGAGTTCATTCTGTGCTAACGATAGTGCTTGCAATACATCTTGCTTGAGAACCATGGCTTATCATGATTCATAGCTCAATTTCTAACCTCTTTAGCTGCAAGTTTCCAAACAGTGTTAACCAGGACTAACAAAAGAACTAAAATTAAACCCCACTTTCATTTATTTATTCGCAATTAATCAGTTTTAACAGCAACTTTAGCAGATGGTGAAAAGGGCAAGGCCGGTGACGACACTGAGGAGGAGGAAAGCGTCGCATATTCATGGTCTCTATTCCATCTTGTGTTTGTTGCTGCTTCTTTGTACGTCATGATGACGTTGACCAATTGGTATAGGTAAGATGAGTGTCCCTCCATCTCCCAAAAGAATTAAAGGCTTTAGGCTTTGATTTTGGATTAATGTCATTCTCCTTTCACAGGCCCAATTCGGACATAAAGTACTTCAATGCGAATGCAGCTTCCATGTGGATAAAGATCATATCCAGCTGGATATGTGGAGCGTTGTATGGATGGAGCCTGATAGCTCCTTTGATTCTTACCGACAGAGAATTCTAATCTCATTTCCAGTGACGATGTCGGCGTTTATATTTAACTTATTGTATTCACTACCAAAAATACTTAACCCCAAATTATTCGATAAGCCAAAACCTACAATTCTCTAAAATAAACATTTGCGCAGCTTTTAACTTTATTGAAACCTTAAAACTACGTGAAATGTAGTCCTTTTGAGTTAAACGCCAGTAGCAGCTTCATGAAGTCGTCGATGTCCATTGTTCTCGCGCGATTCGTTTCCATTTTGAGGTCTGTCAATATTTCGGCAACCATTTCGGAAGGATTAGCATCGCTTGGATCCTGGAAAACAGATTGAAGTCATTCGAAAGTTCGCAGAACAAACACCTCAACAACTCACCGCATTCCTCAGCGAGCAGAACAACTTGTAGTTGTTCTTGAGAACCTCCATAACCGAGTCTTGCTTGAATATTGCCGATAAGGTTTTGTTTTTTCTTGTGAACACAATCCGCGTCAAACCGTCCCACTCTGAAAAATTAATAGCCGGCGGTGGATTCTTCGGTTCAATTCGCACCACACATGATTCGACTTTCGGCGGAGGTCGGAAATTGTTCTTGCCCACATTCATGATCATATCGACTTTAGCCAGAAGCTGGGTATTGATACTCAATCGACAATAGAGCTTATCCCCCGGTTTGGCCACCAATCGCTGGGCGAATTCCTTCTGGAACATCAGCACTGCACACCGAAATATCGGGCGATGCAGTAGCAATTTAAAAACAAGCGGCGAACTGATTTGATAGGGGACATTAGCAATGCAGACATCAAAGTATGGCAAATCGGTTTTCAAACAATCACCGATGAGGATTTTCAGTTTGGCGTGCAGTGGAGTGTTTTGTACTCTTTTGAGTAATTCAGCAGCCAAACGACTGTCGATTTCACAAGCGATGACTTTTTTTACTTTTTCCAAGACCTTGACGGTCATGTTACCAGTACCGGGACCAATTTCCAGGCAATATCCGTTGAACGGAGGCCAGTTTTCTCAACCATATCGGTGATTATGAGGGGATTTTTGAGAATGTGCTGGCCAAAGTTTTTGTTGAAGACAATACCTGGGAGAATGAATTTGGTTTATGCTGGAGATTTTGTTTTTGAATTGTTTACCTTGTTTTGCAACTTCGTGGGTGCGTGTTTTCTTTTCCTTAGGCATTTTTTGATTTAATTTTAATCGGGAATGAAAAAATAGTGTAAATATTTTTATTTCATCTACTGCACATGCTGCTTAAATTGACATTTCAAAAACATGTCAAATTTTGACGTTTAGGGAGTACGTGACCATCAACTAGAAGAGAGAGATGCAGGGTTAGAACCTCAGTTTTACAATTTCGGAGCGAATTTGAAAAAAAAGTGGAGCAAATGCAAAATTTTCGGAGTAGATTTGTAACAAGAAGAAGATCTTTACCTTTCAAGAAAATTTCTTTAATAAATGTCTACTTATTAGGGAAGGGATAGAGGATGTCAAAGGAGATGTCGGTGATTATTGGTTTTGAATTCTTGAATATTGCAATGGCTGGGGAAGACAGAGTGTGGAAGCGAATTCCACATTCGCGTAGTACGGCTAAAGAAGTTGTTCAGCTTAGTTAAGTACAATTTTTTCTGCACCTAATTTTTTGTTGGTGCAGCTTTGTCAAAATTTCAAAAGCCAAATTATTTTTATTTATTTTTCAGATAATTTTTTTTTTTCAAATTATCTCGATGGACGAGTTTCCGAAGAAGTAAAAATATTACTATTACGCTATTCATTATTATGAAAATTTTATTCATTTTG
Source organism: Sphaerophoria rueppellii (assembly GCA_920937365.1). Lineage (NCBI taxonomy): Eukaryota > Metazoa > Arthropoda > Insecta > Diptera > Syrphidae > Sphaerophoria > Sphaerophoria rueppellii. The sequence goes on from CAKKXW010000001.1 coordinate 96,256,173, forward strand.
ATTTGACTTGGAATATTTACAGCTGATTTTATTCTGCCAAAAAGATTAAACACGGAGCTGATATTTTCTATTCTAACTTGTTCTGACAGTTTTCATTTACTTGGTACTGTTTTGTGCTGTACTGATCTGTCTTTTCTAAATTAAACAGTACTACAAAGTACTTATAAACCTCGTAAGTAGCTGGAATTTTTGACATATTCCAGTTCTAGGTATTCTATCCATTAAATTGAATAATTCCATCATGAATCTCACGTCGCGTCGTTGTTGCCCATAACCCATCGGTATAACCTCTTCAATGTTCAATAAAAGGTGATTCACGTTCTTGATTTGATTAAGATTAGTTCGGGAAAAACAATTTTATTTAATTAAATTTTCTTTAAAGAAACAACGCTAGCTATAAGGTTACACGTATTACAGTATTAGTACATATTTTTCTTGTGGAAAAAGTGGAGCAAATCTTGTAAAATCGGAGCGTCGGAGTAGATTTTTATTTTTCCCTAAAAGTGGAGCAAATTTGCTCCGATCGGAGCAAGGTTCTAACGCTGGTGAGATGCTCTACTTTCAGTTCAGATGAATTTAGAAATTTCCCTCAAAAGGAAAAGAAATTATTCGATAGCGTTGCCGCTCTACCAATTTTTAAAATGTCACTTCTCTTTGACTGTTTTTAAACGTTGTATCTTATTTCTTTCTAAATTGTTCATCAAGATTTAAAACATCTTGTTAGCTGATCCGGGCAATGAATGACCAAACAGATCGATTCATAATCGTTTTAAACAAAAATAAAAATATTTGATAATCAACTTGGCATCACTTCTTACATCCTATAAAAAATATCCTTTTTCATTGACATTTATGACAAGTAAGGGAAATTTATTGACATTTTGATATTTCCCTGTAAATCCTAGCCGGCAATTTCTTGCATGAAAAACAAAACAAAAACAATTAAATTTGTATTTTAAGCAATTAAATTTTAAGAAATAAAAGTAAAAATATGAAACTTGGTGTAAAAAGTTTATGTACAGTGTTGTCATTCCATTCAATCAAATACCGGGCCCTTCATGATGTGAGAGTTCGCTTCGCTCCCAGCCCAACAGGTAAACACGATTACACATTACACCACAAATATTCAAATCCTAATATCCACTATCGACAACAATTTAAGGATATCTCCATCTCGGTGGCCTTCGGACAGCACTCTACAACTATTTATTCGCCTTAAAAAACAATGGCAAGTTCATACTTCGAATCGAAGACACAGATCAAACTCGCCTTGTTTCTGATGCCTCCAAATCGATAATTGAAGATCTGAGATGGTCGGGAATTGTCATCGATGAGGGTCCTTCGGTTGGTGGTAGTTTTGGTCCATATGTTCAAAGTGAACGATTGCATATTTACAAGTAAGTTACGATTTTCCAAAGGAGCGTACTTGTTTATTGTGTTACTTTTAGCGACGCCATCAAACAGCTTCTCAATGATGGTTCAGCTTACCGATGCTACTGTTCTGAGACAAGACTTGATTTGTTGCGTAAGGAAGCCTTAAAACAAAGACAAATTCCGAAATATGATAACAAATGTCGTCATCTAACGTCATCGGAAATTCAAGAGAAAGAATCAAAAGGAATTCCATTCTGCATACGATTTAAATTGGAAGATTTTACTGACCCAATAGAGGACATGGTTTATGGAGATGTGTTTGTGAATAGCAGTAAAAATGAAGGTGATCCTGTGATCATAAAAACCGATGGGTTTCCGACTTATCATTTTGCCAATGTCGTCGACGATCATCACATGAAGGTCAGTCATGTCTTTCGTGGCATTGAATGGCAAACGTCGACTCCAAAGCATTTGCTGCTTTACAGGTTTGATTTTGGGAAGAAAAAGAAAACAAAGATTGCTTAATTTTAGACTTTTGTAGGGCCTTTGGCTGGAAGCCACCCACGTACGGACACCTGCCATTGCTGATTAATGCTGATGGCACGAAACTCAGCAAGCGACAAGGTGATATAAGCATCAAGAGTTTTAGGTAATTCACAGATCCAAATGCAATAATTGCGATTTATTTAAAAAAGTTTCTTGCTACAGGGAAAGTGGCATTTTCCCCCTCGCGCTAACGAACTATGTGATGTGTGCCGGAGGTGGTTTCCAAAGGGAACAATCACTTAAGCCCGCTTTAGAAACCTTGGAATCGCTCTCCAAACTGGTACGTTCATTCTTAGCCAAAATTAACCAAGGACACATTTTCAAACGCTCTCTTCCCAGTTTAATATAGAAAATCTGAATGCTCATCCAGGCAGACTCAATCCAGATCTATTGAAAGATTTCAACAGCTTAGAGATCCAGCGTAGGCTTTCAAATGAAAACGAAACAAGGGAGCTGGTTGAAGTAGTTCGAAATATGGTTCGTTCTAAATATCCGGAGAGGTAACGATTTTTTTCCATTTTGATTGTAACTTTATGTGCATTTTCCATCCAGGAACATTAACTTGGACGCTTTGTACATTGAAAACATACTAAAATGGTCAGCGCAGAGGTTATCAATCCTGTCCGACCTTACATCGGATAAATTCAGCTTCCTATGGACTGATGGCAATTCTGTAAAGACAACAGAATTGACCAAAGGTACAATTTGAATCAAATTTGTTTAAATACTGGCAATGAACTACTTTCCTTTTAGATCAAATTAATGAGCTCATTGAGAGTTTGGAGAAAATTGAATTCGCCAAGAGAGACATCCAAACAACTTTGAAACAATATTCGGGGAAAGCACAAATAAAGTTCCCGGTTTTGATGAAAACCTTAAGAACGTCCTTGAGTGGATTGAAGGTTTGTCTTAAAACAAAAACAAATGTTCCAATAAAAACAAATCAAAATTATTCTTTTAGGAAGGTCCGGGAGTAGCAGAAGTTATGGAAATTTTCGGAAAAGAAGAATCGTTACGAAGAATTCGATCCAATTTAAATTCAAATATCAGTTGAGACCTGCATTTGGCGCCATAAGAATTGTAAATTTTTGTTTAAGCAATAAAATAATTTATTTAATTCTAGCTGACATGATGAAGGCTTTTTTCATCTAACGTTATTGGGATCACTACTCGGTAGCTAGAACTTGTAGAGAGTTTTTCTGAAGGCAGGCATCGAAATAAATTATTTTTTGCCTAGCAGGCTGTCTCCAGTTTTTCTCTCCAAGTTGATTGATGTCCTCTTCCTCCTGTGTGCGCCACCTGAGTCGCGGTCTTCTTCTCCTTCTACGTCCCTCGGGAATAGTGTCGAAGGCTTTCCGGGCCGCAGCATTGGTGTCCATCCGCTCAAAATGACCGAGCCATCTGAGTCTCTGGATCTTGAGCCTTTTGGCTAGGTCCATGTCGTTGTACAACCCGTAAAGTTCGTTGTTGTATCTTCTTCGCCATTCCCTTCAATGCACACGGGGCCAAAGATGACCCGAAAAACTTTCCTCTCGAAACAGTCTAAGTACTTTCATCCGATTTTGTCAAGGTCCATGCTTCTGCACCATACAGCAGGAGACTGGGATGATGAGGGTGTTGTACAGTTTTTTCTTAGTTGGTGGAGAGAGGGAAAAGGCCCTCTTTGCTTTCTTAGCCCAAAGAAACAGCGATTAGCAAGAGTTATTCTTTCTCTGATCTGGTGTTGGTGTTATTGCCCGTGTTTATAGCGGAGCCTAGGTATACAAACTCTAAATTTCTCTACTGCCTCGAAGTTGAATGCGTCTATTGTGACATTCTATCCGAGCCGTCGTTTTGCCCTCATTTACTGCTTCTACCCATTTTTACCGCTTCTGTCTCAATTCTCACAAAGGCGCCATTGACATCACGCTGTGTTCTTACATATCAATATCATCGGCGCATGAGAGAAGTTGAACAGACTTTTGGAAGATAGTGCCTCTGGTGTTGACGGTGGAGTTTTGCACTTCTCAAGAACGATGTTAAAGAAGGATGTTAGAGGATCTCACTTTTTTAGGATCGGGCAAACAATGGTGAGGTTCCATTCATAGGGCATGCATTCTTCCGACCATATCTTACAGATCGTCGCCTGCTGCTTTAAACAGCTCAGCAGCTAGAATATCTGCTCCAGCGGTTTAAATGGATTTCAGCCGTGATATTGCCGTTTTCACTTCTTCTAGATCGGGTTCATGGAATTGTTGGCTATCATCGTGTCCGATGAAAGGCTCCTGACTGATGGCGGGGTTACACAGTCTACAAAAGTGGTCTTTCCAAATTCCCAGCATTGGCTGCAATTCTACTATGATGTTCCTTTGTTTATCTCTGCAGCCATCTTGCTCGATGACCTCGATTAATATGTTTTACCTTCCGATAAAGCCTCTTAACTTCATTCATGCTGTTGACTCTCTCAACATCCTCGATCTGACGCTTCCATGCTCCCTCTTTTTTCTCCTGTTTCGCTCGTAGAGCTCACGAGCAACTCTTGTCCTTCTATGCAGCGCCGCTTTGTATGCCTCCTGCTTGGCTGCATGGGCCTGCCTGCATTGCTCGTCAAACTAATGGTTTCGTTTTGGTGGCTGTGTGAAGCCTAGCACATTAGAGGCGACATCTCTAACTGCTTTCTGGCAATAATGCCACTGGTCTTCGATACTTGATGTTGGCGGTATAGGGCTCTTTAAGAGATTACTTGACACTCGGTCAGAGAAGGACCTGGCGATCTCTTGCGATTGTAGCCTTCCAACGTCGAATTTTTGGCCGTTGTCGGTTTTCTTAGCGCTATCTTGGCTACGACGAAGTAGTGGTCCGAGTCGATGCTGGCTCCTTGGAAAGTTCGAACATCTAAAATGCTGGACAAGTGCCTTCCGACGATTGCAATGTGATAAATCTGGTTGACGTTTGATTGATCAGGAGATCTCCATATTCCTGTATGAATGTTGAGATGTGGGAACCATATACTGGCAACCACAACATTTAACTCCGCAGCAAAATCGATCAGCCTGAATCCATTGTCGGAAGCTCGAAGTGGTGTCGTGCAGGCTGTGGTTTCCGACTGTTCCACCAAAGATGTCCTCTTTTCTTCTCGGCTACTACACCTTCAAACAACTTGGAACCCATTTTGACGAATAGAAATCGCGTAGACCTTTCTTTTGATGTATCATCGATGGGTTTTGGAGGAACTTTTTTTCAGTCTAAAATTTTGGAAAAGGGTTAGCCCATGATATTTTACGAAAATCATATTTGATAGTCCTAATTATTCTGAGCAAAGCACTGAAATCCAAACTCTATTCCTGGTTGCGGAGATATTCGCATGAGAAGATATTTTTGTATGTGACTAGCAGACCCTTCGAGCCTCGTCTCAACCGCAATCTAATGCCTTCAGGTAAACTTCAGACTAACAATAAACACAGATAGGTAATTCGCAGTTCACAATCAACTAACAATTAACTGCAACATAAATAAATGCTATTGTACATAAATGCTTAAGGATATTGATTTCATGCCACTAATACAATCGCAAAAACTCCATATGTATTTTTCAAAATTCAAATAAGTGTTCAGTTGGTTACCGGAAATGCCACTTGAGACCATCTTGAAATAAATCTGACGTTATCACTCGAAATAAGTGAATATATAGGAAAGTAAACTACTACTACCCAAAACTCTTTTCTTTCCTTTTTTTGTTTAAATTTGAGTAACAATATTGTTTTAAACTTTTGTTGTATTTTTTGTTTAACTCCTGGCATGTACAATTATTCCTTCATAGATTAGATACTACTCTTACTTGAACGTATTTCACAATAGAGTACTATGCAACAATGGCAACACTGTTCACCTTTAAAAGAGTAAACAATCGGCATTCAAATTAGTTCGTTTCTCAAATTGAACCTGATAACAAAGTGCCGGCTGCCTGTGCTTTGAATTTGTGTGAATAAAAAAATAAAATAAATCTCGTTTTTGATTCAATATGCCAAAGGTACCACTAATAACTCAAAACGATGGAACTAAAATACCAGCCCTTGGTCTGGGAACATACACTGTAAGTGGAAAGATCTTTGAGAAATCTATAAAAAAGCCATTTACCATAATGTAAAAAAGAGCAGAGGAAAAAAACAACTCCTTATCTCCCTACTTTGTTTTCATTTCGATTTCATATAACTTTGTATGTAAGCTATTTTCAAGGCCATAATATTAGGATGATTGCGAATGTGTCATGTTCCCGGGGATGTTATAAAATCAAACAGGAATATTGCTCATGCATTATTTGATAACAGATCAACCGCTGATTCGGTTTGATATCACAAGTACTTGTTAGGAAGTTGTTATTTAGTCGCCAACAACATTCTATCTTTATTTTTGATAGCATAATCGTTTTTGTAATTGAATAACTTATTCAAATGAGAAGAAGGTACTGACGAGAATAAATAATACATTTAGGAATTGCAAGCGCAAAATTCTAATATTTTATTCAACACATAATGTTCACACATAAGTATACTTGCATATAATGTTTAAAACTTCCATCTTGAGATTTTGATCACACACAACATTGCGCGATGATAAAGAGAAGTCAAAGTTGATCTGAATTGAATGTCCGTTGTTCAGTCTGCCTGTCCTAAGGAGCAATTTCTAATCGGCAATTGGTTGATAGATGATAGAATCAGTGATGCCAGAAGCTTAAAGACCCACGATGAATATCAAAAAACCCATTTTGTCCCACACCATTAAACGAAAAAATCCATAAATATCTCAAAAAGTGTAAAACAAAAATTAAACGTTTGCTTCCTTATAAAAATAGTTAAAACACATTTTTTTAACAACAACCAAAGAAAGAAAATAATAAAACTAAATAAATAACAATAATCAAAGAAAACAGTCATCCTATAACCTAGGATTACTGTTCCCTTTGGGCCAGGAGCCCCCATACAGGGAAGTTCCGTCATCGCGCCTACTAAAAACTTTAATAAAATATAAATGATAAAACGAAGAAAAATAAGATTCGCTTTGTCGGCGTGAATTTAGTTAGTCAAAAGCCGCGCATACCTGTTTCAATGCATTGAATGATGGTGAAATTTCTCCACCATCACGGATTCCATTTTTGTTTCTTTCATTGCATGCGTCCTTATGTTAGGCCGTGTGCGAATTGGGTTAAAAATTGATTAAAACTTGACGTTGGGTTACATTTTGACACTTCGCATTGCATAAAATGTGTTAAAAATTATACTAGCTGCGGAGCATGTTAAAATATGACAGTAGTGGTTAAAAATTCATCCATTTTTAACCACAATTCATCCAGTTCGCACACGGCCTTAGATGTATAGATGTTTTTTTAAAATGTTTCATCTTTTTGTTGTGAACAAGCATGCGCCGTGTAATACCGGACTTTGCGATTAGAAAATAAATTCAAGTTTAAGTTACTATGTAAAATTTCGCGAGAACCAGAAAGTATATGCTTTCTTTTAAAATCAATGAATTTTTGCTTAAGGAAAAGAGCTTTTCGTAGCAAACAGAAAGTATATGTGGCGTCTTCGCCGCTCAAGGGGTTTTTGCACTCGATTTGTAGTGAACGACTCTGGCTACGCTAGCAAACAGCGAGTATATGCGGTGGCTTCGCCGCTCAAGGGGTTTTAACCCTCAATTTGTAGTGCACGACTCTGGCTACGCTAACAAACAGCGAGAATATGCGGCGGCATACATTTATTACCGTTGCTGAAAACTAGTCATTAAAAAACAAAGACAAGAAATCTTTTCCTAAGAGTTAATAAAAAAAACCCAAAAAGAAACGAGAATTCACATAATATCCAAAAAAAAATCCCATAAACGTGTGCAGTCTACTTGCACTACAGGTTTTTTTTTTAAATTTTTTTGTTTACGTTTAAGTCATTCCAATACATGCCAAAAGAAATGTTTGAAATAAAACGTCAAATATTTGTATGAATTACTATGGAGGAATAGTGTTTTTATTTTACTGATTTAACACATAAATATTAATTTCCGACAAAAAAGAATGGTTGATTTGTGCTTCATTAACGCGTATCTATCGATTGAGACACTTTTCATCTTTAAATTCAGAATCCGGTAAAGGAAAGTAGAGCCTAAAACTCACGGTATGGCATCACTGGATAGCCTTCAAGTGTAGAAATCAATGCATTCTGAGAAACAACATTTTCTGTTCTTATTTTGAAGACAAGAACTAAGTAGACTAGGTCCTCCTATTGTTTGTAAAAGTAAATTGGTTTTTGTTTCTAAAATGGCTTGAAATAAGAAAATATATTTTTGCAGTGTTCCAATACGGAACCGATTTCAATATTTTTTTTTCATATTTCTTAAATTATATTTACTTTGTTTTAATAAAATGGCTTTCCTTATTCATGAACAAAATCAACAAACTCACAGTAGATACTTTGATAACAAAAAGGGGAAATTTAGATCGTGAAAGGAGATTGCATATCGTTGGCGCCTATTGGCTATCAGCACAAAAAAAACACAAACAAAAAAACATCTGAAACCAAAACTGAAGTCTTGAAGTTTACTTCAAATATGAATTCAAAACAGACCACTGTTGACGTTTATCGTTGCTGATGTTTATTCTCTGAATATACATATTGTGTGCTTTTGGTTTTATTTGATTTCGTTGAAAAATTCGGAATTGTCATCCAACACCAAAGACAAATATTGTTTTTGTTTTTTATCTAATTTTGTTGTAGGTACTAAATTTTAAATAATTTAAAAGGCATTTGATAAAGCCTGGCATCTTGCTCTTTTATCGAAAATGCGTGCCTTCGGTATCGACGAATCCCTTCTTCGTTGGATTAGAAACTTTCTTTCGAACCGTTCAATACAAGTTGTATTGGACGGATTCAAGTCTGAAACCCACAATATAAATGCTGTTGTGCCCCAGGGCTCCATTTTGTCTCCGACCCTCTTCCTCATTTCATTACTGATCTCTTGTCTGTAACTTCTAATCTAATCAATTGTTTCGCTGACGATAGTACCCTTAGCTTCACATATTCGTTTCCAGATTCCATACCTCCTCCTCTTCGGATGTGGAACTGCAACGGCAAAATATGATAAGCTCATTAAACTCTGACTTAAACAGCATTGTACAATGGGAATTTAAAACCGTGTAGAGTTGAATGCTTCGAAAACTCAATGCTGTCTTGTATCGTTGAAGCGAGATATACCCCCTTGCCACTGTCCATGAGGGCACTTGCATCAATGAACCGAACATCTCGAGATTCTCGGTATGTGCATCACTAACCACCTCTTGTGGACCGAGCACATACGCGTTGTCGCCAAAATAGCCACAAAATGTTTGGGTTTCTTAAGACGATGCAATAAAATTTCTTCCCCGTCTGATCTGGCTATTGTCTACAAGACTTATATCCGTCCAAAGCTTGAGTACAATTCCCATCTTTGGGCTGGTGCTCCAGCTACATACTTAAGCCTCTTGGATGGTATACAAAAAAGAGCAGTAAGAATGATTGGTGACAGAGACATCGCTAACTCATTCACTTCATTGGAACACCGTCGTAACGTTTCGTGTCTCTCCTTGTTTTACCGTTACTTCTACGATAATTGCTCTAGTGAAATAGATAGTTGCATTTCACCCTTTAAACAATTCAACCGTAATACCCGCGCTTCCAGGAATTCCCATCAGTTTACCCTCGAGCCCAACTTCGGTCGTACGCTCAAGTATAGAGAATCGTTCTTTAGCCTACTACGCGAATGTGGAACTCTCTTCCACACTCTGTCTTTCCTGATCATTGCAGTGTTCAGGAATTTAAGACCAATGTACACCTCCTCTCCAATGCCTTCTCTTTACATCCACTGTGCCTATGGCATAATAAGGGTGAAAAAACCCCTTGAGTGTGTGTTTATTATAAAACAAAAAAAATCGTGCGACTTTTTTTCTTTTTGTAATTCCTTGTACGAAATCAACAGGCTTATCATAAAAAGTTCATTAAGAACGAGAAGAGGTAAAAGAACTTATAACTGGACTACAATTAAATTGAACGCAACAGCAATAAAAACAAACATATACAAATAAACTGTGGCGTATACGTACTATTTTTTAGTTAGCTTGAAAAAATTTCGGATCAATTTTTTTGCTAATGTGTCTCTCTATTTCAACAGTCCCTAGGAGGTGATTGCGAAAGGTCTGTGAAGGATGCTATCGATGCTGGTTATCGTCATATCGACACAGCCTACTTCTACGAAAACGAAGAGGAAGTTGGCAACGCCGTTCGAGCCAAGATTGCTGAAGGTGTTGTCAAGCGAGAAGATATTTATATTACTTCAAAGGTGACTCTTCTATTTCATTGAATCTTCAAATTTAAGCTATAATCAATTTTTCACAGTTATGGTGTCATTTCCACGATCCGGAGAAAGTAGAGTATGCATGCCGCAAATCTCTCAAGAATTTTGGACTTGACTATATTGATGTGTACTTGATGCATTGGCCCTATGGTTATGTTCACAGAGGAGACAATGAAATGTTCCCGAGCAACGCCAATGGTGAGGTTGAATTGAGGTGAGTTTTAAAATTGGTCTCTAAAGTTTTTCGGGTTAATTCAATTTTCTTTGAACAGTGACGTGGACTATCTTGATACTTGGAAAGCAATGGAAAAACTTGTCGGTTTGGGCTTGACCAAGAGCATTGGAGTGTCAAATTTTAATTCGGAACAATTGAAACGACTTCTCGCTAATTGTACCATCAAACCAATTCACAACCAGGTGAGAGATTCAACAATTTTTTTTTATTTGTTGTCCAGAAATGAGACAGTTATATTTCATTATATCAGATTGAATGTCATCCAGGATTGAACCAAAAGAAATTGATTGCATTATGCAAAGAGAATGACATCATTGTCACCGCTTATTGTCCATTGGGACGTCCAGATCCAGTCAAGAAAACGCCAAAGTTTATATTTGATGATAAGGTCAAGGCAATCGCACAGAAGTATAATAAAACTGCGTCCCAAGTGGTTTTGAGATATTTGGTAAGTTCTTTTTTCAATTTTTTTCTGCAAAGGGAGTGAAATTAACTTAACTACCACTTTTCTAGATCGAAATTGGAGCAGTACCAATTCCCAAAACCGTGACCAAGTCTCGTCTTGCTGAAAATATTGACGTGTTTGATTTCAAGCTGTCGGCAGATGATCATAAGTACATGGATACGTTTAATACTGGAGAGCGTCTTATCCCAATGGATCATGCCAAAAAAAGTATTCACTATCCGTTTAATATTGAATATTGATACGTTTTTGCACATTTTATACAGTTAAATTAAAATTAATCCAAATAAATTATATTTTAACAAAATAAAGCATTTCAAATAAAAACGATGTTTTACACTTTGAGTCCGACATATGAATTGACAGTCTAAAATAACAAGGTGTGTCCCTGTATAATTGCTGAAACACAAACACGCTTTAGCATCATCTTCGGAGCCTTCAATAACGTGAAGAACGAAACAGTGCAGCAAGGCTTAGACGACCACAAAGTCGAAAAGGCAATAATACAGTTGATAATGTGTATGCTCAGAAAGAGACAAATTAACTCTAAGCTAGCGGAAGAAACGGTGAGAGTAACGAAGCGTTACATGCTGTCATACAACAACATCGATTTTTCCCAACAAATACCAAGTACGCGGTCAATTTTGCATTTTCGAATGCATGCAAGTCACGCTCGCTTCAAATATCCCATATGCAGGCAAAACTAATTCGTGCATTTATTGTATACATTGCATTTGGCCTTGAATTAATATCAAGAAATACATAAACAAAGCTTCTCGCATGACTCATTAACACTTGGCGTGTTTACATTCATAATCGATAATATTCTTATTGCATGGCAGCAAGTTACACCAAAACACATGAAAGTTTAACTTTCATGTTCGTACAATTCACACTTGGTTTTTATAGTAAAGTGATGGATGAGTACTTTCGTACTAGAATCACCACTACCACTACTTTTCATCACTACATACCTTTAGTTGTCATTTCAACTTTGAGTTTTGGACTGAGTATTTTTGGTCATTCCCGCCGCCGACCGCAATTTCAATTTTAAGGCTTCCCCCACCAGTGGTAAGGGGTTTTAAATATTGAAGGAGATTTGTCCTCCGTTCCTCCAGGGGCCGTAAATAAACCTGCAGATCGACCAGAGCTTATGCCTGCCATGCCAACGTACCACCAGGGGCCGTAGGTTAGGTTAGGTTGAACGGGCTGATAGTTGATGTTGTCACCATCACACTTAGATCAATGTAGATCCATTGTGGTACCCCGAAGTGTTGTAACTTCCTGAAAAGATAATAACCTATGAATCATGTGGTTCGTTTAACCATTTAGAGGTCTTGACAAAGTTTAGTAAACTTTTGCCTGGCAGTTCTGATAGTTCCTCTAGTTCATTAAAGAAGAAGTTGCCTAGAGTTTTCTTCCTAGCAAGACAGAGCGAAGGACAGTGGCAGAGAAAATGAGCAGTGTCTTCATGCTCGTTTTCATCACCGCAGCCTCTACAAAGGTCATCAGTACTGAGCCCCATCTTTTTCTTATGGTAGCCGAGTAGGTTGTGTCCTGTAATAATGCCGATAAGGGATCTTAGGGAGGGTTTATTAAGAGTTAAGATCCAATCGGATCTTTTCTTATCGTATCTAGGCCATAGCTTCCTGGTGTTAACACAGGTTTCTAGGAGATTCCATCTGTCATTGGATTTTTGAATGATGGTTTTACTGACGTTATGTTTCAGTTCACATAACGGTATCCCTATATGCTGGTCTATCTGAGAGTATTCCAGTGTGGAGCCCTCCCTAGCAAGTTCATCCGCCTTTTCGTTGCCTGGTATGTCACTGTGGCCAGGAACCCAGCAGAGTCTTACGTTATGCTGTGTGCCAAGAACCTTTAGCTCTTCGCGACAGCAAGAGACAAGCTTCGACTTGATTTGGGTGGCAGAGATAGCTTTTATTGCTGCTTGGCTATCAATGAAAAAAGTGATGTCCGCGTGTGATATCGCCATCATGGATATATGTTTAGCAGCGTTTTTCACTGCCAAGATCTCAGCTTGGAAGACGCTGCTATGGTCGGGGAGCCTGAATGATTTGGCAAGGTTGAGGCTTTCAGAGTAAAAGCCTGCACCTACTCTAGTATCCATTTTAGAGCCATCAGTGTAGATGGTAATGGTTGAGTCGTTAGTGTAGGGCACACTATTTTCCCAATCTAGTCTATTGGGGTAGCTAGTACTAAAAGATTTGTTGAAATCTAAGTAGGGGGTCATATAATCTGTGCAGATATTGGTATCTACGTACTTCGCAAGAATAGCTGCGTGTCCGCTCTGGCTGGTTTTCCAGATGTTAGTTTGGCTGAGCCTGAGGGCGCTGTTCGCTGCTGATTCCTGGACGAATAGGTCTATTGGGGGGAGATTGAGGACCGTTTCTAAGCCCGCAGTTGGGGTAGTCCTCATCACACCACTAGTACAGATACAAGCCATTCTCTGTACTTTTGTGAGTGTTTTTAGATTCGTGGATTTCTCCAGCGCTCTCCACCAAACCAAGCTGCCATAAGTTAGAATCGGTCTGACAATGGCAGTGTACATCCACATGACTATTTTGGGGTTCGGTCCCCAATTTCTACCCAGAATTTTGTTACATGAGTAGAGTGCGATTGTGGCTTTCTTATATCTTTCTTGGATATTTGGACCCCAATTGAGCCGTAAATAAACCTGCCGATTCACCAGAGCTATTGCCTGCTGTGCCACCAGAGCTTATTGCCTGCCGTGCCAACGTGCCACCAGGGGCCGTAAATAAACCTGCCGATCCACCAGAGCTATTGCCTGCTGTGCCACCAGAGCTTATTGCCTGCCGTGCCAACGTGCCACCAGGAGCCGTAAACGTACCTGCTGATCCCACGGAAATAAAACCGGTCGAGTAAAACAATTACCAAATTGACAAATGGTAAAACGAAATCCAGTAGTGACAGCCTTATCGCCAGTCGGGACCGGAACCGGACATCCATCAAGTAGAGGCTTTTACCCCGAACTACGCCGGAAACCCGTAACCGAATCCATACCATACCGGAAGTGACATCAGTTAAAACTCATTCTGACCAAATCTGTACAGGAATCAATTCTTTTAAATCACAATTGTTGTTATTAAGGTTTCCAATAAAGAATTTGTTATTAGGTTTAGAAGACCTACCATTTGAGTTTCGTGTTTTCTTTAATAGACCTTGGCACCTTCGAGCGATATCTCGGCCGAGAAACAAAAAGCACATCACAAGGGGCACCCCTCAGGGTGGAGTTCTCTCACCGCTACTCTGGGCTCTTGTCATGAACGACATACTCTCTAAATTGAAATCAACTGGAGTAAAGATAAAAGCCTACGCTGATCATCTTGCATTACTAGCGACTGGAAAGTTCCTACCCACTATCAGTGAACAAACCGAATATGCCCTCTCGTTGGTAGGTAAATGGACTAGGAACAGTGGGCTGGCAGTCAATCCAGCTAAAACAGAACTAGTGCTATTTAAAATACCTTCAATTGAAGGCTGCCCTCTTAAAATCTCTGATCACGCAAGGTATCTCGGAATGATCTTAGATAAAAAACTGAAATGGGGTCTGAACACAAAAGATAGATTCAAAAAAGGCATCGATTGCCTTTTACTCCTGCAATAGAATTTTCGGGAAAACCTGGGGACCAAACCCTAAAATTATCAGTTGGATGTATTCGGCAATAATTAGACCAATAATAACCTATGGTAATTTGGTTTAGTGGAAAGCTTTAGAAAAGAGCACGAACCTGAAAATTTTGACTAAAGTTCAAAGACTTGCACTGGCATTACGGGGGCAATGAGATCCACTCCAACTCCGGGACTGGAAGTTATACTGAATCTAATTCAACTAGACCTCTTTGTTCAAGAATCTGCGGCCAAAAAGTGCCCTGAGACTTAGAGGCCAGTTATAGCGATCATTAAAAACTATCATTAAAAATTTTCATTTCGATAATGTGGTGTGATGTACTTTGATTTTATACACAAATCTCATACCAATCGATGGCTAATCCATTGAAATAATTTTTTCTGGTAAAAAATAGTCCAACAAAGGAATATTTTTGATGAACAATGCATTCATTTATTTTAATGATGAAAATTCGTTTTAATGACAAGGTAATAAATTAAATTTCAAAAATGAAACACTTTGTTCCAGTGTTTTGATTCCTTTTTTTAATGTTCCATCTTTCATTAAAAAATTTAATGAAGCATTTTCCATCATTAAAACAAATATTTGGTGTCAAAAATAAAAATAAATGCTTGAATGACATAAAAGTAATCACATTTTTTTAATTATCGCTATAATCACACGTATGTAAGTAAAAAAAATCAAATTTTCATGTATTCCAACTTTAATGATTGCTTTTAATGATCGCTATAACTGGCCCCTTAGTCAAACTTAGTAAAAACTAAAAAAACAGTTCCATAGGACATGCCCAGATCCTTCATAAAGTTATGGGTCATAACAGGACACTGCCTCATAGGCAGACATGCCTTGAGGCTTGGGGTCTACGCAAACGACTTCTGTAAAAGCTGCATGGACGAGGAGGAGCAGGAGGAAACAATCCAACACCTTCTGTGTAAATGTCCGGCACTCTCCAATAGAAGGAATAACTATCTCAGTTATCCCTTCTTCGATAATACCAGTGAACTGGCAACGATCAACACAAAGTGGTTTGTTTAAGTTTATTACTCTCCCATGAGTAACCTCACTAGTGGTATCATAATGGACCCTTGAGGTCTAAGTGAGTCAATGACATCCGGACAGCCACTCCAACCTAACCTAACCTATGGGTGGGTCATAGTACTACATAAATAGAGTGGCGCGACAGCTCTTGAAGAGCCAAAGCCTAAGTGGCCTCATCAACAATTCTCTGGGTGCGTGTGAAGAACTGAGGGGACCTTCAATTTTACGCCGATTCCGAACGGCAAAGTTGAGAAGCACTTTTTCATGACAGATGATACTCTTGGAAGTTTTGTCAGTTCTTCGCAGGAGGCAGTGTCCGTGAAAGATGAAATAAAAACTTTGGGCACGAGTAGGACTCGAACCCACGATGTTCTGTTTAGCAGCCAACACACCTAACCACTTAGCTACGGACACTACAACAGTACTACAACAGAGTATAAAATACCCGAACTTGATTTTCATAAACCATTCCAAGCTGCCAACCCAAGCAGAGAGGAATCTCTGAATATATCAAGTTAACCGCCTCGCTTAGGCTTCCAGACTATAGTAGCGTCTTCCAAGCGGAAGTCCTGGCAGTGACAACAGCTGCTAAAAAGGTATCAATGATGGCGATACCACGAGCTGATATCACCTTTTACATTGATAGCCAAGCGGCAATAAAAGCGATTACTGTAACTGAGGTAAAATCAAACCTTGTTTCATGCTGCCGCGAAGAGCTTAAGGTTCTTGGCGCACAGCACAACATTAGACTCTGCTGGGTCCCAGGCCACAGCGATATACTAGGCAACAAGAAAGCCGATGAATTAGTAAAATTAGGGTCAATGCTTGACGTAAACCAAGCTCAGCTAGTCAGCACCCCTACCTGTTACTTAAAACAGGAAATCTCAAAAAGAATAACTATCAAGACCGATGAAAGGTGGAACCTTCTTGACACCTGCGGCACTACAAGAAAGATCTGGCCCTGTTTTTAACAACAAAGAACGGAAAGAATTATGCAGCTACACATTGGATCACTTCGATCTCTTGTAAGCATAATCACCGGACATAATCTGTTAGGTTATCATATGAAAAAGATGAGAATCAGTTCAGATGATCTATTCAGAGGATGCGGTGACGAGGAGGTGCATGAAGACACATCGCACTTTCTGTGTTACTGTCCGCACTCTCCCAACAAAGGAAGAAATTTCTGGGCAACTTTAGAAGAACTCTCTAGTACACCAGGTACTAACGTAAAAGCCTCTTAATGACTTGACTAACTGAACACATAGGTTTTTCTTATTAGCTTGAGTAGCAATACTCACGGGTATCACAATGGATCTGTATTGATCTAAGTGTGACGGTAACGACATCAACTGTCAGCCCCTTAACTTAACCTATCGTCTTCGTTTACGTTACGATGCACCTGCTTCAAGTTTGGTTTGAATGACATTTCTCCCTCCATCATCCTTCCAAAAACAAATAAAATTTGTTTTTCGACTTTTTTTACAGCTGTTGAGCTGTCAGATAAAGCAAATGTTCAGCATATTTGAACAAGAGCTTCCGTATGAAGTCACGTGACGTAATATTACGTGTTTTTTTGTATGAATGACAAACGAAATGTGATGTCGAAGCTTCATTGTGATATAATTCCTATGCCTGAACTCGCAAACGTCAGTCGAAGCCAAAGCTAAAGCATGGCTGAAATAGAAACACGCTTCGATCTGACGTTTCCTACGTAATGTTACGTAATGAATCTTACACTTTGTTGTAGAAGAGGCGGAAGAGATGGGACACAAACCGTAAAAAATTAAATTACATAAATTAAACTAACCTGAATTTTTCACTTTTAATTTTGTGTTTTCAAGTTTTTACCGGTAGCAATTGACAGCTCAACTCAAGCTGTCATTTAAGGTCGTATTGGCGATGTCAATGTGATGATGTAATTTTCCGAACTCATATCGCAAAATTCGAAATCAAACCAAAAATCAAAAAGAAAGAAATACTAAATGCAAGTAGGTAATAATAGTAAAAAATGCAATATTTCTTAATAAATCAAATAGGCAGCTATTGCTTCGAAAACTTACGACACTATAAAACAAATAGACTGTAAAAATGTAAACTGATTTATCTTTACAACGTACCTATAACTTATCAATACATTCATACTCTCTTTTCAAATAAAATAGTACTTTTTTTAGTACTTTGAAATAACGTTAAGTTTGCATCAAGGGAAGTAATAAACCACATTCCACTGGGCATTGGACAGTTCAACAATTTCCCTTCCACTTTTAATTAATAATCATTTTTCTTTGGAAGTCCATTTAGTTTAAAAAACCCCACAAGTGTCAGACGATGGTGGTAGTGGTCATTGTCATCGCCATAATCCAAACTTAGAGAAAAATGTAAACACTGGCACTCTCTGCAAGGAATTCAACCAAGGAAAACTGTCATCTCCCGCATGGAAGTATATTTAGTGTTTTATCTTCTCGTCAACTTGGCGATAGTCACAATAGATTTTGCTCTCCAACTGTTTGTGATAACCCAGGCCTTCCAAATCAGTCTTCGATAACAGTTATCGGCGTAGTTTTCACTTTGAAACTTTATGTGTTTTTCTGCAAGGGGAGTTTAGTTACTAATTAAAATCCAGTGAGTTAGGTATTGCATATGCAATACGTTTCGAGATTAGTGAGTAATTGTCAAACTATTCGATTATTGCATAAAATGAGTGCTGCCGCCGCTGCTGTTGTGCCAAAAGTAAAATTAAATAATGGATGTGAGATGCCGGTTATCGGACTCGGAACATACGAGGTGAGTGAATATTTTATAATAGTATGCATTCATTTAATAAATAATTAATTTCATATCAATATCAAAATCGTTCGTTTTATTTCCCTTTTCTATGCATTTTCCTTTATCATCGTAATTTTTCTATTGAACGCTTTTGAGTGTTCTTTGTGAAGCTTTTTTGACATCTGTTGCTGTCAGTTTAGTGCAAATCTTCACTAACAAAAGTGACAGTTAAATGTAAAAGCTTGATTGTTAATAGGGTATATGTGCAGAGTAGAGCTCTTAAGAAACGCTTTTGAAAGTTTTTTGTGTAATTAAAAAGTTAAGGCCGGAATTTTTTTGACTGCACGTTACTGATATTAAAAATAAGAAAAGTTAGAAAAATGTTTAATTTACGCGAAACAAATTTTAATTTTTTAAACAGAGCTCTTAGTTCATGTTACATCCGTTGAGTTTCAAAATGCGCTGAAATGTGTTAAATGAAAAACGACCAAGCCAAAAATTATTTGATTTTAACATTTTGACAGTCAAGCAAATTTTAAATGACAGTTAATTGAAAATGCGAAAAACGGTATCCGAAAAAATACGATATAAGCAATATTTCTGCAACCAAGCCTTCAAAATAGTTTTCTCTAGTTTGTTCAAGCAGAGCTTTCAAATACCTGCATTTTATGATAGTGTCATCCGATCGAGATGAAGTTAAACAAATTTACGATATTACCATTATTTAAGCAACCAAGTCTACAATTAATTGCTTCCTTTTCTTTAAAGTTTAAGATTTTTTAGCAAATCTCAGTCTGCAACCAGACTTTGAAAAAAAAATTGTTCCTAAATTATTTGAGGAGAGCTAAAAACAGTTTTCTTTCACAAATTGCGATTAAGAAAGTATCGATAAAATACGATATTGTCAATTTCTCAGCATCTCGGCTAGGTACCTTAATTTTTTTTTTAAATTTCTTTGAGCAAACCATTCCAAAATCCTTCTTTCGACTGATAATAATTTGATGACATTCAAATTAAGGAAAAAATTTGTTTAAAAAAATACGATATTGGCAATATCTTATCGCTCAGGCTATCAAAAATGTTTTCTTTTTTTTTTGAATAAGACTCCCAAGGACCTTTCTTTTGATGTATCAGTCTTTTAAATCGAAAAAATGCAATATCGTATAATCTTACGAATTTTCATGAATTCTTCGTCTCTATAATATAAACAATTTAATTTTATAAAATAATATGTTTATGTTGTTTCTGCTGCGTTTTTCATCTACCAAATCGGGGTCATCATTAGTTGCAGAGGATGAACTTGGTAGATTCTCATAAAAGTCGTGAAAGACAGGTGGCACCAAACTGAACAAAGATAGTAAATCTTTTTTTTCTCTTCGGATATTCTAATTAAAGTCTTGTGTTTCGCTAGAAGAGAATAGTTTGTGACGTTCGGTTGTGGATGAGCTCTCCACAAATAGCAGAGGTGTGCTGGCTGTGTGGGGTTCAATCGAAGCCAAGCTCTCGAAGATGGTGTTCAGGGCGTGGTGCTCAGGGGATACAGGGTAATTAAATGTGATGACGTGTTTTCCAGCGATTTCCTTAGATCATGCATTGCTAAGATAAGCAATTACTGGGAAGGCTTGAGACTTGCTTATCCCATCTAAGGATATCCCCAGACAGCCGAAGGCTCGCATTTGGTTGCCGCTCATGAGCATCAAGCCAAGCGGACAGGAGATGATCCGCGGTCTTCAGAGGCTGGACAGTCATCAAGGCTGAAGAGCCGCAGAGGAACAGCGCGTCTTATCTTTTGAAGATTAGCTAAGATTCAAAATTAGAAATGCCAAGATTAAGGTCCTGCAGAGACAGGGAGCAGACTGCGACAACAATGATGGCAAAGTCATGACCGACGATGACATCATTGTTGCCGAGGTCCCCGGCGAGTCACCGGGCCCTGAAGGTGCAGGCCCTTCTTCAGGCAATTAAAAAACGCGCTGCGTTCTAAACAGATTAATAGCGGGGTTCACATGGACGAACATGCTCGGCAACATTGGCTCAGTGTCAAAACGAACCCAACATTCGACCTTGCGTTCACATGAATGCTGATGTTGTCGAACATCATTATTTTAAAATTTTTATAGCAAGCAGACGCAATATGCCGAAACAAAATTGAGGTTTTTTAAAATTAATTCTATCATTCCCGCATGATATGAACTCGACCGAGACATTTACGAAATGAAAATTAACACCGAAGTTGTCGAGCATCTGTTCGCACAAGTTGCTTGGTTGGACGAGCCACCCAAGTTATCAAAAAATTTTGAAATCCGTCCAACATGTTGGTCCAGCAGTTGTCTTTGTGTTCACATGATCGAGCATTGATGACCAACGAGCCATGTTGTCGAGCATGTTGGTCCATGTGAACCCCCCTAATCTGAAGCATTCGAAATGTGCCTCAAATAATCTTAAGGTCTTCCTGAGTCAGGACAATTTGGACGTAGCATTTGTGCAAGAACCTTGGATGAATGACCTTAGAGTTCGAGGCCTTCTTGATCACAAATACCACCTTTTATATAAAATCCCTAACATTGACCAAGGTAAGCCTAGAACCTGCATTCTAGCTAAGAAACACATAAAAGCTTTTTTGTGTCCGAACCTTAGCACCCCCGATCTGACAGTTGTCAGAGCTGAAGGAAGAAATGCTGGCTTACTTTTGGCATCGGCTTACTATGGCCACGAAGACAAACACCAAAAGATAGGCCTCTTGATTGGTAATCGTGTCGGTACTCTAGTTAAGTCCTTGAGAGAATCTTAAATTTTTCAAGGTACATCGGTCACAAGGACTTAAGTCAACTTAAGACCTTAATACCAAACCGAATTTGCATTTTTCTAACTTATTGCCTTAAGACCAAGTTGTTTCCGATAGGAAAACTTCTTCCTAAAGTGCTAGACTCAAGTCCTTAGTACCAGACGAAAGAGAAAAAAAACTTAGTTAAACCCAATCAAAAACTCAAAATGCGATTTTTTGACTTAAGACCTTACTACCCAACGTCAAAGATATATGACAAGCAAACAATGGTTTTTGATAAATTTAAAAAAATTAAGTTAAATTTTAATTAAATCTCTATTTCTGTGATTACAAAATTAAACTTGGCAAAAGGTTCCAAAGAGTTTAAAACACTAAAAATTGAGTTTAAAAATTACAATAAATTTAAATTTTAAATTATTTTCAGTCCAAAAACAACGAAGGCGAACTGGCTGTAAAACATGCCATCGACGTTGGTTATCGTCATTTTGACACCGCATTCTTTTATCAAAACGAAGCCGAAGTTGGCAAGGCATTAAATGATAAAATTGCAGAAGGTGTAGTCAAAAGGGAAGACATTTTCATTGTCACTAAAGTAAGACAGTCTGTTTTACGTGCACTCCCCAGATTTACATTAACAACTGTCTTATGTATTTCATTGTAGCTTTGGAATATTTACCATGCCCCCGAAATGGTCGAGCCCGCATGTCAAAAATCACTTGATAAGCTCGGCCTTGGCTACATTGATTTGTATTTAATGCACATGCCAGTTGGCTATGAGTATGTTAATGAAGAAACTCTTTTACCAAAAGATGAAGAAGGGAAATTGCGATTAAGGTGCGTTAATAGATTTGTTAATGTTTATTTATTGAAAATTTTCCCAATATCCAAACAAAAACCAGTGATGTAGATTATTTGGACACATACAAAGCAATGGAAAAACTTGTAAAGAAGGGCCTTGTCCGGAGTATCGGCGTTTCGAACTTTAACAGCGAGCAGTTGCAACGTGTTTTGGATAATTGTGAAATTAAACCAGTAACAAACCAGGTAAATGAATAAATAAGTTATTTGAGATTGATTTTTCATGAATTAATTTGGTTATTTATTGAATTTCTTATTTAAATCTTCATTCGTTTGTACTCAAAATTCAAGGTCGAATGTCATCCAGGATTAGCTCAAAAGAAATTGAAAGACTTTTGCAAGCAACGTGATATCACTCTAACTGCCTACTGTCCCATTGGTCGTCCTAAGCCCGATGAGAAAACACCAGATTTCTATTTTTCGGACAAAACCAAGGCCATTGCCGATAAGTACAAAAAGACACCGGCACAAATTGTTCTTCGATACATGGTTAGTACTTACTTTTTAAAAAAAAAAAATCAATTTTGCCTTTGTATTCGTTTTTCTTTTGTTTTCAGATTGATATTGGTACCATTCCAATTCCAAAGTCTTCAAACCCAACTAGGATCAGTGAGAATTTCAATGTTTTCGACTTTAAACTGGCGCCCGAGGATATTGCTGTAATGGAGACTTTCGACACTGGCAAGCGATTGGTGCCATTTTTGTTGATCAAAGAGAAAAATCATAAATACTATCCATTCACTATTGAATTTTAACAGAAAGATGAAGGGAAAACACTTGATGTGGCTCTTTAAAAATTGTATTGATTATAATAAAGTTTGCTGCAAGCTGTCTACTTGTATGCTCTCTTGAAAGCGAATTAAAAAAGAAACAACGAATTTATAAACGTATGTTTAATAATTTTAATATATTTTTTAATTGGATGGGTGTATTGTGTTTATGGGGTATAAGTTCTGATCTCTGAGTCTGAGTTGTTGACGCATGGCTCTTATAAAATCAATTTTGATTGATCATTACATACAAGTCTTCATTAGTCATCTGATTATACCTTAGGAGACGTTGATGGTGAACTTAAAAACAGTGTCTTGAAACGATTTATTAGAGTCTCAGTCTGCTGTAATTAAGAGCATTTAACATTCTTATAGTCGTCAACTTATAATTTGTGTTTATGCATTTGCACTAATTTGGCTTGTCTTTTGTAGCTGTAGCCCTTACTTATTTACACATGGTGGCGATACAGTCCAGGTCGGACCAGTGCCTCAGCCAACAAACTTCTCCTGCGAGCTCGGTCCCTGGCTAGCTGTCTCCAGTTTCGCACGCCAAGTTGGTCCAGGAGTTCCTGAGTCTTCTCTAAGATCTGCCGTAGGGTAAATATTTGATCGATGGTGAACTTTCCGGGTCTGAAGCCACACTGATAAGGAGCTACGAGGTTGTTGACGAAGGGCTTCAAACGTTCACACAGCACGGCAGACAAGATCTTATAGGCGATGTTAAGGAGACTTATACCTCTGTAGTTGGTGCAGTTCAGGGGATCTATTTTTTTGAGGATCGGGCATACGATTCTGAGGTTCCATTCATCGATCATGCTTTCCTCCGATCAAAGCTGGTGCATGCTCCTTACCAAATAATCTCCAGCTGGTTTGTACAGTTCGGCGGCTAGCTCGTCTGCTCCAGCGGCTTTGTTCGACTTATGTTTAGATATCGCTATCTTCACTTCGTCAAGGTCGGTTGGGTGGAATTTTTGGCCTTCCACACCCAAAGTGAATGGTTCTGTATTGCTGACGGAGTTTTGCTCGTCATCGCCATTATACAGCTTGGAAAAGTGGTCTTTCCATATCCTCAGCACTGACTGCGGTTCCACTACGATGTTCCCAGGGTGGTCCCTACAGGTTTCAGTTCGGGGTGTATAAGCCCTGGAGGTTTGTTTCACCTTTTTGTAGAACTTTTGAACCTCGTTCCTGTTGTGACATCCCTCTATCTCCTCGATCGCGCGCTTCTCATGATCCCTTTTTTTCTTTCTGAGAAGTTTATGCTACTCCCTCCTTTAAGTAGCTGTAGCTCGTT
The DNA here is from genome assembly GCA_920937365.1 of Sphaerophoria rueppellii. Taxonomy (NCBI): domain Eukaryota; kingdom Metazoa; phylum Arthropoda; class Insecta; order Diptera; family Syrphidae; genus Sphaerophoria; species Sphaerophoria rueppellii. Next base: position 96,280,330 of record CAKKXW010000001.1, read on the forward strand.
TTACCTTTATTTTAGAGGTGAATTTCGAGTAAAATACTTGGGTTAAGAACGCAGTTAGCATAAATCGAAGCATTAATATGTACTTGCATACAAATGTACATACGTATGTGTGGGAAGCAAGTTTTACAATCGCAAGGATATGGAACTCGAGTTTTTGATCAAGTATGAAATAACGTATTTGTGGCTATGGCTTAGTGGTTAGGTGCGTTGGCTGCTAAGCAAAACGTCATGGGTTCGAGTCCTACTCGTATTTCATTTCATCTTTCACAAGCACTGCCTCTTGCAAAGAACTGACAAAACTTCCAAGAGTATCAATCTGTCATGAAAAAGTGCTTCTCAACTTTGCCGTTCGGAATCGACGTTAAATTATAGGTCCCTTCAATTCTTCACACGCACCAGAGAATTATTGATGAGAGTATGCCACTTAGGCCTGGGCTCTTCAAGAGCTGTCACGCCACTCTATTTTATGAAATTACGGTGATAGAGAAGTGAAAAAAGTAGCTTCAGAGATTCCGTCTTTTATCTGCAAGTGTCCTTATAATCTCGCTTCAAATTTGAGGTCAATTGAACCATTGGTTAGGACAGTAGGTGCTGTCCTAACCACTGGTTCAATTGACTTCAAATTTGTAGGGAATTCACTTTCATTTAGCCGTTTTTTGAGTAAATTGGAGTTTACTCCTTTAGAATCGTTTCATGCAATATAGAGCCCGGTTTGACAAATATATGGAAAGTGAAATTAAACGTTGAGAAAGAGCGTTAGTAAAAATCGACTACTTACGCATATTTCAGCTCTTAATGACGTTTAACCCACTTGATCGATTTCAATGAAATTTGGTACAAAGATAGACTAGACTAGAGCCTGATAAAATTAAACATAAATCGGTTCATCCGTTTTCGAAATATTTACAATGGTTATATTGAGTAGCTAGATGTCACGTGGGGTCGGCCACTAAAACTGCATTATGACATATTATATGAACAAGACACAAAACTTCATATAAATTAGATAATTTGTAAAGGAGGAGCGTTGTACTTTGGCTTTTTTTTAAAATAATTTTCTCACTCAAGGTGTTTTTTATACCCTTATTATGGTAGAGGTTAGAAAGGAAGTGTCGGTGTACATTGGTCTTGAATTCTTGAACATTGGGAAAGACAGAGTGTGGAAGAAAGTTCGCATAGCACGGCTAAAGAATGATTCTCTATACTTGAGAGTACGTCCGAAGTTGGACTCGAGGGTGAACTGATGGACATTCCTAGAAGCGCAAGTATTCCGGGTGAATTGCTTGAGGTGAGGAATTCAACTGGTTACTTTTCTAGAGCACTTACCGTAGAAGTAACGATAGATTAGAGAGGGGATTAAAGGGGTGAATGCGTCAGTGATCTCTCTATCACCAATCATTCTTATAGCTCTTTTTTGTATTCTACCTGAGAGGCTTAAGTAAGTAGCTGGAGCACCAGCCCAGAGATGTGATTTGAATTCAAGCTTTAGACGGATATTTCTTGTACTGTCTTAAGAAACCCAAACATCTTGTCGCATTTTTGGCGACATCGCGTATGTGCTAGTTTCACAAGAGGTGGTCAGTGATGCACATACCGACATGTTCGGTCTCATTGATGCAAGTGCCACTCATGGACTGTGGCAAGGGGGGTATATCTCGCTTTAACGACACAAGACAGCATTGAGTTTTCGGAGCATGTTGAGTATTTCAAACAGTCGAGTCGGCAGCATTGTCTCGTTTTTGGCAAGCTCATCAGCTTTGCAGTTTACCGGAATGTCTCTGTGGCGCGGCATCCATATGAAGTGAATGTAAAACTGTTCTGTCATCTCATTCAGAGATGATCGAGTGCTAGCGGAGACAGTCGCGAGAGATTTCAGAGCGGCTATCTTTACGACATATAAAGTTTGCTTCAAGCAAGGATAATACCTCTTTTATCGCCATTACTTTTGATGGGAAAACACTACATTTTTTGGAAAGTTTATAAAGGATAGACTGAGATGCAGTTATTTTGAGTAGACGCCACTTTGAACGTTCTTAGAAGCGTATCGTGTTTTTTTTTTTCAGAGGTCCACCTGCCTCAGAAAAGAATCTTGAAGGAAATGAAATCTGGAAATTGTTTCCCAATATCATTATAGGGTAAGTATTGTCTGAGCAATCTGGTATAGATTTGAGATTGTCTAAGATAGTAGTATGGAAACAATTGTTGCAGATCCATTGAGAGCTGGCTTGAAGCAGTATGCATCAGTTGGCTGCAACCATTTTGGAGAAGATATCATAAGGTATTAGGTTTAGAAGTATTTCTTAAATAGCAGTCAGTGTTCGCGAAATTCCACCGTACACATTCCTGCTGATCGCTGGACTTTAATAAGTTAATTGTCCAGTGCGGTCCACTATATGACTAATAAATTTATTATTATAATAAGTTTAACACATATTAAGTGTCTGTGCGTTGGCTGCTAAGCACAATCTGTCATAAAAAAGTGCTTCTCAACTTTGCCGTTCGGAGTCGACGTTTAATTATAGGTCCCCTCAATTCTTCACACGCACCCAGCCAGAGAATTGTTGATGAGGGTAAGCCACTTAGGCCTTGGCTCTTCAAGGGCTGTCGCGCTTTTTTCAATTTAAAGCGTCAATTGTCTCTGGCTTGTCGCCGTAACACTTATCTTTTACGGCACCCAACAAATAATAGTTCAACGGTGTCTAATCGCAGCTCCGAGGTGGTTAAACGACATCAGTTCTGCTGCTGATAAGGAGCAAAACATCGAGTGTAGCTTCGGATGTATGGCTCATAGCGCCGTCTTATTGAAACTAAATGTTGCCAATATCCTCCTCAATCCTTGCTCATTTTCGAAGAAAAATGGCCAAATTATGCCTCTCTGGACCAAAATACGCACCAAACAGGGACTCGTTTTGGGTATATCGGCTTTTCAATGTATGCGTGCGGGTTTTCTGTGCCCCAAATGCGACAATTTTGCTTGTTTACATTCCCACCAAGATCAAAATCAGCTTCATCTGAAAAGATGATTTTTGGGAAAAATCGGCATCTTCTCTAAGTCGATCGTAGGCCCACTTAGCGAAGAGAAAACGCATTGGATGGTCAGTTGGCTTCAACTCCTGAGCCGATTGGACTTTGCATGGCGTCATACCAAGGTCCTATGCAATGATGTCTCCGAAATGTTCAATATTGTTGAGAACAACGGTGAATTGATGTTGATTGCGCTTCACGCACACTTTCTACCACAGCAGCAATACTATCGGATGTACGCACTTACAAAGCGAGCCTCTAAAGATACCGAGTTTCTAGAGTTCTGTAAGTATAATATTTAATGAAAGCGTTCCTCGAGTTACCAAATTTTGTTATTTTGTTCGTTTGACTTTTTAAGAACTTTTTAAAAAGCGTTCTTAATCTCTTAAACGGTTTTTTTAACTCCCCGATTGACTCGTAATAAGCCATAAATCTAGTCTTATTGCGCATAACTCAAGAATAAGTTATAAGCTGTTGTGTTCAATGAACTTTGTTCAGCTTATTATTCTGCATCTACATCAACTTAACTAGAATTTTATTAATTGGTTATGTGATAATGTTACAGCATCAGAGTGCACCGTGAACCTTTACACAATATTGTAATTGGGGTTCAGGCTATATAAAACACATTCAATCAATAATGGCTTGAAAACACGTTTACTGTTTCCTTATACAATTATTTATTAAGAAAAAAAAGAAGGTTAAATTTGTAAATAATAATTTGCATTCGAACGATTGAACCAATGAGACAGATGCAAACGTTCGATAACGAGATTGAAATTATTGAGGCATTACGCGTACCTAAATGCTAATAAAAGTCTAATGTTTTATTTTTTTTACAGTCTACTAGATCAAATAATTATTTTAATAACTTATCCCAGATTCTATCATTATGGAACAATTTAAATATGATTACCAAAAATCAAAAACAAAATATTTAATAATTAGTATACAAGCAGGTGAATCTATGTGTGTTAAAAAAATAAAGGTTAAACTACAGTGAGGTGCAAAATAATACTAGTCAAATCCCACGCAAAAGACAAAGTCGCCTCAATTCTA
>CAKKXW010000001.1:96289325-96395506 GCA_920937365.1 Sphaerophoria rueppellii
ATTACCATTATTTAAGCAACCAAGTCTACAATTAATTGCTTCCTTTTCTTTAAAGTTTAAGATTTTTTTAGCAAATCTCAGCCTGCAACCAGACTTTAAAAAATTTTGAGGAGAGCTAAAAAACAGTTTTCTTTCACAAATTGCGATCAAAAAAGTATCGATAAAATACGATATTGTCAATTTTTCAGCATCTAGGCTAGGTACCTTAATTTTTTTTTTTTAATTTCTTTGAGCAAACCATTCCAAAATCCTTTCTTTCGACTGATAATAATTTGATGACATTCAAATTATAGGAAAAAATGTGTTCAAAAAAATACGATATTGGCAATATCTTATCGCTCAGGCTATCAAAAATGTTTTCTTAAATTTTTTTGAATAAGACTCCCAAGGACCTTTCTTTTGATGTATCAGTCTTTTAAATCGAAAGAAAATGTGTGCCGAAAAAATGCAATATCGTATTATCTTACGAATTTTCATGAATTCTTCGTCTCTATAATATAAACAATATATTTTTATAAAAACAATTTGTTTATGTTGTTTCTGCTGCATTTTCTTCATCGAAATCGGGATCATCATTAGTTGCAGAGGATGAAGTTGGTAGATTCTCATAAAACCCGTGAAAGATAGGTGGCACCAAACTGAACAGAGATAGTAAATCTTTTCTTTTCTCGTCGGATATTCTAATTAAAGTCTTGTGTTTCGCTAGAAGAGAATAGTTTGTGACGTTCGGTTGCGGATTAGCTCTCCGCAAATAGCAGAGGTCTGCTGGCTGTGTGGGGTTCTATCGAGGCCAAGCTCTCGGAGGTGGTGTTTTCTTACACAATCTCGGCAAGCGAGGATCCCTACCCTAGTTTTGACTCTGGCGAGGTGCTCAGGGGATACAGTGTAGTTAAATGCGATGACTGTTTCGGATTCTTGATCATGCATTGCTAAGATAAGCAATGTCTGGGAAGGCTTGAGACTTAAGCTTATCCCATCTAAGGATATCCCCAGACAGCCGAAGGCTCGCATTTGGTTGCCGCTCATGAGCATCAAGCCAAGCGGACAGGAGATGATCCGCGGTCTTCAGATGCTGGACAGTCATCAAGGCTGAAGAGCCGCAGAGGAACAGCGCGTCTTATCTTTTGAATATTAGCTAAGATTCAAAATTAGAAATGCCAAGATTAAGGTCCTGCAGGGACAGGGAGCAGGCTGCGACAACAATAGGCCAGTTCTACCTAACAACATCTCACTGAGATCTCAATGTCACTTTGACTGAGGCAAAATCATTTGGTGGAACAAAATTCTCAGTTCTCATTGAGATAAAATGGTTACCTTACAAATTGTTGTTGTGCACATGTCAGTCACGTCAAAATAGCTGAGTGAGAAATCGAATCCAAAAAATTTTCATCTCAGAATCTCAGAAAAAATCTCAATTCTCAGCTGAGATTTTTTGTTCCACCTAAAAAATCTCTGAGATCTCTGAGATCTCAGTGAGGTGTTGTTAGGTGGAACTGGCCTAATGATGGCAAAGTCATGACTGACGATGACATCATTGTTGCCGAGGTCCCCGGCGAGTCACCGGGCCCTGAAGGTGCAGACCCTTCTTCAGGCAATTAAAAAACGCGGTGCGTTCTATACAGATTAATAGCGGGGTTCACATGGACGAACATGCTCGGCAACATTGGCTCAGTGTCAAAACGAACCCAACATTCGACCTTGCGTTCACATGAATGCTGATGTTGTCGAACATCATTATTTTAAAATTTTAATAGCAAGCATGATATGAACTCGACCGAGACATTTACGAAATGAAAATAAACACCGAAGTTGTCGAGCATCTGTTCGCACAAGTTGCTTGGTTGGACGAGCCACCCAAGTTATCAAAAAATTTTGAAATCCGTCCAACATGTTGGTCCAGCAGTTGTCTTTGTGTTCACATGATCGAGCATTGATGACCAACGAGCCACGTTGTCGAGCATGTTGGTCCATGTGAACCCCCCTAATCTGAAGCATTCGAAATGTGCCTCAAATAATCTTAAGGTCTTCCTGAGTCCTTTGTGCAAGAACCTTGGATGAATGACCTTAGAGTTCGAGGCCTTCTTGATCACAAATACAACCTTTTATATAAAATCCCTAACATTGACCAAGGTAAGCCTAGAACCTGCATTCTAGCTAAGAAACACATAAAAGCTTTTTTGTGTCCGAACCTTAGCACCCCCGATCTGACAGTTGTCAGAGCTGAAGGAAGAAATGCTGGCTTACTTTTGGCATCGGCTTACTAAGGCTACGACCGGCAGTCACCGTCAGAAGAATTGGAGACCCTGGTAACCGCTTACTTACTTACTTAAGGTGGCGCTACAGTCCGTTGTGGACTTGGGCCTCAATCAACAGTCTCCGCCAGCTAGCTCGGTGCTTAGCTAGTCGTCTCTAGTTTTGCACTCCAAGTTGATTGAGGTCCTCTTCCACTTGAGTGCGCCACCTGAGTCGCGGTCTTCCTCTCCTCCTACGTCCCTCGGGAATAGTGTCGAAGGCTTTCCGGGCCGGAGCATTGGTGTCCATTCGCTCGCTCTAAATGACCGAGCCATCTGAGTCTCTGGACCTTGACCCTTCTGGCTAGGTCCATGTCGTTGTACAACCCGTAGAGTTCGCTGTTGTATCTTCTTCGCCATTCCCCTTCAATGCACACGGGGCCAAAGATGACCCGAAGAACTTTCCTCTCGAAACAGCCTAAGGCACTTTCATCCGATTTTGTCAGGGTCCATGCTTCCGCACCATACAGCAGGACTGGGATGATGAGTGTGTTGTACAGTTTTACCTTAGTTGCTCGAGAGAGGGCTTTTCCACTCAATTGCTTTCTTAGCCCAAATAAACAGCGATTAGCAAGAGTTATTCTTCGTCTGATCTCGGCGCTGGTGTTATTGCCCGTTCTATTCTCACAAAGGCACCATTGACTACACGCTGTGTTCTTCCCATTATATCAATATCATCGGCGTACGCGAGAAGTTGACCAGATTTTTGGAAGATAGTGCCTCTGGTGTTGACGTTGGAGTTCTGCACTATCTTCTCAAGAACGATGTTAAAGAAATCGCATGACAGTGCATCGCCTTGTCTGAATCCTTTTTTGGCGTCGAAAGATTCTGTAAGCTCGTTGCCAACCTTGATGGAGCAGCGTGAGTTCTCCATCGTCATTTTGCACAAGCGAACGAGCTTGGCAGGGACGCCAAAACTAGACATAGCTTCGTACAGTTCGTCTCTGTAGATGCTGTCATACGCGGCCTTAAAATCGATGAAAAGGTGGTGGGTATCGATTTGGAGGTCATAGGTAACCGCTGCCAAACACCAAAAGATAGGCCTCATGATTGGTTATCGTCTTAAATTTTTCATAGACATCGGTCACAAGGACTTAAGTCAACTTAAGACCTTAATACCAACCCAAGTTTGCATTTTTCTAACTTATTGCCTTAAGACCAAATTGTTTCCAATAGTAAGCAGTTGTGCTAGACTCAAGTCCTTAGTACCAAACGAAAGAGAAAAAAAACCCAAAATGCGATTTTTTGACTTAAGACCTTTTACTACCCAACGTCTAAGATATATTACAAGCAAGTAATGGTTTTTGAAGGTTAAGGTTCCAAAGAGTTTAAAACACTAAAAATTGAGTTTGAAAATTACAATAAATTAAAATTTTAACTTATTTTCAGTCCAAAAACAACGAAGGCGAACTGGCTGTAAAACATGCCATCGACGTTGGTTATCGTCATTTTGACACCGCATTCTTTTATCAAAACGAAGCCGAAGTTGGCAAGGCATTAAATGATAAAATTGCAGAAGGTGTAGTCAAAAGGGAAGACATTTTCATTGTCACTAAAGTAAGACAGTCTGTTTTACGTGCTCTCCCCAGATTAACATTAACAACTGTCTTATGTATTTCATTGTAGCTTTGGAATATTTACCATGCCCCCGAAATGGTCGAGCCCGCATGTCAAAAATCACTTGATAAGCTCGGCCTTGGCTACATTGATTTGTATTTAATGCACATGCCAGTTGGCTATGAGTATGTTAATGAAGAAACTCTTTTACCAAAAGATGAAGAAGGGAAATTGCGATTAAGGTGCGTTAATAGATTTGTTAATGTTTATTTATTGAAAATTTTCCCAATATCCAAACAAAAACCAGTGATGTAGATTATTTGGACACATACAAAGCAATGGAAAAACTTGTAAAGAAGGGCTTAGTCCGGAGTATTGGTGTTTCGAACTTTAACAGCGAGCAGTTGCAACGTGTTTTGGATAATTGTGAAATTAAACCAGTAACAAACCAGGTAAATGAATAAATAAGTGATTTGAGATTGATTTTTCATGAATTAATTTGGTTATTTATTGAGTTTCTCATTTAAATCTTCATTCGTTTGTACTCAAAATTCAAGGTCGAGTGTCATCCAGGATTAGCTCAAAAGAAATTGAAAGACTTTTGCAAGCAACGTGATATCACTCTAACTGCCTACTGTCCCATTGGTCGTCCTAAACCCGATGAGAAAACACCCGATTTCTATTTTTCGGACAAAACCAAGGCCATTGCCGATAAGTACAAAAAGACACCGGCACAAATTGTTCTTCGATACATGGTTAGTACTTTTTTTAAGAAATCAATTTTGCCTTTGTATTCGTTTTTCTTTTGTTTTCAGATTGATATTGGTGCCATTCCAATTCCAAAGTCTTCAAACCCAACTAGGATCAGTGAGAATTTCAATGTTTTCGATTTTAAACTGGCGCCCGAGGACATTGCCGTAATGGAGACTTTCGACACTGGCAAGCGATTGGTGCCATTTTTGTTGATCAAAGAGAAAAATCATAAATACTATCCGTTCACTATTGAATTTTAACAGAAAGATGAAGGGAAAACACTTGATGTGCCTCTTTAAAAATTGTATTGATTATAATAAAGTTTGCTGCAAGCTGTCTACTTGTATGCCTTCTTGAAAGCGAACGAATTAATAAAGAAACAACGAATTTATAAACGTATGTTTAATAATTTGAATATATTTTTTAATTGGATGGGTGTATTGTGTTTATGGGGTATAAGTTCTGATCTCTGAGTTGCTGACGCATGGCTCTTATAAAATCAATTTTGATTGATCATTATACATACAAGTCTTCATTAGTCATCTGATTATACCTTAGGAGACGTTGATGGTGAACTTAAAAACAGTGTCTTGAAACGATTTATTAGAGTCTCAGTCTGCTGTAATTAAGAGCATTTAACATTCTTATAGTCGTCAACTTATAATTTGTGTTTATGCATTTGCACTAATTTGGCTTGTCTTTTGTAGCTGTAGCCCTTACTTATTTACACATGGTGGCGATACAGTCCAGGTCAGACCAGTGCCTCAGCCAACAAACTTCTCTTGCGAGCTCGGTCCCTGGCTAGCTGTCTCCAGTTTCGCACGCCAAGTTGGTCCAGGTCCTCTACCACCTGTGTGCTCCACCGGAGTCGCGGTCGCTCAACATGATTCAACATAACCATCTAAGTCGTTGGACCTTAAATTTTCTGGCTAGGTCAGTGACGCTTTAGAGCTCGTAGAGTTCTTGGTTGAATCTTCGTCTCTATTCTCCATTAATGCAGACAGGACCAAAAATCACTCGAAGAATTTTTCTCTCAAAGCAGCCCCAAGGGTTTTCATCAGATGTTGTCATAGTCCATGTCTCTGCACCATACATGAGGACCCGGATGATGAGGGTTTTGTAGAGTGTCAGTTTAGTTGCTCGGGAGAGGTCTTTACTACTCAATTACCTTCTAAGTCCAAAGAAGCAGCGATTGGCAAGAGTGATTCTTCGTTTGATTTCAGCGCTGGTGTTGTTGTCTGAGTTGAGAGCGGATCCCAGGTAGACAAAGTACTTAACTACCTCGAAGTTAGATCTGTCATTGTTGACGTTTGCTCCAAGACGTCGATGTTGGTAGTCCTTTCTTGTCTAAAACCTTTTTTGACATCAAAAGTGTCCGTTAGGTTTTTTACGACCATGATGGAACAGCGTGAATTTTCCACTTTCATCTTACACAGACGGATGAGTTTTTCTGGGATGCAAAAACTAGACATTGCTCTTTATAGTTGGTCTCTATAGACGCTGTCATACGCGGCCTTGAAATCGATGAAAAGGTGGTAGGTATCGATTTGAAGTTCCTGGGTCTTCTCTAAGATCTGCCGTAGGGTAAATATTTGATCGATGGTGAACTTTCCGGGTCTGAAGCCACACTGATAAGGAGCTACGAGGTTATTGACGAAGGGCTTCAAACGTTCACACAGCACGGCAGACAAGATCTTATAGGCGATGTTAAGGAGACTTATACCTCTGTAGTTGGTGCAGTTCAGGGGATCTATTTTTTTGAGGATCGGGGATACGATGCTGAGGTTCCATTCATCGATCATGCTTTCCTCATATCAAAGCTGGTGCATGCTCCTTACCAAATCATCTCCAGCTGGTTTGTACAGTTCGGCGGCTAGCTCGTCTGCTCCAGCGGCTTTGTTCGACTTTAGTTTAGATATCGCTATCTTCACTTCGTCGCTATCTTAGATATCGCTATCTTCACTTCGTCAAGGTCGGGTGGGTGGAATTGTTGGCCTTCTGCACCCAAAGTGAAAGATTCTGTATTGCTAACGGAGTTTTGCTCATCATCGCCATTATACAGCTTGGAAAAGTAGTCTTTCCATATCCTCAGCACTGATTGCAGTTCCACTACGATGCTCCCAGGATGGTTCCTACAGGCTTCAGTTGGGGGTGTAAAAGCCCTGGAGCACAGATAATTAACTTATACAGATGTCTCATCCCTGCAGAAAAAAATGAATCATTTTTTGCCCTTAACAGACAAAGCCTTAACAGACAAGGAGCTTTCGGGAGCTTTTTTCTTTGCCGAAGTATTCATTTATAGGAGATGAGATGAGCCAAAATTGATTTTGCATGCATAAAGTGAATGTGTTAAAGCTTTTGGAAAAAGCTTTTTTTTTGGTAGCTTTCAGTTTCATATATCATTTCTCGCCATAAGGGTGAGACATCTGTATAAATTTATTATCTGTGCCTGGAGGTTTGTTTCACCTTTTTGTAGAACTTTTGAACCTCGTTCCTGTTGTGACATCCCTATATCTCCTCGATCGCACGATTCTCATGCTCCTTTTTTTTCTGAGAAGTTTGAGCTAACTTCCTTTAAGTAGCTGTCGCTCGTTTTACCACAGATAATTAATTTATACAGATGTCTCATCTCTGCAGAAAAAAATGAATCATTTTTTGCCCTTAACAGACAAAGCCTTAACAGACAAGGAGCTTTCGGGAGCTTTTTTCTTTGCCGAAGTATTCATTTATAGGAGATGAGATGAGCCAAAATTGATTTTGCATGCATAAAGTGAATGTGTTAAAGCTTTTGGAAAAAGCTTTTTTTTTGGTAGCTTTCAGTTCCATATATCATTTCTCGCCATAAGGGTGAGACATCTGTATAAATTTATTATCAGTGGTCTTACCTTAATTTTAGAGGTAAATCTCGAGTAAAATACTTGGGTTAAGAACGCAGTCAGCATAAATCGAAGTATAAATATGTACTTGCATACAAATGTACATTGTATATGTGAGGGAAGCAAGTTTTACAATCGCAAGGATGTGGAACTCGGCCGTGTCTTAGGGGTTGGCTGCTAAGCAAAACGTCATGGGTTCGAGTCCTACTCGTATTTCATTTCATCTTTCACAAGCACTGCCTCTTGCAAAGAACTGACAAAACTTCCAAGAGTATCAATCTGTCATGCAAAAGTGCTTCTCAACTTTGCCGTTCGGAATCGACGTTAGATTATAGGTCCCTTCAATTCTTCACACGCACCCAGAGAATTATTGATGAGAGAATGCCACTTAGGCCTGGGCGCTTTAGGAGCTGTCACGCCACTCTATTTTATGAAATTACGGTGATAGAAAAGTGAAAAAAGTAGCTTCAGAGATTCCGTCTTTTATCTGCAAGTGTCCTTATAATCTCGCTTCAAATTTGAGGTCAATTGAACTTTTGGTTAGGACAGTAGGTGCTGTCCTAACCACTGGTTCAATTGACTTCAAATTTCATTTAGCCCTTTTTTGAAAAAATTGGAGTTTACTCCTTTAGAATCGTTTCATGCAATATAGAGCCCGGTTTGACAAATATATGGAAAGTGAAATTAAACGTTGAGAAAGAGCGTTAGTAAAAATCGACTACTTACGCATATTTCAGCTCTTAATGACGTTTAACCCACTTGATCGATTTCAATGAAATTTGGTACAAAGATAGACTAGACTAGAGCCTGATAAAATTAAACATAAATCGGTTCATCCGTTTTCGAAATATTTTTACAATGGTTATATTGAGTAGCTAGATGTCACGTGGGGTCGGCCACTAAAACTGCATTATGACATATTAACAAGACACAAAACTTCATATAAATTAGATAATTTGTAAAGGAGGAGCGTTGTACTTTGGCTTTTTTTTAAATAATTTTCTCACTCAAGGGGTTTTTTATACCCTTATTATGCCAGAGACACAGTGAGTGCATTGGGAAGAAAGGTAGAGGTTAGAAAGGAAGTGTCGGTGTACATTGGTCTTGAATTCTTGAACATTGGGAAAGACAGAGTGTGGAAGAAAGTTCGCGTAGCACGGCTAAAGAATGATTCTCTATACTTAAGAGTACGTCCGAAGTTGGACTCAAGGGTGAACTGATGGATATTCCTAGAAGCGCAAGTATTCCGGGTGAATTGCTTGAGGCGAGGAATTCAACTGGTTACTTTTCTAGAGCACTTACCGTAGAAGTAACGATAGATTAGAGAGAGAGTTGAAACGTTACGACGGTGGTCTAAAGGGGTGAATGCGACAGTGATCTCTATATCACCAATAATTCGTATAGCTCTTTTTTGTATTCCACCCAAGAGGCTTAAGTAAGTAGTTGGAGCACCAGCCCCGAGATGTGATTTGTACTCAAGCTTTAGACGGATATTTCTTGTACTGTCTTAAGAAACCCAAACATCTTGTGGCATTTTTGGCGACATCGCATATGTGCTAGTTTCACAAGAGATGATCAGTGATGCACGAGAAGTTCGGTCTCATTGATTCAAGTGCCACTCATGGACAGTGGCTTTAACGACACAAGACAGCATTAAACTCAGTTCCTCATCCGAAGAGGAGGGATGTGAGTCTGGGTACATATAGAAAAAAGCTGATGGTACTATCGTCAGTAAAACAATTTATTAGATTACCTAGAAGTTACAGACAAGAGATCATTTATAAAAATGAGAAAGAGGTTCGGAGACAAAACGGATCCCTGTGGAACACTTATGTTGTAGGTTTCAGACTTGAATCCGTCCAGTACAACTTATATTGAAGGGTTCGAAAGAAAATGTTTAATTCAACGAAGGAGGTATTCGTTGATACCGAATGCTCGAATTTTCGATAAAAGAGCAAAATGTCAGACCTTACCAATGCTCTTGAATTATCAAGTGCAACAATCTTAATTTCTCCAAAACGATGCGAAGATTTGTTCCACTGTTCGGTGAGATAAACCATCAGATCACCAGCGGACCTGTTGCTGCAAAAGCTGAACTGCCGGTCATAAAGAAGCTTCGGTGTTCGAGATATTTTTGAGCTGATAGTTTATCAGCGTTTCCATAACCGTAGAAAGAAGGGATGTAAGTGCAATCGGACGATAATTTAAAGGGAGAAGAAAATTCGATTTTTTTTGGGACTGGCTAGACAAATGCTGTTTTCCAACTGCTTGGAACGAGCCCAGAAGAATAGGATAGATGGAAAAGCTTACACAGGGGTTTTGCCAGCGTGGAAGAACACCTCTTCAGAACAATAGCGGGGATACCAGCGGATTTATGTATGTTGAAGTCTTTTAGGACACTCGCTACAGCACGAGTGCGGAAGAAAATTTGTCCCATGGAATTATTGACGCGTTGAAGAGCTGAAGGAGTCATGACACTCTCTGGCAACGATGAGTTGGAGGCGAACTGCTAAGTAGAAATGATAGCTTTCGCGAAAGAGCTTAGAACTGAAATGTCATGGTCAACGAGCTTAGAGACTTTTCTCTAGAATTTTTAATAGAACAACGTCTGTTGGGTCCGCTAGTAAATACAAATGAAATATGAAAAGCCATAGGATACATGGAAAATGAAGAAAATATTGATAGTTTGTTTCGGAAACCCAAGGAATCGACAGCCTTGTTTATGAAAACTATGAAAAGATACTTGTTGGAGAATTGAAATGTTTAAGAAACCATAAAGTGCTATTTATGAAATGGGAGAAACAGTAACCGAGATTGGTATTACATCTGTTGGAGAGTGTCGGAATTTACAAAGGAGATGTTGGACTGTTTCTTCTTCCTCCTCGTCAATACAACTTTAACAGAAGTCATGGCATGCTTTACTTCGTGGTATGACCTCAATTATTGTAAAGCTTGTCTGGTCAGAGAAGTGAATAATTTTGACCACTTCAGGTCCATATTTGGCAGGTGCTACCCTGTTAATATCTAGCATTTGTTGATTCTAGAGCATATTTTTTGAAAAGAAGTTTGCATATAGCAAGTGGTGTTCCTATGTTGAGTCTATTTCAAACGGTTGGCAGTTTTGTCCCGTTTTTGGCAAGCTCATCAGCTTTGCAGTTTACCGGAATGTCTCTGTACCGCGGCATCCATATGAAGTGAATGTAAAACTGTTCTGTTATCTCATTCAGAGATGATCGAGTGCTAGCGGAGACAGTCGCGAGCGGCTATCTTTACGACATATTAAGTTTGCTTCAAGCAAGGATAATACCTCTTTTATCGCCATTACTTTTGATGGGAAAACACTACATTTTTTGGAAAGTTTATAAAGGATGGACTGAGATGCAGTTATTTTGAGTAGACGCAACTTTGAACGATCAGTATAGAAGCGTATCGTGTTTTTTTTTCAGAGGTCCACCTGCCTCAGAAAAGAATCTTGAAGGAAAGAAAATCTGGAAATTGTTGCCCAATATCATTATAGGGCTAGTATTGTGAGCAATCTGGTATAGATTTGAGATAGTCTAAGATAGTAGTGTGGAAACAATTGTTACAGATCCATTGAGAGCTGGCTTGAAGCAGTATGCATCAGTTGGCTGCAACCATTTTGGAGAAGATATCATGAGGTGTTAGGTTTAGAAGTATTTCTTAAATATCAGTCAGTGTTCGGCGAAATTCCACCACACATATTCCTGCTGACCGCTGGACTTTAATAAGTTAATTGTCCGGTGCGGTCCGCCATATGACTAATAAATTAATTATTATAATAAGTTCAACACATATTAAGTTTCTGTGCGTTGGCTGCTAAGCTAAGCACAATCTGTCATGAAAAAGTGCTTCTCAACTTTGCCGTTCGGAGTCGACGTTTAATTATAGGTCCCCTCAATTCTTCACACGCCACTTAGGCCTTGGCTCTTCAAGAGCTGTCGCGCTTTTTTTAATTAAAAGCGTCAATTGTCTCTGGCTTGTCGCCGTAACACTTATCTTTTACGGCATCCAACAAATAAGAGTCCAACGGTGTCTAATCGCAGCTCCGAGGTGGTTAAACGACGTCAGTTCTGCTGCTGATAAGGAGCTAAACATCGAGTGTAGCTTCGGATGTATGGCTCATATCGCCGCCGTCCTATTGAAACTAAATGTTGCCAATATCCTCCTCTTCAATTTTTGTGAACGAAAATTCGTTCAACCTAGCCCGTTACGATCGTCATTGACTGTAACGGCCAACCCTTGCTCATTTTCGAAGAAAAATGGCAAAATTATGCCTCTCTGGACCAAAATGCGAACCAAACAGGGACTCGTTTTGGGTGTATCGCCTTTCAATGTTTGCGTGCAGATTTTCAGTGCCCAAAATGCGACAATTTTGCTTGTTTACATTCCCACCAAGATTAAAATCAGCTTCATCTGAAAAGATGATTTTTGGAAAAATCGGCATCTTCCCTAAGTCGATCGTAGGCCCACTTAGCGAAGAGAAAACGCATTGGATGGTCAGTTGACTTCAACTCCTGAGCCGATTTGACTTTGCATGGCGTCATACCACGGTCCTATCCCTATGCAATGATGTCTCCGAAATGTTCAATATTGTTGAGAACAACGGTCAATTGATGTTGATTGCGCTTCACGCACACTTTCTACCACAGCAGCAATACTATCGGATGTACGCACTTACAAAGCGAGCCTCTATTTTAAATATCAACTCCAAAGATAACGAGTTTCTAGAGTTCTGTAAGTTTAATATTTAATGAAAGCGTTCCTCGAATTACCAAATTTTGATATTTTGTTCGTTTGATTTTTTAAGAACTTTTTAAAAAGCGTTCTTAAACGGTTTTTTCAACTCCCCGATTGACTCGTAATAAGCCATAAATCTAGTCTTATTGTGCATAACTCAAGAATAAGTTATAAGCTGTTGTGTTCAATGAACTTTGTTCAGCTTATTATTCTACATCTACCTCAGCTTAACTAGAATTTTATTAATTGGTTATGTGATTATGTTACAGCATCAGAGTGCACCGTGAACCTTTACACAATATTGTAATTGGGGTTCAGGCTATATAAAACACATTCAATCAATAATGGCTTGAAAACACGTTTACTGTTTCCTTATACAATTATTTATTAAGAAAAAAAGAAGGTTAAATTTGTAAATAATAATTTGCATTCGAACGATTGAACCAATGAGACCGATGCAAACGTTCGATAACGAGATTGAAATTATTGAGGCATTACGCGTACCTAAATGTTAATAAAAGTCTAATGTTTTATTTTTTGTTTTACAGTCTACTAGATCAAATAATTATTTTAATAACTTATCCCAGATTCTATCATTATGGAACAATTTAAATATGATTACCAAAAATCAAAAACAAAATATTTAATAATTAGTGTACAAGCAGGTGAATCTATGTGTGTTAAAAAAAAAATAAAGGTTAAACTACAGTGAGGTGCAAAATAATTCTAGTCTAATCCCACGCAAAAGACAAAGTCGCCTCAATCCTAATTTCATTTCAACATCTTTAACACAGCACTTAACTCTTTCTTACACTTTTTGCTGGTGGGAGTTTGCGTGTTAAGGCAATTAGACTGCCTATGCCGGCTTTTCAAATTGCTCTCGAAGTTGAAAAAGTGAGTTCATGGCTTCAACCCGAAGATAGATTCTCTGAGTCCAAAAAAAAATTGCTAAGAAGAATTATTTTTAAGTATAACTCAATTAGTATAGTATTTAAGTAACCGATTTTGTTGTTGTTGTGAAAAATTATTTCACTCAACAGCCAACACTCAACGATGAAATAGATTGTCGAAATTAACATTATGAAAGATTAATACACAAGTTTGAGTGACGCACAAAGCCCATTCTCATTAATGATGATATTATACCTGAAAGCTTCGAACAGTGTTAAGACCAGAAATGCTGCGCACTGTGACTTAAAAGGCGTACTCTTGTCAGGAGCGGATATTTGAAGGGACAGAAGGGGCTCTTTCTCTTCGTATCTTTCTAGTTTTATTTTATTTTATTTTTAAAATGGCAAGAGTATTATATCTTGATTTGAATGACAGTTCTCTCTTCATCATTATACTGCATCCAAAAACAAATGAATTTTGTTTGTGTCCAAATCGTGTGTTAAACATGTTCGCTGAAATATAAGGACGCTTTAGCTTTGGCTTTGCCTGACGTAGAAGAGTTCAGCAATAGGAATTCAATAATGCTATCACAATGAAGTTTCGACCTCATGTTTCGTACGTAATGTAACGTTATGTGACTCTAAACGGAAGCTCTAGTTCAAATATGCTGAACATTTGCTTTGTTTGGCAGGTCAACAGATGTATTAAAATAAAATTTGTTTTTGTTGATATAATGATGATAGATGGAGAAATATCATATAAGGTAAACTCGTACCGGGTGCATCGTAACGTAGACAAATACGAAGCCAAAGCGTATTTGTGTTCTAGCCAGATTTGAAACGTGAGGTCGGAGCTTCATTGTGATAGCATTATTGAATTCCTATGGCTAAACGTGTTTGTGTTTCAGCCTTAATATACAACATTAACTATGGAGATCAGATTCAAAATATTGATTTCTAGTGATATTTTTTAGTATCGTTAATACATTTTTCTATTTTGCACAAGAAAAAACCTAGGAAAATTACCAGTATTTCACATTGAATTGGAACTTCCGAGCTTTGACAGTTAATGGCGGCCATGTTATTGAAGCATCATCTCTCAAATTGGATGTCATTTATTTAGCCTGCCAAATCACCGGACGGATACAACGTACAACAACTCGTTCAAATTGGAAAAATGTTCTTCTAGTAATAGGCTGAATGGTGCCATAATCGTCCTACCGAGAAGAATTTTTCATAAATTTGGGTTCACCGGTTGAGGAAAAAAGTCAAACAACACCCTTCTGTCGACAAAACACACAATCTACCAAAAACGAGTGTTTGTCATACTGTGAAGGAGCTGTCAAAAAACTGAACAATTTCTCTGGGTTTGGTTTCACATCGAACGCGTTAGTAGTGCTTTGTTTTTTCTCTTTGTTGTATAGCAACAGCAGATTCAAACAGCTCCGAAATTCTCACCCCGAAAAAAAACTTGGGTCAATTCGGGGAACACATCAAACACGATGCGACATCGAACAACTCAGTGCAAAATCAGAGCGCCACAGAACGATTCAGAGCGCACATCTAACACATCTATAGCTACCACTGAGAGTGTTCAGTAATTTGGATGCGCTAACTTGTTGTGCTTTGAAAAATAAAAGAAATTAATCGAATTTTTGCCGGTATAGTACTTGTCTCTAACTTACGATTAGTTTACCAAACTGCACTTTTTTTCCTGAATTATTTCAGCGATCGGTAATTCACTCAAGAATCTCAAGAGCTGAACAGAATGCATCGCTCGTCTCGGCGACGAAAATTATAGCAAAAATTTGTATGGAAATGTCAAGCTCGTTACGCGATAGAGTTAAAAAAGTACAAATTTATCGCCTGCAATCTACACAAGTTTTATATGTCATTTTCGTCACCGGCTGAAGACGAGCAATAGATTCTGTTCTGCTCTTTAAAGAATCATATTATATTCTTGGATAGTAGCTGCAAGATGAAAATCGATCGTTGCGCCATCTTGAGACCTTGCACTCATTTCAGAAATGACAGAAGCTAGCAGAGAAACCAATCCTGATAAAAAGCTACGTTTTTTCCACTACTCAGAAGCCAGCACACAAAACGCAGTAATGCTGTCTTCGAGGAAGGACACCCATCACCGACGGCTCGGACAGAATGTCACAATAGACGCATACAACTTCGAGGTAGTAGAGGAGTTTGTCTACCTAGGCTCCGCTATAAACACGGGCAAAAACACCAGCTCTTGCTAATCACTGTTTCTTTGGGCTAAGAAAGCAATTGTGTGGAAAAGCCCTCTCTCAAGCAACTAAGACCTTGACAAAATCGGATTAAAGTGCCTTAGGCTGTTTCGAGAGGAAAGTTCTTCGGGTCATCTTTGGCCCCGTGTACATTGAAGGGGAATGGCGAAGAAAATATAACAGCAAACCTTACGGGTTGTACAACTACATGGACCTAGCCAGAAGGGTCAGAGACTCAGATGGTTCGGTCATTTACAGCGGATGGACGCCAATGTTCCGGCCCGGATAGCCTTCAACACTATTCTCGAGAGACGTAGGAAGAGAGGAAGACCGCGACTCAGGTGGCGCACTCAAGTGGAAAATGACCTCAATCAACTTGGAGTGCAAAACTGGAGACAGCTAGCTAAGGACCGTGCTGGCTGGCGGAGACTGTTGATTGAGGCCCAAGTCCACAACGGACTGTAGCGCCACCTTAAATAAGTAAGTAAGTAGCCAGCACAGAAATCAAGTGCGAAATTCAATTTGAATGGCAATTGTTACATAAAACGTCGCAATATGGACCTGAGGGTTGCGTCTCGGATTAAAAAAAATATTAGCAAACACTTCAACCTAAGAGGGTTCATAACTCAGATCACATGATTCGAGTAGCAAAATAGTTCTTCTTAACGCTAGCAGCACTGTCGTCATTTCAATGATTAAAAGTTCTTTAGCCCGCACAACTGTCTTCTGCAATGACTGCAATCCAAATTGTTGTTGTTTGCCAAGGGAAACTTTTCTGTGCAGACTACTGAGTAGTGAAAAAACACGGCGAATACTAGTTGTTCCATAGTTGTTGTTTCAAATATTCGTTGAAAAAAGTCAAAATGTTCAAATGTACGCTCGGAGAGATCATAGATATAAAATCGTTTTCACTTTTTCATTCAGAAATCTCTGAATACCTTCAATAAACTAACCACCAGGATTGAAATTTGAAAATAAAGGACCATTTTAAAGGGAAATATGTGGGATATTTTTATTTCCCTGAAAACTTTGTTTCCTGCTGCAAGTAGCTATTCTTTCACTATTTTTGTTCTTCGAAACATCAAAACATATTCGAAATGAAATCTAGTTCGGGCGAGATTCCCGATAGCTTTTTTGAAATTCCGGGCGAATAGAATTTGTTCGGGTGGAATTTTGTTCGGGCAAAATTGATGATAAGGTTGATTATTATACTCAAAGTAAAAAGGACAAAAATAAATAACATTGAAGTCAAAATAAAAATTCTTCACTGTAAACAATTGTTTACCCTTCCACATTTCTTCGACAAGCGCTGCGCTCCTGTGATAAAAAAGAGTAGACGAAGAAATAAAAACGATCGCATCAATTGGAAGTACACGTTTCGTATATAAACGTTGGTTTGGCTAGGTTGCGCATTTGTACGTGTACAAGAAGCCCGGCTCAATCAACACAGTGGTGGGAAATAATTTTTAAATAAAACTTAAACAACTTAAAAAACTTCAGTTTGTCGCGGTTAATCTTAACATAAACAACGCGGTGGGATTCAAGCGTTCCTTATATTTCTTTTCTTATTTTTCGGTTTCAACAATATCCGATTAACCGATTACGAAATCAAAAAAAAAAAAAAAAATAATAATATTAGTAAAAACCTATCAACATTTAAAATTTGTTGCTGTTATTTTTCTTTGTCGTTTCATAAGTGCAAATCAAATTCAACAAAAGTGAGTTGTGTACATTATTTTGAAATTAAATTTTATTTGTGATTCTTTGTATGGTTTGATTGAAAAGGGACACTATAAAAGTTAAATATTTTAAGAGACTGAAATGATTTGTTGTTGGTAAAAGCAAATAGGTCCTAAGGACTTAAATTTGTTGCAATACACAATGGTTACATAAAATACATGTTATTGATTGGGTAAATGGTTGCAACAGGAAATGTTTGCCCAATGGCTTACTCATATGAGGCAAAGAAGAGTGAGGATTATGTTTTATTTATTTGTTTTTGTTTTTGCTGCAAAGAAAGATACTTTAATCAAAAAACGTACTCGGTACTCCCATTCTGTTACGTCGTCGTTGTTGTTGTTGTCTTCGCTTCTTCATCAACGCGGCGGCAACGCTCGTCGTTCGGTCGGTCAAGACAACTTTCGCTTTCTCTTTGAACTCGGTTTTGCTGGTGCAATCCGAACGACTTTACATTTTACTTTAAGCAGAGTTTAATCTTGCATCAAAAAAAGCAAAAAAAAAGAACTGAGTGAAAGAAGTTGACTGTCTTTATGGTTTGTAATTTCGTGATTATGTAATAAATGAACGCAAAAAATAAATCAGATCTGATCTTGATTGTATTTTGGTTAAAATTTATCGTCAATAGTTTTTGCAAGCAGAAAAGATAATTGATGTCGGAAACTTTTTCAGTTTTTCGCAAATGGCAGAACTCATGAAAGATGAAATAAGCTTTGTATATAGAAGAACCAGTACTACCAAGATTTTGTTCAGAGAACACACAATAGGTTCGTTCTTTTACTTTTTGGGCAGTTTGTGTAAAAACTGTCAAATTTTGAGGAGTGGGGATAAATTTCTCAGAAAAAAAACAAATGTGCACAAAAGTAAAAGAACGTGTTGAACACAAAATTCTCCCACTTTTTAAACGTCAATTTTTTTTGTGAGCAAGTGCTCAAAACATGAACCCGATAAAATGTCAAAACTAATAGAAAAAAAAATTTGACATAACTTACACAACTGCCACAAGAAATTTTTGTGTCTAAAATTTGCAGATAGGGGAAATATTTTTCTCCTTCAAAAGTGACAGACTTACAATAAGTGGCAGTAAACGAACGAAAAAGTGGGAGAATATGGCAGTTTTGGCAGTTTTGGGCAGTTTTAGGGAGTAAACGAACGGACCTAATACAAACTTATGTAAAAAAAACTGCTTCTATGAAAATTCTCAAGATGGCACCACCATCGTTTCCCATCTTGAGACTAAAGGGTTCTCCAAATAAGAGGTGTTATTTTGAATAGCCCGCTATTTCGGTAGCTGTCACGTTTGAAGCTGTCATTTTTTGACATTTGACAAGTAGAAACTTACTTACTTACTTACCTATGGTGGCGCTACAGTCCAGGTCGGACCAGGGCCTCACCCAACAAACTTCTTCAGCCAGCTCGGTCTCTGGCTAGCTGTCTCCAGTTTCGCACGCCAAGTTGGTTCAGGTTCTCTAACACCTGTGTGCTCAACCGGAGTCGCGGTCTTCCTCTTCTGCGACGTCCTTCCGGGTTGGATTCGAAGACTCTACGAGCCGGAGCATTATTTTCCATTCGCTCAACATGAACCAACCATCTAAGTTGTTGGACCCTTACTTTTTTGGCTAGGTCAGTGTCGCTGTACAGCTCGTACAGTTCTTGGTTGAATCTTCGTGTCCATTCTCCATTAATGCAGACAGGACCAAAAATCACTCGAAGAATTTTTCTCTCAAAGCAGCCCAAAGCGTTTTCATCAGATGTTGTCATAGTCCATGTCTCTGCACCATACATGAGAACCGGGATGATGAGGGTTTTGTAAAATGTCACAAGTAGAAGCTACGCCATTAGTAAAAATGGAACAATACACGCTTCAAAAATGCATTGAAATTATTAAAATTCGCCATAAAAATGGTGAAAATTTGGCAGAGACGGTTCGTAAACGTGAAAAGTTTCCGGACCGTGTTATCTCTCGAAGAGGTGATCACAATTGGCCACCGAGATCTTGTGATTTAACACCTTGCGACTTCTTCCTTTGGGGCCACGTGAAAGATAAGGTCTACACCAACAGCCCAGCGTCGATTCAAGACCTCAGAGATGGAATTCGTGAGGCTATCGAGGACATAGGGCAGCCACTTTGCGATTTGGTTATGGAGAATTTTATGAAAAGGATATGGTCCTGTAAGTGTGGTCGTGGGAGCCATTTGGCTGATGATGTATTCCATTAGTAACGGCATACCTTACTTACTTACTTACTTAAGGTGGCGCTACAGTCCGTTGTGGACTTGGGCCTCAATCAACAGGCTCCGCCAGCTAGCTCGATCCTTAGCTAGTCGTCTCCAGTTTTGCACTCCAAGTTGATTGAGGTCCTCTTCCACTTGAGTGCGCCACCTGAGTCGCGGTCTTCCTCTCCTCCTACGTCCCTCGGGAATAGTGTCGAAGGCTTTCCGGGCCGGAGCATTGGTGTCCATTCGCTCTAAATGACCGGCCATCTGAGTCTCTGGACCTTGACCCTTCTGGCAAGGTCCATGTCGTTGTACAACCCGTAAAGTTCGCTGTTGTATCTTCTTCGCCATTCCCCTTCAATGCACACGGGGCCAAAGATAACCCGAAGAACTTTCCTCTCGAAACAGCCTAAGGCACTTTCATCCGATTTTGTCAGGGTCCATGCTTCTGCACCATACAGCAGGACTGGGATGATGAGTGTGTTGTACAGTTTTACCTTAGTTGCTCGAGAGAGGGCTTTTCCACTCAATTGCTTTCTAAGCCCAAAGAAACAGCGATTAGCAAGAGTTATTTTTCGTCTGATCTCGGCGCTGGTGTTATTGCCCGTGTTTATAGCGGAGCCTAGGTAGACAAACTCCTCTACTACCTCGAAGTTATACGCGTCTATTGTGACGTTTTGCCCGAGCCGTCGGTGTTGGGTGTCCTTCCTCGAAGACAGCATATACTTCGTTTTTCCCTCATTTACCGCTAAACCCATTTTTGCCGCTTCTGTCTCAATTCTCACAAAGGCGCCATTGACATCACGCTGTGTTCTTCCCATTATATCAATATCATCGGCGTACGCGAGAAGTTGAACAGACTTTTGGAAGATAGTGCCTCTGGTGTTGACGTTGGAGTTCTGCACTATCTTCTCAAGGACGATGTTAAAGAAATCGCATGATAGTGCATCGCCTTGTCTGAATCCTTTTTTGACGTCGAAAGATTCCGTGAGCTCGTTGCCAACCTTGATGGAGCAGCGTGAGTTCTCCATCGTCATTTTGCACAAGCGAACGAGCTTGGCAGGGACGGCAAAACTAGACATAGCTTTGTACAGTTCGTCTCTGTAGATGCTGTCATACGCGGCCTTAAAATCGATGAAAAGGTGGTGGGTATCGATTTGGAGTTCATAGGTCTTTTCCAGGATCTGCCGCAACGTGAAAATTTGGTCGATGGTTGACTTTCCTGGCCTGAAGCCACATTGATAAGGACCAATCAGATTGTTGACGAAAGGCTTCAGACGTTCACATATTACGGCAGAGAGGATCTTGTAGGCGATGTTTAGTAGACTTATTCCTCTATAGTTGGCGCATACCTTCCTCTCTATAATGAAATAAACGTCCGCTCATTTATCTCAAAAAATGCCACTTTTCTTTGAATATCAAAATAACACCTCTTATTGAAAAACCATTTACATCCCAAATATATATACAAAGGAAATAAGAACATCCTAGTGATGAGCCTCCTGTGTTGCTGGTCAACGCACTTAACCAGTTCGTGAGGACTACTCATTTGGTCTTACAGTCATAGTATTGCAGAATAGAGTACACATGCGATATTCTAAACCCGATTGGTTGTTTTCAAGAAAATTCTGGGCTACCCAAATAGTCATTTGGAAAAAACCGTGAAAAAAGAAGATCAACAATAATTGTCAGCATCTAATTTGAGAGATAAGAGACATTTTTTTCAAAATTTGAATATTTTCTGGTTTATTTTGGTGAAGAACCTTTTGATTGAAAGAAAGAAGAACTTGTTTATTTTTTTCGAAAAAAGTAAACCCCACGCGCCTTCCATTCAATAAGTAGGTTTTTTTTTTATTGCAAACACAAATTTGCAAGACAGCTTACCTGAACTTCGCAAAACACGTCTGATGGAAAATACATTTTTTTCTGATTCATATTTATTTGCCTCACTGTTTTTCATTTTATTTGTTAACTTTTAGAACATTTTAATTAATACAATTGAATGGGAACGTTTAATTGTAAAATAATAAATTAATGAATCTTTAAAAAGAACACCTTCTCGAAAGGCAAATTTGGTTTGCGGTTTGAACCAATTTAATGACACTTTTTAGATTTGTATCCAATAAACCTTGTGCTAAAGCTTGTCTAATCAAGGTTAAATATGATTTTTAGCTTGATACTTGCTAATTTAGACATTAGTTCCACTAACAAAGCGCAAAATTAAATTATAAATATTTACTGTTTATAACTTTGTGATCTTGACGAACCCTAATTTTTATTTGTCTGTTAGTTTGGTGTTATTTTTGAAAAGTTGCACAGTTTAATGGTTTTTTTGTTTCTGGTATGAACTGGACACCCTTTCAAAAAAAATTTAAATCAATAAAATAATAATTCTGGGTTTACACAACATGAACAAGAAAACACTTGAGCTTTTTATTTAGGTGTTAGGTTTGTTAAAAAAAAAAAATTGGGGGATACTGGTGTGATTAAGAAGTCGATTGTTACAAAAGAATATTATAATTCAAGTTTATTATGTAATATGAAACTCTATTAACAAAAGATTATTAACGAATGAAATAAAGTAATTATGACAACATTTCTTCGGACCTTATTTGATTGACTGAGCTTGAAAATAAACAGTTTTTCTTGATATTCTTTTGGTGCGTCTTAAACCGAGGTTTGCTTCAAATTCTGTTCTAGGTTGCGAAGTAGTTGGTACATCCATTTGGTATTCTTTTGGTTGTCCATTTGAAGTTGCAGTGCTGGTATCTGCTCCACTTACTTGGGATTTCAATGTCGTAGGTATTTCACCCAAATCATTTATTGGACGATTCGTTGTCGATTGTTGGACTGCATCAAGATTAATTTCAAAGTCATCCTCACCAATAACTTCACCATTTGTTGTGTTTTCCTGTTGTCTTGCACGAAGCTGATTTTGATGTCGTTTGATGGAGTTATTGGAGGTCTCAACAATGTATGTTACACATCCTAGAATCTTGGTGATTACGCCAGGGATCCAACGCTGTCCTGTCCTGTATTTATATAAGGCTTTTTCCTTGTCATTCTCCTGAATGCCTTTTTGAAAGTGCGCACAGTGCGCTCTGCTAGTCCATTTGAGGCCGGATGAAACGGTGCCGTCTTTACGTGGTCTATGGAATTTAATTTACAAAATGTATGAAATTCTGCTGAAGAGAATTGTGGTCCATTGTCACTGACTATCGTTTTCGGTAGACCTTCGATTGCGAAAACTTTCTGAAGTGCATAGATTGTGGATGCAGATGTTGTTGAAGAAAGTTCGAAAACAAATGGGAAGCTGGAAAAAGAATCCACAATTAATAACCATATACGCGACAAAAATGGACCTGCAAAATCGATGTGAATCCTTTCCCAGGCAGCACTAGCTTCCAGGCCAAGATGAAAATTTCTTTTTTGGGTTACTTGCATTGATTCTGTTGTTGTCTTGATTGATTGAGTGATGTTGGGGAACCAGACATATCTTCGAGAAAGTTGTTGCATACGGGCTTGTCCCCAGTGAACTTCATGTAGCATTTCTAGAACTTTGACTTCGAGTGCTTTAGGTATCACAACGCGGGTATGGAATGGCTGAGAGTTTTGTCTTTCTTAGTATGAGCTGCAATCACATCTAAACTAATCGGTAACGTCAATGACTGATTCGTAGACATGATCCACAGAACACATTTATTTTTCTTTGTTGTCAAATTCGATGTCCTTGCCGATAGGTAAACGAGAAAGTACATCGGCATTAGAGTGTTGTTTGGTGTTGCGATAATGAATTGAATAGGTGTACGCTTGAAGTATTATCGCCCAGCGTTGAAGCCGGTGAAGTGTCATCACGGGTAGTTTTTTCGATGGATGGAAAAGTGTGATGAGAGCTTGATGGTCGGTGAGAAGTTCAAATTTTCTACCATACAAATATTGATGGTATTTAGTGACACCAAAAACTATCGATAATGCTTCTCTTTCGATCTGTGAGTATTTTGATTGCGACTCTAATTAAGAGTTTTTTGAGGTGAACGAAATTGGTTTTCTGAACCATCAGGGTAGCGATGTGAGAGAGCGGCTCCAATGCCAGTTTGTGATGCATCAGTCGCTAAGATAAGAAGAAGCTTATCATCGAAATAAACTAGCTGAACGGCTTTGATGATGTCTTCTTTTAAAATATTAAATGCTGAATTTTATTCATCTTTCCATTCGAAATTAGCATTTGCCGTTGAAGTTGATTCGATGCTGAAGCTTTGGATGAGAAATTAGGAATGAATTTATGATAGTAATTTTTGTTTCCAATGAAAGATTCGAGCTCTGTCATGGCTGTCACTTTTCAGTGTAGGACACAATAAGCGCTGAGTGCGCCATACCTCATGAGATTCTAAACAAAACTGGGTGGGCTAGGAAGAATGTATATTTCGCACGTACAATCCTATACATACTGTAGTATTATAACCCTACACTACGACCTATTGTCTCATAGAGCCACCTAGTTTAGGAGATATGAGCTAGCTTGTATTATTGAGGTATGAGATCATGTCTTTGATCTTGATTTCTGAGAGGTCCTCAATACCGTTGAAGAATTCTTTACCTAAGTGGAGTGCTCTTCTCCTAGCCAAGGCCGGGCAATGGCAGAGAAAGTGTGGGACCGTTTCATTTTCATTCTAGTCCTCGCAGCTACGGCAGAAGGAGTTATGTGGTATACCCAATTTTGCCACATGCTCCCCTATGGGCCAATGCCCTGTGCAGGTAGCAACAATACTGGCTTTGTCATGCCTTGGTTTGGAAATTAAATTGATTGATTTGGGTTTGTTATAGGCGGGCCAGATTTTCCAAGAAATAACGCAACTCGTTAAACTATTCCACCTATGATTAGCTTCTGATGTGTATGTGGTTAGCATATTGCCCTTTACAACTCCTAGAGGAGCATATACTCTCACTGCCAATGAGTTGTGAAGCGCTGATCCTTTCCTAGCTAGCTCATCTGCCTTCTCATTTCCCTCATAGCCCCTATGGTCCCCCAGTATCCAGATTAGAGTGACACTCAAATCGAGTTCCTTGAGGGTCTCTTTGCAATGCTGGATCAGTTTAGAGGATGATAAATCTGAATCAATGGCTTTAATAGCTGCCTGACTATCTATTAGTATATCTAGATTTTGGTTTGGGATTTCGAAATCTTGCTCCCAGTTTATTCTTGACGGGAACAAGACTCTAAACTTCTTTGAATTATTTAGGATAGGGATGCAGTAATCGGTGGTAGAAGAAAGAATGTGTAATGGTATCAGGCTTGTTTGATGGCTCGTTTGTGCCTTTGAGTCTGAAGATACTGCAGGATACATGATATTTAATAAAGAGGTCAATCGGAAGAAGGTCCAGGATGACGTCAAGTGCATCTGTTGGGCAGGACCAGATTGCCCTGATATCCTTACGCAAGCATTTCTCTGCACCTTTGTAAGCTTGTTTACTATGTAAACAAGCTGAGAGCGGGCCACCACACAATGGATCCGTAAACAAGTATCGGTCTAACAACCGCTGTGTACGTCCACTTGATCATTTTTGACTGGAGGCCCCACTTTTTACCGAAGGTTTTGTTGTAGGCGCAGAAGGCTACGCACGCCTTTCAAACCCGTTCTTCGATGTTGAGTGTCGAGGTTAATTTGGTGTCTAGTATTACGCCCAGATATTTGGCACCGAGGAATAGTGAAGGGTGACACTTTGATTTTGGTGGTGAAAAGAATCAACTCGATTTTGTTGTTGTTAACACTTAGTCCACTTATATTGACTTATATTGAAAGTCTAACAACAAATTTAACAAACAAAGCTTATGTCTGAATAGAAATAATGTAGTAATTTTCAGAATAGTTATGAGGGAAAAATTCGCACATTAGCATGATGCTATGATTAAAAGTTTATTAATTATTATTGACGATAGATAACGATGCTTTAAGTATTCAGCATTCACAAAGCTGTCTGAGTTCATTTTCTTTATTTCTACGAATATTGAGATTTTGTTAAAAATAAAATCATTAGTGACAAAATTATAAAAAAATAAAATTCTTTTTGTTCTTTGATCTGAGACCGGCTCTGTCATTAATATTTTTGTTTTCGGTCGAAAAAAAAGAAAGCCAAACGATTTGTGTTTTGCAATGAAATAATTTCTTTTGTTTCGATTATTTTTAGGCAGTTAGCAAACTTTGCAAATGGGGTTTTACGTACTGGTCACTTATTTGGGTTTCAGCCTTAAAAAATTGTTAGGTTTTGTTGTTCAAGACACGTCACGAAAAGATGTACTTACTTTTAAAAGATCACGTAATTTCTACAAAGAATAGGTAAATAGGTTTTAGTGTTTCCTAGATTAGTATTTCTTTTTTTTATAAGGCACTAGCAGTTGCCCGTGACTTCGTCCGCCTCTACCTCATCCACCGACCAGAGGTGCTTGTGCATCATACCCACATGGGAAATTTGTTGCAAAGTTATTTTAAAATAGTGGCCTCTCTCTAAATCGAAATTGTTCTTAACTCGAAGACTTCATATATGTATAATTTTCCCCGTTTTAGCTACACTTTTCACTGATGCTTTGGTCTTATTACCGTAAAGTGGTACAGCTAAAACCCTTCCTCGATAAATGAACTTACTTACTTACTTACTCGGCTCACAATCCATGAAGAATCTCAGCATACACTCTCCAGTCACCGAAACCAAGCGCTCTGGCATCCGCAGTCACTTGGTCATTGTACCTTAGGTTCGGTCTTCCTTGCCGTCTCAAACTTGGGATGAGAAGACTTTCTTGGTTGGAGCGTTGTCGTCCATTCGCTCGATGTTACTGAGTCAATGTAGTCGTCTTCTCTTGGTCTTCTGGACTACATCTACGTCTTGATACAGCTCGTACAGTTCTCGGTTGAACCTTCTTCTCCATTCGCTATCGTCGCATACGGGACTGAAAATCCGTCGAAGAATTTTTCTTTCGAAAGTGCCCAGAACCAATTACCCTTTTTTACTCATCGTCCAGCACTCGGCGGCGGCGCTGTAAAAAAGGACTGGTGAAATCAAAGTTTTGTATAGCAGACACTTTGTCTTTCGAGTGAGGAGTTTTGAACCTAGTTGTTTTGCCAAACCGAAGCAGCAGCGGTTCGCTAGGGTCATTCTTCTTCGGATCTCCACTAAGGTGTCCTTTGTGGGATTGATGTTTGTTCCAAGGTAGGTGAACTCCTTAACTACCTCGAAATTGCTGTTACCAACAGTGACGTTCTTGTCTAGGCAGTGGACAGATGTTGCTTTATTTGTTGATAGCATGTACTTTGTTTTGTCCTCATTCACTTCAAGACCAACGAGTTTCACCTGTTCTTTAATCGCTGTGTAGGAGGCCTCAAGCACAGCTGTCTTGGATCGACCGATGATGTCAATGTCGTCCACATAGCCTAGGAGCTGGGTGGATTTGTTGAAGATAGTGTTTTCCGTGCTCACACCTGCCTTGCGTACTATCTGCTCCAGAACCCGCAATAAATGGACTATTGAATGCAAAAAGAATTCTTCAATTTTATTTAGCAGTTGCTAGGATGAGCTCGTTCAAACAATCAGAAAAATGAATAAGTTGTTGCTGTTTTTTAAACATTTTCCACTGATTCCTATTGTTATAATAGCCTAAGTCCTTCCATAATTAATGAATTATCAGTATATTATATCAGTAGTTCCTGAGATCAGCACGTTCAAGCAGACAACAAAAGCCTTAAAAAATGAGGCCTTCGGTTGGGACAGAATATAAGACATTAAAACAAAATAGAGTGACGAATAGACACAAAGAAGGAGTTAACACATAACAGAAAAAGAGACATTTATTTTATATTGTCTCATATTATCACACAGGTGGCCTCAGATAAAGCAAGGGTCTCGTTTCCGCTATGGACACCTTAACCGGAATGGAATTCCAGACTTAAGAATATGAACAAAAAAAACTCAACTTCATCTCCAGAAAGCTGTTAACCCAACAAACCCGGCCCGCAGTGAGGCCAATCTCCGATTTTACGGGTGACAGCTTCGAGATGAGCTGCTTGGAGTATTTATGACATTTTCTTCGGTCTACGAGAGCTTGACCACGAAACGACCTGGGTTTGTAGGCGAATAGCTTCGGGGAAAGCTTGGTCTCCGGGTTTTATGGAATATTAGGTTCAAAACTTCCATAACTTCCGTTTAAAAGAAACGACACCCCTGGATTAGCTATCGATTTATGAAGAAAAAAAATGCTGCGAAAGCGGGGGATTCAACCAGCATCAGCGTTTAGCTTTTCAGTCAAATACTCATTCCTCTGCGGCCTGCTAGATTTAATATTACAACTCACGAGAACCCTGCAATTGTCTACAGAAGAATTGCATGCAAGACAATTGTATGCATCACGTTTGCCTACAAAACAATGATTGACAGCAAAATATTATTTTCTGAAACTGAAATCAAACCTGATTTCTTCACTTAATCATGACTTTTAACACAGTATTTGGCCACCGCCACACCTTATTTGAATACAAGATACTTGAATTGATGAGAATCAAGGAGAACGAAACTTATTTTCGTTCAACACAAAGAAATCTATTTAATTACAGTTTGGGTAATTAAGTTTTATCGGCTGTTAGTGAAATCAAAGACCTTGGCGTTAGTTTTGATAGGAAGTTGTCTTTTTCATCGCATATTAATTTCATCACTAACAAAGCAAACTCTCTTCTAGGTTTTCTAAAATGATATGCTTCAGTTTTTAAAGATTTTAGTTACACCTTAAAAGCTATTTATAGTTCACTGGTTTAGCCTTCCTTAGGGTATTGCTGTGTTATTTGGTAACCCTACTAAGAAAACTCTTCAAATTGGATTGAAGATATTCAGAAAAGATTAAATCCTTAAGAAGCGGCCGTGAAGCCTTGTGCATTTTTTAAGGACAAGCTGTTGAAGAATAAATTCACCAGAACTACGGAATCTAATCCATTTTTATGTTCCGAGAGAACCCTTAGGAACAGAGACGCTCTTTTTCTTTTTCCAGTCACATGACAAATACAAATAACGGTCTTAACGAACCTATAGCTCTTTCGTTGTTTCTATTTAATTCAATAAATCTTGAATTGGACTTTCAAATTAAGAGAACCACTTTTAAAATCATTGTAATTAGAATTTTTAATAATTAATCAATAAACATTTTTAAATTTAATCAAAAGATAAATATCCATTGATGAATAAATGAATAAATAAATGAAAACAACGGTTAAAGAATAGAACAAAATTTAAGATTCAACTGAACGTGCCTTTGGAGCATTCGAGTATAGACTTCGTAAATTAAATAGAATTCCTTCTTTTTAATTAGATAACTGTTTTAGATCTCGTCTGTTTTGGTTTTTTTTTTACTAGCAATGATTGGCAGTAAGAATTTTGGTCATTTGTTAAAAATATGAAGAATTCTTCTTCTTCCTCGGTCCTTACGCTCATTAACAATGACAATCCAGTTGTTAGCTCTCTCGCAAAAGCTTACTTTTCTGCTAGGCAAGGCAGTTCGCTGGCAAGAGTGGGCCATGCCAGAGAGTGTCATGACTCCGCCTGTTTTTAAGCGCGTCAACGATTCCATGGGACAAATCTTCTTATCCGTACTCGTGCTGTGGTGGCGAGAGTCCTAAAAGATCTCAATATACATAAATCCACTGGTACGGATGGTATCCCCGTTATTGTTTTGATGAGGTGTTCTTCCACGCTGGTAAAACCCTTGCGTAAGATTTTCCATCTATCCTATCCTTCTGGGCTCGTTCCGAGCAATTGGAAAACAGCATTTGTCCAGCCAATCCCAAAAAAAGGCGAATCTTCTTCTTCCACCAATTATCGTCCCATTGCACTTACGTCCCTTCTTTCTAAGGTCATTGAAACGCTGATTAACTATCAGCTCAAGAAATATCACGAAGACCGAAAGCTTCTTAATGACCGGCAGTACGGCTTTTGCAGCAACAGGTCCACTGGTGATCTGATGGTTTATCTCACCGAACAGTGGAACAAATCTTTACATCGTTTTGGAGAAAGTAAGATTGTTGCACTTGATATTTCAAAGGCATTTGATAAAGTCTGGCATCTTGCTCTTTTATCGAAAATGCGTGCCTTCGGAATCGATGAATCCCTACTTCGTTGGATCTCGAAACGTTCAATACAAGTTGTATTGGACGGATTCAAGTCTGAAACCCACAATATAAATGCTGGTGTTGCCCAGGGCTCCGTTTTGTCTCCGACCCTCTTTCTCATTTTTATAAATGATCTCTCGTCTGTAAACTTCAAATCCAATAAATTGTTTCGCTGACTTAGTACCTTTGCTTCTCATCTTTCCAATTCATCCTCCTTCGGATGTGGAACTGAACGCAAATATGATAAGCTCATTAAACTCTGACTTAAACAGCATTGTCCAATGGGGAATTAAAAACCGTGTAGAGTTTAATGCTTCGAAAACTCAATGCTGTCTTGTATCGTTGAATGCGAGATATACCTCCCTTGTCCTGTATCCATGAGTGGCACTTGCATTCGATGAAACCGAACATCTCGAGATTCTCGGTATGTGCATCACTGATCATCTTTTGTCGAACGAGCACATATGCGATGTCGCCAAAAATGCCCTAAGATGTTTGGGTTTCTTAGGACGGTGCAAGACAATTTTTCTCCCCGTCTGATCTGGCTATTATCTATAAAACTTATATTCGTCCAAAGCTTGAGTACAATTCCCATCCCTGGGTTGGTGCTCCAGCTACATACTTAAGCCTCTTGGATGGTATAAAAAAAGAGCTATAAGAATGATTGGTGATAGAGGCATCACTAACTCATTCACTTCATTGGAACACCGTCGTAACGTTTCGTGTCTCTCTTTGTTCTATCGTTACTTCTACGGTAATTACAATTCAACCGTAATACCCGCGCTTCCAGGAATGCCCATCCGTTAACCCTCGAGCCCAACTTCGGACGTACTCTCAAGTATAGAGAATCGATCTTTAGCCGTACTACGCGAACGTGGACCTCACTTCCACACTCTGTCTTTCCCAATCACTTACTTTCTAACCCCTTTCTTAGATAATTCGTAACACACTCACTGTGTCTCTGATATAATAAGGGTATAAAAGACTCCTTTAGTGTGTGCAGGATTTGAGTCCTTGTCATTCAAATAGCTTTCTCTAAATGTAAGTACTCAAAGCAACTTATTTTAGCCTTTGTCAAACAATTCTCAATCAAAAGATTCTATTACTTGCGACCAAAAAAGGCAAATGTTGGGTGAACTTGATCGACAGTGCCTTTCACCACAAATATTTTTTGTCATCCAGATTCCAGAATTTAAAAAAAGATTTAAGAAGTGTGTTATTTCACTTAAAGTTAAGGATTGAAGGGAGAGATCAAAATATGAGAGTTATGCTACCCAAACGCCATCTATGCGGATTGTATAAACGGAGGATGAAGTCTGAATGGAGAAGATTTTATTTGGGTGCAATTAAGTTCGGCAGAAGCCAGTATGAGTGAAATTGTGAGGTGTCAAATATGCCAAATGCTTAACATACATTTTTAAAATCTATTCTGTGAGCTCAATTGTAAAAACGATAATTTCTTAAATCCTAAACTTACCATACTTCTTTTACATGCAACACAATAACGTAAAATATAGTTTTTTCCATTCATAATGTTAAACCAAAATAGAAAACATTCCACAAATTTTGTGATTGATTGATATAAATATTTATGCGTGGATACCAATAAACAAGAATGCAAGCATAAAGAAGAGACACACTTTTACTGAGCGTACGAATCAGCGAACGTATTTACGATTTGCATTTTCTATTTGCGATGCATGTAATGTCGTTAATGGTATAAATGCAACAATCAAGTTCATAATAAAATTTCATGGATTGCATACAAAATGTACACGCACTTCCGGACGATATGAGTGTCTTGGTAGTTGTAGTTACAAAATAAGGTCAATAAAGTCTTTTGTTTAAATGCAAATTGGCCTTAAGTCAATTATTTTCGTTGTTGTTGTTTGTTTTGTTTTCTTTTAAATTGTTTTTTCGGGTTCAACAAGTTTGATTGATGGAGTTCGACATTTTATCACTTAGAATTTAGATGGATAAACAAAATCATTTAATTTGAGAAATATTGATAATCAGAAATTTTGTCAAAACAAAAAACTAAAACAACCATAAATTGCGGTTGTTGCGGTTGCTTGAGTCTGTTAAGGTTATTAATCTTCTTTTTGAAAACACTATGAATCATTTTTTTATTTTCCATGATGCATAATTTATGATAAAGTTCCGGTGTCAACGAAGAACAAAATGCAAATTCACAGTTCAATCTACTTCCCAAAATTTAATGGACGGATTAACACTTTAAAGACAATTTATAAGAGGCCATTGAGCCGTAGGCAGCATTCAGGGAAGTATTTCCTAGTTTTAATCTATCGGAAAAATAAACTATGCAAGAATTTAAGGAATGCTGAAGGTGGCAATATGAATAATGGCTTTATTCTGTACACTCTTTGAATGACACAAGTTCAAGATCCGCCGAATGTTAGCTCTTCTTCCGGGGAGCCTACCTTCATCAAAATTTATTATTCACAACACGTTCTTTCGTATTTTTTAATTTCTTAGGTTATTTAACTGCATATCCACTGTTTATTCATTTATTTTGTTGGTTATTACCTACTGCAACCTTAATTGTCCTTTTTTTTCGAAAAGGTAATTATCTTGCTCGGTTCGAGTTACATTGGGTAATTTTTTCAAGGTATTTTGTACGTTTTTTGAATACTAATTTTTGGCAGTTATTTTTTTAAAACTATAGGTCGGTCGTTCCTCTTGCACGAAATTGATAGCACCCAAAGTTGCAGCCAATGAACTCACTGTACAATTATATAATTCAAGACTATCGAAATAAAAGATTGAAGCAAAATTGTTGAGGACGTTCATCTGTCCTCACATTTTGAATAAGCAGTTCAATAAAAAAGTTGTGAACTCTCACCATTGCTTGTGTCAGCGAAGTGGAAATGTGAACTGTAAGGTTAAGTCGATTTAGTGTAAGAAAAACAGGGTTTTTTTACTAGTGATAGAATTGACTAAATTCTTATGGACTGAGACGTATGAGAACCGCAGCTGTCCAACAACGATCACAGGATGCAGTGAGGAGTATAAAATTTGATGCAAACGCTTTAAACGATCGATGAACGAACAACACAGCTTCGTCAGTGGACAATAATTGAAGTGGAAGGAAATTAAAAGCGTTTTTAATGAAGTTGAATACGTAATTGTAATTGGCAAAGAGTAGTTAGAGACTCCTAAACATCCCAAGACAGTTGGGATATAATGGCGCATCACAAATTGTGAAAAGTGAGATTCATTGCCGAAAATGACTCCCAACGAAGGCTGAATTGCGAAGCGAGTACCGAAGTGCACTGAAGACAGTTCACCGCTTCGTAAGACGAGACAGTAGACAAATGTTTGATGGTCTTGCTGAAGGCGCGGAAAATGCTGCAAATAAAGGGAGCCATAAGGAGCTATACCGAATATCTATAGAAATTATCGGGAAAAAGAAACAGAAACCATCCGGTAATGGACGTGAAAAGGCACACTTTTGATGGTATCAGATGAGAATCAGATACGTAAATGGAAGGAACATTTTCATGCCCTGGTGAATGAATATGCGATTAAACTCCACAAGGCCGCGGGACTCGATATATATCAGCTGAGTTGATGAAGCAGATCCCGTCAGCCTGGTATTCTACTGCCGTTAATAGCATCAGTTTGGGTAAACAAAACCTATCCCAGGACTGGAAGCACGAAGTTATTGTTAAGTTGCCAATAACAGGAGTGATTGGAGTTCTTTAGGTCGCTTTTCTTTCGCAACTAACTTAACTATAACTCCGTCCAGTTATTACCATTTTGTCCGTTTTTCTGAAATAAATGGCTACTATCGTTCTAAAGCGGATAAAGGTTAGAATCGATTCTACAGTCAAGAGGCATCAAGCGGATTTTTGCAGTGGTCGATCGTGTGTCAATCATATCAACACCATGCGTATCATTCAGGAGCAGTCAGTTGAATTTCAATCACTGCTTTACTTCATGTTCGTAGATTTTGAGAAGGCCTTTGATCTGGTAAGCTACGAATATGTATGGACTACTTGGTACAGTAATTCCCTCCAAAAAAATGGATTTTTGACTCTTTCGAGTTGTCGGGGTTGTTTAATAATACTTTTTCTATTAGACTAGACGATGTACTGAACGCCATGATGAGATGAGAGAGACCTTTTCAAAGGCTTAACCATTAAGAATATGCCGATGTCAAATGTTTCCAAGCAAGTAATATCAGTTGGCTCTACGGGATCATCGTTAAAAGTGAAAGGAGTTTGAACGGTCTGAAGACAAAAGTAATGGCCACTGGTCATTCCACACATCAAAGTATTATTCTGAATGAGACGCCTATCTACGACATCAAACAGTTTTATTACCTTGGAAGTATTGTATCAGCTGATGGCGGAACAGATCTGGAGCTGGACGTCAAACAAAAATCAAAAAAGCTCGCGAGTTTAGTATTTGGAAATCCTTACGCATTGAGCTGGAATTCTTCGAGTCCAATGTAACATCCGTGCTAGCGTATGCCTGTAATACCTGGAAAGTCTCGGCCAACAGCTCAAGTTGCAGGCTTTCTACGTTATATCCTTAAGATTTGCTGGCCACAAATTTTATCAAATCGGGAATTGTGGCATAGGACGAATCAGAAGCTATTGGATGTTGACAAAGAAATGAAAATGACGATGGATTGGTCAAACACTGACGATAACATAGCTAAACAGTTCTTCAAACGGAATTCTCAGGGTGCACGGCGGTAGGAAAACCAAGGACAACGTGTAGATTAACAGTCAAAGTAGAAGTGGGCATTCAGAGGAAAACGTGACCACTTCTAAAGTATCTTGAAGCAGACTGTAAAGGATCGAGGAGATTTATTGATACCCTATGCCCCGACCACTTTTTCGACTAACTCAATTTTCACTCTCCAACTTTAAGCTTATCAAGCTTAAAGAATGGCATGCATTAGCACTACGGGGGTAATGCGGACCATCCCAAAAGCGGGTCTCGAAACGATCCTAAATCTCACCCCCATAGACTTAAGAATCAGCAGCAAACAGCGCTCTTCGACTTAGTCAGACCAATATTTGGAGATCTAGTCAACACGGCCATACCACGAGCCTTACAAAATACCTTGACATTAACGTTCGGACCGATTACATGACCCCTTATCTAGACTTCAATAAAAACTTTACCACGAGCTTCCCTAATAGAGAAGATTGAGAAAATAGTGTACCCTACAGTAACGAATGGAACTTTTCCATCTTTACCGATGGTTCGAAAATGACTACTGGGGTAGGGGCAGGTTTCTACTCAGAAAATCTTAGCCTTGCCAGTTCATTCAGACTTCCTGACCATAGCAGCGTCTTCCAAGCTGAGATCTTGGCAGTGAAAAACGCTGCTAATCAAATATCCATGATGGCGATACCGCACGCTGATATCACCTTTTTCACTGATAGTCAGGCAGCAATAAAAGTGATCTCTGCCACGCAAATCAAGTCAAACCTTGTTTCTTGCTGTCGCGAAGAGCTAAGGGTTCTTGGTATGCAGCACAACGTAAGACTCTGCTGGGTTCCGGTCACAGTGATGTGCCAGGAAATGAAAAAGCGGATAAGCTCGCAGAAGAGAAGGCTCGGTACTTGATCCCTCTCTCATAGACCATAACATCAGAATCCCTCAATGCGAACTAAAAAGAAACATTAGTACTAATATCATTCAAAAAAGCAAATGTCAGATGGAACCTACTAGAAACCTGCGGTAACACCAGGAAACTCTGGCCTCATTATGACAAGAAAAAATCAAATAAGATTTTACTTCTCAATAAACCGTCCCTCATAAGTGTGACGACGGGACATAACCTACTTGGCTACCACAAAAAGAGGATGGGGCTTAGTATGGACGACATATGCAGAGGCTGCGGCGATGAGGAAGAGCACGAAAACACGGCTCACTACGTATGCCACTGTCCAGCACTCTGCAGTACTAGATCAAAATTCTAAGGCAACTATTTCTTCAATGAACTAGAAGAACTATCTGAACTCCCAGGCAATCGCCTATTGAACTTTATCAAGTCTACCAAATGGCTCGATCAACCATAGAATTCATAGGTTAAACCACATT
Organism: Sphaerophoria rueppellii; assembly: GCA_920937365.1. Classification (NCBI taxonomy): domain Eukaryota; kingdom Metazoa; phylum Arthropoda; class Insecta; order Diptera; family Syrphidae; genus Sphaerophoria; species Sphaerophoria rueppellii. The sequence goes on from CAKKXW010000001.1 coordinate 96,324,870, forward strand.
TTCAGAAGTTACGATACTTCACGGTATCACAAGGGATCTACATTGATCTAAGTGTGACAGTAACAATATCAAATGTCAGCCCATATAACCTAAACTAACCTAAGCTGTTTGCACTTGAGTTAATCAAAACCCATATTGCTCCGAATTTGCATGTCTGAGTCACCTCATAAGTGGTGATCTACTAGTATGACGTCCGTCCGGCTTGGAAGCTTAGATTTTACATGCTGGAACCGTGTAGTGTCTTTATTATTGACGAGAGTGAGCTTCTTTAGTGCTTGGAAGTTGACTTTAGTGGCCACCTTGTAAAAGGCAAGAGCAGATGTCTTGACCTCCACATTTCCCATTGTTTTCGAGAAGATAAACAACTATTTGTTCTTTTATTATGTTCAAGGAAATTGCTTCAAAGGGGACGTTCCTTGTAAATAGGTATCGAAGCCCATAATACCTTTAATTAAAGCCTGAAAACATTCTTAAATAAAGAAAAGCTGAAAGCTGAAATCAAATAAACAGTGTGAATAAGATGTACAAAGAGACAAATATACAAATCAAGCGAAAACCACTAAACGACCAAAAGGTAAAAACAGCCGCTTCGATTTAACATAAGAAAAAGATTTGCGTCTCAAATTAATGTCAATGTTCTCATCTATAAGCTTCAGGGCTTAAGGTTCCTCTTCTCATTAAAAACAAGTAAACAAACCTTCTACAACACAGAACACTTCAAAATCTTTAAGTCCTTATTTGTTTTATTTTCTGTTTCACAAACTTATGAGAAGGTAAAAATCTCCTCCTACATACGTTGTTGACTTGAGTAACATTTCGCCGAAACAAGTTTCTTTGAAGTTCACAACAATTTGGGCAGCAAAAAGCACACTCAAAGCCTTTCAAAGCTTAAAAACATTAAATAAACAATAAAATTAGACAAACACTAGCGAAAGGCACCACAAAACATAAAATAAAAAAAGCAATACCCCCAAATCAATATTCAATTTATATAATAAATTTGCATAAATTGCTGAAACTTAATGCTGTTAGTATTGTCTGAATTATCATTATATGACCTTGAACTGATTCGATGAATGCCAAACACATTGCGCTCGTGGTGACTAAATTTTGGGCATCTTTCAACGATTACAACATAAATTTTTGGTAGACGACGATTTTAAAATAAAATATTGTGATATGCATGCACATTTATGTAAATTTTAATTGACTTAAAATTAAGATTAGCGATTCCCAACCACCAACGACCGATGATGACCAATGATGGCTACCTGACAGTTAAATTACATTTCTACACATTTTGTTGGACACCTTGTCGGTTAAAGTTTGTGGGAGCAATCGATGGGCTTATCATGTTTCACCTACATTTAAGGTCTTCGGCCTTAAGCAATATACATGTTTCGATTTTGTACAAAACTTGCATTCAAATTTGTTACGCAATATTCATTTGTTGGAAATAATTTTGAAGGTTGAGTTTGTATTGCTTTTTTCACATCGTTCATTTCATATTCATTTTGCGGTATATGACTCAATTTGTTGTGCTGTTAGTGATGGTATGCTAATCGATCTTGGTTGCGTTAGCTAATATCATGATAGATTAAACAGAGCTCCACTTAAGGGACATTGAACATTCTAAAACGTCATTCTTTTTGTCACCTTTTCAGTGCTACAAACCGAAAGCATCCACACAACAAACATTGCATCCACCCCCGACGATGAGTACGATCCCTATGTCTGCAAATTGAATCCCGAGTTGAGAGCCTTAGCCAAGGACGAACTCCACGAAGACGACAACATCCGCAAACAAGCACTAGCCCAATTCCGCGAATGGATCACAAAACATCCCAACATCACCAAATGTCGAACCGATTCAATTTTCCTCCTTCGATTTTTACGCACCAAGAAGTTCTCCGTTCCAGCTGCTTGCGAAATGTTGGAACGCTATCTGACCATTCGCCAGCTATTCCCACAATGGTTTACAAAGTTGGACATTGAGGATCCAGCTTTGAATGAGATTTTCGAAAATGGCTATTTGGTGCCATTGCCAAAACGTGACGAATACGGTAGACAAGTGATTTTTTCGGTTGGCGGCAAATTCGATCCTTACAAATACACCTCGGTGCAGATGGCTCGTATACATTCGTTGATTTGTGAGGCGCTGCTGGATGAGGAGGACTCTCAAGTAGCTGGCTTATGTGTATGTCAATGATGAATCGGGATTGAATATGGGATTTATAAGTCTGTGGTCGTTGACCGACTTGAGGAGCATTTTGAAGTGTATACAGGTTTGTTTGTTTGTTTATTTGAACAGTCAGAGATAAGTGAAATAATGTGTGTATACTTTTTTTTTTGTACAGAATTCAACACCAATGAGACACAAGGAGACACATTTCATCAACATTCCACATTATGCAAACAGGATCATTGAATTGGCCGTTTCAATGCTCAGTGATAAATTGAAAAAGAGAATAATGGTAAGAAAATACAATTTGAACGCACAATTTCTTCATTTTAACTTTGCAGCATTTATAACTGCTTCAGTCTTGAGAGTTTGTTGACCATTTTTATAATCCGCATGTCTCGTTCATTCGCAACTCTCCCAGGTGTTCTGTAAATACTACGACTACGATTACCTTACTTATTGGAGGAAGGCTACATTCCATAGATCCGCTAATGCTTCATACAACAATACTTTTTGTAAGATCAAAAATGATTGGAGAAAGACAGAAAAGCCAAGATCTTTTTTGGAGGAAGCCCTCCATCTTGAATTTCAGCTAATTCCTTACTTGGTTATTTCTATGCTTATGCTGGATTTGTACTTACTTACTTACTTATGGTAGCGATACAGTCCAGGTCGGACCATGCCCTCATCCAAAAAGCGCTTCCTGCTAGCTCGGTCCATAGCTAGCAGTCTCCAGTTTCTCACGCCAGGTTGGTTGAGGACTCTACCACTCTCGCGGTCTTCCTTTTCTGTGACGTTCTTTCTTTTTTTCGCTCAACATGTCCCAACCATCTAAGTAGTTGGACCTTAACTTTTCAGGCCAGTGTCGCTGAACAGCTCGTACAGTTCTTGATTGAATCTTCGTCTCCACTCTCCATTTATGCAGACTGCACCAAAAATCACTCGAAGAAATTTTCTCTCGAAGCAGCCCAAAGCGTTTTCATCCGATGTTGTAGTGGTCCATGTCTCTGCACCATACATTAGGACCGGGATGATGAGAGTTTTGTACAATGACTTTTTAGTTGCTCGAGAGAGGACTTTACTGCTCAATCGCCTTCTAAGTCCAAAAAGCAGCGATTGGCAAGATAGATTCTTCGTTTGATTTCAGCGCTGGTGTTGTTGTCTGAGTTGATAGCGGATCCTAGGTAGAGGCAGTCCTTAACCACTTCGAAGTTGAATCTATCTATGTAAACGTTTATTCCAAGACGTCGATGTTGGTAGTCCTTTCTTGTCGACAGCATTAACTTGGTCTTGCCCGTTAACAGCTAAACCAATCTTCCTGGTCTCCGTCTCAGGACTCACGAACGCTCCACTGACAGCATGCTGTGTTCTTTCAATTATCTCATTGTCGTCTGCGTATCCAAGTAGCTGGACGTACTTTTGAAAGATTGTGCCTCTGATATTGACGTTGGAGCTTTGCACAATCTTTTCAAGAATGATGTTGAAGAAATCGCATGACAGCGCATGGCCCTGTCTTAAAGTTTTTTGACACCAAATGCATGCGTGAGGTTTTTTCCGACCATAGTGAAACAGCGTGAGTTTTCCATTGTCATCTTACACAGACTGACGAGCTTTTCTTGGAGTCCAAAACTAGACATTGCTCTATATAGTTGGTTCCTATTGTCGCTGTCATACGCGGCCTTGAAATCGATGAAAGGGTGGTAGGTATCAATTTGAAGTTCCTGGGTCATCTCCTTGATCTTCCGTAGAATGATTATATGATCCATAGTGGAACCGCGTCTGAAGCCACACTGAAAAGGAACTATCAGGTTGTTGACGAAAGGCTTCACACGTTCACACAGCGCCGCTTACAAGGTCTTATAGGCAAGGGGATCTCCTTTCTTGAGGATTGGGCATACGATGTTGAGGTTCCATTCGTCAGGCATATACTTTCCTCCGACCCCATTTTGCAGATGAGCTGGTGCATCTGCATACTCCTAACCAAATAATTTCCAGCTGCTTTGTACAGTTCGGTGGCTAAGCCGTCTGCTCCAGCGGCTTTGTTCGGCTTAAGTTTAGATATCGCTATCTTCACTTCGTCAATGTCGGGTGTCTGGAATTGGTGGCCTGCTAAACCCAAATTGAATGGTTCTATATTACTCTGGAGAAACTTTGCACGTTACCGCCATTACACAGTTTGGCAAAGTGGTCTTTCCATATCCTCAGCACTGACTGTGGTTGCGCTACGATGTTACCATGATGATCTCTACAGGCTTTGGTTCGAGGTTTAAGAACCCTAGTGGAATGTTTTACCTTCATCTAAGACTTTCGAACCTCGTTCCTGTTGTGACATCCCTCTGTTTCCTCGATCACGTGCTTCTCTTGATACTTTTTTTCTGAGAAGCTTATGCTTCTCTCTTCTTTTCTGCTCGTAGAGCTTGCGAGCTGTTCGTATTCTCTTAACAGTGCCGCTTTGTATGCCTCTGCATGTGCTCGCCAGCACTAATCGTCAAACCAGGGGTTTCCCTTTGGTGGGCGTGTAAACCCTAGCACTTCAGATTCAGCATCTCTGATGGCTGCTGGGTGGTGTTGCCACTTTTTCTCTACATTTGGTGCCGGCAGCAAAGGACTTCTAAGGTGGTTTTCGGAGACACGATCATTTTCATGTATCTAACAGGCCTTGATCGGGATATAGGAATCAAAGTAGTGGTTCGAGTCGCTGTTGGCACTCGGAATGTGCGAATATCTTGCAAACTAGAGAAGTGTCGTGCGTAGATCACAATGTGATCAATCTGGTTGACGGTTGATTGATCAGGAGATTTCATTGTCCCCTTGTAAATATCGAGATGTGGGAATCGCGTACTTGCTACCATTACGTCTCGCTCCGCAGCAATTAGTCTAAATCCGTAATTGGATGTGGTGTCGTGTAGGCTATGTCATCCGATTATTCTACCGAAGATTTCTTCTCTGCCCAGTTAAGCATCAAAATCTCCACGGAAAATTTTAATGTCATAACTAGGGCATTGGTAGGTCTTGTCGAGGAGCTCGTAAAACCCGTCTTTGGTGTCTTCATCCTTTTCCTCCCTGAGAGCAGATAAGGCTTACGTTGGTGAATTTAGCCTTGATGAGGATTCTTGTGATGCGCTCATTCACTGAGTTGAAATTCAAGACTATGCTCTTGAGTCAAGTTCCAACTACAAATTCACACCCAAATCGATGCTGATTTTGTTCCCTGTAGTAGTCGCCGCCGTAGCAGATGTCACAGTTCTTCATTTTTCGTAGACCCGGACCATCCCACAGCATTTCTTGGATGGCGGTTATATCTGCTTTGTAACAGTCAAGGGCTTCCGCTAATTGTTCGGCTGCACTTGAACTGTTAAGGGACCTTACGTTCCAACTGCAATTCGTTGTCCTTAAATCGGTACGATATCGGTATGTTTGCTAATTTTGCTGGTCGCAAGATTGCTCAGTGTTGTGGAATATTTGGTTCACTAGCATTTCGTTTTGTTTCTTTTATATTATGGAAAAAAGTAAAGAACTTGATTCTCATTTTCATTCAATAATTCAATAAATTCTAAATAAATTTCTTCTTCCAGGTACACAAATCAATCGATGCCCTGAAAACAAAAATCAATCCAGAAATACTACCTCAGGAATATGGTGGCACTGTCCCTCTAGCCGACATGATCAAACAATTCAAAGAGAAACTGGTGCAGAAACGGGCTGCCATTTTAGCCCTAGACGATATGCACATCAATGTTACAAAAGATGCTGTCAATTTTGGTGGCAATGATATTGGCGATATTGATTCCGGAGTTGTTGGGAGTTTCAGAAAGCTGGAAGTTGATTGACTTCATCAAATTTGACCTTAAATATTAAATTAATGATTTTTTTTCTTAAAATTGAGTTATAGTTTTTGTTGTGTATTAAAACTGTATTTTATGTTATAAGCTTTTAATGGTAATATAATTAAATTTATGTATTTGTGTTAAGAATATTGTTTTTATCTATCACGCTTGAAGCAGCTGAAATAGCAAAACACCCTGCATAATCTCTCATGTTTTTTTTTTGACAGACGGCTGTCATATGTTTCAGTCATGACATTAATATAATGGTCCCTATCTTTTGTTATGCTTAAATTAATCCAAATTGCCAGGTTCAAGTACCTTACTTACAATTACTTAAGTCAATGTTTTTCGCATTGAACTTCTTACAGTGCACTGAGAAAAAAAAACTTTGACTTTATTACATTTTCTCAAAAAGCTTTTAAACTTTGTTTGAGTTTTTTTCTTCAATAAAGTCATTTGCTTTCATGTTTTGTTCCAACTGTCAACATTACAGGGTCTCTATTCAAAATTAACTGCGATTTGTCGGTCCAAATTTTCTCTGGATGTACAGATGCTCTTTTGATGCATTTGCATAGCAAATTTGTCATAACTTATTCTAAGCAATCTTCTGCATCGCATGAGATCAAATTAGTCTACAATTTAGTGTCCAAGATTTATTCGAGAGGCGCACTTCATTTGATGAATGAATAATTTAGTTTTAGTTCTTCAAAGTCCATCAACTAGAAAACAGCAAATTCGGTATGAAACTATCACTACTAACGGTTTTTTTGCTCGCCCTCAACCTATTGTCACTTGGCTCAGGTGATCAGTTCGACGTCTTTTGGAAGCGAGAATTCCTTCCGGCATTATTCTCCGGATCATCAAATTGCACAATCACTCCGTGTGATGCTCTCAAAATAATTGCCCAACTATTTGTGTACAGCAAGGAGAACAAATCGAAAAAAAACACGCGCTCCCCCAATGATCAATCAAATCTACGGAAATGTCAGTTTTTAACATTGAGAACGATCTGCACAAACGAATTCGACAGATTGAGAGTCGCTTGAGGTCGGTGGAACAGCCAGTTTGGCATCTGACAGCGGGAAGTGCAGTCGAATGGAATCACTGTTCATCGGGGATATGTCGGTGCAATCCGGATACCAAGAGTTTTACCTGTTGGAATACAAAGCTGAAGTCGGTGCCAGCTGCTCAGGCTATTCCGATGAATATGGTTTCAATGTTGGTGTTATGCTTTGTTTTCGAGAGTTTCCTTTCTGAAAAAAATGTGTTTTTTCCAGAGATTTGTCAGGTAACTCTCTGTCAACTCTACACAAGGATACATTCAGGGGTTTGACTCTGCTAGAAGACTTGGATCTTTCGAACAATTTTTTGGACTTCATTCCTCATGACTTGTTTCAGGATTTGGATGGTCTGACCCAACTGTAAGTTTTTCTGGCCTTTTTGGAGGGCGAATTTACATTATCATTTCAGGCGAATTCAAAGTAATCAACTTGAAGAATTGGATCATCGAACTCTATGGAATCTTCGGAATTTAATTCTTTTGGATATAAGTAAAAATATTCTGTCCGAAGTTCCGGAAGATTTACTGAATCACTTGCAACGTTTGACAGCTGTCAATTTGGCTGATAATCGGATCAAGAAATTTCCTTCGGGATTTCTGAAAGATCAAGATGTTTTGGAGGAATTGGATTTGTCGAAGAATGAAATTAAGATTTTGGAGGCAGGCACCTTGAAGAATCAGGAAAAACTCATAATTTTGGATTTCTCCTGGAATATGATTGGTGAGTTGTGATTTTTTCGGATGCTATAAACAATGCTTAATATTTTGTGTTTAAATTTTACAGACAACATTTCCGATGACTTTTTTACCGGTGCGAACACCCTTAAAACCTTAATCCTTCACAGTAACCACTTAACTTCGATTTCAAGAAAGACATTTGAACATTTACCAGAGCTGCTAACCTTGGATCTTACAATGAATAAAATAAGCCATGTGAGTTATTCTGTCTTGTCAATTCAAACAAATATTTAAGATAATATTGCATCAACTATAGATTGACTCTGAAGCATTTAGAGAGCTCGTCAACTTGCGAGAATTGTTCTTGGGACAAAATACCATTTCCTTCATTCCTGATGGTCTATTCATGCACACAACATCTCTCAACCGCCTGACACTGTTTTCCAACAATCTGACAACTCTGGAAGATGACAATTTCCATGGCCTGATAAATTTAGTGAGCCTCATGCTGAATAACAACATCCTCAACAGCTTTGAGCCTGCTGTTTTCCATCCATTGACAAAATTACAAAAACTGTAAGCCATTAACTATCACCATTTTGAAAGATTGCTCATTATTTCTCCACAGACGCATTGATTCCAACAAAATGCAATTTCTACCCCAAGGAGCATTCAACGGACTTGACAATTTGGTTGCTGTCAAATTGGACAAAAATCCATGGCATTGCGATTGCCGGGCTCTGTATCTGGCCCGTTGGATTCGTGATTCTGGTCCGAAGCTCTGGGATGGCCAGCCAATGTGTCGTGGTCCAGGTGATTTGGGTGGAAAAGCTGTAGGCGGTCTACGTTACGATGATTTGTGTGACGGCCAGTGGCTAGTATGTTGTCTCTGTCACCACGTTTACCCATTCGAAGGCATCACATTATGAAACCGATGAATTACACGGATTATTTCAATAAGTATTTGAAGCATATTTACACATCGACTACGGAAGAGCCAGAGTCAACGACCACTACTCCTTCCAGTCGGTTTGTTGCCGAATCTTAGGGATGTTTTAGTGATTTTTCTGAGGTCAAGAATAAATATTTTAAACTATTTTAAATGAAATATCTTAGTTTTACGATTTGAATTTCGTGGTGCAACGGGGCGTATGATTGCTTTTTCAGACGTTCGATTTCGGAAGCTTGTGGCGGCCATATTGTTTATTTTACTTTCTGTTCTGATTGTCTTTTAATCAATCACTTCAGACAAATCATCATGTTTAGCGTAGAGCAACAAGTGCAATGTGCGGTTGATATGAGTTTACAATCGAAATGGGTGTTCTCTAGTAGCAACGATGTGAGCGTTGCGTTCTTTTTATACAACGTTTGGTGGCGAAATTCGATTGAACAATTGGCTCAGTGACCAATCATGCCCATACTTCAAAGAAACGCAAAATTTGCCAAAAGATCGTCGATTTTCGTGAAAGTGTGCAGCAGAATCCGAGGCATAGTCAATTCAGCGTCGCTCACAAGAACTTAGCCTGTCGCAGACTACAACATGGTGAATTTTTCGTCGTTATTTGGGCCCGCACCCATACAAAATCAAACTCACCTAGGAGCTGAAACTAAACGACTATACGCATCGTCGTTTGTTCACTAATTGGGTTTTGGAGCAGTTGAAAGTTGATACCAATATTGATCGAAAAAATTTCTTAACCGATGAGGCCAATTTTTGGATGAATGGGTAGGTACGTGAATAAACCGAATTGCCTCATTTGTAACGACACCAATCCACGCGAGATTCACAAACTTCCATTGTATTTTAAATAATTTTACTTTGTTAGTAACATATAGAGACAAAATAGTAGCGGACCTAGTATTGAGCCTTGTGGAACACCAAGTGAAAAAGGAAGAAGATCAAATAAGACGTTTTTCTACTGAATTGACTGTTAGCGACCTGTGAAGTCAGTGAATAAATTTAACCGTAGTGTCGGAAAAATTAATGGTTCAAAAAAGTTCTTCCCATAAAACGGCATGGTCAACCATGTCAAACGCTTTTGAGACATCTGATAGGGATAGGATAAGAAGCTAATATTTTCTTTACCAAGGCCACACGAATGTCTTCTGGGGATCTCCATTTTGAGGATTGACATACGATGCGGAGGTTCCATTCATCAGGCATACTTTCCTCCGACCAAATTATGCAGATGAGCTGGTGCATGCTCCTAACCAAATCATCTCCAGCTGCTTTGTAGAGTTCGGCGGCTGACCCGTCTGCTCCAGCGGCTTTGTTCGACTTAAGTTTAGATATCGCTATCTTCATTTCGTCAAGGTCGGGTGGCCTTCACACCCAAATTGAATGGTTCCGTATTGCTGATGGAGGTTTGCTCGTCATCGCTGGAAAAGTGATATTTCCATATCCTCAGCACAGACTGCGGTTCCACTACGATGTTCCCATGGCAGTCTCTACAGGCTTCAGTTCAGGGTGTATAAGCGCTGGAGGTTTGTTTCCACCGTTTTAAAAACTTTCCAACCTCGTTCGTGTTGTGACATCCCTCTATCTCTTCGATTGCGCACTTCTCATGCCCCCTTTTTTTCTGAGAAGTTTATGCTCCTCTCTCCTTATACAGTTCGGCGGCTAAGTCGTCTGCTCCAACGACTTTAATCGACTTAAGTTTAGATATCGCTATCTTCACTTTGTCAATGTCAGGTGGGTTGAATCGGTGGTCTGCTTAATCCAAATTACTCTAGCGGAATTTTGAACGTTACCGCCATTACACAGTATAGAAAAGTGGTCTTTCCATATCCTCAGCACTGACTGTGGTTGCGCTACGATGTTACCATGATGATCTCTACAGGCTTTGCTTCGGGGTTTAAGAACCCTAGTGGAATGTTTTACCTTCATCTAAACACTTTTGAACCTCGTTCCTGTTGTGACATCCCTCTGTTTCCTCGATCGTGTGCTTCTCTTGATACTTTTTTTCTGAGAAGCTTGTGCTTCTCTCTCCTTTTCTGCTTAACAGTGCCGCTTTGTATGCCTCTGCATGTGCTCGCCAGCACTCATCGTCAAACCAGGGGTTTCCCTTTGGTGGGCGTGTAAACCCTAGCACTTCAGATTCAGCATCTCTGATGGCTGCTGGGTGGTGTTGCCACTTTTTCTCTACATTTGGTGCCGGCAGCAAAGGACTTCTAAGGTGGTTTTCGGAGACACGATCATTTTCATGTATTTAACAGGCCTTGATCGGGATATAGGAATCAAAGTAGTGGTTTGAGTCGTTGTTGGCACTTCGGAATGTGCGAATATCTTGCATGCTAGAGAAGTGTCGTGCGTAGATCACAATGTGATCAATCTGGTTGACGGTTGATTGATCAGGAGATTTCATTGTCCCCTTGTAAATATCGAGATGTGGGAATCGCGTACTTGCTACCATTACGTCTCGCTCCGCAGCAATTAGTCTAAATCCGTAATTGGATGTGGTGTCGTGTAGGCTATGTCATCCGATTATTCTACCAAAGATTTCTTCTCTGCCCAGTTAAGCATTAAGATCTCTACGGAAAATTTTAATGTCATAACTAGGGCATTGCTCGTAGGTCTTGTCGAGGAGCTCGTAAAACCCGTCTTTGGTGTCTTCATCCTTTTCCTCTACTGAGCGCAGATAAGGCTTACGTTGGTGAATTTAGCCTTGATGAGGATTCTTGTAATGCGCTCATTCACTGAGTTGAAATTCAAGACCATGCTCTGGAGTCAGTTCCAACTACAAATTCACACCCAAATCGATGCTGATTTTGTTCCCTGTAGTAGTCGCCGCCGTAGCAGATGTCACAGTTCTTCATTTTTCGTAGACCCGGACCATCCCACCGCATTTCTTGTGCGGTTATATGCTTTGTAACAGTCAAGGGCTTCCGCTAATTGTTCAGCTGCACTTGAACTGTTAAGGGATCTAACGTTGCAACTGACGTTTGTTTTCCTTAAATCGGTATGGTACCGGTATGTTTGCAGATTTTGCTGGGCGCCTAGTGCTTTGTTGGAAATTTGTTACACATTTTTTTGTTTCTCTTGTATTAGGGGAAAAAGTGAAGAACTTAATTCTCATTTTCATTCAATAATTCAATAAATTCCTTACAAAACTTTTCTAAATAAATTTCCTCTTCCAGGTACACAAATCAATCGATGCCCTGAAAACAAAAATCAATCCAGAAATACTACCTCAGGAATATGGTGGCACTGTCCCTCTAGCCGACATGATCAAACAATTCAAAGAGAAACTGGTGCAGAAACGGGCTGCCATTTTGGCCCTAGACGATATGCACATCAATGTTACAAAAGATGCTGTCAATTTTGGTGGCAATGATATTGGCGATATTGATTCCGGAGTTGTTGGGAGTTTCAGAAAGCTGGAAGTTGATTGACTTCATCAAATTTGACCTTAAATATTAAATTAATGATTTTTTTTTCTTAAAATTGAGTTATAGTTTTTGTTGTGTATTAAAACTGTATTTTATGTTATAAGCTTTTAATGGTAATATAATTAAATTTATGTATTTGTGTTAAGAATATTGTTTTTATCTATCACGCTTGAAGCAGCTGAAATAGCAAAACACCCTGCATAATCTCTCATGTTTTTTTTTTTGACAGACGGCTGTCATATGTTTCAGTCATGACATTAATATAATGGTCCCTATCTTTTGTTATGCTTAAATTAATCCAAATTGCCAGGTTCAAGTACCTTACTTACAATTACTTAAGTCAATGTTTTTCGCATTGAACTTCTTACAGTGCACTGAGAAAAAAAAACTTTGACTTTATTACATTTTCTCAAAAAGCTTTTTAGCTTTGTTTGAGTTTTTTTTTCATTAAGTCATTTGCTTTCATGTTTTGTTTCAACTGTCAACATTGCAGTGTCTCTATTCAAAATTAACTGCCATCGTCGGTCCAAATTTTCTCTGGATGTACAGATGCTCTTTTGATGCATTTGCATAGCAAATTTGTCATAACTTATTCTAAGCAATCTTCTGCATCGAATGAGATCAAATTAGTCTACAATTTAGTGTCCAAGATTTATTCGAGAGGCGCACTTCATTTGATGAATGAATAATTTAGTTTTAGTTCTTCAAAGTCCATCAACTAGAAAACAGCAAATTCGGTATGAAACTATCACTACTAACGGTTTTTTTGCTCGCCCTCAACCTATTGTCACTTGGCTCAGGTGATCAGTTCGACGTCTTTTGGAAGCGAGAATTCCTTCCGGCATTATTCTCCGGATCATCAAATTGCACAATCACTCCGTGTGATGCTCTCAAAATAATTGCCCAACTATTTGTGTACAGCAAGGAGAACAAATCGAAAAAAAACACGCGCTCCCCCAATGATCAATCAAAATCTACGGAAATGTCAGTTTTTAACATTGAGAACGATCTGCACAAACGAATTCGACAGATTGAGAGTCGCTTGAGGTCGGTGGAACAGCCAGTTTGGCATTTAACAGCGGGAAGTGCAGTCGAATGGAATCACTGCTCATCGGGAATATGTCGGTGCAATCCGGATACCAAGAGTTTTACCTGTTGGAATACAAAGCTGAAGTCGGTGCCAGCTGCTCAGGCTATTCCGATGAATATGGTTTCAATGTTAGTGTTATGCTTTGTTTTCGAGAGTTTCCTTTCTGAAAAAAATGTGTTTTTTCCAGAGATTTGTCAGGTAACTCTCTGTCAACTCTTCACAAGGATACATTCAGGGGTTTGACTCTGCTAGAAGACTTGGATCTTTCGAACAATTTTTTGGACTTCATTCCTCATGACTTGTTTCAGGATTTGGATGGTCTGACCCAACTGTAAGTTTTTCTGGCCTTTTTTGGAGGGCGAATTTACATTATCATTTCAGGCGAATTCAAAGTAACCAACTTGAAGAATTGGATCATCGAACTCTATGGAATCTTCGGAATTTAATTCTTTTGGATATAAGTAAAAATATTCTGTCCGAAGTTCCGGAAGATTTACTGAATCACTTGCAACGTTTGACAGCTGTCAATTTGGCTGATAATCGGATCAAGAAATTTCCTTCGGGATTTCTGAAAGATCAAGATGTTTTGGAGGAATTGGATTTGTCGAAGAATGAAATTAAGATTTTGGAGGCAGGCACCTTGAAGAATCAGGAAAAACTCATAATTTTGGATTTCTCCTGGAATATGATTGGTGAGTTGTGAATTTTTCGGATACCATAAACAATGCTTAATATTTTGGGTTTCAATCTTAAAGACAACATTTCCGATGACTTTTTTACCGGTGCGAACACCCTTAAAACCTTAATCCTTCACAGTAACCACTTGACTTCGATTCCAAGAAAGACATTTGAACATTTACCAGAGCTGCTAACCTTGGATCTTACAATGAATAAAATAAGCCATGTGAGTTATTCTGTCTTGTCAATTCAAACAAATATTTAAGATAATATTGCATCAACTATAGATTGACTCTGAAGCATTTAGAGAGCTCGTCAACTTGCGAGAATTGTTCTTGGGACAAAATACCATTTCCTTCGTTCCTGATGGTCTATTCATGCACACAACATCTCTCAACCGCCTGACACTGTTTTCCAACAATCTGACAACTCTGGAAGATGACAATTTCCATGGCCTGATAAATTTAGTCAGCCTCATGCTGAATAACAACATCCTCAACAGCTTTGAGCCTGCTGTTTTCCATCCATTGACAAAATTACAAAAACTGTAAGCCATTAACTATCACCATTTTGAAAGATTGCTCATTATTTCTCCACAGACGCATTGATTCCAACAAAATGCAATTTCTACCCCAAGGAGCATTCAACGGACTTGACAATTTGGTTGCCGTCAAATTGGACAAAAATCCATGGCATTGCGATTGCCGGGCTCTGTATCTGGCCCGTTGGATTCGTGATTCTGGTCCGAAACTCTGGGATGGCCAGCCAATGTGTCGTGGTCCAGGTGATTTGGGTGGAAAAGCTGTTGGCGGTCTACGTTACGATGATTTGTGTGACGGCCAGTGGGCTAGTATGTTGTCTCTGTCACCACGTTTACCCATTCGAAGGCATCACATTATGAAACCGATGAATTACACGGATTATTTCAATAAGTATTTGAAGCATATTTACACATCGACTACGGAAGAGCCAGAGTCAACGACCACTACTCCTTCCAGTCGGTTTGTTGCCGAATCTTAGGGATGTTTTAGTGATTTTTCTGAGGTCAAGAATAAATATTTTAAACTATTTTAAATGAAATATCTTAGTTTTACGATTTGAATTTCGTGGTGCAACGGGGCGTATGATTGCTTTTTCAGACGTTCGATTTCGGAAGCTTGTGGCGGCCATATTGTTTATTTTACTTTCTGTTCTGATTGTCTTTTAATCAATCACTACAGACAAATCATCATGTTTAGCGTAGAGCAACAAGTGCAATGTGCGGTTGATATGAGTTTACAATCGAAA
Organism: Sphaerophoria rueppellii; assembly: GCA_920937365.1. Lineage (NCBI taxonomy): Eukaryota > Metazoa > Arthropoda > Insecta > Diptera > Syrphidae > Sphaerophoria > Sphaerophoria rueppellii. Next base: position 96,340,061 of record CAKKXW010000001.1, read on the forward strand.
TGGGTGTTCTCTAGTAGCAACGATGTGAGCGTTGCGTTCTTTTTATACAACGTTTGGTGGCGAAATTCGATTGAACAGTTGGCTCAGTGACCAATCATGCCCATACTTCAAAGAAACGCAAAATTTGCCAAAAGATCGTCGATTTTCGTGAAAGTGTGCAGCAGAATCCGAGGCATAGTCAATTCAGCGTCGCTCACAAGAACTTAGCCTGTCGCAGACTACAACATGGCGAATTTTTCGTCGTTATTTGGGCCCGCACCCATACAAAATCAAACTCACCTAGGAGCTGAAACTAAACGACTATACGCATCGTCGTTTGTTCACTTATTGGGTTTTGGAGCAGTTGGAAGTGGATACCAATATTGATCGAAAAAATATCATCATAACCATTTTGGATGAATGGGTAGGTACGTGAATAAACTGAATTGCCTCATTTGGGACGACACGTGGGATTCACGAGCTTCCAATGCATTTAAAATAATTTTACTGTGTTAGTAACATATAAAGACAAAATAATAGCGGACCAGGTACTGAGCCTTGTGGAACACCAAGTGAAGTAGGAAGAAGATCAGAGAAAACGTTTTTCTACTGAATTGACTGTTAGCGACCTGTGAAGTCAGTGAATAAATTTAACCGTAGTGTCGGAAAAATTAATGGTTCAAAAAAGTTCTTCCCATAAAACGGCATGGTCAACCATGTCAAACGCTTTTGAGACATCTGATAGGGATAGGATAAGAAAGCTAATATTTTCTTTATCCAAGGCCACACGAATGTCTTCCGTAACTCTGGGGATCTCCATTTTGAGGATTGACATACGATGCGGAGGTTCCATTCATCAGGCATACTTTCCTCCGACCAAATTATGCAGATGAGCTGGTGCATGCTCCTAACCAAATCATCTCCAGCTGCTTTGTAGAGTTCGGCGGCTGACCCGTCTGCTCCAGCGGCTTTGTTCGACTTAAGTTTAGATATCGCTATCTTCATTTCGTCAAGGTCGGGTGGCCTTCACACCCAAATTGAATGGTTCCGTATTGCTGATGGAGGTTTGCTCGTCATCGCTGGAAAAGTGATATTTCCATATCCTCAGCACAGACTGCGGTTCCACTACGATGTTCCCATGGCAGTCTCTACAGGCTTCAGTTCAGGGTGTATAAGCGCTGGAGGTTTGTTTCACCGTTTTAAAAATTTTCCAAGCTCGTTCGTGTTGTGACATCCCTCTATCTCTTCGATTGCGCACTTCTCATGCCCCCTTTTTTTCTGAGAAGTTTATGCTCCTCTCTCCTTTTCTGCTCGTAGAACTCACGAGCTGCTCGTGTCCTTCTTTGCAGCGCCGCTTTGTATGCCTCTTGTTTAGCTGCATGTGCTCGCCGGCACTCATCGTCAAGGTTTCTGTGGACGCTTGTGTCCTCTTGAATGCACTTGTCTACCCTTCGAACATCATTCCCAGTGTTGCTTTTGGTAATTAAAGGGACGTCTCTATTTTAAGGTAGTAGATTGAATCAATCTTTCAGGTCTTCAAGGAGTGTTAAATTTTGTTCTATCTGTTCCTTATTTCCCAGTGTTCTATCTCTGACATCACCTTGAATCGGATTTGAGGCTTTTTTAATGTCAAAAACTATGTCTTCCAAATGGCTTCGATAGCTACGGGACAGCATTATCTTACCATAATGAGAACTCTATTGTAAGGCTAAGACTATTTACAAAACCATTTCTTAGATAATTCAAAGTTGGCAGATTTGGTAATAGATAATCATTTAATTAATAAAATGCGATTGATTGAAAAGTCTAATGAATCTACTGAGGATTCTCTTGACTTTATCCCTGGGAAAGTCTTGCTTGAGGCAGATGATCGCAGAAAAGGCGGGTCCAAAATTTATCAAACATGAGGTTGAAAACAATAACTGGATAACACTTGATACAAAAAACTTGAAGCTCACAAGTAGAAAAATAAGAGCATACAATAAGAAATCTATTAAAAAAAACACGTATACGCCCGAGTGTACATCTGAAGTAAAACCGCAATCGTCTGCCATACCTACTTTGGCATTTGATTCTTGGTCATATTCTAAGAAAAAATTTGTTCTACAGTAAAGTCTGATTTTGAACTTTGTTATCAGTTTTAGAAGATAAAAAAAGGCTTACTTTGGTGTACCCTGACCAATGTTAAGGTCAAATTCTCTGTCCTGCACCGATTTTAGGGACCTTATTTTGGATATTTTTCATTTTTCTCAAGTAGAAATATTTACCTTAAGAACTACGTTTAAATTGAGGTGATTTATTTTTAGGGTTGGCAGGTATTCAATTTTTTTTGACTCTGATGTCAATTTTTTACTTTAATTGCGTAATAAACAGAAAGTTATCATATAGAATTTTGGGTTACCAACCTATTTTTATTCCAGCCCTCTGTAACTATCCAAAATTGTAGTTTTAACGTAATTTTTAATACTGTCAACCATAAAGGGTTAAAATTAAGGTTATCAGCTAGGCATATGTTTATTTACTACAAAAATCCCAATTTCCTTACATATCTTGTCAAGGAGGTAGTGCCCGTAGCTTAGTGGTTAGGTGCGTTGACAGCTAAGCAGAACGTCGTTGGTTCGAGTCCTACTCGTGCCCATAGTTTTTATTTCATCTTTCACTGGCACTGTCTCTTGCGAAGAACTGACTAAACTTCCAAGAGTATCATCTGTCATGAAAAAGTGCTTCTCAACTTTGCCGTTCGGAATCGGCGTTAAATTGCAGGTCCCCTAAATCCTTCACACGCACCCAGAGAATTATTGATGAGAGTAATCCACTTAGGCCTTGGCTCTTAAAGAGCTGTCGTGCCACTCTATTTTATTCTATCTTGTCAATTAGACTTTAATTTGGAGAATGACTAAACCTTTCTTCAACACAATATTCGGCACGTACCAGTGTGGCTTTAGACCTCGCAGAACAATGATAGACCAAATATTAACACTGAGGCAAATCCTGGAAAAGGCCAACGAATTTCAAGTCTAAACCCACCATCTTTTCATCGATTTTAAAGCTGTATATGATAGCATCCACCACCAAGAGCTTATGATAGCGATGTCTGAATTCGGGATCCCGAACAAACTGATCCAGCTGTGCAGCATGACGCTTAACAATACGCAGTGTAGTGTGCAAAAAGGGGAACAGCTCATCCGAGTTATTCCAAACATGCGCAGAGCTTTAGACAAGGAGATGCGTTGTCATCTGATTTCTTCAACATAGTCCTGGAGCAGATAGTGCGCAAGGCAGTTGTGAGCACGGAAAACACTATCATCAACAATTCCACCCAGCTCCTAGGCTATGCGAACGGCATTGATATCATCGGTCGATCCAAGAGAGATGTGCTTGAGGCCTTCACAGCGATTAAAGAACAGGCGAAACTCGTTGGTCTTGAAGTGAATGAGGAAAAAACAAAATACATGCTATCAAGAAACAAAGCAACATCTGTCCACCGCCTAGGACAAAACGTCACTATTGGTAGCAGCAATTTCGAGGTAGTTAAGGAGTTCATCTACTTTGGAACAAACATCAATCCCACAAATGACACCGTAGTGGAGATCCAAAGACGATTTACCCTAGCGAACCGCTGCTGCTTCAGTTTGGCCAAACAACTGGGTTCAAAACTCCTCACTCGAAAGACCAGGTGTCTGCTATACAAAACTTTGATTTTACTAGTCAAAATCAAAATACTCTACGGCGCCGAGTGCTAGACGATAAGTAAAAAAGGGGAATTGATACTTGGCACTTTCAAGAGAAAAATTCTTCGACGCATTTTCGGTCCCATATGTGACGATGGCGAATGGAGAAGAAGGTTCAACCAAGAACTGTATGAGCTGTACCAAGAAGGCCAAGAATAGACGACTACATTGGCTCGGCCACATTGAACGAATGGAACAACGCTCCATCCAAGAAAGTCTTCTCATCCCAGCCCCCAGGTTCGAGACGACAAGGAAGACCGAACCTACGGTACAAGGACCAAGTGTCTGCGGATGCCAGAGCGCTTGGTTTCGTCGACTGGAGAGTGCATATCTCAGGCTGAGATCCTTCATGGATTGTGAGCCAGATAAGTTAGTTAGTAAGTATGACTAAGGAACAGATATGAAATGAATTAAAGAAACGAATAACATCATCAGACTATCAAGTTAAGTCACAATATTTCCAACAAGATTGGTCCATTTCGGCCTCTCGATCACTCAGCTTATTTTTCATCCAGTCATTCCCTCACTTCCTTCCGTCAGAAAGTAATAGAGCGATTGCAACCTTGATAACTTTTCAATCAAAAGTAATAAAAGTTTTATTGTGCTAATGGGTAAATGAAATACGTGATTTCGTCTAAAAAAATTAAATCAGAAGCTGTACCAAAACTGTTCTTTTTAACAAACAGATTATTTTGCTTAGCTTAAACGATAGATTCTGCGACTCACTGTTTGATTGTAAACATCAACAAATTCAACTATACCCAACAGAAGATAGTCAGCGATGATTCAATGCTTACATTAATCACCTGCAAACGATTGATTTATCAAAATACTCATCAGGTTCTGATTTTTACTGTCGAACCTCTCGATCGTTTTCAAGATTTGAGTCAACATATGTAAAAACCTACACCGACTTATATCAAACTAATAAATCTACACCCAGCACGTCATCGTCTCACCACAAATACTCAAAAAAAAGCCACACAAACATGATAACCGTTATCTCCCAATTTACTCGTACTTTTTTTTCCTTATATTAGAGCCCCACAGATAAGAAAATTTAATTTGACAACATTCGAATAACTTTAGAGACTCAGTAAAAAGTCTCATTTAAAGATAATTTCAGTCCAAGTTGCGTTCTCTGCAACGATCCGCCGCGAATAAAATGATTCAATATCTTTTTTTGAATCTTAAAACTTGCAACTTGAGTGATTTTGCTGAGCTGTCAATGTTAAAATAAAAAACAAAATATTCCTCCAGAGAGTGTAAAAATAATTTCTAGGTCAGTTAAAGTATCTAAACCTTTTAATTTGTTAGTCACGATTGTTTAAACAAACTTGTCTCGCTCACTGTTTCGAATATATGTAAATTTTTGTCTGATGAAGTTGATTTTTCGTTAGAAGTGCTTTTTGTCATAAAACGAATTTGAAGAAAGCAATTCGTTTGGAAATAACCGGCGCGGCGGCGGCGAATGATAAGAAATTCTTTTCATTCAAACATAAACATAGATTGCGGAGACATCTGTGATAGATTTTTTACTCTTCAAACAAGTGCGCTGTTTTTTTTTTCTGTAGTCTCCTCAATTTGCGTTACCTTCGGATGCAGTTAAGTGAGTTTTTTTTTCATATCAATAAAAAGATAAAAAATTCCAAAGATATGAACGAATGAACTTGGAGTGTATCTCAAACGTTTTTCGTTTTCAATTTCGAAATACATAACAATACAAAATATATAAGCAATTAGTACTTTTCTATTTTTGTTTTATTGTGCATTTGTGATTCATAAAGTTAAAACAATTATTAACAGTATGGCTGTGGTGTTAAAATGTGAAAAGAACTGCCAGTCCCCACCTCAAAATGAATGCGAGAGAAGTGATTGAAGTTATTATTTTCGAATTGAATTGATTTGCTGAGTATTGTGGTTGTGCTTTTGAATAAACTGTCACTTACACTCCGTGTCATTTGATTATTCGATACCAATTAGAAAAAAAAAGTGTTAATGTGAGGTTCAACAATAATTTTGCTTTCAATGTTGTGGATTGAACAATACTAAAAGTGAAAAAAGAAGAGCTTAGTTGAGCAAGTCAAAACAAATATTTTAATGATATGTCGAAACTCGAGTTTAACCAACAATTTTTGACACTCACTTTGGAGTTTGTGCTATCAAAAATAAAGGGTTTTTCAATAAGGACGCTACAAAAGTTTTCTTAAATACAACAAAAACGGTTTTGGATATCAATCTTGTGAAAGTACATTTGATGCCATTATGTATGAAACTCGATTTTTTTTGCATGGCCACCACGGGTACGCTTGCAGAAATCCAGACGCTGAACCCAATTTTCGACGGTTTTCAAGCATAAATCGGCCGATACTGCTGCAATTTCACGTTCGATAATTGCTTGTTGGCATAAACCATAGATTTGATGTAGCCCCACGGAATGTTACGCGTTAATCGCTGACGGCCAATTCACAGGTCCATTTCTGGAGATAATGCGCTCATCGAACTTCGTTCTCAATAATTCGATTGTTTGGCCCGCTGTGTGACATGTGGCACCGTCCTGTTGAAACCACATATCGTCCAAGTCCATATCATCCAATTCATTCCAAAAATAATCGGTTAGCATTGAGCGGTAGCGATTCCCATTCACAGTAACGTGCCGGTCTTGATCATCACGGAAGAAGTACGGCCCAATGACACCACCAGCATGTAAACCGCACCAAACAGTGATTTTTTCGAGATGTAATGGTGCCTCGTGAAGCACGAGGATTGCTGCCTGACCAATAACGCATATTTTGTTTATTGACGAAGCCATCCAGCCAGAAATGAGCCTCATCGCTGAAGATGATTTTTCAATGAAAATCAGGATCATTTTCAAGTTCAAGGGCTGAGCAACCCAAATCACGAACATACGACGCTTCTGGTGATCGCTTGAGAACGACGTGTGAGGGACTGATTTGGGTCTTCCGCAATTGATGCGCTAGCGGCAGCAATATTCTCGACACTACGGGCACTTCTTTGTCTCACTGGCACGGGAACATTTTGTACTGAGCCTGTGGATTCAAATTTTTTCCACTAGACGCTCAATTGTTGATCTGGCAGGACGATTATGACGACCATAAATTGTACGTAGCACTCTTAAAGTGTTGACCACGGACTCCGAATTTCGGTAGTAAATTTTAATAATTTCGACTCGTTGTTGGATCGTATACCTTTACATGATGAAATGGCAAACCTTAATGAAGAGAAATGTCAAGAGAACGGGAAAAAATATGGCGTCGTTTGCTGTCCCTATCGGTCTACTTTTGTAGCGTCCCTATTGAAAAACCCTTTATATGCCTGTAAATGGTATTTTGTCAACAAGACAAGCCTTGGAAAAATTTATTTCCAAACTTGTCAAGTAGACTTTACTTAACCCTGCTGCTGCTTCTACATCGTATCAGCGTGATAGTTTTCGGGACAGTTTTGCAATATCCTACCTCAGTTGTTTGACCTTTTGTGTTTTTTTTTTAACTCCTAGTTCTTCTATATACCTTCATATGAATTTGACGATGAATAATGTCACGCAGAACGACCGCTATACTTTTGACGATACGCACACTCCATTGCAACAACTGAACGATTACATTTAATGACCTTTGTCACCAGTGGCAGATTTACGGGGGGTTTAAGGGTTCAAACACCCCCTAAAAATTAAATTCAATTTGAATTTTACATACAATGTAATAGTATCGATGTGGAATAAGAATCCTATTATATCATTACAATTTACCGCCTGTGACAATCTGCGAGGTTTTTTGAAAAATTCATCAAGCATTTCATTAAGAGTAAGAGGAATATCGTACTGAATATTCAATTATGCAAGCCCATTTAACCGTTCTGGGCCAATTGTACTTTGCAAATATGTTTTGAGTCTTTTGAATGCAGAAAATGAACGTTCTGGCGTCGCAGTTGAAACTGGTAAAACTGATAGAATACGATGTATTGTAGTCACGTTTGGAAAAGCATCGTGATTAACCAACTGAAAAAAATCGACATGTTAGCTTATAAACGTATGAAAATTATCCCTACATCAAGTGCTTCAAATACATTTTTCATCTTCCGATCTCCAACTCGCCTTCTCCACATCTTGACTTCTGATACGAACCCATTTTCAGAACAGTCAAGAACCGTTGCATAAAACTCGTATAATCCCTTGCACTTATCAACATCGAAATAATTTTTCGGGAACAAGGTACCAACATTTTTGAAAAACATTTTGTGTTTTGTGAGACGGCTTCGGAGATCAGTTATGTATATATCGAAGAATGGGTTGTAAAATGCAATTCTGTAATAATCCTTGACAGATTCAGCAATGACGTTGCATCTTCCTGTTTGTTGTGGTTTCTTCATTTCATTCATGTGTGCCGTCTGTGGGCTGGCGTGCGAAACCGTGTGAGTCAAGGCTGAACTACATGGGAACACAAAGTGCCAAAAAGTACAAAACAGTGGAATTTATGTGCTGTACTGCTTCTACAAATGCATATCTGAATATCTCCCTCTAATTTTTTAAAGTGAGCGTGAAAAAAACTTGACCATGACCAAGCTTTCACTGTGCACAAATTTCTCAAAACGAATACAGTTCAGTCTTAAAAATCAAAACTTTTCGGTGTGATGTCTATGGGCATTTTGCACACTCACTTCACATTTTCTTGTGTGTACACAAGGGTACTGTGAATGGGCCGTTTTAAATATTAATTTCATAGACAAGATTTACACTGAAAGTTAAAATGTTTTCAATCGAAAACCCCCCAGATTGAAATTGTAAATCCGCCGCTGTTTGTCACTACTTCAATGCATTCTGTGGGCTTGAACTGATTAATTGTTAGAATTGAACTGCAATAGCCTTTCCAAAATATGTTCGACGACGCTAATCGGTTGAAATTTGCCAAAGTTATTTAATATTTCCATCGACCACATTTAGATGACGCACCCTGTATTTCTAAGTAACTAAGTGCTCTTCAACAATTCGTGAAAGAAAACTTTGTCAGAACCTACTTTGCAAGAGCCAGTACCCGGAAAAATTGAAATTAAAACATTTGGAACGCGAGTAGGATTTAATGGATAAAACACAAACAAGCTTTAGCTTTTAAAGCGATTAACTCGTCTCAATCATCATCTATACTAGTCCAACAATGCCGAAACGAATTAGCGTGCATGATCATTGGTCACGCTTACCAGGGCGAATTTCTTCTGCCTTCAAAAATGATACACGAAAAAAGGTTCTATTCGTCCCCTATCAGTCACTGAAAACCAAAACTATCTTCGAGGTCGGATTACATCAAAATAAAGGCTTACAAGTACTCAAACTGCCACATGGTCATTGCAACATACTTCCGACATTGACTTAATCGGGTACGCGCAGCTATGCATATGCTTTCTGTCGTAGTTGTTGGGGTACAGCAAGAAGAAGAATCTGTCTTTCACTTCTTGTGCAAATGTCTTGGGCTTGCAAATATTCCGGCCAAATAATAGGGAAAGTCGTTCTTAAAATGAAATGAACTTTCCGGTTTTAAGATCAATTTTTTTTAATGCAAGGAAGTGATTTTGAGGCATATTTCTATAAACATTGTAACAGTTCTGCTTCGAACTTGAGATCGCTAGCTATACTGCTTGTGGCCATTTCTACTACGAAATAGATAAGACTGATGTTTACAAGTTCAGCAATAGGAATTCAATGAATGCTTTCACAATGAAGACTTCGACCTCACGTTTCGTACGTAATGTGACCCCAAAACGGAAGCTCTACGCTGAACATTTGCTTCGTCTGGCAGATCAACAGCTGTAGGAGTAGGAGCAAAACTCCTCCTACTGATGATAAGCTTTTTTCCCTTCTAATTCGAAGTAGGTCATTATTGCTTTCATAACCAGCAAATACTCCTGGTAAATAACTTGATAATTATCGTCTACGTTGAACATAAAAACACTGGAAACAGTTTCCACTAATCATTTGACAAAACTATTTTGCAAATGATTTTTCTTAAATTTCTCAAAGAATAGGTATTTCCACAATAATGAAAAATTAGCCTATTTCATCGATCCTGATAGTCAAATTTGAAAACGTGATTTGTATATCGATATATTCATATATTTTTAGTACCCATTTTAGAATCATCACTTTTTTTAGTACACAGACAAAAAAAAAAGAATTAAATATGTTAGTAATTAAGAACAGTTATTATTCCATAAATTGCTGTCGTCGTTGCCGCTCGCCCGGCTATTTGCCGCATGTAGCCGCAGGCAGATACACTTGCTTTGCTAGAATGTTTTTAATGCTATGCATCCACCCTGAGTATTACCCATGACCGCATGAGCCAAGTGGCCGTTGGCCGACTCACAGTCACTTTTTTTTTTTATTCGCGCTAATATATATGATATGTGTTGAAGAGCGCATTTTAGTGCGACAATGAGAACTGCAAATGCAATAGTGTGACCAAAGTAGCTTGGTGTATCTTATTTTCAAAAAAAAAATTGCTTAATTTATGAAATGGCGTTAGTTTTGAAGGAACTGTTTGATATTGAATGCTGGGAACTTAGTCTCATACACTTAAAATTGCAAGAAATTGCTTAACCAAAACCTACGATATTGACTTAATCTCATCCACCGAACCTCAAAAAACGTTTTTTTTCTGTTTTTTCAACATGGATTGCTAAGACCTTTCATTTGATTTGTCAAATGTCAAACCTGCCAAACCTATCAAAACAGAAGTAAGAGTAAAATCAATTAAGACACCATGAGCGAATGTAGGCCCAAAAATTACGATATTGCGAATATTTAAGCAACCAAGTCTCTCACAATAGTTATGCCCGGCTTTTCAAATAGAATTTACCATGTCTTTTCACCCAATAGGTCTTAGCAACTCGTTTACTTTGAACATTCAACATCTAACAATTTACCATACAACTGGTCACACTGGCGTCTTAAGTAATTTTAATTGAACAAATACCGATGTACGCTTGTCTATTTGTTCGTCGTGCTTTTGTAGCAGAAATTGCATGTGGGGTGTGGGCTTTTCTTTTTAAATAATATTTCTTATTCCAAATGTCAATTCGATACCTTGTGGTTGCGGCTGTGGGTTAGATAGACTATTTAGCTCAGCTGTTTACTTATTTTTCTACCCAAACGAATCGATGCAAAATCCAATCCATTTATGTATAATATTAAAATTAACCGCAGCAAATTCATTTCCTTAGTAAGTTGTGATTTAAGTTTGTTTCTTTCCAATTTCAGTTGTAATTTTATTTTCCAATAATTCAGATAGTCATCGGAACTTGACATAATGTCGTTTTCGTTGAACAAACTGCGATCACTGATACCGGGCCAGCATTCGTCTTCGTCGAGTCATGGAGGCAAACAAAGACATTCGGTTAGTTTGGAACCGGAAATAGGATTTCAAATTTCCATTGAATCAACGCCATCTGCTTCAGTATCTACGGATGGAGCTGGAGCAGCAACAGCAACAATGGTGCCTGAGCTGAATGTGTTGTTAATTTCGGCACGCCATCTACCAACGGTCTTTGGGTTTAAATTGGTGCAAGGATATAATATTAAGGTATTTCATGCTTCGTAAGTTGAGCAAGAAGATTTGTCTTGAAGAAATGATTTCTTTACATTCAACTATTTTTGTTTGTTGAAGGTTAAACTTTTCCCTGGAACGAAGAGGTACGACAGCAGTATTCAAACAAATTCGTGGCCAAAGTTCAATGAGAACTTTCGATTTCCTCTAGCACCAGATAAAAAGTAAACAAATGATTTTTTTTTGAGGAATGACGGTTTTACAATTTTCTTTTGTCATAGACCTTCGATTAAAAGTTATACGAAAGGCAGGACCGTTTCGGAATTTTTACCAGAAGAGTTGTTTACTGGCCATTTTGTTGTTTTTACTGTTTATGCTCTTTTGGAACTACCTCCAGCAGTAAGTTCAAATTTCTCGGATATTTTGTTTTGTTAAAATTGCATTTTTTTTTCCAGAGCCTCAATCGCTTTAATAAAACCTATAGATCTCTGAGAGAACGAGGTTCGTCACTTGTTCAAAAAGTCGTGGATTCAAGCAGTGCCAAGCCAAAAGAAAATGATGCCTTTGCTAAAAATAATAAAACACCGCCGACACCAACGGAAACTGTCCAACTGACGAGTAGCGAAGCAAAAAGGAACATTGGTAGTTTGTGTTTTGTCTCAAAAGAGAAAAATTGTAGTTAAACGTTATCCACCTTTTGATTGAAGGGTCTGTGACTTGTTATTTAGAACCAAAGGTGTTTAAGAGAAATCCAAGAACTGGACAATTTTGCACTGAAGAACTTTGGCTGCCAATCAAAGATATTACAACAACAGTATTAAAGGACTCCAATAGCGTAAGTCAAACTATCTTAACAATCTTAGAAAACATTTAGAGTTCTCTGTCCATTTATTGTATGCATGTCAGGGGCGAACGCAGGGGAGGGGGTTTGGGGGTTGAGTATGTCAAATGAAAAACGGCTAAAAAACATTATAAACGCCTTAAATGTTTGCGATGCTTCTTTATTCAAGAAAGTTCATCGCTACAAGTGGCTTCAAGTGAGCGGTCTTTCTCATGTCTGTGCAGATTAAAGACTTATCTGCGAAGCATAACCGACGAAGAGCAGCTCAACGGCTTGATGTTACTTAACATCTACAAAGAAATTGACATCGATTATGAAGATGTAATAAACATTATGACAAAAGTACCAAGGCACTTGGATTTCACTTTATAAATATTGTATACATCTAAACAAAATCTAAATCTAGGTTTATCTATACAAATATATAAAGCTGAAGAGTTTGTTCGCGGTTATCTCTGGAACTACTGGTTCCAATGGTATAATTCTTTTTGTGTTGGTTAGTCCATTAATCGAGGAAGGACTTAGGCTACTTAACATTAAGCTGTGGAAAACACGGCAAAAAATGTTAATTTTTCTGCGTTTTAACGCAACAATTAATTTAATGTTGAATGGTCCATTTATCGTAGAAGGCTTGAAGCTATATAATATTACGGTGCGACCAATAGGAGCGAAGAGTCAGTGAAAAATGTGGAAAAAATGGCAAAAAATATTCATTTTCGAAGGCTTCTGTTGTTTGATAGAACGTACTGATCTCAGGAACTACTAAATCAAATCGAACAATTCTTTTTGTATTGAATAGTCCATTTATCGAGGAAGGGCTTAGCTAGCTATACGACGTTACGAATAATAAGAGCAAAGCATCAGTGAAAAGTGTAGCTAAAACGGCGAAAATTATACATAGATGAAGGCTTCGAGTTAAGAACAATTTCGATTTAGAGAGAGTCCACTATTTAAAAATAACTTCACAACAAAATTCTAATGCGGGCATGATACACAAGTCGAAGACGCACCTCTGGCCGGTGGATGACATAGAGGCGGACGAAGTCGCGGGCAACTGCTAGTGTATAATATGAAGATACCTAAATAGGTGACGTGAAATATCGCCAAACGAAATAAGACCGAATTCGAAAAATTTGGCAGTATTTCGTGTTTAAAAACGAAATAACGCCAAATTCTCAATTTGACTTTATTTCGATGTATAAAACGAAATAATAGCAATTTGACAGTATTTCGATTTGAAGTTATGCAGAATTAGGTTACGAAATCAGAAGTCCTACTTATGTGGGTCACTATGGTGAGTCAGTAGTCGAAATTTACTTTATCTTCTATCGGACAAAAGTCCCAAATGAAAAAAAAAATGTGTTTTATTAGAATTAATAAATTTATTTGTCAATATTATATGGAAACAAAATATGTTCATCGTAAAAATAAAACAAAAAAAAGTGGACAAGTGCGAGATAAACTCGCTCGAGGAGGGTTCCGTACTCGATTTTCTGACCCTATTTTTTTTTTTTTTTTTTGAAGGAAATTTTATGTACGGATTAAGATATGAAACCACATATTTTCTTGGCCAATGATTTGAATAGTCTTTTTACCCATTTCCTTCAATAACTTCGAAACTTACTTCCTTACTTACTTAAGGTGGCGCTACAGTCCGTTGTGGATTTGGGCCTCAATCAACAGTCTCCGCCAGCTAGCTCGGTCCTTAGCTAGTCGTCTCCAGTTTTGCACTCCAAGTTGATTGAGGTCCTCTTCCACTTGAGTGCGCCACCTGAGTCGCGGTCTTCCTCTCCTCCTACGTCCCTCGGGAATAGTGTCGAAGGCTTTCCGGGCCGGAGCATTGGTGTCCATCTGCTCTAAATGACCGAGCCATCTAAGTCTCTGGACCTTGACCCTTCTGGCTAGGTCCATGTCGTTGTACAACCCGTAAAGTTCGCTGTTATATCTTCTTCGCCATTCCCCTTCAATGCACACGGGGCCAAAGATGACCCGAAGAACTTTCCTCTCGAAACAGCCAAAGGCACTTTCATCCGAATTTGTCAAGGTCCATGCTTCCGCACCATAAAGCAGGACTGGGATGATGAGTGTGTTGTACAGTTTTACCTTAGTTGCTCGAAAGAGGGCTTTTTCCACTCAATTGCTTTCTAAGCCCAAAGAAACAGCGATTAGCAAGAGTTATTTTTCGTCTGATCTCGGCGCTGGTGTTATTGCCCGTGTTTATAGCGGAGCCTAGGTAGACAAACTCCTCTACTACCATGAAGTTATATGTGTCTATTGTGACGTTCTGCCCGAGTAGTCGGTGTTCGAAACTATTTATCTTAAAAATATAGAAGCAACGTTTTCGCATCACTTGAGGTACTCTTGAAAATGTAGGCCAAATTTTATTGCAATCAGCTTAGCAGATTCTAAGAAATTGCTTGTGAAAGATGAATGAACACAAAATTAATCATCTAAGGGTTTTGTTTTCATCTGTGTAAGAACCTTAAAAAGAAACACCACAGTAAGAAAGGAATTTGGAACTTCATTCCTTTGTCAGCAATTTCTTTTTCGTCTCTTTTCTTCTTTCCTTAATAACTTTGAAACTATTTTTTTTTTTTTAAATATGAAAACAATATTTTTAGATTACTATTGTTGTATTATTAAAAAGAACAATTTATATTTGTTTAAAATGATCTTTAATCTCTTCGAGTTAGGTTACAACTGAATTCATAAATATATCAATCAAAGAGTGAGACCAACATGATAACAGATATATGAGGCATTGATCACAATTGCACTCATATAACACTCGTGTGTACAATTGTTAGGTGTTGCCAAACTCAATAATACATCATCTCTCTTCTCTTAATAAATTCAACTGCAAGTTATAATAATAATAATAATAATAAAGACTTCATGATTTTAACAAGCTAATGCAAGTGCCACATAAATTCAAATAGCACTGATGTCTAAACTGGACGGAAGAAATCAGGTTTCTTAATTGCCCTACCATATTTGGTGACATAAGGTGCAGTACTATCATGAGGCGATATGTCGAGTTCAATATTACTTTCATTCATTGCAACTGGAAATTCATTCCTATATTCATCAACGCTATCTTGTAAATTCTTTGAATTTTCCGATTCCATATTTTGAGAAACATCTGGAGCTCTCGAATGAAATGGGCTTACATCAACCGTCTTAAACCTGGGGGCATTTTGTGACTTTCTTAAATGGAAAGAGTTTCTTCGGATAATTTTATTGTTTTCATTTTTAAGAATATACGACCGAGGCGTATCATACTTTTCAACGATGAGTGCTGGTTCCCATATACCATTATTTCGATAAACTACATTTTCACCTTTTTGTAATTCAAGTTCTCTTCGGGGTGTAACTGGATTGTTTTTTGCAATATTTTGTTGACGTTTTTTTAGTAAGTAGTCCATGGTATTTGGGATAAAGTTCTTTGTTTGTAACGGGGAACCAAGTCCTAAATTTTCGGCTCATCAACATCTCCGATGGTGAATATTCTAAACCCGCGACAGGTGTTGTTCTGTATTCTAATAAAGCAGCCTCTAAACTACCTTCACCTCTACCCATTTTTCTAAGAATAGATTTAGTAATATGTACTGCTTTTTCAGCTAACCCATTTGATTTAGGGTACCGGGGGCTACTGAAAATAAAATCAAAGTTTGACTCCTTAGCAAAATTCCTCAATTCATATGAATTAAATGGCATATTATCAGCTACAACTTTTTCAGGGATACCATGCATTGAAAATATTCTCATCATGATATTTTTTATAGTTTTCGCAGTTTTATCTGGAATCATATAAAGTTCAATCCATTTCGAATAGTAATCGATAGCAACGAAATACGATTTACCACCATAATCTAAACAATCTACACCTATTTTTTGAAATGGAGTTTCCGGAGGAGAATGTAAAATAATTGAATTGTTTTTATTTTGTGGTCTAAACTTCTCGCATTCACGACATTTAAAAATCATATTTTCAATGTCTCTTGCCATGTATGGCCAGTAGAGAGAACTTTTGGCTCTTTTTAGAGTTTTTGTTATTCCCATGTGTGATTTGTGAAGAAGATTTAACGTCTCTTTAATTAATGAACGTGGAACAAAAATACGATTTTCGTAAAAAACTAAACCTTTTTCCACGTGAATGTTATTTTTAAGTTGCCAGAAAAATTTTAAATCATCTCGAAGATTATGCTTATCTTTTGGCCAACCTGCATAGTAGAAGTGTATGAGATTTTGTAAAATCTCATCATTTTTTGTTTCATTTTGAAATTGAATTCTTTTGGGATCGCTCATATTAACGCTGTGAACCAAATCCTTGAAAGTTTTTTCCATATTTATTGTTGGATCATTAATGAAATTTCTGGATAAAAGATCCGCTACATGAAGAAACTTCCCAGGAACATATTTTAATTCAAGTTTGTATTTAGAAAGTTTCATTTTCATTCGTTGTAACCGTGCAGAATGAATCTCACCCACATCTTTTTTCATAATTGTTTCCATATATGTAATTGTTAAATTTTTCACAGGCATATACCACAGCTAATAACTCCTTTTCAATTTGGGCATACCTAGCTTCAGTATCAGTTAAGCTTTTCGAAGCAAATGCTACAGGTTTATTATCTTGCAATAAACAACATCCAAGACCATTTTGAGAAGCATCAGTCTGGATAATTATCTCCTTACTTGGATCAAAAATCTGAAGTATGGAGTGTTGCGCTAATGTTTTTTTTATCTCGTTAAAATTTTTTGTAAGTGAAGATGTCCATATGAAATCACTATTTTTTCTTAACAAACCGCGAAGGGGTGCATTTAAACTTGCAAAATTTGGTATGAAATCACGTAAATAATTAAACATTCCCATAATTCTTTCAAGCTCTTTTCTATCTTGGGGCTCTTTTAATTTAAGAATAGATTCTATGCGATTTGTATCAGGGCGGATAGTATCGCCAGTAAAAATATGCCCTAAATATTTTACTTCTTTTACGCAGTGTTGAACCTTGTCCCTGTTAAATTTCACATTAATTTCTCGGGCTCTTTTTAACACATTTTCGACATTTCCGTCATGTTCTTCTTTGGTCCTACCTCCAATTATTATATCATCGATATAAATGAAAGTTCCTGGCAAAGTCCCAAAATATTTGAAATTTAAGTTTTGAAATTTTTCAGCTGCTATTTTGACACCGAAAGGGAGTACATTGTACTCAAACGTCCCATAACGAGTGCTAAATACTGTAAATTTTTTAGATGACGGACATAACTTGACTTGCCAGAAGCCTTCTTTTAAATCAAAAACAGTAAAATATCTAAAACCCCTCATAGCATCACAGAAATCAGATAGAGTGGGAATAACACCATGCTCTTCTTGGAGGTTATCATTCAAAGCACTTGGATCCAAACATAACCTCAAATTACCATTGGCTTTTTCTACTATCACCAGTTGGTGAGACCATTCTGACGGTTCCTCTCGTCTTCGAATGATACCCCGCTGCTCCATACTTTCTAGAGCTTCTTTAACTCTATCTCGAATTCCAAGTGGAATTCTACGAGGTGGTTTACATACTGGTATAGCATTAGGTTTGAGTTCTAGCCTACACTCATCTGGAAATCTACCGTCTCCGGAGAAAACGTCACTATTTTTTGTCATAAAGCTCTCGACTTCACTTAACGCATTTACTCTGCTAATTAAATTAAATTGAATGCATGTTTTAAGCCCAAGTAAAGGCATGGGATTACCATCAACTACGACATAGTCGACGTAATCAACTAAATCTTTGTATTGCGTACGAAGACGAACAGAACCCATTGTTGCAATTCGAGAACCTCC
Source organism: Sphaerophoria rueppellii (assembly GCA_920937365.1). NCBI lineage: Eukaryota > Metazoa > Arthropoda > Insecta > Diptera > Syrphidae > Sphaerophoria > Sphaerophoria rueppellii. The sequence goes on from CAKKXW010000001.1 coordinate 96,358,004, forward strand.
ATATGCTTCCAATTTATGTTTGACCGGGGTCAATTTATCTTCGCATTTAATTTGTTTTAAGACTTCAAATGTTATTATATTAACCTCTGCTCCACTATCAAGTTTAAATTCTATAGAGATATTTTCTAATAAAATCTTTTCACACCAACTACCGAAACCATGCCGAATCTGACTTATCGCCCCAACATAAAATACCGACTCACCACTGTCACTTCCATTAATATCACCATCTCTATTATACTTTGTAGCTTCGTTTATACAGTTAACCTCTTTAGATTTGCAAACAGTTGCAAAATGATTAAATTTACCGCAAGCCAGACACCTTTTTCCAAATGCCGGACAGTTACCAAGAGTATGATGTTTATTGCATTTGTAACACACATTGGAGTACTTAGAATTAACGGATCTATGTTCAACATTATCATGGTGGTCTCTGTTCCTTGTTACACGATTTCTAGAATAAGAAGATGCAAAATTTAGATTTCGTTGAAAATTATTATTATTATTATATTTAGAAATAGAATAATTATTATTAAACATCTTTTCATTTTTATTTGTCACTGCATCAATCGACGATCCTCTCTCTGCTTGCATCTCCTTTGCCTGCAGATCAGCCTGTTCAGCCACACGACAAATTTCTTTCGCTTTTGTCAAATCCAGGCTATCAGTCTTTAACAGTTGTAGTCTAACGTTTTGTTCAGCAATCCCCATTACAATGCGGTCTCTTAACATAGCCTCTTTCTGGTCTTTAAATTCACAGTTTTCCGCAAGTTGCACGATATCAGAGAGAAATTGTTCAAACGGTTCACCTTCTTTTTGATATCGAGAGAAAAAAATGTATCGCTCGTATACCATGTTGCTCCTCGGTACGCAGTACTGTTGAAAGGCTTCAATAACTTCATTGAGGTTATTTCTATTTGCTTCTAAAATTGGAAGTGTTTGATATACTTCGACTGCTTTTTCACCAGCACATGACAGAAATCTTGCAGTTTGAATTTCCTGAGATTCGGAATTAGTTTTTGTAGCGACAGAATATATCTTCCACATATTGTGGAATTTCCGCCAATTTTCTTTAACATTCCCGTCCATTACCAACGGACCAGGTTTCTGGAAATCACTGGCCATTTTAATAATTTTGTATTCTTTTATGTTTAGTGTAAAGTTTTATTGCATGAACTTTTTTTTTTTATAATTTCTTTTGTTTTTAAGCAAATACCGACTGCGCCATGTTGTATTATTAAAAAGAACAATTTATATTTGTTTAAAATGATCTTTAATCTCTTCGAGTTAGGTTACAACTGAATTCATAAATATATCAATCAAAGAGTGAGACCAACATGATAACAGATATATGAGGCATTGATCACAATTGCACTCATATAACACTCGTGTGTACAATTGTTAGGTGTTGCCAAACTCAATAATACATCAACTATTGTATCCGAGCAAATACGAAAAAATCGCTTGTGAAAGACGAATGAATAGCGAAAATGAAGTGATGTTATAAGGATTGCGTTTTACATTTAAACTCTGTGTACGGAACCCTAAAAAACGCGTATACACATAACTACAACTATAAGAAAAAAATGTGCACGACTGGGTCGTACGAACTTGCTCCTGCATGCTAAAACTAAATATTTATGATAACTTAAATTGCAAAAGGTAGTGTTAAAATAAGAGATATACTTTAAGCAATTTTGATTACACTCTTACTTACAGCTTACACTTAATTAAAAAAAAAATATATATATATTATACAAATAATTAGAATTTATTAAAAAAATTATAATTTGGAAATGTACCTCGTATATACATTTCATTCCAAAAATTTAAATGCCGAACAAATTCAAACCTTATTCTTGATTTATTGAATTTTTTTTTGAAAAGTCGGAGCGTTTTTTTTTAAATTAATTTTTTATATATAAAATTTTTCAAAAATATCTTAAAATTAATTTGGGTATGCAGTTTTCAAGACCATGTAAATAAACATATTATACTCCAATTTGGATTTTTAAATTGATCCGTTTTTGAGATACAGAATTTGAAAAAAAAGTTAAAAATATTTTTTTTAAATCCAAAAAAAATTTGAAATTTTTTTGAAAACAAAATATTATTTGCACAATATATACGTACTTTCGAAACAAAAACTTACGCTGATCGGAGCTTTCAGTTTTCGAGAAAATCTAATAACAAAAAACGGTTCTATGGGAGGTACCGTTTTGGAGCAATACAAAATTTTTTTTTTACATAAAACACATGAATGTTTAAAAAAATTGAACTCGAGGAAGTTTAAGAAAAATCGTTCGGGCCGTTTTTGTGAAAAAAAAAGTTTTGGTTTTTGGCAAAAAAAATCGTTATGGTGGCTACCCTAAATTTTGATCTTAAAACAAAAATAAAAAAATTGGGATATGACTTTTTGCTCAAACCTCTAATTTTCAAATTTGAAGTCAATCGGACCAGTAGTTAAGCCTGTAGATGCCTGTAAACTTTCCGACAGACAGACAGACGGAATCGCCGGACCCACTTTTTTCGACTTCTCTATCATCGTAATGTCATATCTCATCCTCATCTCAAATTTTTTTTTTTGTACGAATTCAATACTTGCCATATATTCTATATGTCGCAAGTAAAAAAATCTTTATAATTAAAAAGGACCATTTTTATTTATACTATTTGTCGACAAATTTGACAACGCAATTCATTTTTCAAAGCTGCTGCCTTTGCCTTTAATTTGGGAAACGAACCACCACACACCTTTGTAATGTACGCATGTGTGAAAGCAGGTGCTGCATTGCAATTATTCATTTTGAGCATCTTTTTCAGTTTCGTCTGAGGATAATGACGATCTGGAAACATTCAAAAGCGAATTGGTTTGATTGGGAGCGAAAACGACCGGAAAAAATTTTACCCAAAAGGGAATCAATTTGGCGTGTGAAAATAAAAAAAATCGGGATATGTGTATATATTTAATTTTTATTCATACGTAGTGCCAAAAAAAAAAGAAAACAATCACTTGACATTAAAAATAAAAAAATAATATCATATACTTTCTGACCCGGAAGACTTCGTTCTGCCTCAATCGATATTAAAGAGACCTAGACTTTTGTAGCCCGCCACCATACCACCCGCTACCCTTTACCCGCTCCACTACCGTCTTCCCCGCTACCCCGTTTATACCCAGTTACCGCTACCCCGCTACCCGCTTCACAATACTTACACACGCTACCCGCTTAACCGGTAATCGATACCTACTACTCGCTACCCAACTACCCTCTCTATACGACAAAATAAAAATAATTCTTGCTAAAAAATTAAAGTTTTTAATTAATAAGTAAAAAATAAGGGTTGATCATATAAGGGTGAAAATTTAGGGTTGTATGTATTTTATTATGATGTATCATTAAAAAATAAAAACAAAAAAATTTAGTTAAAAAAAAAAATTAAAAAAAAAACATTTAGGTGGATGAAATAAAGATGTTGTCCGATTCTCCACCCGAGCCGATATCCTCGCAAAGACTCACGAAAATCGGTCCAGCCGTTTCGAAGGTGTTCAATTACGCACCTCATGAAACGAAAATTTTATATATTAGATATATTTTTATATGTATATCGAAAACCATTTGTCCAATCGTAGACTCTCCCATTACTGCACTATACTCGCCCTTTCCGTAGTGTCCGTAGCTTAGTGGTTAGGTGTGTTGGCTGCTAAGCAGAACGTCGTGGGTTCGAATCCTACTCGCGCCCACAGTTTTTATTTCATCTTTCACGGGCACTGCCTCTTGCGAAAAACTGACAAAACTTCCAAGAGTATCATCTGTCATGAAAAAGTGCTTCTCAACTTTGCCGTTCGGAATCGGCGTTAAATTGTAGGTCCCCTCAATTCTTCATACGCACCTAGAGAATTGTTGATGAGAGTAAGCCACTTAGGCCTTGGCTCTTCAAGAGCTGTCGCGCCACTCAATTAATTTTTACTCGCCCTTTCAAAAGTAATTTTTGTTGGCTTCTCTTTCCGAAAGCTGAACTTCTCGAGCTAAATTGCAATACGATACAATTTTTTGCTTTAAAATCCATTTTTTACCCACGTTTTTGTTTGATTTATTTGTTTGGTAGGCATTCCTATCTCTTGGCATCCACTTTTAATTTATCCATTTTTTTTTTTTTTCTTAAAGTAGCCCGGGGCTAAGTGGTTAGGTGCGTTGGCTGCTAAGCAGAATGTTGTGATTTCGAATCCTACTCGTGACCATAAAGTTTTTATTTCTTTTTTTCACGAGTACTGGCTCCTTTGCGAAGAACTGACAAAACATCCAAGAGTATCAATCTGTTATGAAAAAGTGCTTCTCAACTTTGCCGTTCGGAATCGGTGTTAAATTGTAGGTCCTCTCAATTCTTCACACTTTGAATTGTTGATGAAAATAAGCCACTTAGGCCTTGGCTCTTCAAGAGCTGTCGCGCCACTCTATTTTACTTGAAGAGTGCGAGTGAAAAACGGCTTTTGTTTTCACATTGCACGCTATGTTATAACAGGCCCAACGAGTGGGAATATCGAGTGAAACTAGCTCCTAAGTGATAGAGGCGATTAACCCCATTTACTTCATCGATTTTTACGTTTCACTTATAAAGTTTTTAGTAAAAATTGGGTGTGAGTTTATATTTTGCAAAGTGTAAGAAAAGATTATATTTTTCTTTGTTTTGCTTTTTGGTTGATGATGGCGATGTTTGGTAAATGGTTGCCGGCGGTGTTTAGTGTGGTGCATGGATAGGATTGGTAGTCGTGGTGGTTTCTAGTGTAACTCTTTGTTACAACAACATGCAAAGTGTAAAGTTTTTACGTTTGGTGAAACGAAATTAAAGAATTCTTTGCAAATTTACAATATTTTTCCACTTTTCAGAAAAGCACCTTTCATTTTGCAAATTCGTGGTTAGTGCAACAAAATTTGCAAAGTTAAAGTGAAAAGTTGTTGGTACAAGAGGTTCGGTCTGAATCACGGGGAAAATAAAACACGGCTTATATCAAAAAACGGAGTTTACTAGTTTACCAGATTTTCTGACAAAAGCGATTGAACGATAATCATCCTCGATTTTTTCGAAGCTGGGTTTCGTTTCTTTATGCCAAATATTTTATTAAAAATGACAACAATAAATGGATATGAGACAAACCTTGACAATAACTTGTGTTGCACACTATTTCCTATACAATGAAGAAAAATGTTTTTAGTTATGAATAACATTCTCTAATCACATCTGTGAAAGTCGTTTACTTTCGTCGGATTAAAATTCTGGCTTGCAAATGATTGACGCATCATGAATTTTCTCTTCCTGTTTTCACTATCAAATAATAGAAATTAACTCATATTTTAATTTTTCCTTAATTGGCTCTTTATGCAACCATTAAACAAAAAGAAAAAAACACAGTTGTAATTCACCCAAAGCAGTCGGGCGGATGTAATTTAACAAACCGCCTCTAACACTTTGCAATCACATAAGAATTAAGTCATCATAAAACATCATCATGAACTTGACTGTAACCCATCATCATCCAATTAGTCTCATCTTTTTTCTGTTTTTGTTTAATTTTCAGTTGACGCAAGCAACGAAAGGAGTTGTTGAAATAATTCTCGAGCTGCAAGATGCAATCAAAGAAGAAACAAAAGACTCCACAGCAACTCTGGATACCAACAATACCAACAATGTCGATACGAATTCAAATCCAACAAAGTCTTCAAGTGGCAGTAAAAGTTCATGGCCAGGTCTATCGGAAGTTAGACGAAAAATTGGAAAATCCAATTCCAAACAGGACAAAGGACTTCTACTCAAAGTGACAACGGCAAGGATGCGTTGTTCCAATAAAGTCAAAGATGAACTTGAAAGTTCAGCCGGAAGTGTTTACATCAAAACCACTGTTTTCGAGCACAATATTTATTCGGACTCGTGGAAGTCAACGTACTTTTTCCCCTCGCTGTCGATTAAATGGGATTCCAACGAATCAACTGTGACGATTCCAATTAAGCAACCGGAAGATATGAATAATATTCTCATCAAGACAACTCTGGCGACAAAGAATAAAATCGGAAAGAAAATGTTTCTGGGGACGGTGGTAATTGGGTCCGATGTGACGGGGTCGGGATTGGAACATTGGCAAAAGGTCGAATATACGAGAAACGAAAAGTTCCCAATGTGGCATAATTTTCAATAAGAAATACGAAATACAATTAATCATGTTTTTGATTTTTATTTTTGATTGCAATCGAAAATGTGTAACAACGCATTTAGAACAAAAATGTAAAAAGAGTTATCCACTTCGGTCACTCAATTGAGAACATAGTTTTATATCCTTGGCTTTAGTTTACCGTCCTTCAAGTTGTGTGTCTCTATTCGATTTCACCCTACGGTAGATCTTGGAGAAGACCCAGGAACTTCAAATCGATACCTTTTCATCGATTTCAAGGCCGCGTATGGCGTCTATAGAGACCAATTATAGAGAACAATGTCTAGTTTTGGCATCCCAGAAAAACACGTCCGTCTGTGTAAGATGACAATGGAAAACTCACGCTGTTCCATGCCATGGTGTTATTCAACATCATTCTTGAAAAGATTGTGCAAAGCTCCAACGTCAACAGCAGAGGCACAATCTTTCAAAAGTCCGTCCAGCTGCTAGGATACGCCGACGACATTGACATAATTGGAAGAACACAGCGTGATGTCAGTGGAGCATTTGTGAGCCTTGAGACGGAGGCCAAGAAGATGGTTCTTGTGGTTAACCAGGGCAAGGTCAAGTTAATGCCGTCGACAAGGAAGGACTACCAACATCGACGTCTTGGAGCAAACATCAGTATAGACAGATTTAACTTCTAGGTATAGTTAAGGACTTTGTCTACCTGGGATCCGCTATCAACTCAGACAACAACACAAGCGCTGAATTCAAATGAAGAATCACTCTTGCCAATGGCTGCTTCTTGGGACTTACAAGGCAATTCAGTAGTAAGGTCCTCTCCGAGCAACTAAAGTGACACTCTACAAAACTTTCATCATCCCGGTTCTCATGTATGGTGCAGAGACATGGACCATGACAACATCTCATGAAATCGCTTTGGGCTGGTTTCAGAGAAAAATTTTTCGACTTTTCTGACTAGATCAGTTTCGCTGAAAAGCTAAAACAATTCTTGATTGAATCTTCGGCTCCATTCTCCATTTATGCACACGGGACCGAAAACCACTAGACATTTTTTTATTCGAAGAAGCCCATAACGTTTACATCCGATCCCGATGATGCCAAGGTCAAAGGTCTCTGCTACTTACTAAAGGACCGGGATGATTAGGGTTTTGTACAGTGACAATTTAATTGCTTGAGAGAGAATTTTTCTCTTCAATTGCCTTCCAAGTCCAAACAGCGATTGGCAAGAGTGATTCTTCATTCAAGTTCTGCGCTGGTGTCTTTGGCTGAGTTTGAAGCGGATCCTAGGTAGACAAAGTCAGTAACTACGTCAATTAATCTGTCTATTCTGACGTTGTCTCAATGACATCGATGTTTGGTGTTTTTTCTTTTTGACAGAATAACCTTGATCTTTCCTTCGTTAACAATCTTCCATCAACCATCTTCCATCGATCGTCTTCCATCGGCCCATCTTCCTGACCTTCGTCTTAAGGCTCATGAACGCTCCACTAACATCACAATTATGTCAATGTCGTCTGCGTAACCCAGTAGCGGCCTCTGTCGGTGACGTTGGTGTTTTGCACAATCTTTTCAAGAATTATATTGCGCATGGCAGCGCATCGCCTTGCATAAAACCTTTTTGACATCAAATGCAGCCGTGAGGTTTCTTCCGACCATCATGCAATAATGTATGAGTTTGCTATTTTCATCTTACACAGTAGTTTTGTTTAGGATTGCAAAACTAGACATTGCTCTATATAGTTGGTCGCTATAGAAGCGGCTTTGAAATCAATGTAAGGCTAGTAGGAGATATCGAATAGAAGCTGTATAGTGAATATTTGATCGATGGTGGACTTTCCGGGTCAGATAAGGATACGCACCTATCATTTTATTGACGAAAGGCTTCGAACGTGCATACAGCACGACATTAAAATTCTTGTAGACGATTTTTAAGAGACTTATAACGCTGTCCTTGATGAAGTTCAGGCGTTATCCCTTCTTGAGTACAAGATATTCGCATTTAGTTAAATGTATGTGCTCGATTGAATATGGCTGTCCTGCTTAATGAAAACCACCAGCTCTATCGGTGAGATCGATGAAGAAAAAAAATTAAGAGTAAGAAGAGAAGTGGACACAGCTGTTTAGCAGTCAGCCTACAACCGAACCTGAATTCTGGACTCCGCGTTCGAGAGGAAAGTCATCCTACGGAGAATAGTTAGCAGGTGTCGACCAATGACCAATGATAGGGGAACGGAATAGATGAAAGAATTAATTGAAGTTGTAGGCCCCGACCCAATACCGGCAAAAACTTCATCAACTAGGCCAACGGAGATAATGATGATGGTGGAGAGTTCGAAAAGAAACTAATTAGACGCACTAAAACCATATAAAATTTCAGAAAACGTCATGCGGACAGGTACTTGCTCTTTAATCGAAAATGCGTGCTTTCGGTATTGATGAATCCCCACTTCGTTGGATTAGAAACTTTCTATCCAACCGTTCAATACAAGTTGTATTGGACGGATTCAAGTCTGAAATCCACAATATAAATGCTGGTGTGCGCCAGGGCTCCGTTTTGTCTCCGACCCTTTTTCTCATTTTCATAAATGACCTCCTGTCTGTAACTTCATATCCAATTAATTGTTTCGCTGAAGATAGTACTCTTAGCTTTTCATATTCATTTCCAGACTCACATCCCTCTTCTTCGGATGTGGAACTGCTTCGGCAAAATATGATAAGCTCATTAAACTGACTTAAACAGCGTTGTTCAATGGGGACCTTAAAACCGTGTAGAGTTTGATGCTTCGAAAACTCAATGCTGTCTTGTATCGTTGAAGCGAGATATATCCCCCTTGCCACTGTCTATGAGCGGTACTTGCATCAATGAGACCGAACATGTCGAAATTCTCGGTATGTGCATCACTGACCACCTCTTGTGGACCGAGCACATACGCAATGTCGCCAAAAATGCCGCAAGACGTTTGGGTTTTTTAAGACAATGCAAAAAATATTTCTCCCCGTCTGATCTGGCTATTATTATACAAGACTTATTATCCGTCCAAAGCTTGAGTACAGTTTCCATCTTATGGGTGGTTGCTGCAGTAACTTACTTGAGCTTCTTGGATGGTATATACAGAAGAGCCGTAAGAATGATCGGTGATAGAGACATCACTGATTCATTCATTCCTTTAGACCACGGTCGTAACGTTTCGTGTCTCTCTCTGTTTTATCGTTACTTCTACGGTAAGTGCTCTAGAGAAATAGCCAGTTGAATTCCACCCCTTAAAACATTTTCAAACTGTTAATACCCACGCTTCCAGGAATGCCCATTCAGTTCACCCTTGAGCCCAACTGCGGACGCGTACTCATGTACAGAGATTCGTGCTTTAGCCGTACTTCGAAGAATGTGGAGAACTCCCTTCCACACTCTGTTTTTTCCAGGTCATCTGCAATGTTGATGAATTTCAAAAACCAATGTACACCGACAACTTACTTTCAAACCCTTTTCTTAATTAGTAATGCGTCTCTACTGTGTCTCTGGCATTGGATAAGGGTATAAAAGCCCCATTTTTGGTGGGCTAATACCAATAGGACTGTTTTTTTAAGTACCAAAAGGACTGTTTAATGAAGAAAACCCAGATCAGAAGCAAAGACAGACAAGTAAATGAAAACTGTCAGAACAAATAAGAACAGAAAAGAACACCTCCCTGTTTAATCTTTTTGACAGAATAAAATCAGCTGTTAAATAAATATTCCTAGTGAAATCAAATTGCATAAAAGTTTCATTTGTTGGAAACAAGATACTGAATAGCTTATAAGATTTTTGCGAGACATTTTTAATTGGGAGAATAGTACATAGTATACGTAATATTTTTACTTCCTCGGAAACTAGTCAATCGAGATAATTTCAAAAAATTTTTGATTGGAAAAAAAAAAAATAATTTGGCATTTGAAATTTGACACTTGATAGTTTTCACAAAGCTGCACCACTAAAAAAGTAGGGCAGAAAAAATTGTACTAAACTGAGCTGAACAACTTCATGGAACACAAAATGACAGATTGTAGAACAGTTTGGGGCAAGGTTTTCCTCATGGAAACACACAAACATGTACTTTTTGGATCTTTTCTGTGCGGAGACAAATTCATTAAAACAGACCTTAGAGAAACAGAAAAATGGACTCGGTTTTCTAAGATTTGTTGTTCATCTGACGCTTAAAAAAATTGTCATGACAAGCCCTCAAAATAATTTTCTTCTAAAATCCAATAAAACAAACCGACAGCCCTGTTTTCAAGCACCAGCAACATGTTTCATAAACATTTTTCCCATTCAACTGCGACATGCATCACTCGATTGAAAGACAACAAACAAAAATTCGTTTCATTCTACACATTTCAGATACTTTCAATTTCAATCTTATTCAGTCTGCCGGCGATCCCCTTTGGATAAAGTACTTAGTTTCGCGCCATCCGTCTTTCAAACAAGTACTTCACTGCAATATTCGTTGCAATTAATTTAAATTAACTTTTTAAGTTTAATTCTTCATTTTCTTTTAAATAAGTGCAATTGTGCTCAAATTCAATTACAAAAGCATCTAAGTGCAATTTAATTTGTTTTAAACAAATAAAGTGAATTTTAAGGTATAAAAATATGTACACAACCGAAACGGAAGCGGAAATATCGCTTTTTTGCATTTTCATTCATTAAACCAATTTTGCTAATCGTTCGTTATATTTATTCAAAGTGAACCCCGTTTCGCATTTTGAATTCGTTTGGAGAAGTAGTGCTGTCCATTCTAAAGAAATTTATAAATACACCTGCGTTTGTGTTTAAACAAAAATCCAAGGAATTCCTAGTTTTTTTTTTTTGGTCTGTTGTTGATTTATTAAAAAATCAAATTTGAAATTAAAAATAAACACATCAAAAAAAAAATCCGACAAAATCATTTCAAAGGTGTTCTGTGATTTTCGTGTGTTTGGAAAAAAAAAAGTATTTTTGTTTTTGTCTTTCCGAGCAACCTGCGATATAATTTGTTGGTCGTTTGGTCACAGTCGTTCGTAAAAGTTGATGCCGTGACAATTTATATTCAAATTTTGGGCTATCTATCATGAGAACGAGCAATTTCGAGTCGAAGACTACATCACCTTAATATAAAAAAAAAAAGAAGAAAAAAAACGCAATCAACTCGATCTGATCATTGAATGGAGTAATTTACATTGCATACGTTGCGTCGCGTCGTCATCGTCGTTCGCGTTGATCGTGCCGATCGTCATCGAGTTGCCCTAGCTGTGGATCATCGAAATGACGACGAATTGAAGGTCTTGAAACACTGAGAGCATCATCACATCAGGTAACTTGAAAATGACGAGGCTTTTCGTTTTTCGTAACGTAATTTCTGAATTCTGACACATGTTACATTTAAAATATTATTTAAAAGATATAAATCACCGGAACGAAACGAAAAAAGCATCAGACATCAGTCGTGTTCTTTGAGGGTACTTCTACTTTGTTATTGAGGAGATTGATGTGCTGCGGTTCAGGTATAGATTTGATGCTTGATGGCTATAAATATAGAATCTTACGTTTGTTGTAAATTCATAATTTTATTGAATGTTTTAAAATGTTTTGAATACTTTTGATGATCTAGTTTTGATACTATTTTGTTTCTTGATGTTCAATGAAGTTTATTGTTTTTTTCTTTTGATGCGTTTACTAATCAGATCGTTAGGGTAATTTGGAGTAGAATGGAAAGTGACTATCGACAAAGACACTGAAATCTTCATTGATTCTGTGACATTAGATTTGATCTTACTATTTTAAACGCGCTGTTTTATTACAATCCCCACTTCAGTTTTTTTTAGATGTCTTATAGGCACCCCTTAAACAAATGTCACCCAGGTATCCCCTATTTTAATATTAAGCATTTATTTTTTTATAGTTTCTTGTTTCGCAGACAGTCTTTTGTTTTAAAACACTAAAAGCAAATGGCAAACAAGTTGTCATTTCCATTTAATGGATCAATTTGGAAAAGTGTTTTATTGTTAAATAATCGTTTAGTAGTCAGCTTGTGGGCATGATTTATTTTAGACTTTAAAATATAATATTTGAAGGTTTATTCTTTTCTACTTCACGAACAAAGAGTGATAGAGATTTAAGTTATAAAGCTTCTTACTGTATTAACTGATCCGTTAAGGGATTGCAAATGAGATCGTATAAGGTTTGGTCAAGTAACCCACGTTCATAAAATTAATTTATCATTTTGATTAGGCTTGGGTTCAACTTTTTCTTACATCATCTTAAACTTATTTAAACAACAACAAGAGAAAAAGCACAGCATCAATAGTAATCATAATTGAAAAACTCTTCCACAAACAGCTCGAAAGTGAAGATGGTTTCCTTACTTACTTACTTATGGTGGCGCTACAGTCCAGGTCGGACCAGGGCCTCACCCAACAAACTTCTCCAGCCAGCTCGGTCCCTGGCTAGCTGTCTCCAGTTTCGCACGCCAAGTTGGTTCAGGTCCTCTACCACCTGTGTGCTCCACCGGAGTCGCGGTCTTCCTCTTCTGCGACGTCCTTCCGGGTTGGATTCGAAGACTCTACGAGCCGGAGCATTATTTTCCATTCGCTCAACATGACCCAACCATCTAAGTCGTTGGACCTTAACTTTTCTGGCTAGGTCAGTGTCGCTGTACAGCTCGTACAGTTCTTGGTTGAATCTTCGTCTCCATTCTCCATTAATGCAGACAGGACCAAAAATCACTCGAAGAATTTTTCTCTCAAAGCAGCCCAAAGCGTTTTCATCAGATGTTGTCATAGTCCATGTCTCTGCACTATACATGAGGGCCGGGATGATGAGGGTTTTGTAGAGTGTCACTTTAGTTGCTCGGGAGAGGACTTTACTACTCAATTGCCTTCTAAGTCCAAAGAAGCAGCGATTGGCAAGAGTGATTCTTCGTTTGATTTCAGCGCTGGTGTTGTTGTCTGAGTTGATAGCGGATCCCAGGTAGACAAAGTCCTTAACTACCTCGAAGTTAAATCTGTCTATGTTGACGTTTGCTCCAAGACGTCGATGTTGGTAGTCCTTTCTTGTCGACAGCATTGACTTGGTCTTGCCCTCGTTAACCGCTAGACCCATCTTCCTGGCCTCCGTCTCAAGGCTCACAAACGCTCCACTGACATCACGCTGTGTTCTTCCAATTATGTCAATGTCGTCTGCGTATCCTAGTAGCTGGACGGACTTTTGAAAGATTGTGCCTCTGGTGTTGACATTGGAGCTTTGCACAATCTTTTCAAGAATGATGTTGAAGAAATCGCATGACAACGCATCGCCTTGTCTAAAACCTTTTTTGACATCAAAAGCGTCCGTTAGGTTTTTTCCGACCATGATGGAACAGCGTGAATTTTCCATTGTCATCTTACACAGACGGATGAGTTTTTCTGGGATGCCAAAACTAGACATTGCTCTATATAGTTGGTCTCTATAGACGCTGTCATACGCGGCCTTGAAATCGATGAAAAGGTGGTAGGTATCGATTTGAAGTTCCTGGGTCTTCTCCAAGATCTGCCGTAGGGTGAATATTTGATCGATGGTGGACTTTCCGGGTCTGAAGCCACACTGATAAGGACCTACAGGTTGTTGACGAAGGGCTTCAAACGTTCACACAGCACGGCAGACAAGATCTTATAGGCGATGTTAAGGAGACTTATACCTCTGTAGTTGGTGCAGTTCAGGGATCTCCTTTTTTGAGGATCGGGCATACGATGCTGAGGTTCCATTCATCGGGCATGCTTTCCTCCACGAATTTGCAGATGAGCTGGTGCATGCTCCTTACCAAATCATCTCCAGCTGCTTTGTACAGTTTGGCGGCTAGCCCGTCTGCTCCAGCGGCTTTGTTCGACTTTAGATAGCGCTATCTTCACTTCGTCCATGTCGGGTGGGTGGAATTGTTGACCTTCTGCACCCAAATTGAATGGTTCTGTATTGCTGACGGAGTTTTGGTCGTCATCGCCATTATACAGCTTGGAAAAGTGGTCTTTCCATATCCTCAGCACTAACTGCAGTTCTACTACGATATTCCCATGATGGTATCTACAGGCTTCAGTTCGGGGTGTATAAGCCCTGGAGGTTTGTTTCACCTTTTTGTAGAACTTTCGAACCTCGTTCCTGTTGTGACATCCCTCTATCTGCTCGATCGCGCGCTTCTCATGCTCCCTTTTTTTCTTTCTGAGAAGTTTATGCTTCTCTCTCCTTTTCTGCTCGTAGAGCTCACGAGCTGCTCGTGTCCTTCTTTGCAGCGCCGCTTTGTATGCCTCTTGTTTAGCTACATGTGCTCGCCGGCACTCATCGTCAAACCAGGGGTTTTGTTTTGGTGGCCGTGTAAACCCTAGCACTTCAGAGGCGGCATGTCTGATGACTGCTTGGCAGTGTTGCCACTGGTTCTCTATATTTTGTGCTGGCAGCAAAGGAAAATAAACAAAATAAAAAAATAAACAGAGTGGTGCGACAGCTCTTAAAGTGCCAAGGCCTAAGTGGCTTTCTCTCATCGACAATTCTCTGGGTGCGTGTGAAGAATTGAGGGGACCTACAATTTAAACGCGATTCCGAACGGCAGAGATGATGATAGATAATACTCTTGGAAGTTTTGTCAGTTCTTCGCAAGAGGCAGTGCTCGTGAAAAATAAAAGAAAATCAAATAGGCTACTCCTTATCCCGGTCATCACGGGTAACACCACTTGCACAGCTATTTGTCATAAATTAGAATAACCAGCACCACTATCGTCACCAAGTCCACCCAATTATAACAATATGGAAATAAAAAAATATGCGGGTGGCTGATGCTCAAAGCCAACAGAATCTACTTTAGCCTTTCAAGTAAGCTCTTTAAGTCCAAAATTTTACCATTTCTTCGAAATTGTTAATGTATAAGACGATAGTCTTACCGATTTCGTAGATGATATACGATAGTACGAGCTGTATGAAATCTACCACGAAGCAAACATGATGACAAAAATTATGCTTGGTAGACTCCGATGTACACTTAGCTCGTGTGATCGAAGAGGGAACGCCCCGGAAAGTCCCTTGCAGTACAATTCATAGTAGGATAAAGCGCGCCGACCAAATTTGCGTTCGAAGGATGGCGTAGACCAGGGGGTGGAATCGTGTAAGGTGATTTGTGACTATCACCTTTGTGACTATCAAATGTGATCACATTTTATTTTCCTTCTGTGTAAGGTGATCACTAAAAAATTTTCGCAACTTGGCACTACTTCAAAAATAAAACATTTGACGTTTCATTTTTGACCTAAGAATCCTTAGTATTTATATGGCAAAACTAGCAATCGATCATCGCGCCATCTAGTTACAAGCTGAGAAAGCTATTTTTTTGTACATCCAAGTTGGTATTGAGAGGAAAAGAAACAAGATTCTCGATAGTACTAGGTATTGCATATACACAGGCTATAGCAGTTGTTGACTCCGATTAATTCATTGCGAGGTTATATAAATACATAGACAGTATAAATTCAAATTTCAAATACAAAATTACAAATCCAAAATTTGGGGGATATAATTGAAAACGTTTACATATATATTGTTTTTCAGAAGAATATAAACAATCGCGGTAAACACAAAACAAGCTTTGTTATTTGGAAGTTCAAACAAATTTATTTTATTTCGCAGGTTAACCCTTTTTTTTTGTTCATTTTCTCGCTATCCATTTATTTTATTTTTTTTTTTAAAATAATAGTACTGGAACAGACACCTTCACTTTGTACGAAAATTTTAGAAAAAAAACATAATAATTTAAAAGCGCGAACAATTTTATATGAATGTGATAACAAAATAGTTGTCACAAGAAAAAGTATCAATTTGGTGATTGTCACATGTGGCTATCACCTACGCAGACAAAATTTGTGATTTGTGACTATCACCGATCACAAATCACCTTACACGATTCCACCCCAGGATTATGCTTAAACTAAACTAAAAGTGTCCGAAGCTTAATGGTTAGGTGGGTTCGAGTCCTCAATTCTTCACACGCACCTAGAGAATTGTTGATGCGAGTAAGCCACTTAAGCCTTGGCTCTTCAAGAGCTGTCGTGCCACTCTATTTTTAAATTAAAAATCAAAAAGTTCAAATCGATACTCTTCTAATTTTGATTTCGGTACAATGCTTAAAGACGATTTTTCATCCCTCGGCCTGTTATCAAATTTCACGAAATCAAATTCAAAATTAACATCCGTATGGCGCATATCAACCTCATTCAATTTCAATCAATCTGACACGTTCTTTATTTTTAATCACACAAAACACAAAACACACCGCAAAACGCTAAACGATCGAATTGCCTTGACATTGTCATCAGTGCGCATATCGATCGGAAAAAGACATTTTGATAAATTTCTATTCTGTCAAACAAGAAAAGATCAAAACGAATCCAATAATAATTCATTTAACTGTTTACTTGCGCTTGTATTCCAATTAGCAGACCAGAGACAAGTTTATCTCCGATTCCCGAAACGGCAAAGTAACTTTTAGCCGTCGCGTCGTCGCGTCGGTCGTCTTTATAGAACAGCCCTTGTGGTCAGGGGGCAATATATATTGAGACTGCGATGCACCGACCGATACGATGCATAAAGTGAATAAGAGGACGATCGAAATGTTCTGGACAAAGTCTGTATGCCGGTCGAGAATTGCTTTGGTCTCTTGGCAGCATTCTTTGATTCCAAATTTGTACGTTCGTTGGCATGGCAATGTGGTTTGTTGTTCTTTCTTCATATATGGAGATTTCGAAGATGTGCTTGATCTTTCTTTTAATGCACAAAGCGATGATTCCTTGACTTTACTCTGATCGATGCATTTGATGCGAACAAAAACAAAAAATTGGTCTTTTGTTCTTTTTGGTTTTGGTTTGTTTGTTGTTCTTTTAGTTAGTTTGATCGGCTTTTGTAGATTGTCGGGAATGCTTGTGGAGTTAAGGAATACATTAATTGGGGCATATGTCCATTAGGCCAAGTATTTCGTCAATATTCGAAAAGGTTTTGACCGGTCATAAAACTGATGCCATTGCAGAGATAAACCAGTGATGAAGGCAGGTATCTGAATTTTCTTTCTTTCAGTAATTTTGGAACACTGTCTTGGAAATTTCTTGTATGACGAACGAATTATTTTTGAAAAAAAAAAAAAACTGGACAAGTGCGAGATAAGCTCGCTTTAAGACGGTTCCACTTTCGACTGGTTAAGGCCGAGTTAAAGTCTTTTATAGAAAAACTGTTTTTATATTTTTTCTCATCTTGATGAAGCCTCGATCAACTTGCCTATAGTCTTTCTACAGACCTCTCATTTTGCTGTAGGGGATTAGCCAAATGTTTTGTCGGTTGAACACCTGCACCTAGATGGTATGTTGGTCGACATGTTAACAATGTAAGCGATTGCACATCAGTTCAATGTTAGTAGCAATCATAGGGACTAGCAGTTCGGCTACACTACTTGTCTCTTGATAGCCGCGGTGTTATGAGCTGCAGTAGCAGTGTCGGACACCTGGACTTTGCAAATAGAGATTAACGGTTGGGCTTTTATCTGTTGATGAACTATAGGTGTTGTTGAGCTGCTGTTGCCTTGTGGTTACGAGTGGGATATGTAACTCCCGCAGAGGACAGATAGACTTTCTGATGCACTTAATCGTTTGGCCCATTTTTTTCGACTTTTGGGCCGTGTATGAATTAAATGATCGATCAGCTGTATTACGAAAGTCAGCGTTCTATGAGTTATTCATTCGATTTAAGGAACTTACAGTTCTGTAACCACTATTATCAGTGACATTCAAGATCTGAATTCCAGTTAAGTGGATTATACTTAACCGGTAAGACCACGAATAGGGACCGAGATGACGAATATTTGAAGTACGGATCACAAAATTCAAGCCAGGCAAGTTCAATCTTATGTCCGATCCTCCTTTATTGAGGATCAACTAAACTGCACCAACTTCAGAGGAGATGTTCCCTAACATCGCCGGCATGATCGTGTCTAGCGTGCTGTATGAGCGCTAGAAGCCTTTCGTCAACAACCTGATAGGTCCTTTTCAGTGTGGCTTCAGACGCGGTTCCACGCGGTTCACCAGGAAACTTCAAATCGATATCTACCACCTTTTCATCGATTTCAAGGCCGTGTATGACAGCGTCTTTAAAGACCAACTATAACTTTATCTAGTTTTGGCATTCTAGAAAAACTCGTCCGTCTGTGTAAGATGACAATGGAAAATTCACGGTGTTCAATCATGGTCGGAAAAAACCTAACGGACGCTTTTTATGTCAAAAAAGGTCTTAGACAAGGCGATGCGTTGTCAATTGTCATGCGATTTCTTCAACATCATTCTTGAAAAGATTGTGCAAAGCTCCAATGTCAACACCAGAGGCACAATCTTTCAAAAGTCCGTCCAGCAACTAGGATACGCAGACGACATTGACATAATTGGAAGAACACAGCGTGATGTCAGTGGAGCGTTTGTGAGCCTTGAGACGGAGGCCAGGAAGATGGGTCTAGCGGTTAACGAAGGCAAGACCAAGTTAATGCTGTCGACAAGAAAGGACTACCAACATCGACGTCTTGGAGCAAACGTCAACATAGACAGATTTACTTCGAGGTAGTTAAGGACTTTGTCTACCTGGGATCCGCTATCAACTCAGACAACAACACCAGCGCTGAAATCAAACGAAGAATCACTCTTGCCAATCGCTGCTTCTTTGGACTTAGAAGGCAATTGAGTAGTAAAGTCCTCTCCCGAGCAACTAAATGACACTCTACAAAACCCTCATCATCCCGGTCCTCATGTATGGTGCAGAGACATGGATATGACAACATCTGATGAAAACGCTTTGGGCTGCTTTGAGAGAAAAATTCTTCGAGTGATTTTTGGTCCTGTCTGCGTTAATGGAGAATGGAGACGAAGATTCAACCAAGAACTGTACGAGCTGTACAGCGACACTGACCTAGCCAGAAAAGTTAAGGTCCAACGACTTAGATGGTTGGGTCATGTTGAGCGAATGGAAAATAATGCTCCGGCTCGTAGAGTCTTCGAATCCAATCCGGAAGGACGTCGCAGAAGAGGAAGACCGCGACTCCGGTGGAGCACACAGGTGGTAGAGGACCTGAACCAACTTGGCGTGCGAAACTGGAGACAGCTAGCCAGGGACCGAGCTGGCTGGAGAAGTTTGTTGGGTGAGGCCCTGGTCCGACCTGGACTGTAGCGCCACCATAAGTAAGTAGAGTAAGTATTTGATTTTCTAACCCCTAAACTAACACTACCTGTATCCTATATTTCTTCTTATACCTCCAAGAATATGTATACAAAGTTTCATGATAATGACTTTAGTAGTTTTAGCGTGACGCTCCGACACCACTCAGACTTTCACAAGTACAAATATAGTAGGAAATGTACATAACTGTCCATGTTGCCTTCAAAAAATCACAAAATCAAATGACAAACTGAAAATGGATAACGGAATGAAAACAAATGAGAATGAAAACGAATAAGACGGATGATGTCTACGGCTTAGAATGTTACGTCGTTAATTTACGTCTAATTCAGTGACATTTAAAGGTGTTGCCAAACTAGCAATTTTATTGACTTGCAACAAATGAGTGCGTTATGAAAAAGGATACTTGGTAATATGGATTTTGGTTAGGTAAGGTTAGGTTAGATTAAAGTGGCTGCGGATACAGAATCCGCACACTTAGGCCAAAAGAAGAGGCCCATTGTGATACCACATGAATCTAGAGAATTACTTCTTACTAGTCGAACCATTTTGAGCTTTTTATAAAGCGAAGAAGACATTTGATATCCTTATTAGCTAGTTCACTGAAATTATCATAAAAGTATTCTCCCAGATGAAGTTTGCGTCCAAGTAAAAGAACAAGGCATGTGCAGAGAAGGTGAGAGACTGTTTCCTCTTCTTCTTCGTCCATACAGCTTCTGAAGGAGTTATTTGAGGCTACACCGAGTCGAGTAGCATGTCTGCCTAGAAGACAGTGTCCGATAAGGACACCTATTATTATTAAAATCTGCTTTGAGATAACAAGTCCTTAGAGCGCTTTAGGTCAAGTGAAGGCCATATGAGCTTTGTGGCTGCGCACGTAGGTAAATTGTTCCACCAAGACCTTGTTATCGTGAAGGCTGTTTCCCTTAGCAAAAGTTTGCATGTAGCTATCGGTATACCTTTCTTTTCCCTTTCAGGTAAGGACGGTTCCATTTTTAGCGAGTTCGTCGGCTCTACAATTTCCCGTGATGTCTCTGTGGCTCGGCACCCAGCAGAGGTGAATATTTAATTGCTATGCCATCCCCATAAGAGATGATCGACAATCGAGGGCCGTTTGAGTGGATTTTGGTTAACAAATTTAGGATATAGCAGAATACCTATTTGGTACATCAAGTGAAAGACTGGAAGTGCATATGTGTATTGAATTTAGTAAAAGTGTTTTTGTGTACTTAAAAGAGGCAAGTGTATCGAAAAAGTACAATTGGATCGACTTTTGCAACCCAGGCCGGTATAGTGAAGTGCCAATTTTTGTATTGAATATTAATAGTCACCCAATAATTTGACACTTTAGTGGGATATTTTCAACTGATCACAGTTTTTTCTTTACACCGTTGTGCATATACAATTTCGTTGGATTCTTTCAATTGTTGAATGCTGACCATTTACAGAAATTGCGAAGAAATAAGTTGAAGTTTTATTTGTCATCGCTTGATTGTTAATTGACAGAGTCTCTCAGCATAACGGCTATTAAATCAAATTTTTGTGTACTGTTAATTGTCACGATATTGTCTGACAAATTATTATTAGCATCTGAAATCATTTTTTTCTGATTTCATTCAAATTCATTCAAATTTAATGAAAATTGGCTACATTAGCATTGCTTTGAAAATAAAAATAAAAATTGTTGGCTGGTGGTAAATTGTTGTTAATTAACAGAGCATATAGCAACAATTAAAATTTTATTTCCCTAATAATGAATATTGTCAGCTCTGGTTTTAAGTATACCTACGAGATTTTTATGAGTCGATAAAGTTGAATCTAAACATGATCAGGCCAACGTTGCGTTGAATGAACTTTCAGTAAGATAGGTGAACGAGAAAATTATGATTTTTAGTGAATTTGTTTCTTTTTTTGTTTCCAAGCGCACCATGTATTGCAATTTTGATTGATCTATTGAATCATAGGTACAATTGATATGATTGAAAATTGAATTCTATAAAACTTGAGTGAAACGCGAGTTGAAGACAAAAAACCAAAGAAATTGGATTTGAAGACGCAGTCTTTAGTTTGTAGAAGGTTTATGGACCTTAAAATTCTTGTATTTTTTTTAATAATAATTTTCGTGGAGAACGGAGGGTATGAATCCACTAAAGCACTATTCATATGAGTACGACCAACGAACGACGAATGAATGAAGAAAAGTTATTTTAGATACGTTTGGAGCCGTATTTCTTTACAAATAGTCAACAAAACGATAAAAGTGAAATTAATGTTTGATTTGTGATGCTTAAATTACATTTTTAATCTCAAATGTTAATAAATTTGAGAAAACATATTTATTCGTCGCGAAAATAATTGTAGTTGATACCAACTGCCAAACTCTATTCGCGTTCCACATCATCCACACTAGTAACGAACAAAATGTTCTCGCGCGTCTAACCTCAAAAATCATTTTTGCCTTGTGTTTTGGTTGTTCATTCGCGACGAATTAAAAACTCTCATGTGAAAGAAATGCCAAAATCGACGAATTTTCGTTCATTCGTTGGTCGTCGTTCGTGCTCATGTGAATAGTGCAGGTGATTAAGGCATGTCTCTTTTCGAAAGCGGAAGAATTCCCCAGACATCTGTAGGATTTTTTAGGTTGAAAGCATGCCCGAAGTTTGAAGGACAGACACAGTGCATTCAAGAGAACACAAGCATCCACAACAACCTCTGTGTATCAACTCCTACCCTTGACCTCCTCGCGGTGAACATCGAGTGCCAGTACCGCAACTGAAGATTTGGTTCCAACTTTAGTAAGAAGTTGTTGGCTGCAACAAAAAGAAAGGGGCGGAGATATGCGTTTACTAAAGAGTTAAACTAAAGACCTGGCCCTCCAGGTTGGGGGTCGTGCGTCAGGATGAATGCCTGGTCGCATAAAGAATACGAACGGAATTCTTTGATGGAATAATGGGAAGAGATAGCCTACACGACACCACCTCCGATAACGGATTAAGGCTAATCGACTTCGCTGCGGGCCGAGACGTAATGGTAGTATGTACCCCATTCCCATATCTCGATATCCACAAGGGACATGGAAATCTCCCGATCAATCAACCGTCAACCACATTGATCACATAGCGGTCGGCGGACGACCCTTCTCTTGCATGCAAGATATCCGCACATTCCGATATGCCATCATCGACTCGTACCACTACCTTGTTTTAGCCAAGGTACGAATGCGGATATAACGGTCAAAAACAACACGTGAAAATGCTTAGAGAAAATTCGAAGTCAAACTTTAATAGATCCTTTTCCGAAGAAAAAGTCGTTGAAGTCGTTGGCTGCAGAGAACAACTGGCAACACTGCAATGCAGCCATCAGAGATATCGCCTCTGAAGTGCTAGAGTTTAAACGACCACCAATACGTAACCCCTGGTTTGACGATGGAAACAAGAAGCATACAAAGCAGTGCTGCAAAGAAGGATATGAGCAGCTCACGAGCTCTTCGAGCAGAAAAGGAGAGAGAAGTAGAATCTTTTCAGAAAAAAAAAGGAAACATAAGATGCCCAAGATCGAGGAGATAGAGGGATATATAAAGACCACTTTTCCAAGCTATACAATGGCGGTGACGAGCGAAATTCAGAACCATTCACTTTGGGTATAGCAGACCACCAATTCCACCAACCCGACATTGACGAAGTGAAGATAGCGATATCTAAACTTAAGTCGAACAAAGCCGCTGGAGCAGACGGGCTAGCCGCCGAACTACTCAAAGCTGCTGGAGATGATTTGGTTAGGAGCATGCCCCAGTTCATCTGTAAAATTTGGTCGAAGGAAAGCATCCACGACGAATGCAACCTCAGCATCGTATGCCACATCCTCAAAAATGGAGATCCCCTGAACTGCACTACAGAGGTATAAGTCTCCTAAATATCGCCTACAAGATCTTCTGCTGGGTGAACGTTTGATGCCTTTCGTCAGCGTCCCAATATTCACACTACGGCAGACCTTGGAGATGACCAGGAACTTCAAATCAATACCTACCACCTTTTCAACGATTTAAGGCCGCGTATTACAGCGTCTATAGAAACCAACTATATAACTATAATATCTAGTTTTGACATCCCAGTAAAGCTCGTCCGACAATGTAAAACTCACGCTCTTCCATCATGGAAAAAACCTAACGGACGCTTTTGATGTCAAAGAATGTTTGAGACAAGGTGATGCGCTATCATGCGATTTCTTCAACATCACTCTAAAATGATTGTGCAAAACTCTAACGTCAACACCACAAGCACAATCTTTCAATAGTCCGTCCAGCTACTAGGATAAGCAGACGACATTGACATAATTGGAAGAACATAGAGTGATGTCAGTGGAGTGTATAAGGCCAAAAATATGGGACTAGCAGTAAACGAGGGCAAGACCAAGTTAATGCTGTCAACATTCACTTGGAGCCAAGGTCAGTACCTAAAGATAGATAGATTTAACTTCGAAGCAGTTAAGGTCTTTGTCTATATATAATCCGTTATAAACTCGATAATGACAACAACGCTGAAATCAGATGAAGAATCAATCTTGCCAATCGCTGCTTCTTTGACTTAGAAGGCAATTGAGTAGTTAAGTCCGCTCTCGAGCAACTAAAGTGTCACTCTACAAAATCCCCACATCCCGATCCTCAAGTATGGTGCAGAGACTACCTTGACAACATCGGATGAAAACGCTTTGGACTACTTCGGGAGAAAAATTCTTCTAGTGATTTTTTAGTCGAGTCTGCATAAATGGAGAATGGAGACGAAGATCCAATCAAGAACTGTACGAGCTGTTCAGCGACACTGACCTAGCCAGAAAATTAAAGGTCGAACGACTTAGATGGTTGAGTCATGTAAAGCGAATGAGAAATAAGGCTTCAGTCCGTAGAGTCTTCGAATTCAACCCGGAATGACGTCGCAGAATAGAAAGACCGCGACTCAGGTGGAGCACACAGGTAGGAACCTAAACCAACTTGGCGTGATACGAAACTGGAGACAGCTAACTAGGGACAGTGCTGGCTGGAGCCACTTTTTGGATGAGGCGCTGGTCCGAACTGCACTATAGCGCCACATTAAGAAAAAGAAGATTTAACTTTATATATCATCAAATCGTCAATTTCGCTTCTTCTGTAAAAAAAAAAATTAATACCTCAAATGGTAAGGCCATTCAGTAGATATGTGGTCTTCTTTTTCTGTCTGGGAATATCGAAAAAACACTATTAAACTGCTTGCAACTTTCAAATTCAAACTTAAAAACCACAAACCAAGAGGAGTTCCGCAAGGCGCTCTTATGGGACCGTTGTTTTTTTTCCAATTAAGTACCGACGAACTTTCATCAATCTCTTGTGTGGCTTTTCTTTCAACCACGAAGAATTGCTCCTAAAATTCAATGTTTTTTGGCGTATAAGAAATGTACAAAAACGAATCAATCCCTTTTTTGAATGTCTGTGTTGTCTGGTCAGCTGTAAAATTGTTTTGTATATGATAATCACAACAACGTAATACTCACCTGCAGTATATGTGTAAAATCCGTGTACAAGTATGTGTAAATCCGTCTCCAAAAAGAGATTCGAGAGAAATCAATCCTTCGGGAAATTAATTCAATTTCTTTGTGAAAGAAATGCGTTTAAGGGAAAAAAATTGCCACTTTTACGTCACGGATCAATTCTTGGGTTGAAAGAAAAGCCACATTATAATCACAGATTCATGCGATTTAACGCCGTTAGACTATCGAACGGGAAACTGCAGCAATATCGGCCGGTTTATGCTTGAAAACCGTCGAAAATTGGGTTCAGCGTCTGGACTTCTGCAAGCGTGCCCGTGGTGGCCATGCAAAAGAAATCGAGTTCCATACATAAGGGCAAATGTACTTTCACAGGAATAAAGAATTTCATTGATATCCAAAACCGTTTTTGTTTTATTTAAGAAAACTTTTGGAGCGTCCCTATTTTCACCCTTTAGATTCAGTGAATAATTCTCAGAAGTCCGTATCAAAAGATCCTCTTTAACATTACCGCTAGTTCCAATTTAATTTTGAGATTTTGACCTCACCTCAACTTTAAATTAGTTTCAAACCGATAAGGCTTTTCAAATTTTAGCTTAAGCTCTACTCATTCAAATTGCATTCGCTTATAACTTATATTAAGTTTTGCAGCAATCTCTTTTACATAACATAATTGTGTGTATTTTTTTTATTCTTTCCAGGTCATGATGTTGGCGTCTGTTTATTTTTAATTTAAAACAAAATAATTGTCTCTTCGGGACATTTCATGGTTAATCAATTTCGACAAGAGCAACAAATCAACAAAATATGAACTTGGAACATGCCATTGTAGTTTTGGAAATACTCACATTTCTACACCAAGCGTCATCAATTCAGGTGAGTCATAGTTTCCGTAAATAAATCTGAACCATTTCCCTTCCGGCTACCAAAATTCAATCAAAATCAGTCTTTCTCGTCTATTTACTTATCTTTTGTGTTTCTTGTTTGAATAGGAATAAAAAGTTCCCATCGTTTAATTCCTAACACACAAAATAGCTAAAGAAACGATCATCGATTGACCTTGATCGTCTTTTTTGTTCTGCGTTCATTGTGCACATTATTTTGTTCACATTTTAATCGAACATACATATTTGTACATGTGTGACTGAGTTAAACGTTTCTGCTTTTTTTTTTGTCTATTTATTTTGACAATGAACCTACTGTCTATGTTGTTAATGAAAATGATGTTAATTTGTAACAATTTGTTATGTTCTTTTGATGTGGATGTCAAATCGGTCGTCATCGTAATCGATGACTATGGGGGTAAGGTTTCTTATTGTTTATAGCAGCTACAAAAATTTAAAATAATAAATTAAAACGGAAACAGTAGAACCCGGATATTGTCATTTATGATAATTTAACGATGTTGTTCTTGGTGATTGTTTGCTTTACAATAAACAAGTTAGAACACAAGTAAGTTACGGTAACATTTTAAGAATTGTAAGAAAACAAAATTATTTAATCAGAAGTCAAGCAATATTTTGAAAATCAAGCCTTTTTGTGATTCCAATACTTCTACAAAGGCAACGTCAAGAGCAGCTTCAACTTTTTTTTGAAATTCTCTAGTGGTGCGTTCTGTTAATAACAATCCTTGGCTATCGTTGGTTTGTCAAAAAAAAATTATTGAAGTTTTATAAAGGGTCTGACATCCAAAGTTTTTTTTCAATTACTGCTTATTTCGTGTATGGTAACTTACTTACTTACTAAAGGTGGCGCTACAGTCCGTTGTGGACTTGGGCCTCAATCAACAGTCTCCGCCAGCTAGCTCGGTCCTAAGCTAGTTGTCTCCAGTTTTGCACTCCAAGTTGATTGAGGTCCTCTTCCACTTGAGTGCGCCATCTAAGTCGTGGTCTTCCTCTCCTCCTACGTCCCTCGGGAATAGTGTCGAAGGCTTTCCGGGCCGGAGCATTCTCGTCCATCCGCTCTAAATGACCGAGCCATCTGAGTGTCTGGACCTTGACTCTTCTGGCTAGTTCCATGTCGTTGTACAACCCGTAAAGCTCGCTGTTATATCTTCTTCGCCATTCCCCTTCTTCATCTTCCCAAAGATGACCCGAAGAACTTTCCTCTCGAAACAGCCTAAAACACTTTCATCCGATTTTGTCAAAGTCCATGCTTCTGCACCGTACAGCAGGACTGAGATCGGGATGATGAGTGTGTTGTACAGTTTTACCTTAGTTGCTCGAGAGAGGGCTTTTCCACTCAATTGCTTTCTTAGCCCAAGGAAATAGCGATTAGCAAGAATTATTCTTCGTCTGATCTCGGGAGTAGTCTCAAGATGTAAGAATTTTTACAGAAGTATAAGTTTGTATTGTGTATTCTCTGCTTGGTTTGGCAGAAGATCTGTCAAACCAAGCAGAGAACTAATCTTGATAGTACTGGTTGTTCCATAAACCAAGGGTAACATTTACCTCATTAGTTTTATGTCGCGGAGCTGCGATTTGACACCGTTGGACTATTATTTGTAGCGTGCCGTAAAAGATAAGTGCTACGCCGACAAGCCAGAGACAATTGACGCTTTAAAGGACAATATTCGTGAAGCCATTGGTGAAATACAGCTGCACACAATCGATAATGTGCTTGAAAATTGGACCGATGGTGTTGGGCTACTGCATGGCAAGCCGAGGCAGCCATTTGAATGAAATTATTTTTCCATTATTAACCGGAAAGATTGTACTTTCAAATAGAAAAAGAAATTTGAGAAAATATTCAGTACTTTTTTTTTAAAGCATTTTCAAAAAATAAAATTATTTGGCGGATCCTTTAGTTGGAATTCGTTAGAAAAACAAAATTGAACCAAATTTCAAAATGTCATCAATCGAATCACTTTGACAGATAAACACTTTCAACTCACCTTCTAGAGATAAGTTGGGAAGAGTTACAAATTGGTAACTCTTTGACACATTAACAATACGTTTCAGAACGACTAGATGACGTAATTTGCGTTACGAATCGTAAGTATTTGTGTTTTAGAACGACAAATAGTTGACGACAGTTAACTGTGCTGGAATATTATTGAATTATCGCTCGTGGATTGGAAATGGCTTATAAAACTTACTGACTTGGGGGGAAGCTTATGTAAGTGTTTTTTCTGCCACAATCTTGCAAGTTATTGAGAGTTCATCCAAAATTTAAGGGGAATCGGTCAAACATCATCATAGAAGCAGGTCAACGTCGACGTTTTCCCTCTGACAGTGCTATACAGTACACGTTTTTTTCTTATGGAACGCATCCTATAAGCAATGAGTGTGCCGCACAGATAGAGATAGAGTAGGTTAGCTTGTTTTATTTTTGTTAATCCGTTGATAGCTAAATTTGACGAGCAGTCAATTCACAATGTGTTCCCGCTTCAACAAGGAAATGGATTTTCAAAAGTTCGTGGTTAATTTTCACACACGCAAATGAAAATGTCAAAGTTCAAAAAGTATTCTATGCGACAGTTCGTAACGCAACGTATAGACGCACGCATATGTAAGATCAGCTATTTGTCTAGCTTCGCTTTCGATATATTCAATTTTCGAAAGGCCGGTTTGTCAACAAATGTTGATAGTGTTACAAAAACACAGATGCCCTCTCTAGTTCAAACTTTTTTACGTAAAATCAACTGAAATCAATTAAATCAAAGCAAATAATAAGTTGAATAACCCAATAAGCTTTCAGCTGGGTTCGACTGTACAAACAATACTCTCCCGCACAATAATACCTGAATAAAATAGTGGGCGCGCTACGTTACGTATACACCAAAACTATAACAACATCACTTTGGTATTTTTTAGCTAATTTAAACGTTGTTCATTGCAAACAGTTTTGAAGCAATTATAAAATCTAAATGCATCCCAATACGAAACAAATGTATCTAATATGAGCTCACAGTCACAATCGACATTGCATTTTTCATCCATGCGAATTGCTGTTGAAGTCTGAGACTCACACAAGTCGAAGAGATGAAGATGCAAGGGGTGGTGCACTAAGGAACGTTTAATTTATTTTTAATTTTATGCGTGGCGGTGAACTCGTCGCATAGGCCGACTCGGCACGCGGCGCGCGTCTGACGGTGGCAATTTTTTCATTTGCCAAAGGGAACAACAACAGTATATGCGTTAGAAATCCTATACGACAGCCGCAGCGCAGCTAGAGGTAGGTACCTTTTCTATACCTTCTGTACTGCTAAAAGCTGCGTATGATGGTGCATACAATTTTTGTATATAGAATTGAGTTAATTTAAACGAAACTTATGCTATTTTTGTACTTTAAAGCCAAACGCATTCATCTGCCATTCATTAGGATTACGAATATACGATTGCTGGGGCAAGTAATGCCCGTGCCCATTGCAAATCGAGATCCAGTGCAATATCACTTCAATAAGTATTCGTATGTACATCTGTTGGTTTGAGCAACTTTTTGTGTTTCTATTTGATCGTATGCCAGCTAGTGCAGCACGCGTTCGCGTTGCATACCGTTTAAATAGAGAGATAGTGCCACCCTGTGCATATTTATGCGTTTCTAGCTGAAATATATAGTCCGCGAGATTAATATCAAATGTGCAGCCCGCGAAGATGAGCATAGTCCTAGAACTAACAAGATTAATACATTTTTTAGAAATCATCGAATTCAATGCAAAAACCTAAAATTGATAAAGCGAAAGAAAGGTATTCGAAAGTGTTATTTGAGTTTCGCCTGTTCTTCAATCACTGGCTGTAAAGGCCTCAAGCACAGCTCTTTTGGATCAACCGATGATGTCTATGTCGTCCGCATAGCCTAGGAGCTGAGTGGATTTGTTGAAGATAGTGTTTTCCGTGCTCACACCTGCCTTACGCACTATCTGCTCGAAGATTATGTTCAAAAATTGTTTGATACAACTCGGTTGAGCTGTTACCCTTGTGCACACTACACTGTGTATTGTTTAGCGTCATGCGGCGCAGCTGGATCAGTTTGTTCGGGACGCCAAATTCAGACATCGCCATCATAAGCTTTTGGCGGTGGATGCTATCATAAAGCTTTAAAGTCGATGAAAAGATTGTGGATTTCGACTTGAAATTCGTTGGTCGTTTCCACACTTGTACATGCCGATTATTGTGTTGCAAAACTAACGGTTTAAGAGGCTCATACAATACGTTGGATAGGATTATGTATGTAACATTAAGCAGGGATATGCCTCGGTAGTTTTAGCATGACATACGATCGCCTATTTTATAGACCAGTCAGTGGGCATGCATTCTTCCTCGCAAACTTTGTTGAAGATCAGGTACATGCGGTTCATTAAAACACCTTTTCCAGTTCCGCAGGTATGCCATTCGAACCGGATTTTTTAGATTTTGGATAGCTGTTTCCACCTCTTATGTGCTGAGGACTGGTCTTGGTCTTGCTTCTCCATCGTCATTGGCTCGCTCGACACTATGCGCATTCAGCAGCTCCTTGCTGCTTGAAAACATCTATTCAATTCCCGGTGACTAGGTTTTCTCCACTGTTTCGAAAAGCCTGTGTCCCGGTTTTGAAACCAGAAGCTAGTTTTTTTGACCTTTTAAAGAAACGTGGGGTGTTTTTCTTAGCCCGAGACTCTTCTAGATCTTTGAGCTGAGAAACTGCCGATGCTCTTTTCTTCCTTCGCAGGGTTTTTTTCTCATTTCTCCTTTTTATTCGGTACTCTTCTCTTGCTGCTCTTGTTTTACGTTGCAGCATCTGCAAACATACATTTCCTTCTCTCTTTTTAATAAAGCGCAATCATCATCATACCACGGGTTCTTTTTCAGGGATGCTGGCCGCTGGCAACTTATAATGGTCTCGGCTTTTTTTATTATTTCGCGATATTGGTTCCACAAGGTGTTGACATCTGTGGTACTGTGGTACTAGGGATGACGGCGGTGAGTCGCTCATTCCAGGCGCTCACTCTAGTCTCTGGCATTCTCCGGAGTGCTTAGGCAACCGATGTTGAACTTCTTCCTTGGGGCCACACATGTTTTTTTGTCGTTTGATAGTCGAGCTCTAAACTTAGCCACTAACAGAAAGTGATCAGAGTCCACATTTGCTCCTCGGAAAGTGCGCACTTTCAAGATGTTGGATGCGTGCCTTGCGCCGATTAGCACAAGGTCGATTTGATTGTTGGTGCAACCATCCGGAGATCGCGAGGTTGCTGTTGGAAACCTAGTGCTACTTATCACCGTATAACGAGCTGCAGCAAAGTCGATTATTCGGAAGCCGTTATCTGTTGTCACTTCGTGCAGTCTGTTCTTTGCAACTAATCCACCAAAAATGTCTTCCTTCCCAATTTTTGCATTGAAATCTCCGAGTATGATTTTGACGTCGTACTCTGGACAGGCTCCGTAGGCTCTATCCAAGACGTCGAAAAAATCCTCCCTGCTTGACTCTTCGGCATCATCGGTAGGGGCTTGTGCACATATTATAATGATGTTTTATAGTGTGGCCTTGATGCGGATTACAGCCAGGCGATCACTAACTGGCTTGAAATCCATGACTTTTGATCTTAGCCCATTTCCCATGACGAATTCGCATCCAAATATGTCCATTCTTCTGTAGTAAATGTCGCAATGTCTTCTTTTCATCGTCCCTGATCCTATCCATCGTATTTCCTGGACCGCAGTAATGTCTGCCTTATACTACGTGAGGACAGATTCAAGTTTTTGAGGGTCACCTGGAGTGTAGAGTTAGAGAATGAGAGAGAATACGTAGTCCATTGTGGTTCCGGGTCTAGTTACCAAAAGAGTCATTATCTGAGGATCTGCCTATCTCTCATAACTTCATGTTTGTTTTTTTATTGTGGAGGAGTTGTTAACCCTTCGCACTTACCTCCAGATTTGAAGGGCCGTTGTTTAAGTGCTTCTGTTTCTCCGTTTTGCATTCGCGCAAGTCATATCTATAGTTATATCGAGTGATATAACCAGTACTCGGTGGTTACCCCTTGGAGGTAAAGTAAGCACTTGGTGTATAGAAAAGATATAGCATACGCCCCCAGATCCTACAACACCCAAGCACCAAAAATCCTTTAAACATTTTCTGAACATCAAACATTTCTTGGAAGCTCTGTTGTTGAAATATCTGTAAGATCGTATTTCCTTGATCTCGTAATTTTTAAATGCATTACTGTCAATTTTCATAAGAAAACAATTGTTCATACTAAGTCTTGTATGAAATCCTTAAAGCAATACACATTTGACAGGTTTTACTCTTGACGTGTGCCTTAAGGATAATTGTCCTCTTTTTTTACGATATTAGGCATTTTCTCAATAACGTCGTTTTGCTAAGTTCTTTTTCAAATTGCAAAAAAAGTGTTCACTTTATAGAGTAAAGGCAACATTCTATCTTAGACTACCAACGTACCAACCTATCAGTCGGAAAAAACCAGACTGAAATCCGAATTGGTGACATATGGCTTCAGGGAGACCAGGCGGGAATTAAGCGTTTGTGTACTGCTGCTACTGCAATTATTGCTGTTCCTATTGCTGTTCACTTCGCTCAACAACATGTGTGTTTTTGTTTTGTGTTATTGTTTTATTTTTCAATAGAATTTTGTATTTTCAAAACAAAAATAAAATGCAACGGCTCACAATTGTGACGGAGACGGACGTTAGAATAATTCAATGCTGGTAGGACAATTAATGTCATATAAGCAACGCACAAATGATTTTAATGCTCATTCATTCGATTGAAAGCAATTAAGCAAACAAAAACAAAAAAAATGATTTTATTGTTTTTATGATATAGGTACTCGCATGTAAATTTGCTGGAATTGAATTATGCAAGACAATAATTGTATTATTGGATTGGTTGGTGCTGGTGGTGGTGGCGATATGACACGAGTACGAGTAGGTTTCGAAGTTGATTCTTTGAAAGCTGAACAAGCAAATCAATTTGGAGTGCGCACAAAAGTAATAAAAATTCTATTTGACTTTAAAAGCGCCCATGACCGAAGTTTCTTGTGTTTTTATTGTTTTGTAATATTTGTTAAAAGGGCATTCAAATTGGAACAGGTGCGCGAATTAAAAAACTGAATTTATGATGCCTCTCAAAAATGCTATTAAACTGGTAGTTCTTACTTTTTTGGATATTGAGAAAGCTTTTAATTTTACGTATGAAGTTGCTCGCAAACGAATTTCCTCTATTTTAAAAGACCTGGTTTTTATAACTTTTGAGTTGTTGCAAGATCAATTTACTGATTTCGTTGGATTTGAAATATCTATTTAGAGCAATTGCATGCAACACAACTTTTTTAAAAATAGGAAACTTTAAAGCCACACTTTTGAGCAGGCCGTAGAATTGGGCGCGTTCACTTTGACTTGGATAGGCTATCCGGATAGCTTTTTGTTTTTGCTTTCCATGTAAACAAAAATAGCAGAGGTTCAAACCAAACAAACCCAAAGCTATCCAACAATTTCTGGTATAGGTAGCTATCTGACAGAAAAGCCATTGAAATTCTGAAACATCTGATTTTGGTATACGTGTTTTCACACCTATGCAAATTAAGCTATTGAACTCGTTCATGAAAAACGTGTTGGATAGGCTATCTAAGATAGGCTATCCAAAACCAAACTGAACGCGCCCATTGACTGATTCGGATCGTTTACAACGAACGTCTGAACGGTAGCGATATCTTCGATACTTTGAAAAACCCGTTGTCTCACTGACAAGACTGAGAATCGGTGAAAAGCTATTTAACTTGCGATTATTTACACACTTACTTAAGGTGACGCTATAGTCCGTTGTGGACCTGGGCCTCAATCAACAGTCTCCGCCAACCAGAGCTAGCTGTCTCCAGGTTTGCACTCCAAGTTGATTGAGCTGCGGTCACATTTCCTCCTACGTCCCTCGGGAATTGTGTCGAAGGCTTTCCGGGCCGGAGTATTGGTGTCCATCCACTCTAAATGACCGAGCCATCGAGAAAAAAGTTACTCCTCGTCTGATCTCGGCGGTGTTATTACCCGTGTTAATAGCGGAGCCTAGGTAGACAAACTCCTCTACCACCTCGAAGTTGTATGCGTCTATTGTGGCGTTCTGTCAGAGTCGTCGGTGTTGGGTGTCCTTCCTCGAAGATAGCATAATACTTCGTTTTTCCCTCATTTACCGCTAAACCCATTTTTGCCGCTTCTGTCTCAATTTTCACAAAGGCGCCATTGACATCACGCTGTGTTCTTCCCATTATATCGATACCATCGGCGTACGCGAGAAGTTGACCAGATTTTAGGAAGATAGTCAGCCCTATGATGGAAGCCGATCGGAAGAAAATTTTATCCGATTTGTACGAATTGTTCAATTTTCATATGATTTTAACCCCTCCGACAGTAAAATCGGACAGATCTACGAAACAAAATCTTAGTTGCGTTGGAAATTTAAAATGCATGCGATGCTATGCGTGAACTGTGTAAATATTTGCGACGCGTTATGTTTTGCGTTTTTTTTCTTTCCGATTCTTCCCGATAGAAAATCAAACGTGAAAAATTGTCCGAAAAATATAAAATATATATTTTTCAAACTAGTAAATGTCAAATGAGTGCGTTGTTTGACGTCAATTTTTCTTCTCAAATTCGGGTACCGTGAATACAAAAATCTTCCGATCGGAACATTTCTCCGATCGGATATTTTTCCGATCGGCTACCATCATAGGTCTGAGTACCTCTGGTGTTGACGGTGAAGTTTCGCACGACAGTGCATCGCCTTGTCTGAATCCTTTTTTTTACGTCGAAAGATTCCGTAACCTTGTTGCCAACGTTGATGGAGTAGCGTGAGTTCTCTATCGTCATTTTGCACAAGCGAAAGAGCTTGGCAGGGATGCCAAAACTAGACATAGCTTTATACAGGTGGTGGGTGTTGATTTGGAGTTCATAGGTCTTGTCCAGGATCTGCCGCATTTTGGTCGATGGTTGACCTTCGGATTGTTGACAATCAGATTGTTGACGAAAGGCTTCAAACGTTCACATATTACGGCAGATAGGATCTTGTAGGCGATGTTAAGTAGACTTATTCCTCTGTAGTTGGCGCAGTTTAGAGGATCTCCTTTTTTCAGGATCAGGCAAACAATGCTGAAGTTGCATTCATCGGGCATGCATTCCTCTGACCATATCTTACAGATGTTTGGTGCATGCTCCTATCTAGCTCGTCGCCTGCTGCTTTGAACAACTCAGCAGCTAGACCATTTGCTCCAGCGGCTTTGTTGGATTTCAGCAGTGATCTTACGGTTTTCACTTCTTCTAGGTCGGGTTCACGGAACTGTTGGCTATCATCGTGTCCGATGAAAGGCTCCTGTCTGACGGCGGTGTTTTGTTCGTCGTCGCCGTTATACATTCTACAGAAGTGGTCTTTCCAAATCCCCAGTATTGACTGCGATTCTACTATGATATTCCCCGTTAGTCTTAATGGTAATGCTAGTAAAAGAGAATAATATTTAGTTGTAAAACTTTGTTTTATTATATTTGACTGTTAAAAAAAAAATAAGAAATGTGTCATCTGTATCTCTATCTCGTTGAAAAGAATACTCGATATCTGTAACACAAACACGCTTTATCCTTGCTTCAACTTACGTTAACGAGTTCAGCTGTAAGAATTCAATGCATGTAATGACAATGAAGCTTCGACCTAACTTTTTGTACTAAGTGTTACGTAATGTGATTCCAAACGCAAGCTCTACTCCAAATACGCTGAACATGAGCCCTGTCTGACAGCTCAACAGCATGATTTTGGTCGGATAATGATGAGGGAGAAATGTCATTCAAACTCGAAATGGGTTCATCCTAACGCAGACGATGGCGAAGCTAAAGCGTGTTTTCAAGGCGATTTACATTAAGGAGCCATAAGGCTGAATGCAAACACGCTTCAGCTTCGGCTTCGTGTGACGTTTACGAGTTCAGCCATAGGAATTCAATTCATGTTAATGAAGCTTCGACGCTATGTTTCGTACGTAATATTACGTAACGTGACTATAAACGGAAGCTCTAGTTCAAATATGCTGAACAGCTGTTAAAAAAAAATACAAAAACAAAAGTCATTTGTTTTTGGAGGGATCAAGATGGTGGCAGGAGAACTGTCATTTAAAGCAAACTCGAAGCGAGCGCATCGTAACGCAGACGAAGCCGAAGCTGAAGCATGTTTGTTATTCAGCCTATAAAACATGTCAACCCTTCAGAGTTAACGTTCCTTAACGTTACTGTCAACATATTTGCCGAAATAGAACCGTCTCATAAAATACGTTATATATTTTTACGGTTTTATTTTATTGGTGTAAAAATTAACCAAAAAAAGCAAACATGCAAAAAAGAATTACATTTAAACATCAAAATTGTGCCAAAATTATATTTTGCACAAAATTTTCATCACCCATTGATTTTTCTAGTTGCACTGGGAACACATTGGATCTGTTGCTCGTAAATTTCAGTTGTCAACGGAAGCAAAAAGTTGAAAGTTGAACAGAATCAAAAAGTTGAAAGTTGAACAGTCATATCTGTCAAGTACTTTGCTGATATGGGTCGCGTTCCTTAAGAACATTCTATTCTATGTAGATGTAGAGTATTCTATTGACCTGTCAGTTAAATACGTCAACGCTGACAGATTGGCGGATTATATGTGTCGCCGTCTTTACTTTTTCTGTTATACAATAGTTCTTGTAGAAAAGAAACGGCCAAACCATATATTTTGACTAAGATGTAGAGTTTGCGAAGATAGACCCTGTAGCTCAAGGTACAACTAGGCGTATAGAGTTTCACGCTTAGCACTGCATGAGATCTGACAACTTTTTGACAATGTGAGATATGGTCTCG
Organism: Sphaerophoria rueppellii; assembly: GCA_920937365.1. Lineage (NCBI taxonomy): Eukaryota > Metazoa > Arthropoda > Insecta > Diptera > Syrphidae > Sphaerophoria > Sphaerophoria rueppellii. The sequence goes on from CAKKXW010000001.1 coordinate 96,394,728, forward strand.
TCTTGGCTACTTTTTACAGGAAAATGTTTTGGGCGTGGGTATTTTTGTCCTCAGAAGGCTTTTTGAATAGTTTTTCTTTCCTTTTGGACTGTTGTGTTTAAACACAATCCAAGCAAACATTGGTATAGTTATTTTATTCCATCGTAAACAAAATTTCATTGTGGTTTAAAAGCCATTACTTTTGTTTAATTTTAAAATGATTTGATTAATTTGCTTCCATACCTAACACAAAAAATATGTCCCAATAGCTGACTATGACTAGACTTAGATTTTTGAGGGTCATACCAACTTTATCACACAAAACATTTCGAAATTCGCAACAAATTTACTATGGCTTTGGCTTACCTACTGCCAGTTCCCATTATGAATAAAAATACTTCAAAATACACTTAAAAGAATCCATCTAACTTAATGAGTGCAATTATTCTTGTCTCTATGATATATGATCTCTTTATTTTGTCTACCACAATCATTCGAGACTCCATTCTCCATCAAGACATTATTTGGTGCATTCAATGAATATGGCATAAACACTCCAAACTCCAAGCCACATGCACAACACCATCCAAAAAGCCACATTATGGTTGTCAATCTGGGCTCTCCTCCGTGTGCTACATTGTCTCCACATCCAATTCCACTGTTCTTATTAACGTGAGTAATTCAATCTACCTAAGAAAATTCACATAAAACTTCATAAAAATAAGTATTACCCTTGACCGTCATCCATTCGGTTTCGGTATCATTTAAACAACGCTTAAAGCTTTACAAAACACACTATT